>CM062805.1:621150773-621802276 GCA_031772625.1 Pinus tabuliformis | reverse complement strand
TAGTTTGGCTTCAGGTCACTTTGGGCATAGAACCGTTCTCAAAGGAAACCACTTGCAACACCAAGGATCTAGGTACCCTTTCTCTCTCCTATGATAGGACAGGTGGAAGCATAGTATTGGTCATAGGTGACATCATCAACCACCCATTGGGAGGTGGAAATGTGGCAAATAGTTTTAGTGTTTTCGGGTACCCAAAAGGCCCATTTATGGGTGACACATGCACCGATCACAAGTCAACACGTGGCATCGATGACATCAGCATGAAATCACCCCAAAAACATACCGCAGAGTGTCGAAACCCCACAAGCACATGCCACTCAATCAAAATCGGTAGTGAAAATTGGCTCCAAAGTACCCAGTGGTAAGAGGTGGCATGAAGGTTGTCGAATGTTAACGAACAAGGACATCCTAGAAGGTGGCTTCACAAATTGAGATCTATGTCTCACACTTATTCCGGGGGCCCTCTCCTTAATTTCAAAAACCACCAAAGGTTGTCCGAAAGGTGGGTTTTGATACCATCATGGTATTATTTGGAATCCGTGAGAGCACATAATAAAGGGCGCTATGTATTATGGTGGGCCCATACCCCAGAAATCCAGAATCCCATAAATTTTTTATAATGGAATTTTGAAAAAGTGCTGGGATAGGGACCTTCGGGCATTAAAGTCAGTGTTTGGTCATTTCTTATGTAATCTGGAGAAGCAAGGGCATGGAGCATTTACACAAGTAAATAGGCCCCAAATAGGACCCTAAAGGGCTTAGCACCTAAGTTCTTAGTCTTTGGTCACAAGACCAAGTCACATGAGGAAAACCTTCAACACTTAAGGAAAGGGGCTAAGGACTAATATTGGAAGATTTCGACAACATTCACATTATAAAAGAAAAAGGCTTGGGGAAGCTCTATTTAGTAGTAAGCCTATTTTTAGTAGTAGTGATAGGTCAAAAAGCCTTGAGGAGATGAGATGGCAATTATTTTTGGCAGGATGATTCTCATAGTGGCATGGATGGGTTGACATCCATTTTAGTGAGTTTTGGCATTAGTTAAGAAGCAGATATACAGTCTTAATTTTGGCAGAACCACCAGCTAAGAGGCAGATTTGGTTATTCTAGTAAAACTGGAGGTTCAAGAAAGTTGGAAAATTCTCACGAAAATCTATAACTCATCAGAATTGAGGAAAACAAAAATTTACTTAGAAATTCTTGAAGTAATAGGTGAAGAGAAAAAGAAGACTTAGAGAACATATTCAAAGGACAATTTGTGAACTTAACAAAGGAAAAAATAAGCAAACCATGCAACAAATCGATGAACAGGTTAACAAAATATTAAAGCCAAAAGTATCAGTCCACAATTCTTTAGAAGCATAATTTGACCAGCAGAGTGGTGGTAATGGGTTGCAAGTGTGTGTGTGGTAGAGTGTGTGAGAGATTTATTGGTGCAGCATGATGCATGATGGTGGTATGTATCAAGGGTGAATCATAGACTAATCTCAATATATAAAAATTGTTTTAGAGATGCAAAGAATGCATTAATAATTGGGGTGATGCTTTTGGTGTTTATCAGTAATCATTGAATTAATGAAGGTATTCATGATTGAGAAAATTGTTTTATTTTGAAGGAAGAAGTGGAATTCATTGCTTTTAGTGTGAAAATGGATGAAATATTAACCAGTGAGTGTCAATAAAGTTATAGATTGAAAAAATAGGGGTTATTTCTCCTTCCAATGGGTGCTAGAAAATATTTGGGGTTGTATCTCCATTCAGTTATAGTTGATAAATTAAGGAGTTGAAGCTTCTTGCTGGTTGTAGTCAGATACTTATAACAACAAGTTGTAGCTTTCCTTATGAATGAATTGAAAAGAAATTTTGAAAAATTACTTGTTTTTCGTGTGTTCCATTGAGATTGTTGATATTGATTCTTGTTAAGCTTTCTAATTGTTGGAGTGTTCAATGGTGTTTCAATATTCTTGCACAAAGTAAAAGAAAGTTTTTATAAATTCCTACAATACTAATTCACCCCCCCTGTCAGTATTGTCTTGGTTTCCAACAAGACTCCTTTGTAGGTATTGTTGATTTGTCATGGTGGATTTGATCTTACCCACCATTCCAACATTTTCCTACAACTCAATCCTTCAATCAGCAACACTTGTCAGTGTTGTTACATAAATACGTGCCATCCCTTTTTGCATAAATTCATAATAACCTGGAATGGTTTATGAATTATTAGACTCATAATAATTTTATCACCCCAACTAATTTAAAATACACTGAAATGACATTGTTGTTGCACTATACATGGGCATCATATTTATTCCAAGCATTTCATAATGCAATTAATAATTCATTCCAACTGACTAGTAATTCAGAACTGAGAAATGCATATCTCGAAAGTCATTGGGATTTCAATTCTCCATTTCACTCGGTTATGCGTTGCAAAATCTGTTGCAATATTTTATATTGAAGGCTTCCTGCATTGACCATACCACTTCCTAGTATCCATGCAAGAATGCATTAATTTGAAACTATAGTTCTCAATTTAATCTAAAGGAATATTTACCTAATTCCTTTCCTTTAGCACTTTTTACCTTGGCTTATTACTTTCCTTATTTACTTGGTTTTCATTATCAACACTTTCATATGAAGCCTTTTGAAGGGTACATCTAGTTGATAGCATTCCCATTGTTGCAAGACTCAATAATTCCTAAAAGGATCTCAACCTCACACATTAGTCACAAATTCATCAACTAAGGTATCTATAGCCTTCAATGAAAATTTTGTACATGCATTTTCCTTTCCATTTAATTCCCACATGTTCTCATCCATGCTAAGGATGCATTATCAATTTCTAGCCTTTATCAATTTCATTCATGCCTACAACAAATATCAAGAGCATGAACATAACTTATTAATAATGATACTTATAAGAAATAGGTCATTCATTGATGGGCCCCTAAATTAGACATAAATTAAGGCCCGTGCCTCTAAATTAAACATAAATTAAGGCATATGACCATCCTTTAGCACATTAAATATCTCTTTTTGCATTAGATAATGTATTTCTAACTTTAATATATTCATAGGGAAGGTTTATTAATAGTTTCATATTTGTTCCTAATATTATTTATTTTTGTGGAATATTATGAGAATATTGAGCAGATTATGAAGATTTGGAGGGTGAGATAATTTAGGGACTTGCTCCCTACTATAGGAGGATCACTATTAAATAATAAATCAATAGCATATTATGGAATTATGGCATAGATTGTGGAACTCCAATGATTGAGAAAATTTAGGATTGTGTTCGTTTCCATTTAACATAGATTCCTAGTATTGGGAACCAGATCCACTAATCAAGGGATTTTGGTGGGAAAATATTCCTCCATTCATGAGGAATAATTCCTAATAATTTTCATTAGTGCAAAGTAAAATTTTCCTCTAGGGGGAAATTTTTATGGGTGTTCCTGTGGAAGGAACTCGTATTTCTACAACTCCATTGTATTTTATTGCAAGGATGTAATTGTATTGATAAAAATAATGAAGATTGGTGTCATGTTCAGTTTCTAAATCTTCTTCTCCTCCATAGGTTTCTGAGTTTTCTTGGGGTTGGAAATCCTAGAAGCCTAAAAGCCATTTTGTATCATTTTATTCCCTTCTTTTCACTTCTTATTCACATGCATCTCTTGTTTTTATTTCTTTCTACTTTTGCATTTAGTATTAATTATTTCTTGTCGTAGGATTGGGTTAAATGGTTAATTTAAGTTCTTTTACATGATCACAAAAGTAATTTAATCATTGGAAAAGATTTGGAAGTTCATAGTAATCATTGAGATACTTGGATTAATTTTCTCATCCCCAAATCTAGATTTCTGGAACTCCTTCGTGGCAAAGAACAATAAATTTCTGATATTTTTTAGAGCATGCTAATGAGCTTCAATCGAGTTGGTTCCACTTGCATTATATCACAAAAACATTCTAGTACATAAAAAAAATTACCCTATTGCATTTTCACTTTATTAGGTTAGGCATTTTATAGATTTACTAGCTCACTAGTTCTTGAATTTCTAGATTTTCGACTAGTAATTTTTTACTATTTTTTAACATGGGTTAACCGATGTATTTTTGAGTGGTTCCTCTTGGAATGGGGACCTAAGACATCCTAGCCAAAAAAAAAAAAATTGTCCCATCCAATTTGGATTTGATGTTGTTGGTCATTCGATGAATTATAATTTTTTATAGTAATTCTGTAACATCCTGTAGTAAATCAGGGGATCATGTAGGAGAACTAGGGAATCCTGTAGGTGAACTAGTACATCTTGTAGGAAAACCTGTAGCTGCTTGTTTTGAGCCCGAATTGAGAAAAATCATCATTGAAGATGGGATTAGGCCCCTACTTGACCTCCAAGCCACAAAAATCATTGTACCCGTCTTCCTCCACACTTGTCTACCCTGCAAAAGATCAAGGACAGATTAGCATTTGCATTTATAAATCAAAAAGATTAAAAAAAATGAGTTCTTTGATATTTACACATGCACACATCAGTTAGTACTCTCTAGATAATATTTCATGCTTAAATTAGTTAAAACATCACATGTGACAAATATGGTTAAAATAGGGTTCATTTGCAAGAGAAGTATGTTAATAAGTAGATAGAGGATTTCATGTTACTTTACAAACATTTTGAAATTCAGTCTTTCATTCCTGCAAATAGGCAACATTTCTTTTCTCTCATGACAACAAAGTAAGGAGACATTTTATGCTGAACATATAGTGCCGATACCTCTTAGGTTTGTACGAACCCCAGGTTGATAATTAGTTGGTAGCCTTGGGAGTTGCAGCATTCTTGTTGCAATATTGAGGCTCATCACTTTTTGGCACTGTTGCCATGGAGTTGTCAAAGTATGCATTGTTTTCTTCGCTAGTTGATTCATTTCTTTTTAATTTTTGCAAAAAAAAAAAATATTTGCATTAGGCATATTTCATTTCAAAAATAGAAAAGTGCATTGCATTAGTTTTTTCATTCAATCATAAAAATAAAAAAAATTCTCCAACACCAACCCACCCCCCCCATTTGATCACGTGGTGCAGTAAGAGCCACATCAACATTCACTTTTGCAGGCAGAAGAAGAATATGACAAAGAATGTAGAAGAAATAGATGAAGATGATGACAATGAGGAATATCCTCTTGGATTTCCCATTCAAGATACTGATGGTAGTGTGCACATGAAGAACATCCTTCCATATTTTCTTCCAAAATTTCATCATCTAAGGTAAGAGGATCTAGAAAACTTTCTCTTTGAATTTGAAATTTTTTGTAGATATTATGGTTACTTATTAAAAACTCAAAAATTGAGATTGTTTCCAGCAACATTAAAGGATAGAGCTCCTAAATGGTTCACGATTTTACAGACTAATTCAATAAAATCATGGAATGATATGTAAAAGATATTTCTAGAAAAATATAAAGATCATGATCTTAAAGAAGAAATCTTTAGAATGACTCAAAGAGAAGATGAGAGTCTTGAGGATCTAATAGAGAGGTTCATGTATAATGTTAAGAGGGAAAAACTACATCATTTAGGATCCAACACACTAAAAACTGTCTTACTTAGAACAGTTAGGGATGAATGGATTAATCTCCTTAATCTCATGAGTAAGGTGATGTATACCAATTATCATTTGAGGAAATTTGTGAAACATGCAAACACATATCAAGAGTAAGGGCAAGAGTAAGTCAATCAGCATTAAGATCGGTAAGTCAAGCTAAACTTGGAAATTTGTTTGATGACTTTAAAATAGAAATTCTTAGCAATCTAACCAAGAAAGTAGAAATTTTAAGAATAAAAAATGAGAAAAAAGAAGATGTTGATATTTGTGTTGTAGAACCACATGATGTCAAATATTTCCCCTCATAACCAAGGTTGAAGGAAGTTTACCAAGAGGAAAATGGAGCAATTCAATTGCCAATGCAAATATGTTATTTAGCTCCAAGGGGACCATGGCAACCTATTCAGCCTAATATGATGCAAGAGCCTAATTCACAATTTCAAGCTTATGCACATCCACCTCAAAGTAATTGGAACACACCCTTTACCTGGCAACATTGGCCACCTCCACCCCAAAACTAATCTTGGCAACAAGGTTGGCAAGGAACTTATGGGAGACATCCACAATATCCTCAATATTTTCCTCAATATCCTCCATACCCAACTCCATGTTATCCCTACCATTCATGTCCACCACAACCACAACCCCAACCACATCCATCTCAAATATCCACTCCCACTCAACTACCTGTACTGCCATTTCCAAACCCACATATTGAAGTAGCTTAGCCCACATACAATGCTAAGGTACAACACTTCCAAACATATCCTCTTGATATCAATGGTATTCACCATAGCTCAGGAGGAGTACTGCAAAAAAGAGATTATCTTGATATTGTTGAAGGACCACATCCAGAAGAAGAAGATTCAAATGAGAAGGCCAAAGAGTCATGGGCTGCACTTGATGAAGAGAAGACATCAAAATCAGAGATCGAGAGAGCTCCCTCATGGTTACCATCAAATCTTCCATGTATTCAAGAGAACTATCAGAAAAAAGAGGAAGATTTGAAGGTCATGGTAGAAGAAGAAATGAAGAATGATCCAGATAATAAAGAAAACCAAGCACATCAAAGTTATATTGAGGTTTGGTACCAGAAAATCAACAAGATGGAGCATCACTCTCTTCTTCAACTATGCTTGATCCTTTCAAAGTCAAATCATTTGGTCTCTGAAATCCAAGTACATGTCAAAGCATACATTTCATGCCTACACATCATTTTGTTTGTCATCTTGATGTGCACATGGCTCCATTGAATGTATTATTATGCTCAAAAGTGATTTTGTTTTTCAAGTAGAGTAGGGTACAAAAAAGAGAAAAAAAAATTTCTCAGGTGAAAACCTCCTTGGAGGCACCTCAGATTGGCTCATTCATTGATAACCTCCATAATATGTTCAATGGTTTGGGAGAAAAGAAAAAGAAAAGATCCTAAGTGAAAACCCTGTTTTGAGGCGCCTAGGCAGACCTACTAGTTGAAAACCTCATTGAGGCAGCTAGTAGACCTAGATAAAAAAAAAAAAAGAAAAAAAATTCTTCCTCCATGTATCCGATTGATGAATGTAGGTGCTCTCCAACATCTACAAGGAACAAAAACAAGTTGCCACCAAAGAAAGAAAAAATAGGTCAAACCTAGTGAAAAGAAGTCAAACTTTGACTTTCTCCTCCTTTCCTTAAATGCTCCAACAAGTCCAAGGCCATGTCAATCCATCACCCCCATCTATTTCCACCATCCAATCGTCATTCCCAAGATTCTACCACTCATTTTTCTTGTTGTCCCAAAATACTACAGGAAGGCTTTATTTTACTATAGGAAACAAAAATACATAGAGCAGAATTTTGTTTTTTCCATAACTTGAAAACCATGCATCCATTTGCCAAATTGTTTCAGGGGGAGATGCATATGGATGATGATAACATGATCAAGCAATTTTAGCAAATTCCATTACTCAGTTTTGGAGAAATCCGCCTCCATCACCTGCAACCATTTTTGTATTCTCGTGATATCCGTGCATCCATTTAAAAAGCTATTTCATGGGGAGATGAATATGGATGATGGTAACATGCCCAAGCAATTTCAGCAAACTCTAGTGCACTGTTTCCAAGAAATTGACCTCCATCACCTTCAACCATTTTTAGTTTTTCTTGAGATTTGTGCATCCATTGGCCAAAGGTTGTTTATGGGGAGGTGCATAATGATAATGGCAACATGATCATAAAATTTTAGGTCAATACATTATACCATTTGAGAGATATGGAAAAAACAACTCTACTACAAGAGGCTATCTTGAATTACTACAGGAAGTTTTGAGAATCTACAGGATTGGCAGTTCGATGGAAAAATTATGATGTATGCCTTTTTTGGGATAGAAAAAAGGACATTGACTTCACCACATCTCAACCAACACCCGTCATTACCTTGCCACTCTATAGCCACACCTTCCATTCATTCCAATGCCTATTTACCCTCCAACAAAGAAATAACACAAACATTCAAAAAAAAAGGGCCAACTACAATAGCCTATTTGGAAGTAACAACAGGTTCTAGGCCTAACCTTCAGCACCATTGATGAAAGAGGAGAATCATAACTAGAGGCACAATGAAATTCCTCTAGAGCTTAGCAGAAACAAAGGAAGTCATCACCCGCATATCAACAAAAAGACAACCCATTAGCAAAATAAGATGAACAAAAAATAAAAAGTAGTCCAGAAGATGTACCTCAGTCATGAGAAGCAAAACAACATCAACTCAGTAGCAGCATGCATGTCTCTTCGACAACCATCAGGTAGGTACATGTATGCAATATTCTTGACCTCTTCTCTTGAGCATATTATAGTTATAATTTTTTTGTCAATGTATGGGAGATGAGGTTTTATAAGCTAAGGATGGGTCAGTAGTCTCAACCGCCTTCAACTAGTTAATTGCAGCTCACTCCTTCACTCATGTAATGTTCAAAAGTAAAATTATGAAGGGTGATGATTTCAACGAATGAGGATAGTAGTTAAAAGAAGAAATTTTTGCAAAGGCCAAGTCACCGTAGCACTCCAGGCCCTCCATCCACTTAATATTCACCATCTATCAATCATTCATCCATCTCATTTCATAATTTCAAGAACAAACCCTATCTCACCCTGAAAATTTCTTAAAAAAGAAAACAGAGCATCCTCTCTATTTTCAAAAACCTACATAAGTTCTCGTCATTCCCATACAGTTAGAAGACTCTGAAGGAAGAAAGAATGACTACTACAGGAAGGCAGAATGCTGCTACAAGAAGGAAGAAAGAAAAAATTGTGCTAAAACCCAAAACGATAGTGCCTAAGAGAGTCCTAATCAAAACAAAGTACTCCAAGGCCATTAGACAACCATCTAGGCCATAAGAGAGAAGAAGAAGGCAACAAAAGTAAATGAAGCATCCACCATCAAAACATAACTCAAACTATAGTGATGAAAAGAGACTTTCCAAAAGGTCTCTAATCTCTTTCTAGCTTTTGTCCAAAGCCTAAAAGATGTTATAGAAATGAGAGAAAGGCATGGGAGTCATGTTGAGGGACTTTCCTATACTCAGACTACCATTTATGCTCAAAAAGGGTTTCATGTAATTTTAACAAGGTTTCCTGTATGTTTCTTGTAGTTTTCATAGGAATTACTACAGGATGTCCTAGTTCTCATCTAAAGGAATTTTAAAGGTTTCATAGGTTTCCAAATGATGGAACAAGGTAGAAGAAGGTTGATAAGGTGGAATACCTTGCCAAACTAAAAAATATTCAAGAACCATCTTGAATAAGGGGAATAAGGAAAACTAATGGTCTCAAGAAACAGTGATTTTTCTATGCGAAATGGATTTTTGGGCTTATCCTTGTAGAAATTATAGCAAAGATTCTTAAGAGAAAGCAAGGAGGAATGCACAAGAGAAAGGCCACTAGGGCCATGAATGAGGCACAATGAGGTCACTAAGTTTCTCAGAGAATGATCAATACTTTCAACAGGGGGTATGATGGGCCTCTAAATTAGACATAAATTAAGGCCCATGCCTTGAAATTAAACATAAATTAAGGCCTATGACCATCCTTCAGCACATTAAGTCTCTCTTTTTGCATTAGATAATGTATTTTTAACTTTAATATATTCATTAGCAATGTTTATAAATAATTCCATATTTGTGCCTAATATTATTTATATTTGTGGAATATTATGAGAATATTGGGAAGATTATGAAGATTTGGAGGAGGAGATAATTTAGGCACTTGCTCCCTACTACAGGAGGATTACTATTAAATAATAAATCAGCAATATATTATGGAATTATGGCACGGATTGTGGAACTCCAATGATTGAGAAAATCTAGGAATGTGTTCCCTACCATTTAATGTAGATTCCAGGTATTAGGAACTAGATCCACTAATCAACGGATTTTGGTGGGGAAAGCTTCCTCCATTCATGGGGAATGATTCCTAATAATTTTTTATAAGTGCCAAGTAGAATTTTCCTCTAGGGGCAGATTTTTATTAGTGTTCTTGTGGAGAGAACTCGTATTTCTGCAGCTCCATTGTATTTTCTTGCAAGGATGTAATTGTATTGTTGAAAATAATGAAGATTGGTGTCATGTTCAACTTCTAAATCTTCTTCTCGTCCATAGGTCTCTGATTTTACTTAGGGTTTGCCATCCCAGGAACCTCAAAGCCCTTTTGTACCATTTTCTTTCCATCTTTTCACTTCTTGTTCACATGCATCTCTTGTTTTTATTTCTTTCTACTTATACATTTATTATTAATGATTTCTTGTTGTGGGATTGAGTTAAATGGTTAATGGAAGTTCTTTTGTAGGATCACAAGCATCATTTCATCCTTAGAAAAGATTTGTAAGGTGATAGTAATCATTGAGATACTTTGATTAGTTTTCTCATCCCCAAGTCTAGATTTCTGGAACTCCTTTGTGGCAAAGAACAATAAATTTTTGCTATGTTTTAGAGCATGCTAATGAGCTTCAATAGATTTGGTTGCACTTGCATTAGATCATAAAAAAAAATCTAGTTCATAACAAAATTACCCCATTGCAATTGCACTTTATTAGATTAGGAATTTTATAGATTTACTAGCTCACAAGTTCTCGAATTTCTAGATTTTCAACTAGTAATTTTTTGCTATTTTTTAGCATGGGTTAACATAGGTATTTTTGAGTGAATCCACTTGGAATGAGGACCTAAGACATCCTAGTAAATAACAAAATTTGTCCCATCCAATTTGAATTTTATTTTCTTGGTCATTCGATGAATTATAATTTCGTATAATAAGTCTGTAACATCTTGTAGTAAATCAAGGACTCTTGTAGGAGAACTAGGGGATCATGTAGGAGAACTAGTACATCCTATAGGAAAACCTGTAGTGTCTTGTTTTGAGCCCAAATTGAGAAAAATAATCATTGAAGTTTGGATTAGGCCCCTACTTGACCTCCAAGCCATAAAAATCATTGTACCCCTCTTCCTCCACACCTGTCTCCCCTGCCAAAAATCGAGGAAAGATTAGCATTTGAATTTATAAAGAAAAAAGATTAAAAAAATTGAGTTGTTTTTTATTTACACATGCACACAACAGTTAGTACTCTCTAAATTAGATTTCATGCTTAGATTAGTTAAAACATCACATGTGACAAATAGGGTTAAAATAGGGTTCTTTTGCAAGCAAAATGTGTTAATAAGTAGATAGAGGATATCATGTTACTTTACAAGCATTTTTAAATTCAGTCTTTCATTCCTTCAAATAGGCAGCATTTCTTTTCTCTCATGACAACACAGGAAGGACATATTGTATGCTTCACATATAGTTCTGATACCTCTTAAGTTTGTACAAACCCCAAGATGATAATTAAAGTTGGTAGCCTTGGGAGTTGCAACATTCTTGTTGCAATATCGAGGCTCATCATTCATGCCTACTTTCCCAATGGTGTTCCATATAACATGGAATCCATTAAGTAACCTCACTATGTTACACAAATCATGGTAGGTACAAATTCTATTTTCATACCATTCGCACAATGATCATATTTTTAAATATTAATCACTTATATTAGTACTATGATGGTTATAAAATAATCGTGTTTCAAATTAATTATCATTCTCATTCCTTCATTTCACCTTCCCATCTTTTTCATATTCATAAAATATAGAATACACACACACACATATATATATCAACCATGCATAGTTTCAATCAAGGAAACTCCTTATGTCTTTTTCATGGCTATCATGTCAATGTCTATTTTATTCATGTGGATCCAACCTCCACCTAGTTGTTCTATGTTAGGCCCCTATAATACTGATGTAGCCTCATGTTGTGTCACTCAACAACCCCCATTATAATTAGATAAGTTAACTTAGCCATAATGGGGACCCTTTAAAAATTTTAGTATAGAGTCTTTTAATAATTAAATAAAACAATATTCTTAAAAAACCCCAAAAATATGTTATCTGCACTTGGGCCTTAAATCCATTGGAATTCAAATGACTAAAGCAATAGGACCCTTCACATATCGCATATCAGCAATTGCATAGGTTAGAGAAAAGTAAACCTTTAAGCAAAAGCCTGATGCAATTTTCCTGAGACTCGATGAATTAACGATAGGTCATATGTAAATTTAATAAAGAGAAACCCTCCACATGCGCAAAGGTCAGAATCAGCCCCACCAAGAATCCACATCATCATCAAAAATAGAATAGCACAAAGTTATATCGGCATTTTCCATTTGTTACCACAACTCCGACCTGCTGATAAAACTTTCTCCGATATCGCGATAAGTAATCCATCACAGTTTTCTCATCGCAATACTCATATCGCATCGCAAAACTCAAGACGAGTCTTGCCAAGGGAACTTCTAATGTGATAATTCCTGCTACAAGCCTTTTGCCACATATCTAAATGGTTAGTCTATCGCATATCAGTAAAAGGAAGATTTCATGAATTAGATGAGCTGCACGCCAAAGAAACTTACGATGCAAAATAAGCCAGCAAGGCATTAACCTGTACAAAGAAAAAATGGACAATATTTATGGTTCTCGGTAATGTAAATGATTTTATTGATCACATTTAGTGTTTCAAGATTTTGTGTTAATAGCCTATTTTCATGCTATTTCGCCATTCTTTCCTTAAGTTTCTAATTCTATTTTTTCTTCTTATTTTCTATGTTCTCTCTGTTACAGGCTAGTCCCGATAAACTAAACTCAGACGAAATGTCGATAGCCACTAAGAAGAACAAGAAACCAATGGTACAACCACAATCATCTCCACCTACTACCGAGGTTACTGAGATGCCTTCATTATTTTCAAATACGACAAGCACTATAGACTTTGGGTGTTCTTCTTGGGAAGAAATATATAGAATATTTGAATAAGAAGAACCCGCAGTAGTTATGATGCAAGTCACAACACTAGATGACTCTATGTCAACATTAGAAACCACTTGGGCAAACATAGCCAATTCCCATCTCCATCGAATTGCAGGTTGGCCTAACATTATGCATTATACTAATTTGGTCAAATGGGTTATTGATGATGTGAACATCACAAATAGAACATTCATAACCTTGAGGACACGGTCACTAATTGGGTCATTTAAAAATGAATATTTAAGAAGGATGTATCATCTGCTAGAGCCACAGAAAAGTTATAATGTGCAATTTCTTCATAAGTTTACCGTAGCGAATGAAGTTCAGTCGGACCCAATAAGGCAGTGGAGGCATGAGTCGAGCAAGCACAAACATGAAGACAAGGGTATGTATTCTCTAGCCTCCCTTGCTGGTCCTCATTGTCACATTGTTGCTATGATGTGTAGACTGTTCAGGCAACCTAATACACATAAATTCACAATAGAATGGGTTCCCCTAATGGAGGTTTCCTCTGAAGCCTATATTATGGATTGGGCCACTATCCTATCCAACAATCTAGTCTCCCAGATCCTAGCCTACCAAAGCAAGCACAATATTACTACCAAGACCATGCCCCCTTTCTACATGAGTGCTTATATTATGGATGCAATGTGTTTCACCTCTGACTTTCCATCTACAGGATGTAAATGGACCCTTGAAGACCCTGCCCCAATCCATATTTACCATTAAATCCTCTAGGAGCCCAATTACCAGCCCCATTTTTATAAAATCTATTATGGAATGATGCTACCCTTGTACCAAGTCATTTTTGATGAAATTCCCCCTAGATTTTCAAGAGAATCCCTGGATGACCTTACAACTATAGGGAAATGGTTTGGAGAGGAATTATTCACCTATGTTAGGATTTATGGAAGCCTAGCTTCCCCTCATGTCCTCCCTCTCTATGTATCTAATAAACTCCTAGCCCGAGAAGTTTCCTATCAAACTGTGGGAATTGGCTTAACCAAATCCCTTAAGGAAACCAAAAAGTATATCTAGACATATTTTCCTATTCGTTGTGGAGTTTTTACTTTAGAGAATTTCAAGCATACAATGATTGAAATTGATAATATACTGTGTATGAAATTTCCTACTATTTGTCTTAGGCAGTATGATCCAGCCAAGGTAGCCCAGAATTTCATAGCTCAGGTCAAAGTTCGGCAATTTCAGCACGAGCCTAATGATTTCGATGACTTGTTTGAAATAGCTTGAGACTATCATTAGGTAGAAATTTTAGCCAAATCTTGTTTGAATCCCAAATATTTAATCAATTTCAGAGAGTACAGGAGTACAAGGTTAGAGAATATCCCCCTTGATACATTAGGGATTTCGTAATCAGCTTCATAGTAGGAACATGCTTTGGCCCAGGTTTCAAAAGATCTTGAAGTCAATCAGGGAAATAAAGAAAGTATAGCATCGACACAGTAGACTGAGTCATCATCTACCAGCGAGCTAGACAAGGTATGGGAACAATTTGATAAAATTGTTAATACAACATCACAGGAAGCACATACCTCATTGCCAAAAGAAACTCTTAAGACTCTTGAGATTACAAAGAAGGTCCCACTCACTATTGAGTCTTCAGATAAAGCAGTCAATATTGATGACCTGGAAATCACTGTGGCCACCCTACATCTGAAGTTGTGCTCAAAATAGAATAAATCCTTCCCCTAGATGTATTTTACAGTCCAAAGCATAGGGTTGTCATGAGCAGACAGAGGAAGAGGAAAAGAACTAAACAGTCCTAGGCATTAGTTTCGGGAAATATACCATTGGATATTGTTTGGAAGGATCCACAAACTGACCCTGCCAATGATCTAACAAGGTTATCATAGTTCACATAAGCATATTCTACAGCCACCATGGATAAAGCCTTAGAATCACAACAGTTGATTAAGGAAAAGGACGACAAGATACTTCAATTAGAACAGGCATTACTTAATGAAAAATAGATTATTGATGAGGGATGGCAGTCATAGGTAACCCAGTTGCAGAAAAGCTTTGATGAGATGAAGCTTCAACATGAAGCTGACATCAAAAGAAAGAATGACCAATTGCAACAACTCCAACTTAGGATTGATCAATTCAAAGATAATCCTAAGCTTGAATATTTCAAGAAAGAAACAGGGGAACTTAACACTCTCCTTTCTCAGCAACAAGTTGTTTTCTACGAGAAGTTAACAACAGTCAATGATCTGTGTAAGACAAGAGATTCATTGATGAATCAATTGTCCAATCTAAAGACATACTTTGATGACATTGAAGAAAATACTTCTGACTATATTCCTTGGCATGATAGCGTAGGTGGCATAACATTTTATCCTCCAAGGATTCAGGATTCATAGAAGGAAATCCTTTGTCAGGACTAGGATATGAAAATGAAATAGGCAGAGGTAGCCATCTTTAGTACAAGCGACGTCGCAAATAACCTCACCGAAACCATTCATGAGAATATTTTCAATGCTAATTTGATTCAAGAATGCCCTATAGGCGCATTTCCTAATGTAAAAACACTAAAGAAGCACTGGCAAGATTGGTCCAAGACAAAGGAAAATAACATAAAAAGGTTATCTAAGATAACTTTTGAACATTGTAGGCAACACTTGGTTAAATTGCCTAGCCAATGGCTTATGTTATGGTGCTTAACCAATACAACTGCTCATATGATCCCAACACTCTCTGATGCAGTTTATGCGGGAAAGATATGATAAAATCCATCTCATCCTCTAGAATTGAATCCCATGATATATATCTATGAACTTAGGCAGTAAAGGAGAGGACAACAAGCTTCAAATTATGTATGAATTGTTTCAACAGACTCTATTTTTATCTTTTAGTATTATTTTAAGTATGGTTTGTTTGAATCTCCTCAACATTTCAAGTATTTTCTGTTTTTACAGTTGATCCTTTTATTTTAAATACCCTTTCATGTCTTTTAGAAAAGGGTTCAAAATTTTGTAAAGAAGACTTAAGAGAGTTTCACTATTGTACCTTTTGAATCATCTTAATAGGAAAGTTGAATGAATACTATTTTCTTATGCATAGAGCACTGATATATCGAGTACTATTATCTTTATTTTATTGTTGTGTTTATATCTGATTAATAGTTACATATTTTCTTTACTATTTTTCTATGTATGATCTTATATGCAGTTGAATACTTATTCACTATTGAAGAGTATGAAGTTGTTATTTTTGAATGCATTGTGAAAACAATGAAATCTTATATGTGATATGTATAAACAATTAATTTGATTAACTATTTAATCAAATTAATTATCTTTCTTGCACTTACTTCTTGAATCGCTAGATGATCTATATTTTTTAGCATATTAGAGAATCTTTCAATCACACATATAAAGATAAGTTAAATCCTGGGAAATAGATAGCTATTAATATATATATGTTTGTACTTCTGTATTTATATTCATCACATCCATTTCACCCACATTATACTTAAAATTCCATTATATACTTTTAAATGGAAACTTGTCCCAATATCCCCATTCAGAGCCACTATTACAAATGGAAAAGGAACAGTTTTCAGGTTCCCAAACAGGTGGTTACCCCCAGTGTTGAGGCAACAAAATTTCGAGCCTTCAACACCCCCATATTGTTATTGTTGTACCCCATAGAATCCCACTATTGTTATTGGTGTGCCCTTACATTATTATTGTTATGTAGGCCCTAATTATATTTTGATCCCTTATACTTCTATATAGACTAAGGAGGTATTGTCATTTGAATCATCTAAGAATTATTCATTTATGTGATGTAAAAGGAGGTTTCCCCCTTGAAGAGGCTTATTTTTAAGTCATTGATCTATTTTTTCTTTAGTTTTTTTTATCTGGTTGCATAACATTTGGGATGAGAGCCTTGGATCCTAGGATCATTTTGTTGCTTCAAACAGGTCATATTGGTATTTTCACTATAAAATTTTTTATACGAGACATCAGAAGCTAAAAATTTTACCACGGGGAGTTAAACTATTGGTAAACTTTGTGTAAAAATTTCAGATCTTGATTTGCTACATTTTCTGGGATATGGTCGAAGGAACTTCAGGTTTCTGCATGCTCCAAAATTCAGTCTCAAATAGGTGACCTAGGGAAAATCATCATAAATTTCTCTTTAGTAAAAAGTGACTGAAATTTCATAGACTTTAGTTTCTTGGGGACTAGTTTTAGGTCCAAAGGTCGAAACAATGACATGTGGTAGTTTGTACAAGTTCAATATAGTGAACTTGTCCATAATCAGGTTATCTTGGGAGATTTGATATAACTTTACCTTGAAGAATCTAATTTTGGTCTAACTTGTGGGGTTTCAAAGAAGACATAGAAAGCTACCTCAGGATGAAGTTTCAAATCTTGGAAGGTCTAAATTACAGAGATCCAATAGTTTCAAGATTAAGCTCCCAAAAGTAAGAAAAAGGTGTGTATTTTTTTTTTAAATTGCGTAGCTTTTATTTGAAAAATCAGTTTGAAGTGATTCATAGGGAATAATGAAGCATAGATATCATTATTTTGTTCTAAAATACCTTAAAACACAAAAATGGATACACCTAGCAAGCCAACAGAATACTCTATTATGATGCATGAAGAAGAGGAAGAAATGCAACATGGTATATCAAAATTACGAGACTAATTGAAACAAATTTCGCTCTCACAAAGAGTAACCAAAAATGAACTAGAATCTAAGATGGATGGTTTGAAGAATGTTTTAAAAGTAGACATGGAAGGTTTTAAGAATTTTTTTAAAATATAAATGAAAAGAGACCTGCCAGGTTTGAGGGAAGCTTTGACAAAGTTGCTACAAGAAATTCTTCCTAGTGGTGACAAGGTACTCCATGAAAATCGTGATGAGGAAAAAAGGAATATGAATATGATTTTGGAGACTTTAACATTGGTTTTAAGGCCCACCACATTCCAAATATCAATATGAGGAAGTTTCATGGCAAGGATCTGGTAACATGGATACTATAGATGGAGCAGTTATTTGAGCTACACAATGTGCAACACACACAAAAGGTACATCGTACATCTTTATATTTAGAACCCAATCAATTTGTATGGTATCGATGGATTTTTTCTCATAAAGCACTAGTCACTTGCATAAATTTTATAAAGGAATTGATAACACATTATGAGGATACAAACAGCAATACCATCTTTAGTGAAATAATAAATATCAAAAAAAGGGTTCAGTTGGGGAGCACATTGAGGACTTCCAAATATTAAATATCAAGGTAAATCATATTCCGGAGGAGCATATGATTGATTTATTCATAGGGAATTTAGAGGATAACATATAACATGAGGTTCAACTTTGGGAACCTAAGTCATTGGAGAATGCATTTAGGGTGGCAAGAAAAGTTGAAAGCAAAATTACGGAAACAAGCAGGACTACTAGTCACAACTATAAATATTGAAGTGTTATTGCTCATAACTTCCAACGACCTATGAGGTTTACACCACAACAACTAGAGGAAAAAGGAGAAAAAGGGATTTGTTACAGTTGTGATAGAAAATACACTAAAGGTTATAAGTGTTCTAACGAAAAAGTATATTATAATCTTGTTAAGAGGAGGAAAAAAATGAACAAGAAACATCAAAACAAGAAGATATGCACTAGGAACCAACCTCATGGGCTAAAAAATAAGAAATGAATCTAACCATATCATGTAATGCATTGGGAGGAATTACCACTCCTCAAACTCTCAAAATAGAAGTATATATAAAGAAGAAAAATGTAGTAATGTTGATTGAACAAGTAGTACTCATAATTTTATTAATTGTAATATAGTCAAGGGTTTGAATTGCTTTCTAGTGTCAATTAATGGTTGTAAACCGACGAATCATAAATCTCTTAGGGAAGTGCCATAATATCAATCTAACCTTGGGGGAATATCTATTGAATATTATAATGCTTGTCATTCCAATGGGTCGTATGAATGTTTTATTATGATTCCAATGGTTACAATCTTTAGGGACGATATCTTTTAATTTTCAGGAATGTTTTTTTAATTTTTTCTTGGAAGGAAAGGAAATTGAATTAAGGGGTATTGCTAGGAAACCTTGTAAGATAACAATCTCTAATGAAATGAAAAAACTTTTGAAGAAGGAACAATGAGGGGTAATTTCACAATTATTTTCACTAGATGTTCAAACATCTAAGTCATCCATTTCTCTAAATCTCCATAGAGCCTTTGACAATCATTCTGATATATTTGAGACTCCTAAAGGTATTCCACCTATTCATGATCATGATCATTCTATTAACTTGATTCCAGGAATTTCTCCTTGAAACATTATACCTTACAAAGATCCTTATTCGCAAAAGAGTGAAATTAAATGTATGGTTGCGGAAATGCTAGAGGTGGGTATAATTCAACTGTTATGAAACTAGCGCTCAAAAGGATAGAAAAGATAGATCAACGACTTAGAAATTAGCCTCTTCGAGGGGGAAACCTCCTTTACATTACACAAATGAACAATCCTTGTGATGAGCCCCAGAAATGGGTAATTATATAGGCTCATTCTGCCTCTTATTTTGACATAATCCACCATTCTCATTATTTTAATGCATGTTTTTGAATATATTTATTCTAATAGAGTGAATTGGGTTAGTCACTTTGCCATGTAGTCTAATGAGTGCTTTATGCAGATTTTTTGGACAATTTTGGACAAAGACGAGGAATTTATGAGCAAATGGCAGCCAAACTCGAGGAAAACAGGGAAGAGGACTTGTAGGGGGGGTGTCTCCTTCATCAATGATCCCTTTCCTCGAATCCCCCTTCAGCAACTCGGAGCACAAAGGCCCACATTGATGATTCCAAGGGGCAGCTGAGCAAGTCAAGTAGAACTGTTGTTTATCTTCAGTTCTAGGAAGCCAAGTTCCTTGATTTTAGGAGGACTGTTGGAAGTCCTCATTTTTCTAAATAATAAGGCTTTGAGCCTCAGTAGGTTAGCTAGTTCTTTGTAGATTTTCGCACTTTTTTGCAGCACATTGTTTAGCTTATTTTCAAGTTATTTTTTAGAAAAGTTTATGTGATGCAATTGCTATTTTTTTATAAATGAAAATGAAAAAACATTTCAGCCAGAACTGATCTCTTTCAGAGGGCTGAAGCTCTTGGGTTAGGGCCCAACCCAATTTTCCCAGCACCTCCTTTTTGTATTTATATGTTTTCTTTCTTCCATTCATGAGTTAATTTCTGTTGCATAAATCCACTTTACTTTATTAGAATAGGTTGCTTTTTATGGTTAGTATAGTTGTTGTTGTTTCAGTTGATCAAGTAGGTTATTGTAGTGACAAAATAAGATTCAAGAAGGCCACAACAGGCCCTGATATCCTTTCTCCCTTTTTGGGACTATGATTTGAGGTCAAGGCACTACTGCTGCCACAAAAAACACAGTTTTGCTCTTCCATGCAACTGCTAGTGTGATAACCTGATTTGGAAAAGTTGATATTAGTTCAGATTCACTTGCTTAGATCATTTCTTGATTCTTCTACCATATTTCTCTCACATGCTTTCTATTCACAAGGTATTTTCAACATTTTCTGTTTATAGGTCAGAAATTAGGTCAAGCTAGACAAAATTATGTTTTTAGTTATTTTTTTGGTCAGTTTTGATAAGTAAGTGTGTATATCTCTTGCAGGACATCTCAGCTCACCATCCCTCCATAAAATATCCAGCACCAACTCACTTCTCATAGATTTCCTAGTTCATTCATGAAATTTGGCCAATCTGCCATAATTTATGCTTTTTTCCATAAAGTTGTTTTCTTGCCATTTGAACAAATCCAACCATCATGTTCATCCTTGATCTTCTTTGACAAGTTCTATACCCCTAAACACCTTCATCCAGCCTTTAGTTCCCTTTTCCCATCATTTTTCCACTTTCAAAACTCCAAAAATAGTTCCTGGCCTCCTCCTGTAGATCCTCCTGTAGAACCTCCTGTAGATCCCTTGCAGCCTCCTGTAGAATTTTTTGTCAGTGATTTTTCAAAGTCCGATTGCAATGGAAGTATTATAAGGGTACTAGGGGCTTCTTAGGTCCTCTCCACACCTTCCTCCACCTTTGCAACAACCAAGTCCATCTTCCTTTGCCACCGAACCTCTGCACAGTCATAACCAGATCAATTGCCAACATAATAATTTCACATAAAAACACTCAAAAATACAAAAAGATGTTTTCTTCTCATTTATTTTCAAAAGTAGCTTGAATAAATGTAATTTACCTTTTTAGTAGTCAATGGCACTCATTTCATTAGTTTCCATCTCTTTTCTTGCAAAAGTAGGGTTAGTAGGTAAATTAGGGTTTGTTAGGGTTTGCGTTACATTTCATTTTTCATTCTCTTTCTGCAAATAAGATAGTCTTTGTAGAGTTAGCTTTCTTCCATCATAGTTAAAAGTTTCTTCTGAGAACTCATATAAGTTGGCTTAAGCTCCTAGCGAACTTGCACCAGCTGATTAAGTGACAGCCTGTAGTAAGAGTTAGTACTTGTGCATACAACACCGTCGCTTCCAAGTTTGTTACGAACTACCGGGTTGATAAAAGTAAAGAACAAAGCCCCAAGAGTTGCAGCATTATTTCTGCAATACTGGAGCTCACCATCTTTTTGGTACCATTGCCAAGGAAGCGTCAGAGTATTTTATGATTACTGCTTTTCTTCTATTTTCTACTGCAACATTCTGCTAAGTAGTTTATTTTAGCAAAAGTAGAGTAGTTGTTTCATTTCAATTCTGCAATTTCAATTCTACAAGAGTAAAATAGACATTTCCTACTTTCATTTCAATTTTGCAATGTCAATTCTGCAATTTCCATTTCAGCAAAATAGATTAGTGATTTCCTACTTTCATTTCAATTCTACAATTTCCATTTCAGCAAAATAGATTAGTCATTTCCTGCTTTCATTTCAATTCTGCAATTTCCATTTCAGCAAAATAGATTAGTCATTTCCTTGCTTTCATTTCAATTCTGCAATTTCATTTCAGCAAGTTCATTTCAGTTAGTTGTAGTTTGTTGTTCAATCCATTTCAGTTTTGCAGGTACAAGCAGAAAAAACAAAAATCACCCAAAAAGAGATTTCCTTTCATGCCTCATAGGAACAAAGACAATTCAGGAAAATTCCTACCCAACACCCCCACCACATCACTAAGTCACCCTTCTCTCTTCTTTGGTGGTAGTGATCTAGAAGAACCTATAGGTGAACCTCCAGAGATATACGAAGATCCTATAATAGAAGAAGAGCAAGAAACCATTCCTCCTGAGACTATGGCTGAAAACAGAAACGTTAGAGGAAATGGGAAAGAATAGAGGGTGCCTTTCCTTTTCGAGAGACTAATGGAGACACAAAAATGAAAAACATAAGTCCTTCATCCCTACCTCACTTCCATGGATTGACTACCGAAGATCCTAATACCTTCTTGTTTGAATTTGTTGTTCTCTGTCAAACCTATGACTATGTAGAAGATGAGCATAGGTTGAAACTGCAACTTCTACCCTCAAGGATGCAGCATTGCGCTGGTTCATGGGGTTACCTGGAAACAGTATCACAACTTGGGCTCAGATGCAGCAAGACTTTAACAACAAATACCAGGACTACTATAGGTCAAAGGATACCAGGGAATAAATCTTCTGAATGACCATTGGAAGTGATGAATATTTAGAAGACTATGAAGAGATGTTTCAGCTTAGTTATAAAAGGGTCAGGAGCACACTTCACCCCAAATATCTGAAGTTGGTCCTGCTCAGAGGAGTCCCTGAAGACCTTCTAGATACCCTCCATTTGCTAGCTGGGGGAGACATATACCAACTACCTTATGATGACATAAAGACTGTGTTTAGAAACCATTCTAGGGCAGCCAAAAAGAGAGGTAGGGGAAGTCAACCTTTAGCTAGTACATCCTCATCCAGCTCATCCCTTAGAAGTGAATTCGAGAATCGGCTGGAAGATTTCAAGAGAGAGATGAGGCAGACTCTTGCCATGCAAATGGATACCTTGTATATCAAAAGGAAGCAAGAGGAATCCGAGAGGGTTTTGGCCATCTTTTGTCCCAGGTGCACTAGAAAACATCCTAGGAATGAATGTCCATAGCACTCTATAGAAGTGTTTTTAGTCTGTGAAGAAGACCATCCTACGAATCAGTGCCCTTCCTTGCCTAGAATTAAAGCTGCATATCATGGGGGCGAAGGCGCCACTGAACCACTTTATTTCATGAACCAAAGGAGGCCACATGGACCCAAACCTTACCAGCAGGGGATGCAAGGGACATCCCAGACCTATTACAACCCCAATCAAGCCACTTCCATGCCTTTTTTCGGTCCCCTTGCTCATCCTTCTTGGTCCACACCCCCTCCTTGGTCATATCCATCTCAATACCATGCTCAACCAGTTGCTCATCCATTTCACTCTTATGCTCAGCCACAACCTTAGTGGAATGCACCTCATCAGGGGTGGAGGCCCTAGTGCAACTCTCCTCCCGCTCTTTTGCCTCCACCACGTCCTCAACCACAACCATTGCCTCCTACTCTACCAAGGCAACCCCAGATACCTACTCAACCGAACCTGAACCCCAATAACAGATAGGCCCAGCAGGTATATACTGGAGAAACATCTTGCCTGACCTGTGCTATGGAGATTCAGGAGATTAACCTATGATCTGGGAAGGTTCTCCTAGATATCCAACCTCCTCCTAAGGAGGATGAGGAAGAAAAGTAGGAAAGTGAACCGAAAACCATTCCACCCTTTCCTGAGAGACTAACTGGAACCACGCAACCGACTGAAATTCTAGGAGAATTGAAACAGTTATGTGTAAAGATACCACTTCTCCAAGCCATAAAAGATGTTCCTATATACAACAAGATGATCAAGGAGAAGTGCTTCAGGCACCCAGGAAGGCGTAGGAGAGATGCTCCAACTATCAATGTCATAGGACAACTGTTCGACCTAATGTTGGGGCAAGTAATCTGTTCAAAATATCTAGATCCTAGGAGTCCTATAGTCGATGTCCACATCAATGGCACCGTAATCCCCCATACCTTGATTGATCTAGGGGCTGCCATTAATGTGATGACCAAGGAAAATATGCTCAAGCTCAACCTTTAGGGCTCCCTGAGAAAGACCACAACAGTGCTGCAGCTAGCAGATCACTCCACGATGACCTCTGAGGGGGTTGTGGAAGATGTAATGGTCTCTATTGATTCTTGGGAGTACCCTACTAATTTCCTGGTTCTCTAGCCAGTGGCAAAGCTCACTGGGTATGCTCTCATCCTAAGAAGACCCTAGTTGGCTACTGTGGATGCCTACATCAGTTGTCGAGCTGGGAACATGACAATCAAGAATGGGCATATGTCCAAACAGCTAGTCCTATATCCTCCTGCCCAACCTCTATTAGAACATGATTTACCTCTCTGGTTGGATGAGGAAGATGAGGATGAAGTATATTCCACACCATTGTGTATAGTAGAAGCTACCATGGGGGGCCCACAAAATTAGGATGATCTTATTGAAAACTTGATTCAGAATCCACCCCCAGTGTGTTTCCATTAGAAGAGCTGGTGGAAGAAACCAAAGCCAATGCTTTAGTTGATCTCTGTGTGGCTGATTCGACCCCTCTTCGAGTTAAGAATGTAGAATTCAGCCCAGAAAGAACCTTGAAGATCAACTCATTCCTATCCACCTCTCAGGAGAAGGAACTGTGTAGCTTATTGAAAAACCAATTGGATTTTTTTGCTTGGAGCTAGAAGAAGATTAAGGGAGTCCACCCTTCAGTCTCTACTCATCACATTTACATTAAAGAATATTGTAAACCAGTCAGGTAGCCTCAAAGGAGAATGAATCCATCCCTTAGAACATTGTCAAAGAAGAATTGCAAAAGCTGCTGGATGCAGGATTCATCTACCCCATCTCTGACAGTGAATGGGTCTCTCCTTTGGTGCTAGTGCTAAAGAAAAATGGGAAGTGGAGAATCTATGTCGATTATCGAGAATTAAACAAGGCCACCAAGAAGGACCATTTTCCTTTACCTTTCATAGATAAAGTGTTAGATGATCTAGTAGGGATGAAGTTCTTCTCCTTCCTAGATGGGTTTAGTGGGTACAACTAGATCCAAATCAGCCCGAAAGACCAAGAAAAGACCACTTTCACTTGTCCTTGGGGTACCTTTGCATACTGGGTCCTTCCTTTTGGGTTGTGCAATGCTCCCGCCACTTTCCAGAGGGCAATACTGAGCATATTTGTTGAACTGGTTCATGATTCAGTGGAAATCTATATGGATGATTTCACCCCTTATGATTCTAACTTCCAAGAAGCTTTGACTAACATGGGAAAAGTTCTCACCAAGTGCATTGAAATGAACCTATCCCTCAGTCCTGAAAAATGGGAATTCTTGATGACTGAAGGGACCATACTAGGTAATACAATTTCTCAGCAAGGATTACAGGTGGATCCCAACAAAATTGCCATCATCCAAAGGGTCCCACCTCCTCAAAAGGTAAGAGATGTTCAGAGTTTCCTAGGCTTAGCAAGGTATTATAGAAGATTCATTAAGGATTTTAGTAAGCTAGCCTTTCCATTGTTTGGTATTTTGGGAGAAGATGATGAGTTCATATGTATTGACAACTGTCAAGAGGCTCTGGACACTTTGAAAGGTAAACTGGTAACTGCCCCAATTTTGAGAGGTCCAAACTGAGCCCTATCTTTCCACATTCATACAGATCCCTCGAACAAAGCGATAGGAGCAGCCTTAGGGCAAGTTGATGAGAATCTACCTTATGCCATATATTTTGTAAGTAAAAACTTGTCCAAGGCAGAATTAAACTACACTGTAACCGAAAAGGAGCTCCTAGCTGTAGTCCATTCCCTAAATAAGTTCAGACACTACATCACCGGCTATCAAACATTTGTGCATAGTGATCATGCTACAATTAGGTATTTGATGAAAAAACTAGACGTGAATGCTCGTATTATTAGATAGTTACTTTTATTACAACAATTTGATTTAACCATTGTTGATAAGCCGGGTAAGGAAAATGTTGTTGTTGATTTTCTGTCTAGACTAGATCTGCCTGCAGGTGAAGAAGGAATGGTGGATGATCAAATGCCAGATGAGCACCTATTTGCTATCTCAGTACTCTCTCCATGGTTTGTTGATATATAAATTACTTGGTTTCAGCACAGTTTCCGCCACACCTGTCCTCAAAAGAGAAGAGCAAGATCATGAGGAAAAGTGACCCATTCACCTGGACTGGGGGCAATCTCTTCAAACTTGGCCCAAATCAGATTTTGAGGTGTTGTGTCAGGGAGGAGGAATTTTTTGACATCCTCCTAACCTATCATGATGGACCCTACGGGGGCCATTTTGCAGCAAAGAGAACTGCCTTCAAGATTTTGCAAGCAGGTTACTGTTGGCCCACTCTTCATTAAGATGTCAGGAGATATATCAGCCAATGTGACCGATGTCAAAGGATGGGGAAACCTACTCCAAGGGATGAGATGCCCCTACAACCTCAAGTGACTTTCGAGCCATTTGAGAAGTGGGGCATGGAATTTGTGGGTCCTATCAACCCTCCTTCAAAACAGAAGTATTACATAATTGTGTGTACTGATTATTTGACAAAATGGGTAGAAACAAAGGTGATCGAGGCAGCAACAGAAGAAAAAGTGGCTGAGTTTTTGAGAGAGAATATCTTCTACAATTTTGGCTATCTAAGAGAATTAGTCACAGATCAAGGGAGTCAGTTTACATCCAATCTGATTGAAGACTTGCTCACACATCACAAAATTAAGCACAGGCATTTTACCCCTTATCATTTGCAAGCAAATGGACAAGTGGAAGTCACTGATAGAGCTTTAGATGGAATTTTGACCAAGGTAGTGAGTAGAAGTAGAAAAGATTGGGCAGATTGATTGGTTGAGACCACTTGGGCTTATAAAACCATCTGGAAACCACCACAGGGTTCACACCCTATGAGTTGGTTTATGGGAAGAAGGATTTGCTGTCAATATAATTTGAATATAACACATTAAGGATAGAAGCTCAGCTAGACCTAGATCTCAGCCTTGCACAAAAGGAAAGGTTACTTCAGCTAAATGGATTGGATGAACAAAGATTGCAGGCCCTTCTCCACTCAGAGGTAGTCCAACTTCAAAGGAAAATATGGCATGACAGACACCTCAAATAAAAACAATTCCAGGAAGAAGATTGGGTGCTGCTGTATGATTAAAGATATAAAGATTTCAAGGGTAAACTGAGGACAAGATGGCTGGGACTATACACAGTAGAAAAATGTAATGACAATGGTTCAGTCGCGATCCAGACCATCGATGAAGAAGCCATCCCATGCCTGTCAATGGGCATATGTTGAAGATCTATAGGAAGCCCCTCTCCAAGTAGGAATTCATTGAGAATCTGAGTAAAATAGTGTTGGTAGTGGAGCAGGTCTTTGCCTCCACTCCACCCACACAAAAAAAGGGGGGATAAAAGATCCCTGGTTGAAAATATCTTGGAGGCGCCCAGGGTAGGAAATGAGGGTGAAAAACTCCTAGAGGTACCCTAGCTATCTCATAAAACAAAAAAACAAAAAAAAGAAGAAGAAAAAAAAGAGAAAAAAGAAAAAGATGAAAAGAAAAGAAAGAAAAAACAGAGAAAAAACAAAAAAAAAAAAATCTTTTGGATGCATTGCAGATTGCAGGAGGGTCACAGAAGAAAAAACGGACATGGCTAGGCTAAATATACCCTTGATAGCTCATTTTGTCATCGCCATTGTCTTTTCCCAAGCCTTGGTCTCACTCGTCCTGGAAATTTTGCATCCTACAGGAAACTCTATGCATTCTACAGGAGGCTCCTATAGAAACCATAGAAAATCAAGTTCAGAAGAGAATCTGAGGGCTAGAAATTTGTCCAGAAGGCCCGCAGATCTCCTTGACACCATTCATCCTCCTAACTCTCCATTCCATCCTGCAACACTACATTTCCACTCGCTTTTTATTCTATGCACATAAAACACAGAAATTCTATTTCTTTTGTTTTAAAAAAGTAAATGATGAATAAAACAATAACATTCTTCACTTGTTTCTTACCTAATGTATTCCAATTATTTTTCCTTTCCTTTAGAACCTTCCACAGCTGTCTCTTTAGTCCCTGCTCAAGCATCAGCCAGAAATTTTAGAGGGAGAACCAGCTACAAGAAATCCTGTAGGATTCTTGTAGAAGCTAGTCCCTTTAAACAAACAAGCTCCGGAGACAAGGTCAGTGCAACCAAAGATGTATACAACATGCAAGGAGTGCTTCCTGGTCAAAAAAACACTAGCATAAGGTAGCTAAGCCACTAGTTCAGAGGCCACAAGCATCAATAACAGCAGAAATCAAAGAACAAAGTGTCAAAGTCTGAGCATGTAGAGCACAGTAGAGACTAATAGATAAGTGGCTAAACCCGCTCCTCTATTGCATGAATATTATTTAGGAACTGCATGAACCATTGAGATGGTTGTGATTAAATGAAATCGGCAGCCAGATAACTGGCCACCCTCGTTCAGTTCAAACAAGCCTCATCTAATTCAAACAATAGTTCAGAAAGTGCAATCAGCACGTGTGGTCTGTCAACTTGGGAAGAAAAAGCTCAAAACGAGTAGTGGTGGCGGCATATAATGGGAATGATGGAAGTGATGGCAGGCATGCGACATGAAATACCATAATGGCACTAGGGTAGGGACCAATGGTTAGGATGGGGATAACGTACCCTTCCTGCCACCTCACCTAGTCACCACAGAGCACACCATCAACTTAAGTACATTGCGGTAGAATCCTCCACCACCTTTTGTTTTCATCTGCATCGATGAGTTCTTGGGTGCAACAACTCACCTACCACCTTTAGAACATTGAAATAGTCGCTCTCTACTAGTTTTCAAAACCCTCCTGCTTATCAGGCTCTATAGGAGCATTATCGCATTCTATAAGAGCAGAGACAGTCTATAGGAGCCTTTCTACAAGAAGCCCAGAGAGCAGCTCTGCAAAGGGAAAATTTGGAATTTTTGCCAAATTCGAGCTTGAAACAAGGTAGGCTCAGAAACCCACTCTGCATGTGATATATCTACAAAAGGTGGTGGGATTTTAAGCAAAGTACTGGGTTGAAAAAGGAAGGGAAAGTGAAAACAAAAGTCTGTCCATGTTTTTCTGAAATACATAAAGTCTCTCCATTTTACTCTCTGCACTAAAAGTTTGTCTTTTTCTTCCCGGTATTCTCTTGTAATGAAGGGATGCAACCATAGAAAATCAAGCCTGTAAAAAAAAAAGTGAATTTTCATTTGGGAAGTCTGTTTATCTTGTAAGAAAGAAAAAGAACTGGTTTATATACTCTCTATTTTGTCAAAATCTTGATTTCCTCAAAAAATCCCGAGAAGTAAATTCAGGTTGAGAATAGGGTTTGAAGGGAGGGAAATTGCAAATTGTTGTTGTGAAAAAGAACATGAAAAAATTCACTCACTAATTCCATAAATACAAACCTCAGTTGTTCCTATGTTTTCGATCTTGAAAATTTGCTGCCTTCCTCCTCACTTGAGAATTTCTAGTAGCCACTAAACATCATGACGGGGGGTTTTATGAGAAAAGAGCCTCTGAATTCCAACAAATTGCATGAACACCCAGAAGTGGTAGCCCTCTTTACCAGAGCAAATTGGATGCCTTTCTTTGAGAGAATTCATGGGTATGATGACGAAGTGACAGAGGAATTTTTAATGTCTTTAAGACCCAGTTCAAAAACCCATGCTACAATTAGTTTCAGGGGTCTAACCATAGAGCTTACTCCAGAATTCATCATCAGAATCACAGGTCTTCCATTTGGGCTCCCCTAGAACAAAGAAAAAAAACCACTAGGACAAGTTGCTAAAAAGAAATTTTTCCAACTTGATGAACATCCTGTAGAGGATAAGAATGGGGTCAGAAGGACAAGTATACCTCATCCATGGGGTGAGGTTAGCTACCATATCATGAAGTATATCTCCTACGAAGGGAGATATAGTATAGTATATGGTTATCATTTCAGATTATTGCATGAACTAAGATATGGAATGGATCTACCTACATCTAGAAAACTCAGTCTCCCATATTTCCTCCTCAAACTTTGATAGAGTGTGGCACCAAGTTGAATGCAGGGGTTCCAGACCAACTAGCCTACCATGGGCTCATTAAATTACTGGTAGAGGATTCCCTCCACACATACACCATCCCTATAGCCTGGGAAATCTTCAGGAACATGTCTAGGGAAGATGACATAAAAAATGTCACTAATGACCTTAGCCCATCTGGTAGTGAAGAGGAGGAGAAGAAAGAGGAACTTGAGAAGGAAATCCATGAGAAAACATAGAATATTCAATTGGGAGAAGACAAAGAAGAAAAATAGAGAGGAGAAGAGAAACAAGACACCACCACAGTTGAACCTAAAGCAAAGAAGGAAACAAAATCAAAAGCAGAGAAGAGGAAGAGGAAAAAAGCTGAGAAGAAGAAGCCCAATATAGCTTAGAAAAAGACTGCCACAGGAAAGGTAGGAACTCAACAAGAAAAGGAGAAGACAACACCAGAGGTAGCAAAAACAAAAACAGAAACAGTAGACATAGGTAAGACTACAGAAGATGAAGAAGAAAAACAACAAGAAGAAGTGTCTCCTGAGACACTAGCAAGAGAAGTAGTAGCCTTTCTTGCTGCACTTAGCTCTCCAGCTAAGCAAAATGGGAAAAGAAAAAGACAGACATCCATGTACTTCAAACCTCAAAAGAGCACCAGGATCAAGATAGGGAAGCCTTAGCCACCTTCAAAGGAGCCCATCTGATCCGGATTTAAACAGGAACGCAACAAATTACAGAGATAACCATATACACAAAGATGCAGCGGAAATAATACTTCATTTCATTAATGGAAAATACTGAAATATGCTTACAACCAGAAATGGAAATAAACCAGCTAGGGCAATGGTAGCTTATCTCTGAGAAGAGATGTGGTGGCTACATGCCTCTGAACTATTCTGAACTATGTTACAATGAGGCTTGAAGGCCTATTTATTGTTGAGAAACAATGGAAAACCCTTCACATCCCGAAACCTAACCCTAGAAGATGAAACGCCAAATTGTGGGCCCCATTTGGGGAAATTGGTACATCAATTTCCCGGGGTCGTAACTTTGGCATACGATCTCCGTTTGATGCGTACGATAGCTCGTTAGAAAGATATATCCGAGTACTACCACTTTGGGAGGCAACATTTGTCCATGGACCATGTTGCCCCAGATTCCCAAAAAAACGTCGTTTAGGGCCTCAAAACGGCTTCGGAAGTTCAGGACCCGAAAAACTGCTAAAATAGTAAACTGTGCTACAATTTAGGAAATTGGAAAAGCTGAAAGAGACAGTTGTGGGGGTCCAAATGGGATAGGTGGGTGGCCACCAACATCCACCTGGATCATTCCTCCCCCCTTAGGAAGCAATGGTCCCCATTGCGTTGAGTTCCTCCCTGAGATGAGGAAGCTTCTATTGAGCTGGGTCTCTGGTGAGCTGTTCTGCAATCTCTGTTGTGACCAAAAATGGTAGGAAGCATGGTCAACAATGGTCCACATTAAACACTCGGTGCAAGCGAAGGAATGGAGGAATGCTGTGCTTCAAAGCATTGTTTCCTGTAGCCTTGGTACTGGTGTAAGGACCATGTCGGAGTGGTCAGAGCTTCTGATGGGCTCTTGTAAGGCGTTCTTTCTGCAGATGTAACCAAACTTTGTTGCCCACCTGAAACTTATGTGGTACCCCTGTGGGTGAGGAGAAGTTGTTCCTGTGTTCTGTCATGACCGTATCCCTTTGCTGCTGCTGCTGCGTGGAGGAACCCTTTGCAGGGGTCATGGATGTAGCAACGATCTTCCCCTTACTTTGGGAGTGAACCAGACATATGAATTTCCTAGTCTGGGAGATGAGCTTGCTGCCTTTCTTAGTAGTGATCAAAGATGTGGCGGTAGGTGGGGCTACCTTCGGTATCCTGTATAATGAATTATTCAAAGAAATAATGACAGCACGAGGCCTTGACTCATACACAGCATGTTGCCTCCACAAGTATGGCTGGCCTAATAGTACATCACAAACATCCAGAGGTGTAACATCACACAATACCTCGTTTGTGAAGGGCTTGATGCTGTAGGGAAGGCGGCACTGCTGGCGAACTTTGAGATCTTGTCCTTCATGAAGCCACCTGATACTATACGGTTGTGGGTGTGGTGTAGTCGGTAGGCCCAACCGCTTCACGACCTTTGCTGAAACGAGGTTCTTTTGGTTGCCACTGTTGACAATGAATTGTAGCGGCGAACCCTTCACCCACATCTGTGAGTGGAAAAGACGCTCCCCTTCCTCTGGATTTTCGGGCTCATCTTTCTGGATCTTGGCGGTGGCAACAGTGGCGCTGGGATCTGCATCAATGATCTGCTTCCCTTTGCCATTCCCCTTGTCAGGTTCTGGCTCAGGGTCAGAACAGGCATCTGATTCGGAAGCCTTCAACTCGGCCACCAGCGACTGCTTGGTCCGACACTCACTTGTGTTATGAGTGGGACTCTTGTGGAACTCACACCACTTCCCTGTCTCCTTCCTCGGCTTCATGGTGTTGTTCTTTTCTTGCGGCTTCGACGGGTTGTCTTGGGTCACCCCGCCTTGGCTTTGTCCTTTGGGCTTCCGATTTGCAGATCCAAAGGCTTGCTTCTTCTGTTTGAACTTTTGCTCGATTTTGACAGTGTATCGGTATGCTGTGCCGAGTGAGGAGATGTTCAAGAACACCATCTCTTCCTGGATGTATCTATGTAGGTAGCCACGGTATTTGAGTACCAGATGCAGCTCAGAATCTTTGATACCCAACTGTGTGCGAAGGGTATGAAAAATGTTTGTAAACTCTGGCACACCTTGGTCTCGTCCCTGCCGCAGTGTGGTCCATTTGATGTATTTGTCCTCATAGCTTCCGACAGGGTAGTACTACTCCTTGATGGCATCTCGGAAGTCATTCCAAGTGGGTGCAGCTGAAAATAGTGAGCTTGTACTTTCATCCTTCTGCTCACAGTATGTTTCCCACTAGTCCTTGATGTGGGGGGCTGCTTTGAGAAGAGCGAAAACAATCTTTTCCCGACTTGAAAATTCGTGAACAGAAAAATACCCATCTTGCATATTTAACCATTTATCTACGGAATCTGCGTCTATTTGACCCTCGAAGATGGGGATTTCAAAATTAACTTGTACCTTAAACGGTGTGGCGTTTCCAGAGGAGCTGTTCGAAGCCGATGCGTCGCCTCTGGGTAGTCGCTGAAGGATCTGCGCAAAGCTATCCATCATCGCGTTCCTTTGCCGCTCGAGGGCTTCTTCGAGCAAGATTTTGATAGGATCTCCTGTTCCCTCGTCTTTCTTCTCATCCGCCATGGGAGGCCGTCGGGATTTGCGAGGCTGGTCTTGCAAAGGTTCGACCAGTTCAAGCCCTAACTCCTTATATCTCGACCTCGTTGGGGACATGCAAAGAAAAATAGAGAAAAAAAGCAGACCGCTCTGATACCACTGATCCGGATTTAAACAGGAACGCAACAAATTACAGAGATAACCATATACACAAAGATGCAGCGGAAATAATACTTCATTTCATTAATGGAAAATACTGAAATATGCTTACAACCAGAAATGGAAATAAACCAGCTAGGGTGATGGTAGCTTATCTCTGAGAAGAGATGTGGTGGCTACATGCCTCTGAACTATTCTGAACTGTGTTACAATGAGGCTTGAAGGCCTATTTATTATTGAGAAACAATGGAAAACCCTTCACATCCCGAAGCCTAACCCTAGAAGATGAAACGCCAAATTGTGGGCCCCATTTGGGTAAATTAGTACATCAATTTCCCGAGGTCGTAACTTTGGCATACGATCTCCGTTTGATGCGTACGATAGCTCGTTAGAAAGATCTATCCGAGTACTACCACTTTGGGAGGCAACATCGGTCCATGGACCCATATTGTCCCAAATTCCCAAAAAAACGTCGTTTAGGGCCTCAAAACAGCTCCGGAAGTTCAGGACCCGAAAAACTGCTAAAATTAGTAAACTGTGCTACAATTTAGGAAATTGGAAAAGCTGAAAGAGACAGTTGTGGGGGTCCAAATGGGATAGGTGGGTGGCCACCAACATCCACCTGGATCACCATCATAATTGAGGATGCACCTACTGTAACAAAGGAGGAATCTCCCTCCAAAATCTCTATCACTTACGAGAGAAGGAGTCCTAAGACCTCCACCTGTAAGGAAAGGATCAAATTAATGGACTCTAAAGCAGTCCTACAGGAGGCACAAACCTCTCTACAGGAGACATTGGCCAAGCTCAAAGAAACTGAAAAATTGGAAAAGAAGGCAGAAGAATAGTCCCAAGAGGAAGTAAAGGCAAAGAGATACCTGAGACTGGACAGTAGCCTAACTTAGGCTCCTACTACAACCTTATGGAAGGTGGGAAGATCATCCCACAAAAATTTGCAGTGCCTCTATTCTTTGAACTGGAGAAGGAAAGAGTCAGGACCCACATCTAGATGCAAATTGCAAAATCCAAAGAGGTCGAAGATGTAGGGCACATGGAAAACAAGTTGAGAGAGATGAGTAAAGAATTGAGCATGGTAAGGCACACAGAGAGCATCAGAAGAGCTCAATTGCAGGAAGAAAATGAATTGATGGAAAAGAAACTACAAGAAAGGGAACCTCAAGGAGGAAATAAGTTGTCAATCTTGGAAGGACAACAACAAAAAGGGGGACCCCAGGAAGATAGTGAGGTAGAAGAGAAACAACAACAAGAAGAAGAACCACAGATAGATAGTGAGACACTGATGAAACAACAACAAGAGAAAGAATCCCAGGTAGAACCTGAAAAGTTGATTTTGAAAAGGTGGATATAGGAAAAGGAAGCCCAGTTAGCCTGCATGGCCAGCTGGGAAATGGAGGCATTGCAGTGCAGACAGCCAGCTAAATCATATGCACCGTATCTCAAAGATTAGTGGCTCCAATTCCAGATTAAGACACTGGCCCAGAGGGGCACAATACCATTTCAAGATTATGGCCAATTTATGCATTTATGTGATCATAGCTCAGTTGAGGATAAAACAAAGCTAGCAGAATTTTACCTACACAACATGGCACTTCCTGACATGAATTTATGGGATCCAAATGTTGCATTGGGAGACTTGTAGCTCATGGCTATGGCATCTTGGATGAGCCATGAAGAAAAGAGTGCAGTGGAAATTCAGAAAATGATGACAAAAGAGTTGAGTGAGCCCCTGATGATTAGAGCAGAACCAACAGACCAATTAGCTCTCATCTATGCCCACCAACACCTTGTAGCTAATCCCCAAGTTGTCCCAGACTATGTTGACAGGCAAGCCCAGGCTATAGATCACTTCGAGGACATGGAGAGATTATTTGGCGATGAATGCCTTCATGCATGCATGATAAGGTGGAATAAATTGCCACATAGCCTAAGGATCAGGGAGTATCACTCCCCAAACAAGATGATGGAGGCCATGAGGAGAGTGCCCCTATATAAGTAATCAATGCAAAACTTGAAAGCCAACTGGATTGGTCTTAAATTCCGTCCTCCACTGCTGCTAGGACTGTTGGAAGGAGTTAAGGAGGAGGAAGAACATAAATGATGGGAGGAAGTGGATAGGAAAGTAGGTTTCCATGATAGAGAGGAAGACATCACATCAGACACTTGGGATGTCAGGGAATTTGTCAGAGCCCTTAAGGATGAAGAGTTAGATTAGTTGATCAGAGGATGAGCAACCCATTTAGCAGGGGGGTGATGATGAGCCCCAGAAATGAGTAATTTTATAGGCTCATTCTGCCTCTTATTTGAACTTAATCCACCATTCTCATCAGTTTAATGCATGTTTTTGAATATATTTATGCTAATAGAGTGAATTGGGTTAGTCACTTTGCCATGTAGTCTAATGAGTGTTTTATGCATATTTTTTTGACAATTTTGGACAAAGACAAGGAATTTATGAGCAAATGGCAGCCCAACTCGAGGAAAACAGGGAAGAGGACTTGTAGGGGGGGTGTCTCCTTCATTAATGATCCCTTTCCTCGAATTCCCCATCAGCACCTCAGAGCACAAAGGCCCACATTGATGATTCCAAGGGGCAGTCGAGCAAGTCAAGTAGGACTGTTGTTTATCTTCAATTCTAGGAAGCCAAGTTCCTTGATTTTGAGGAGGACCATTGGAAGTCCCCATTTGTATAAATAAGAAGGCTTCGAGCCTCAGTAGGTTAGCTAGTTCTTAGTATATTTTCACACTTTTGTGTAGCACATTTTTCAGCTTATTTTCGAGTTCATTTTGAGAACAATTTATGTGATGTAACTGCTATTTTTTGATAAATGAAGATGAAAACGTTTTTCAGCTAGCACTGATCTCTTTTAGAGGGCTGAAGCTCTTGGGTTAGGGCCCAACCCAAGTTTCCCAGCACCTCCTTTTTGTATTTATATGTTTTCTTGCTTCCATTCATGAGTTAATTTCTGTTGTATAAATTCACTTTACTTTATTAAAACAGGTTGATTTTGATGGTTAGTATAGTTGTTATTGTTTCAGTTGATCAAGTATGTTACTATAGTGACAGAATAAGATTCAAAAAGGCCATATCAGGCCCTGATCCCCTTTCTCCCTTCTTGGGACTATGATTTAAGGTCAAGGCACTACTGCTGCCATCAAAAACACAGATTTTGCTTTTCCATGCAACTGCTAGTGTGATAACCTGATTTGGAAAAGTTGATATTAGTTTAGATTCACTTTCTTAGATCATTTCCTAATTCTTCTACCATAGTTCTCTTGCATGCTTTTCTGTTCACAAGTTATTGTTCAACATTTTCTGTTTATAGGTCAGAAATTAGGTCAAGCTAGACAAAATTCTGTTTTTAGTTATTCTTTGGTCAGTTTTGGTAAGTAAGTGTGCAGATCTCTTGCAGGAAATTTCAACTCACAATCCCTCCATAAAACAACCAACACTAGCTCCCTTCTCATAGATTTCCCAGCTCATTCATGACATTTTGCCAATCTGCCCTAATTTCTGCATTTTTCCATATAGATTTTTTCTTTCCATTTGAACAAATGCAACCATCACGTTCATCCCTGATATTCTTTGACAAGTTCTAGACCCCTAAACACCTTCATCCAGCCTTCAGTTCCCTTTTCCCATCATTTTCCACTTTCAAAACTCCAAAAATAGCTCTTGGCCTCCTCATGTAGATCCTCCTGTACATCCCTTGCAACCTCCTGTAGGATTTCCTATGAGTGATTTTTCGAAGTCCGATCGAAATGGAAGTCTTCGAAAGGGTACTAGGGGCTTCTTAGGACCTCTCCACACCTTCCTCCACCTTTGCAACAACCAAATCCATCTTCCTTTGCCACTGAAGCTCTGCACATCATAACTAGATCAATCACCAGCATAATAATTTCACATAAAAACACTCAAAAATACAAAAAGATGTTTTCTTCTCATTTCTTTTCAGAAGTAGCTTGAATAAATGAAATTTACCTTTTCAGTAGTCAATGGCACTCATTTCATTAGTTTCCATCTCTTTTCTTGCAAAAGTAGGGTTAGTAGGTAAATTAGGGTTTGCTAGGGTTTGCATTACATTTCAGTTTTCATTCTCTTTCTACAAATAGGATAGCCTCTGTAGAGTTAGATTTCTTCCATCACAGTTAAAAGCTTCTTTTGAGAACTCATATAAGTTGGCTTAAGCTCCTAGCGAACTTGCGCCAGCTAATCGAGTGACAGCCTGCAGTAAGAGCTAGTACTTATGCATACAGCACCATCGCCTCCAAGTTTGTTACAAACTACCGGGTTGATAGAAGTAAAGAAGGAAGCCCCAGGAGTTGAAGCATTATTGAGGCAATACTGGAGCTCACCACCTTGGATGATACAAATGACAAAACCTCCTTTCTATTTATAGGAGTCTAAGGGGTCACAATATAATCAAAGTTGACATAACAATAATAATATAAAGACACAAAAATAACAATAGTGGGCTTCTATGGGGCACAATAATAACAATATGGAGACAATAGGGGCACAACCATAACAATAAGGGCTACAATGATAATAGTAATGGGGTAATCACTAGTATTATAGGGACCTAATATGTCCCTCTCCTTCAAAAAACTATTGTCCTCAATGCTTGAGTAGTTCTAGATGCTTCTGTATAAGATTCTCATCCTCCCATGTGGAATCTTTAGCGGGTAAGTTCTTCCACTTGATGAGATACTCTGAAATTGATCGATTTCCTAGCTGTCGAGTTCTTGTTTCTATGAATGCTTCAGGTTCCAATATGAGTTTTCCTTCCTCATCAAGTTCCGGCAATATTTTTTGAACTGGGAGCTTGTCACCTATGACCTTTTTTAAGCATGAAACATGGAAAACTAGGTGCACTCAGGAAGTTGTTGGAAGCTCCAATTTGTATGCCATAGTACTTATCTTTTGCAACACCTTATACAGACCATAATACTTCGGTGATAATTTATTATCCTTCTTAGCTTCCTCGAGGGACATTTATTTATATGGTTGTAGCTGTAGGAATACCCAATCACCTACACCAAAACTTCTTTCGCTGTGATGTTGATATGCCTATTGCTTCATTCTAATCTATGCCAAAGTGAGGTTATCCTTTACGAGTTGGAGAAATTGTGATATTCCACTGCTTGAACCTTATAATTTTCTCTTAAATATGATGTGACGGATGGTGGATGATATCCATAAAGTGCCATAAATGGGGTCATTTTTGCTGCAGTATGGAAGGATGTGTTATACCACCATTTAGCTAGAGGAAACCATTTGACCCATTGTGTTTGTTTACCATATACAGAGAAACAAAGATATCCTTCCAAACATCTGTATACTATATCAGTTTTCCCATTAGATTGGGGATGATAAGATGAGCCATGAGCTAAGTGAGTACCAAGACAAGAAAATAATTATGTCCAAAACTTTCTAGTGAAAATGGGATCTTTGTCGCTTACAATAATCTTTGGGTTTCCATGTAGCTTTTGAATTGTTTCCATAAATGCAGTAGAAATTGTACTCTCTTTAAATGAATGAGATAATGCAAAAAAGTGTACATACTTGGTAAGTTTGTCAACTACCACCATGATAACATTCTTTCCTTCAGACTTGGGTAAACCTGTGATAAAATCCATTCAAACCTTCTCCCAATGTTAGCTTGGAATGGATAAATGTTGTAATAGACCTGTGGTCTTAATTGTTTCAACTTTATTTTTTTGGTAAACCAAACATTCCGCCACAAAATTTTGAATATCCGATTTAAGGCCATCCCAAAATAATTCCTTCTTAACCATGTGGTTAATTTTTATAAATCCTAAGTTCCCTCATAAGGGAGAGGTGTGCAATTCCATAAGAATATTTTGTTTGAGTTGGGAATTATTACATAGGTATAAGCGATATTTGTAACATAACGAATTATTTTTCCATCTAAATGTATCAGATGTACTGGGATCTTGTTGTATCCTTTGAATGGGTGCCCACACTTCTTCATCATTTTTCCATTCATCTCTTTCTTCATTTATCCAACATGGTTGGATAATAGAAATGGCACAAAGAAATGCTTCCACATCCTCATCCTTTCTTGAGAGTGCATCTGCCACAAAATTTTTCTTCCCTTTTTGTAGATGATTTCAAAGTCATAACCCAACATCTTTGTGACCCATTTTTGTTTCTCTTTTGAAGATAATATTTTTTCTAAAAATTATTTAAGACTATCATGATTCATTTTTTCCTTGAAGTGTATTCCCATTAGGTAGGGTCGTCATTTCTTAAGTGCATGTAGTATTTCAAACATTTCCTTCTCATAAATAGGTTTGTGTGAATACTTTCCTTTGATTGGATAAATTTCAAAAGAAATGGGTCTTTCTTCTTGCATTAAAACAACACCAATTCCATTTCCTGAGGCATCACATTCCACAATAAAGGTTTTTGTGAAGTCTGGCATAGCTAAGACCGATGCTTAGAACATTGCCTCTTTAAGATGTTCAAAGGCCTTCATTTCTTCTGGAGTCCATGAAGAAGCATCTTTCTTCAATAATGTTTTTAGAGGTGCTTCTATTCTCTGATGATTCTTAACAAACTTGTGATAATACCCTGTCAACCTGAGAAATCCTCACTGATGCTTTATGGATGTGGAAATTTTCCATTCCTTAATGGTTTTAATTTTTCTAGGGTCTACCTTAACACCTTCATGAGATACAATATGACCCAGATATTCCACCTCTTGTTCTCCAATGAAATATTTGGAGATTTTTGCATATAATTGTTTCTCCTCCAATAGTTTGAGCACCCTATGTACATGTTGAACATGATCCTTCCAATGCTTACCATAGATTAGTATATCATCAAAAAATACTAACACAAATTTTCTAAGGAATGGTTTGACAATGGAATTCATCAAACCTTGAAATGTAGAAGGTGGATTGGTAAGGCCAAAGGGTATGACCAAAAATTCATAATGACTCTCATGAGTTCTAAATGTTGTTTTCGGAATGTCTTCAGTCTTCGTTCTGATTTGATGATATGCTGAACGAAGATCCAACTTGGTGAAGTAAATTGATCCATGCAACTCATCCAATAATTCATCAATGAAAGGAATGGGAAATTTATCTTTAATAGTGAGCTTGTTGAGCTCCCTATAATCTGGACATATGTGCCATGATCCATCTTCTTGTGAACCAATACTACTGGAGCAGAGAAAGAACTTTGACTAGGTTGAATTATACCATCCTCTAGCATTTCTGCAACCATACGTTCAATTTCACTCTTTTGGGCATAAGGATAACTGTAAGTCCTTATGTTTGCAGGAACACTTCCTAGAATCAAATGAATAGCATGATCATGATCATGAATAGGTGAGAGCCCTTTGGGAATCTCAAATACCTTGGAATGATTGTCCAAGACTTTTTGGAGATCTGGAGAAATAGATGATTTCGATGTGGGAATCTCTAGCGAACATAATTGTGCAATTATGCCTCATTGTTCTTTCTTTAGAAGCTTTGTCATTCCATTATAGTCAATTATCTTTCCTGATTTCCATACGATACCCCTTAATTCAACTCCTTTCCTTCTGAAGAAAATTTCATGAAAATTTCTTGAAAATTAAAAGCTATTGTACCCAAAGATTGTAGCCATTGGACTCCTAGTACAACATCAACACCACCCATTGGAATGGAAAGAATGGGTCTATTCAATACATATTTACCCATGGATAGCTTGATATTATAGTACTTTCAAGAGAAATTTATGGTTCCTCCACTTGCAACCATCACTTGACACTCTGGTGCTGGATATAGGAAGAAATTCAATTCCTTGACTATCTTACAATGAATAAAATTAGGTACTTCCCGAATCTATCATCACTATTACCTATTCTTCTTGATATGTTCTTCTATTTTAATAGTTTGAGGAGTGGTAATTTTGGCCAATGCATTACAAGATATGGTCGGATTCATTTCTTCTTTATTTAAGGTTTTTCCTTTGTGTATATCCTCTTCTTTTGACATTTCTTGTTCCTTTTATCCCCCCTTTTCACAATCTATGCAGAATAATTTCTTCTCAGCACATTTATGACATTTAGTGTATTTTCTATCACAACTGTAACAAAGCCCTTTTTATCCTTTTTCTTCCAATTATTGTGGTGTCAACCTTGTATGTTGTGGAAGGCTAGGGGCAACAACATCTCCATCTTTATAATTGTGAGTGGTAGGATTCCTTGTTGCCATAATTTTTCTTGCCAACTTGAATGCCTTCTCCAATGAATCAAGTTCCCAAAGGCGAACCTCATGCTGGTTGTATCCTTTAAAGTGCCTATGAACACATCAATCCTATTATCCTCTAGAATATCTTTCACCCTTATATTCAATTTTTGGAATTCCTCAATGTGCTCCATCATTGGACGCTTTTGTTTGAGATTTATCAATTGGCTAAAAGAAGTGTTTCTTTTTGTATCCTAATAATGTGCTATCATTACATCCGTAAAAATTGACCAAGTGAAAAATTATTTATGAGAGCAAATCCATCGATACCATACAAACTGATTTCGTTCCAAATATAAAGTTGCAATGCATACCTTTTGTGTGTTTTGTACATTATGGAGATCGAAATATTGCTCCATCTATAATATCCATGTTAAGAGATCCTTGTCATCAAACTTCCTCATATCGATATTTGGAACATGGCAGGTCTTCGATTCAATGTTAAAGTCTATGAAATTATGATTAACATTTATTTTGTTCTCATCATGAGTTTCCTTTACCACCCTTTCGCCATTAGTAATCATTTCCTGTAGAAAATTTGTCGAATCTGTCTTCAAATCTTCCATGTCGCCTTTAAGTTTTTCTTCTAAACCATCCATCTTAGCTTCTGTGTCATTCATCTTAGCTTCCATGTCATTCATTTTAGCTTCTATGCCTTTCTTTGAACCATCCATCTTAGCTTCCATTACTTTTTGTGAGAGTGAATTTTGTTGCACTTGGTCTGGTAATTTTGATATATCATGTTCCATCTCTTCCTCTTCTTCATGAATCATGCTAGAGATTTTGGGTTTCTTACTAGGTGTTTCCATTTTCTTTCTTAAGGGCATGAATTAATGATAATTATTCTTCACTATTCCCTTTGAATTCCTTCAAACTATTTTTTCAAACCTAACTTATGAAAATTTAAAAGAAAACTACACACCTTTTTTCACTTTGTAGGAACTCGATATTGTATTTGATGTATCTTTGAAATTTCGGATCTCCAAGGTCTGAAATTATGAAATGTGGTAGCCCTCTGAGCCCTCTCTTCAATGCTACCAGTTTTATCGAAATTGGATTCTCCAAGAAAGTGCTATGCCCAATCTCCCAAGGTAACCTGATTATACATTTTTCAATAGAGCGAACTTGTACGAAGTTCCACGTGTCACTATTTCAACCTTTGGACCTGAAAACGATGCAAAAAAAACTTCATTCTGTCCTCTTTCTATAACATCTTACAAAATTTCAATCTGATACTCAGAGAGAACGTTATGACAATTTTCCCAAGGTCACATGTTTGGGATGTAATATGGGAGCCTGCAAAAGCCCTAAATTTCTTGGATCATATCTCCAAAAATATAGTGACACAAGATCTAAAATTATGACCTAGGGATAATCGCAATTTTGGCTCAAATGGGATTTTTTTTTTTTTAACTTTTGAAACATCACATAAACAAATTTATAGTGAAAATGCCATGAAGACCTATTTTGGAGTAGCAAAACCTAGAAAACAAAGCTCTCGTACCAAATTTTATGAAACTAGCTCTCAAAAAGGTAGAAAAGATAGATCAACAACTTAGAAATCAACCTCTTCAAGGGGGGAACCTCCTTTAAATTACAAAAATGAATAATTCTTAGATGATACAAATGACAAAACCTCATTTCTATATATAGGAGTCTAATGGGTCACAATATAATCAAAGTCGACATAACAATAATAATATAAGTGCACAAAAATAATAATAGTGGGCTTCTATGGGGCACAATAATAACAATATGGGGAAAATATATGCACAAAAATAACAATAAAGGCTACAATGACAATAGTAATGGGGGAGTCACTAGTATTATAGGGGCCTAACATCAACGTAGCCAAAATTATTTATTTTCTTTAGTAGTATTGGTGCACAATAAGGATGGATCATGGCGTATGTGTTTGGATTATAAAGACCTCAACAAGCTCACTATTAAAGATAAGTTTCCCATCCCTGTCATTGATGAATTATTGGATAAACTACATGGAGACATTTACTTCATGAAGTTGGATCTTTGTTTAGGATATCATAAAATTAGAATGAATATAGAAGACATTCTAAAAACAACATTAAGAACTCATGAAGGTCATTGTGAATTTTTCTTCATGCTTTTTGGCCTTACTAATGCACCTTCCACATTTGAAGATTTGATGAGTTCCTCATTCAAACCCTTCCTTAGAAAATTTGTGTTAGTATATTTTGATGATATACTAATCTATAGTAGGTCTTGCAAAGATCATGTTCAACATGTTGACATGGTGCTCAAATTTTTGGAGGAGAAACAATTGAATGAAAAAATCCCCAAATGTTTCTTTGGGGTAAAGGAAGTGAAATATTTGGGTCCTATTGTATCCCATGAGGGTGTTAAGGGATACCCTAACAAAACTAAAGATATCAAGAAATGGAAAATCCCCACAACCTTAAGGAATCTTCAAGGATTTCTCAAGTTGACAAGGTATTATCACAAGTTTGTTAATAATTATGGAAAGATACAAAAACCTCTATTTGTTGGAATTATGACATAGGTTTGGCACTGTAACATAGGTGTTGTCCTTGATGGAAACTCACTCAGATGACAGATCACATTTCAGGATCACAGAATGAAGGAAAAAGAGGTATATGCAGGTTCCCCTTAACCAAACCGTGTATACACGCAGGTTCACTGACCAAAAGGCGCATATGCGTATACGCGCGGGTTCGCCGACTAAAAGGTGCGTATGCGTATACACACACTTTCACACAAGGAAAGGTGTGTACATGTTCGATAACTTGGTTTTGGTCCGTGTTATTTGGTCCACGGTATTGTGATCCATGGTATTGGTCCAAGGTATCCTGTCTAACGTGTTGACCCTAGGTATTTGGTCCAAGGTATTGGTTCTAAGTGGTTTTGGACCATGGTATTGAGTAAGTTCTAAGACTATAAAAGGAGGAGGAGATCATTAGGCAAAGGCACTCAAGTATTGAATATCTAATGAAGAGAAAAATTTAGGATACTGGTCATTGGGTTATGGTGCATAGCTGGATCTGAATCAAGGAGGAACTTGAGCGCTTGAAGAAGGATAAGTTCTATTAATGGGTCAAGATCTTAAGGCTTGAAGAGAAGTATCTTTGCGTGGTTTTTGATCTTTTATCTGAATAATTGGCGCATGTCGTAATCTGTAAATCTGATGATCTGGGTATAACTGATGTCTGAATAATGGTGAAGGTTAAATCATCTTTTACAGATCTGTACGCAGGTTTAGTATAGCAATGGCATGTATACACGCTGGTTCGGCATTTCAAAATTGTGTATATGCAGGTCCGCCTTGAGAAAAGTGTGTATGCACTCAGGTTCAACACATTGAAGTAGCGTACACCTCATAAAATATGTTTTAGCTACTTCTGTTTACTGTTACAGTATTCTAGGTTCTGGATTAGGTTCTGGTTACTGTTACTGTGTTCTGGTTATAGCATTTAGAAAAGTGATTGTTTGATTCAGTTTTGGTTGGTGCAAAGGAGATTGGGTGATACAAATATATTTGATGCTTTATTGATGTTATTGATGGATCCAATCTGAAAATTAATGAAATGTGGTCCCTTGAATAAAAGAGAAGGTTGTATCCTTCTGTAGGTCAGCACCTATGTACTAGTAAACACATCAACTAGTACAAGATCTAAGGGGCTTGTAGCTCCCCTCTAAGAAAATATGGAGAACAAGAGAAGGTTGTAGCCTTCTGTACGTAGAAGCTTTCATACTGGTATAAGGCTGCACCAGTACAAAATTTGTAAAAATAAGTTTCTTATTAAAGAAAGATAGAGACGATTGCAGTAGGTGGTTTTCACCCACATTGGGTTTCCACCTTATATCTCGTCTTCATGTGTGTGATTGCTTGTTCTGTTTACTGCATCTGAATACTGGTTATATGGTTCTGATACACAAATTAAAGATCAACTAACTAAATTATAAGTTTGCAAGGTATATGCTGGTTGCTCTAAGCACAGTTGCGTATACATGCAAGTTTCATTAACACAAGTAGCATATATAAATCTATTTATGGAAATGAAATACTGTTAAATTGCTAATACTGATTCACCCCCCCTGTCAGTGTTATTTCCAACAATTGGAATTAGAGAAGTTCCTTCAGAAGAAGCTTGATCGCTTGAAGGAAGATCTATCATCATGGGCAGCTACGAAAGAGAGGGATCCATTAGACCACCAATCTTTGATGGGAGAAACTTCGTCTATTGGAAGGTAAGAACCACAACCTATCTTCAATCTCTTGGAACAGATGTTTGGGAAATCATGGAAGGAGGATATACATTTCCATCAGTAATTCCTACAGATACGGCAGGTAAAAAGAAGTATGAAACAAATGCCAAGGCTGTCAATACTCTATTTGGGAGTCTGTCACAATCAGAATTTGTTAAGGTTATGCAGCTCAAAACCGCCAAAGAAATATGGGACAAGATCGTTCTAAGCTACGAAGGAGACAATTAGGTAAAACATGCAAAACTACAATCTCTCAAAATGCACAATGATGAAAGTATAGCTCATTACTTCCTACGTATAGATGAGATTGTTAATCACATGAAAAATTTGGGTGAAGAGATAAAAGAAGTTACTTTGGTTGAAAAGGTTTTAAGATCCTTGTCTTCTAAGTTTGAATCAAAAGTTTCTGCCATAGAAGAAAAGAAGGATCTTCAGAATATGACTATGACACAGCTGCACGGAATCATAACTGTTGTTGAAATGAGAAAAGGAGGTCCATCAGATATGAGAGAAGCCACATTTGAGGCTTTAGGAAGAGAAGAGCTCAATGAATCAGGACACATTTCAAAAGGAGAGGAAGAAGCAAAATTTTTAAAAAACCTTCAACGAGGTTCTAGAAGATTCAGAGGTAAACTACTTTTCAAATGCTTTGCTTGTGGAAGAGTCAGTGATTATGCAGCCAAATTTCCTCATAAAGATAAGCTTGATAAAGGTAAGGAACCGACAAAATGGAATAGAAAACAAAATGTAAGTAAGAAGAGCTACTATATGCATGAAGATAGCGAAGGTTTATCAAATAGTGATGAAGATAAATATGGTAATGATTATAGACTTTTGATCACTTTTGAAGATGGTAATTTCTTGGATGCTTTAGATGAAGATGGTCTCTATGAAGAAATTTCTAAACTTAAAATATGTTTGGAAGAAAAGAGTATGATTATAGATACTCTAACATTCCAACTCGCTGAAAGGGAAAAACAAAATGAAAAGTTAGAATGTGAAATTGTGGGTCTAAGAAAAGATATTGAGAAAACAAAATCTCTCAATCTTAGATTTGCGAAAGTATCAGAAAATTTAGATGAAATTATCAAAGTGCAGTGTTCTCCTTTGATAAAGGAAGGTCTTGGATATACTAAAGAAGCATCTCAAGCACAGAAGCCATCAACCTCCAAAAGCTATCTTGATGCAGCAAGGAGAAGTGAATAGGTTGACAATCGTCAGCAAAGGCATAAATAAGATCATTAGGTAAATCAGGTTCAATCTACTTCAAGGATGAATAGAAGCTATAGCCAACCACAGGTAAATCAGTATCAATTTGCTTCAAGAATGAATGTCAATGGAAACTACAATCATCAGGTCAGTAGATTTGATAATTGCAGGAATTTCTTTAATGGCCAATGTTTTTCATGTCATAACTTTGGACACAAAAGCTACTCAACATGTTGCTTACAAGACTATCATGACTAGAGAAGAACAAAATCAAAGGAATGTGACTAGGATCATGAAAAGTACCTACAATAACTTTTCTGCTCTTGAAAATGAAACAGAATGCTCTATCTGTAACAACTTCGGTCATGAAGGTTCTGAATGTAAGAGTAAATTTCGGCAAACATCTCAGAAGGAGCAAGCTTCATTGGGTCTCAAAACATGGAGAAATAAAGAACCACAAATAAAAAGATGTGGAACAACCTTGTATGCAGAAGGACAAGAAAATCAGTGGTATATCGACAGTGGATGCTTGAAACACATGACAGGTGATAAAGAAAAACTTTAGTCATATAATGCCTTAGAAAAGGAAAAGAAGGTCTCATTTGGTAATGACACTCCTGTAGTCATAAAAGGTAAAGGCTCTGTTCTCTTAAAAGAAAAGGTTAAAGTTGGGAATGTTACGTATGTTGATGTTCTAAATCATAACCTATTAAGTGTCAGTCAAATGTGTGATCAAGGAAATGAAGTAGTATTTCGATCAAATGGATGTGTTGTTTGCAAGCTTGATACAGGAGAAACAATGATAAAAGGTGTAAGAACTCCAAAAAACTTGTACATACTCAAGGGAGGACAACAACAGTGCTATCTAAGCAAAAATGATGAACATTGTCTATGGCACTGAAGATTGGGGCATCTAAGCTTCCCTTAAATAAGAAAAGCATGCAGATACTAGGCAGTTTGTGATCTTCCGGATATCCGCATTCCAGAAAATAAAATATGCAAATCATGTCAATTTGGTAAGCAAAACAAAACACATTTTCCTAAAAGGGAAGGATCAGCTAGTAAGCCTATTGAACTTTTTCATACTGACTTATGTGGACCATCAAGGAAAATGTCACCTCATGGAGAAGAATATTTTATATTGTTCATTGATGATTTTTCAAGAATGTGTTGGATAGGACTTCTAAAGCATAAATATGAAGCATTTGAAAAGTTCAAAGCCTTCAAAGCTTTAGTTGAAAATGAATCAGATCGCAAAATCAAATGTCTCAAATCAGATCGAGGAGGGGAATTTACCTCAGATGAATTCTTCAACTTCTGTGAAGAACATGGAATAAGAAGGGAATTCTCTACCACAAGAACTCCTCAACGAAATGGAGTGGTAGAAAGGATGAACAGAACTATTCAACAAATGGCACGTGCTATGCTAGATGAGTCTAGAACTCCTACAACCTTTTGGTGTGAAGCTGCATTTGTTGTCATCACTATTCTCAACAAAACAAATTTCCGAGTAAATAGCACTCAAACTCCACATGAACTTTGGTATGGTAAGACTCCTACTGTAAAATACTTCATGATTTTTGGAAGCAAATGTTACATCAAAAGGACAGATGAAAAACTTGGCAAGTTTGAACCTAGAGTAGATGAAGGCATTCTCCTTGGTTACTTTTCCCGAAGTAAAGGTTACAAGTGTTATAATAAAATACTTTGGAAAATTGTTGAAAGTATTGATGTCGTGGTTGATGAAACAGGCAAAAATCCAAAGTAGGTAAAAATTGAAGATTATGAAGAAGATGAGGACTATCCTTCCACATCAAATCAGATTAATTCTGAAGAAGAAAACAATGAGGTGCTAGGAGAACAGATAAGGGTAGAAGAAAAGACTCCATCCAAGTATGTTCAGAAGAATCATCCAGAGACTCAAATTTTGGGGCAGAAAGAGGCAGATGTGCAGACAAGAAGAACTATTACAGAAGCTTCAAGCTATCTAGAATTACTTTCCTCCGTCGAACCGCAAAATGTAAATGAAGCATGCAAAGATGAATGTTAGGTTAAGGCCATGAATGAAGAACTTGAGCAGATTGAAAAGAATAATACTTGGGAATTGGTTCCTAGACCTAATGATAAAAATGTCATAGGAACCAAATGGATATTCAAAAACAAGCTGAATGAAAATGGAGAAGTTATTAGAAACAAGGCCAGACTTGTTTGTAAAGGGTATGCTCAACAAGAAGGTATAGTCTTTGAAGAAACTTTTGCACCTGTTGCTAGACTTGAAGCCATAATAATTTTCCTTGCTCTTCCTAGCTTTTAGAAGTTCAAATTATATCAAATGGATGTGAAATCTGCCATTCTTAATGGATACCTAGAAGAAGAAGTATATATTGAGCAACCAGATGGATTCATCCTTGGAAATGATCCAAAACTTGTATTCATACTCAGAAAGGCTCTCTATGGTCTAAAACAAGCTCCAAGGGCTTGGTATTTTTGTCTTGAAAAATACCTTCATCAACAAGGTTTTTTAAAAGGATCAGCTGATAGCAATCTATATATAATAATTGATAATGATAAATTGCTAATACTTGTTGTGTATGTTGATGATATCATTTTTGGTAGCAATGAAGAAGCCATGAGTCAAAAATTTTCTTTGGTAATGCAGAAAGAATTTGAAATGTCCCTACTTGGTGAGCTCACATATTTTCTTGGCTTACAAGTTCAATAAAATAAAGATGGTATTTTTCTATCACAAACCAAGTACCTCAAGCAGATCTTGAAGAAATATGGCATAGAAGATTCTAAACCACTATGTACCCCTATGGTAATAGGATGCAGCCTTAGCGCAAATGATGAATTAGTAGCAGTACATCAACCAACCTACAAATCCATGATTGGTAGTCTGCTTTATCTAACAGGTACCTGACTAGACATTATGCATGCAGTGGGAATAGTTGGAAGATTCCAAGCAAATCCAAAGGAATCACACCTTTAGGCAGTCAAAAGGATCTTCAAATATCTTCAAGGAACTCACAATTTTAGCTTATGGTTTCCTAGGGACACAAATCTTACACTTCATGCATACACAGATGTAGATTGGGTAGGAAGCGTGGATGATAGAAAAAGCACTTGTGGTGGTGCATTCTATATGTGTTCCAGATTAGTGTCTTAGTTTAGCAAGAAACAAAGTTCAATTGCATTATCTACAACTGAAGAAGAATATGTGCTTACTACATCTTGCTACACACAAATCCTTTGAATGATGCAAACATTGCAAGACATTCAGATCACATGTACTCCACCCATCTCCATTCTATGTGATAATACAAGTGCAATCAACATTTCAAAGAACCGAGTCATGCATTCCAAGACCAAGCACATACCTATCAAGTATCATTTTCTCTATGAACAAGTGCTTGAACAAAAGGTCAAATTGGAGTATGTTCCCTCCAAAGAATAGGTTGTTGATATATTCACCAAACTGCTGCCTAGAGAGACATTTGAATATCTCAGATAGAAGTTGGGAGTAGTTGATGCATCATCTTGCTGTTGAAACCTATCAGGTTCAAAAAATCTGGTTGTACGTGAGTTTCATGAAGCATATCCACGTACATACATTGGTTGATGTGGATACAGTTGCGTATATGATGGTTTGAAGAAAACAGTGGGCCAGACTCAGGATGAAAAGATTCTGATATGGGTCTGAGAGAGACCATCTGGCACAGGTTCAGGGGGAGCATATACTTCTAATAATGCATTGTTGGCATTATCTTAAGAAGACCTTGGTACAATTTCATAGTTTTTTTTTATTCAGGTGGAAGAGGTGCAGAGGGAGATCATGGTTGTTGATGGTGTTTGACAGATGTTGCTAACGATAGTTGCTGATAACTATCTAGTTTTAGATATTTTGTCTCTATGTCATGTATATATTTTATTATCAAGGTCATGTAATGACCTATTTTGTTTCCCCACTATGCCTGGGATGGATGATGTAATGTTCTTGTTTTATCATGTATAAAATCTTGGTGTATCCCCACTTGGTTGGGTGGATGAGTCAATTTTGGTATATCCCCACTTGGTTGGGAGATGGATGTATGTATGAGCCTTTGGTGATAGGAAGGTAATTTATGATGTATAGAGTCATGTTCTTCTTGTAGAACATCTTTTTGCAGACTTTTCTTACAGTCAGGGGGAGAATGAACAACACACTTCAGCATATCAGAGAATTCAACATGTACTCAGGGGGAGCATAACCCTTTGTCCTTGATGACAAAGGGGGAGAGTGAATTGGGGTTGCCATCAAGTCCAAAGGGGGAGATTGTTGGCATTATGACACAGGTTTGGCGCTATGACACAGGTATTGTCCTTGATGGAAAGTCACTCAGGTGACAGATCATAGTTTAGGATCTCAGAATGAATGAAAAAGAGGTATACAAAGGTTCCCCTTAACTAAACTTCATATACACACGGGTTCACCAACCAAAAGGCGTGTATGCGTATACATGCACTTTCACGCAAGGAAAGGCATGTACAAGTTGGAGAACTTGATTTTGGTCCATGTTATTTGGTCCATGGTATTGTGATCCATGGTATTGGTACAAGTTATCTTGTCCGACGTGTTGACCCCAGGTATTTGGTCCAAAGTATTGGTTCTAAGTGGTTTTGGACCATGGTATTGAGTAAGGCCTAAGACTATAAAAGGAGGAGGAGATCACTAGGCAAAGGCACTCAAGTATTGAATATCTAATGAAGAGAAACATCTAGAATACTGGTCATTGGGTTATGGTACATAGCTAGATCTAAATCAAGTAGGAACTTGAGCACTTGAAGAAGGATAAGTTCTATTGATGGGTCAAGATCTTAAGGCTTGAAGAGAAGTATCTTTGTGCGATTTTTGACCTTTTATCTGAATAATTAGCACATGTTTTAATTTGTAAATTGATGATTTGGGTATAACTGATGTCTGAATAGTGGTAAAGGTTAAATCATCTTTTATAGATCTCTATGCAGGTTTAGTATAGCAAAGGCACGTATACACGCTGGTTCGACATTTCAAAATTGCGTATACGCAAGCCTGCCTTGAGAAAAGTGTGTATGCATGCAGGTTCAACACATTGAAGTAGCGTGTTATGAAACCAGCTCAAGAAAAGATAGAAAAGATAGATCAATGCCTTAGAATTCAGCCTCTTCGAGGGGGAAACCTCCTTTACATTACATAAATGAACAATTCTTGGATGATACAAATGAGAAAACCTCCTTTCTATATATAGGAGTCTAAGGAGTCACAATATAATCCAGCCGGCCTAACAATAATAATATAAAGCCACAAAAATGACAATAGAGGGATTCTATGGGGCACAGAAATAACAACATGGGGGTAATAGGGGCACAACAATATAAATAAGGGGTATAACTACAATAGTAATTGGGTAATCACTAGTATTATAGGGACCCAACATGCCCCTCTCCTTCAAAAAAGTGTTGTCCTCAACGCTTGAGTAGTTCTGGATACTTCTGCATAAAATTCTCATCCTCCCATGTGGAGTCTTCAGCGGATAAGTTCTTCCACTTGATACGATACTCTGAAACTGATCGATTTCGTAGCTATCGAGTTCTTGTTTCTGTGACTGCTTCCGGTTCCAATACAATTTTTCCTTCCTCATCAAGTTCTGGCAATATTGTTTGAACTGGGAGCTTGTCGCCTATAACCTTCTTTAAACACGAAACATGGAAAACTGGGTGCAATCGAGAAGCTGCAGGAAGCTCCAATTTGTATGCCATAGTACCAATCTTTTGCAACACCTTGTACGGACCATAATACTTTGGTGATAATTTATTATCCTTCTTAGCTTGCTTTAGGGACATTTGCTTATATGGTTGTAGCCGTAGGAATACCCAATCACCTACATCAAAACTTCTTTCACTGCGATGTTGATCTGCCTGTTGTTTCATTCTATTTTGTGCCAACACGAGGTTATCCTTTAAGAGTTGGAGGACTTGTTGTTGTTGTTCGATGTGATGTTCCACTGCCTGAACCTTAGAATTTTCTCTTAAATATGATGTGATGGATGGTGGTTGATACCCATAAAGTGCCATAAATGGGGTCATTTTTGTTGCTGTATGGAAGGAAGTGTTATACCACCATTCAGCCAGAGGCAACCATTTGACCCATTGTGTCTGTTTATCAGAAACAAAGCAATGAAGATATCCTTCCAAACATTTGTTTACTATCTCAGTTTTCCCATCAGATTGAGGATGATAAGATGAGCTATGAGCTAACTGAGTACCAAGACAAGAAAATAATTCTGTCCAAAAATTTCCAATGAAAATGGGATCTCTGTCACTTACAATAATCTTTGGGTTTCCATGTAGCTTTTGAATTGTTTCCATAAATGTAGTAGAAACTGTACTGGCTTTAAATGGATGTGATAATGCACAAAAGTGTGCATACTTGGTAAGTCTGTCAACTACCACCATGATTACACTCTTTCCCTCAGACTTGGGTAAACCTGTGATGAAATCCATTGAAACCTCCTCCCAACGTTGGCTTGGAATGGATAAAGGTTGTAATAGACCTGGTGTCTTAATTGTTTCAACTTTATTTTGTTGGCAAACCAAACATTCCACCACAAACTTTTGAATATCTGATTTAAGGCCATCCCAAAAAAATTCCTTCTTAACCCTATGGTAAGTTTTTAAAAATCCTGAGTGCCCTCCTAAGGGAGAAGTGTGCAATTCCATAAGAATCTTTTGTTTTAGCTGGGAATTCTTACAGAGGTATAAGCGATCTTTGTACCATAACGAATCATTTTGCCAGCTAAATGTATCAAACGTACTGGAATCTTGTTGTAGATTTCGAATAAGTGCCCACACTTCTTCATCATTCTTCCATTCCTCCCTTGCTTCGTTTATCCAATCTGGTTGGATAATAGAAATGGTGCACAACAATGCTTCCACATCCTCATCCTTTCTTGAGAGTGCATCTGCCACCACATTTTGCTTCCCTTTTTTGTAGATGATTTCAAAGTCATAACCCAACATCTTTGTGACCCACTTTTGTTGCTCTTCAGAGGATAATCTTTGTTCTAAAAGGTATTTAAGGCTATCATGATCCGTTTTTACCTTGAAGTGTCTTCCCATTAGGTAGGGTCGCCATTTCTTAAGTGCATGGAGTATTGCCAACATTTCCTTCTCATAAATAGCTTTGCTTAAAAACTTTCCCTTGATTGGACGACTTTCAAAAGCAATGGGTCTTTCATCTTGCATTAGAACAGCACCAATTCCATTTCCTGAAGCATCACATTCCACAATAAAGGTTTTTGTGAAGTCTAGTGTAGCTAAGACTGGTGCTTCGCACATTGCCTCTTTAAGATGTTCAAAGGCCTTTGTTGCTTCCGGAGTCCATGAAAATGCATCTTTCTTCAATAATGTTGTTAGAGGTGCTGCTATTCTCCCATAATTCTTAACAAATTTGCGATAATACCCTGTCAACCCAAGAAATCCTCGTAGATGCTTTATGGATGTGGGGGTTTTCCATTCCTTAATGGCTTTAATTTTGCTAGGGTCTACCTTAACTCCTTCATGAGATACAATATGACCCAAATATTCCACCTCCTGGACTCCAAAGAAACATTTGGATCTTTTTGCATATAATTGTTTCTCCTCCAATAGTTGTAGCACCTTGTCAACATGTTCAACATGATCCTTCCAAGACTTGCTGTAGATTAGTATATCATCAAAAAATACTAACACAAATTTTCTAAGGAATGGTTTGAAAATTGAATTCATCAAACCTTGAAATGTTGAAGGTGCATTGGTAAGGCCAAAAGGCATGACCAAAAATTCATAATGACCCTCATGAGTTCTAAATGTCGTTTTCGGAATGTCTTCAATCTTCATTCTGATTTGATGATATCCTGAATGAAGATCCAACTTGGTGAAGTAAATTGATCCATGCAATTCATCCAGTAATTCATCAATGACAAGAATGGGGAACTTATCTTTAATAGTGAGCTTGTTGAGCTCCCTATAATCCGGACACATGTGCCATGATCCATCCTTCTTGTGCACCAATACTACTGGAGCAGAGAAAGAACTTTGACTTGGTTGAATTATACCAGCGTCTAACATTTCTGCAACCATACGTTCAATTTCACTTTTTTGGACATAGGGATATCTATACGGCCTGATGTTTGGAGGAACACTTCCTGGAATCAGATGAATAGCATGATCATGATCACGCATAGGTGGGAGACCCTTGGGAGTCTCAAATACCTTGGAATGATTGTCCAGGACTTTTTGGAGATCTGGAGAAATAGATGATTCCAATGTGGAAACATCTAGTGAGCATAATTATGCAATTACACCTCTTTGCTCCTTTTTTAGAAGCTTTGTCATACCATGAGAGCTGATTATCTTTCCTGGTTTCCCTGCAATACCCCTTAATTCAACTTCCTTTCCTTCCGTAGAAAATTTGATGAAAAGTTCTTGAAAATTAAAAGCTATTGTACCTAAGGATTGTAGCCATTGGACTCCTAGTACAACATCAGCACCTCCCATTGGAATGGAAATCATTGGGCTAGTCAATACATATTCTCCAATGGACAGCTTGATATTATGGCACCTTCCAGAGCAATTTATTGTTCCTCCATTTGCAATCATCACTTGACACTCTGGTGCTGGATATAGGAAGCAATTCAATTCTTTTGCTACCCTACAATGAATAAAATTGTGGGTGCTTCCTGAATCAATCAACACTATTACCGTTTTCTTCTTGATTTGTCCTTCTATCTTGATGGTTTGAGGAGTGGTAATTCCCACCAATGCATTACAAGATATGGTAGGATTTATTTGTTCTTCATCTAGGCTTTGTTCCTGGAGTATATCTTCTTCTTTTGACCTTTCTTGCTCCTTTTCTTCTTCCTCTTCACAATCTATGTAGAATAATTTCTTCTCAGCACACTTATGACCTTTAGTGTATTTGCTATCACAACTGTAACAAAGCCCTTTTGCTCTTTTTTCTTCCAATTGTTGTGGTGTCAACCTTATATGATGTGGAAGACTAGGGGCAACCACACTTCCGTCTTTATAGTTGTGAGTGGTATGCTTCATGGTTGCCATAATTTTGCTTTCCATTTTTCTTGCTAACCTGAATGCCTTTTCTAATGAATCAGGTTCCCAAAGGCGAACATCATGTTGGATATTATCCTTTAAAGACCATATGAACACATCAATCCTATGCTCCTCTGGAATATCTTTTACCCTTATGTTCAATTTTTGGAACTCCTCACTGTGCTCCATTACTGAACCCTTTTGTTTGAGACTTATCAATTGGCTAAAAAAAGTGTTGCTTTTTGTATCTTCATAGTGTGCTATCAATTCTTCCGTAAAAATTGCCCGAGTGATAAATTTTTTACGAGAGCAAAGCCATTGATACCATACAAACTGATTTGGTTCCAAATATAAAGTTGCCATACGTACCTTTTGTGTGTTTTGCACATTATTGAGATCGAAGAACTGCTCCATCTATAATATCCGTGTGGCGGGATCCTTGCCATCAAACTTCCTCATATTGATTTTTGGAATATGGTGGGTCTTCGATCCAACATTAGAGTCTATGGAATCACGATTAACATTGCTTTTTTTCACATCATGAGTTTCCTTTACAACCTTTTCACCATTAGTAAGTATTTCTTGTAGAAAATTTGTCAAATCTGTCTTCAAATCCGCCATGTCTGTTTTCAAATCTGTCTTCAAATCTGCCATTCCTGTCTTCAAATTTGTGTTCAAATCTATCTTCAAATTGTCCATCTTAGCTTCCATGCCATTCATCTTAGCTTCCATGCCACTTATCTTAGCTTCTGTTAACTTTTGTGAGCGTGACATTTGTTGCACTTGTTCTTGTAATTTTGATATATCATGTAGCATTTCTTCCTCTTCTTCATGAGTCATGCTAGAACTTTCAGGTTCCTTACTAGGTGTTTGCATTTTCTTTCCTCGGGGCATCAGTTACCGATAATAATTCTTTACTATGCCCTTTGAATTCCTTCAAACCCAGCTTACACAAAAATTAAAAAATTAAAACTACACACCTTTTTTCACTTTGTAGAAGCCTGATATTGAATCTGATGTATCTCTATAATTCCAGATCCTCCAATTTTGAAATTGCTACCTGTAGTAGCCTTCTGTGTCCTCTTTCCAATTCCACAAGTCTGATCCAACTTGGATTCTCCAAGGAAGAGTTATGCGAAATCTCCCACAGTGGCTTGATTATAGACTAGTTCAATAGAGAGAACTTGTACAATGTGCCACGAGTCACTGTTTCGACCTATGGATCTAAAAAATGCATTCAAGAAACTACAGTCCGTCCTCTTTCTGTACCTTCTTACAAAATTTCAATCCAATCCTCAGAGAGAAAGTTATGACGATTTTCCCCAGGTCACCAGCTTTGAATGTAATTCAGGAGTCTGCAAAAAGACCAACTTCCTCAGATCATATCTCCGCAAATATCGCGCGAAAATCTCTAAAATTCGGACCCAAGGTTCAGCGCGATTTCTTCTCAAATGGGCTTTTTTTGCGACTTCTGAAACGTCCCAGAAAAAAAGTTATAGCGAAAATTCCACGATGACCTGTTTGGAGCAGCGAAACCCTAGAATCGAAAGCTCTGATACCAAATGTTATGAAACCAGCTCAAGAAAAGATAGAAAAGATAGATCAATGCCTTAGAATTTAGCCTCTTCGAGGGGGAAACCTCCTTTACATTACATAAATGAACAATTCTTGGATGATACAAATGAGAAAACCTCCTTTCTATATATAGGAGTCTAAGGAGTCACAATATAATCCAGCCGACCTAACAATAATAATATAAAGCCACAAAAATGACAATAGAGGGATTCTATGGGGCACAGAAATAAAAACATGGGGGTAATAGGGGCACAACAATATAAATAAGGGGTATAACTACAATAGTAATGGGGTAATCACTAGTATTATAGGGACCCAACATAGCATACACCTCATAAAATATGTTTTAGATAATTTTGTTTACTGTTCCAGTGTTCTGGGTTCTGGATTGGGTTCTGGCTTCTGTTACTATGTTCTGGTTACAACATTCAAAAAAGTGATTGTTTGATTTAGTTTTGGTTGGTGCAAAGGAGATTGGGTGATGCAGATATATTTGATGTTTGATTGATGTTATTGATGGATCTAATCTGAAAATTAATGAAATGTGGTCCCTGGAAGAAAAGAGAAGGTTGTACCCTTCTGTAGGTCAGCACCTATGTACTAGTAAACACATCAGCTAGTACAAGAGCTAAGGGGCTTGTAGCTCCCCTCTAGGAAAAGCTGGAGAATGAGAGAGGGTTGTATCCTTCTGCAGGAAGAAGCCTACGTACTAGTATAAGGCTGCACCAGTACAAAATTTGTAAAAAGAATTTTCTTATTAAGGAAAGACAAAGACGATTGTCGCAGGTAGTTTTCATCGACATTGGGTTTCCACCTTATATCTTATGTTCATGTGTGTGATTGCCTGTTCTATTTAGTACATTTGAATACTGGTTATATGCTTTTGATACACAGATTAAAGATCAACTATCTAAATTGTAAGTTTGCAAGGTATACACTAGTTTCTCTAAACACAGTTGCATATACACACAAGTTTCATTAACACAAGTAGCGTATATAAATCTGTTTATGGAAATGAAATACTGTTAAATTGATAATACTGATTCACCCCCCCTCTCAGTATTATTTCCAACACTAAAAACATTACTGAAGAAATATGCATTGTTTTGGACTCCGGAAGAAACTAAGGCCTCTGGACATCTTAAAGAGGAAATGTGTCGAGCTCCAGTATTAGCTACACTAGACATCACAAAAACCTTTATTGTGGAATGTGATGTCTCAGGAAATGGCATTGGTGTTATTTTAATGCAAGAAGAAAGACCCATTTCTTTTGAAATTCATCCAATGAAGGGAAAATATTTACATAAACCTATTCATGAGAAGGAAATGTTGGAAATACTACATGCACTGAATAAATGGCTCCCTTACCTAATGGGAAGAGACTTGAAGGTAAAAACAAATCATGATAGTAATAAATAATTATTGGAACAAATAGTATCTTCAAAAGAGCAACAAGAATGGGTCACATTGATGTTGGGTTATGACTTTGAAATGATCTACAGAAAAGGGAATAAATTTTTTGTTGCAGATGCACTCTTAAGAAGGGATGAAGATGTGGAAGCATTGTTCTATTCCATTTATATTATCCTACTTATTGGATAACTAAAGTAAGGGATGAATGAAAGAATGATGAAGCGGTATGGAAACTCATTCAAAAGTTGCAGCAAAATCCAAATGCATCTAATTCATTTATTTGGAAAAATGATTCACTGTGGTACAAAGATCACTTATATCTATGTAAGAAATCCCAACTTAAACAAAAGGTTATTTTGGACTTGCACACCTCACTTATTGAAGGGAAATCAAGGTTTTTAAAAACTTACCATAGGGCCAAGAAGGATTTTTTTGGGGATGAACATAGATATGATATTCAGAAGCTTGTGGCAGAATGTTTGGTTTGAAAACAAAACAAAGTTAAGACAACTAATACCTCAGGTCTTTTACAACCATTATCCATCCCATGTCAATGTTGGGAAGAGGTTTCAATGGATTTTATCATAGGTTTACCCAAATCTATATGAAAGAGTCTCATCATGGTGGTATTTGATATACTTACCAAGTATAAACACTTTTGTGCACTATATCATCCTTTCAAATCCAATACAGTTGTTACTACATTTATGGAAACATTTCAAAAGCTACATGGAAACCCAAAGATTATTGTAAGTGATAGAGTTTCACTAGAAAATTTTAGGCAAAATGATTTGCTTGTCTTGGTACTCAATTAGCTCATAGATCATCTTATCATCCTAAATTTGATGGGAAAACTGAGATAATGAACAAATGTTTTGAAGGATATCTTTGTTGCTTTGTATATAATAAAAAAAACAATTTGGATCAAGTGATTACCCCTGGGAAAATGGTGGTATAATAGTTTCTTCCATATTGCAGCAAAAATGACCCCATTTATGGTGCTTTGTGGATGTCATCCACCATCACATGGGATTCACTGGAGGAGCAATACCATACCACATGTTTTCATATTGGGGATATATATTGAGGAAAAAATGAAATAATATATTTAACATATAATAAGGGCTAAATGGTTTTTATATTGGCTGGTACAAAAATGGAGCTCAAAGTTAATGAAAAATATAAAAGGGTATAAAAAATGTTAATGAAAAAATGGAAACCTACAATATCTAGTGAAAGTATGGTTTTTAAAATTGGGAAGGTGTATTGGGTTTTTATTGGTAGGGGGTTAAATAATGTGATTTTTAGAGGTAGTTTCCAATATGTAGTCAAATTAAGGGTATTGTTTAGTATGCCATAAATGCACATGATATGTCAGAGGTTTATTGAGTGAAGCCCCCTATGTCCACCATCCATGATGTTAGTGTCCTATGTTATAGTAATCACAGTCAACCTTAGTCTTTTCTATTATTTGGTAGATTTTTAAAGTGTTTCCTATGATCTCATAGAGATCAAGTCTTAGTGTTAGTTCGAGTGGTAAATAAAATCAATTTGTCAAAGTTGAAAAAGGGTTTAGGTTTAGTAAGTATAGGAAAATGTATCATACTCACTCACAAGTGAAGATAATAGAGGATTTGGGTTTTTCATCATTGAGTTGAATCAAGTGTCATATTTTTAAAATCAATTGCAAGTTCAAACCATCATATCATTATTAACACAATTTGTTGCTACACTTCTCCATTTTGTTGTGTATCTTCCTTGTGCTACGCTTTCTCACTGCGCTACTGTCAAAGGCATGAAGTTTTAGTTAAAGGTTATGATTTTTGCATTCCTTTTTATGCATGGAGGTTCAAAAAAGGTTCTTAAGGTGTTAAACATCATCAACAAACTATTTTCCTCAGCCATAGACCTCAGCACTTAGTCAAACATATGCAGGTGGAAATTCATTGCGCACACGCATTGTGATTTTGTTTTTGGTGATGTTTTTCAAGGATGTTGATGAAAAGATGTTATCCTATAGGTATCCAATGTTATAAAAGTTGTATTTCACATGTGTGACACATTCGTAAATCTAAGAGGTGATCAAAAGCATGTAAATCATGAATTTTTTGTTCTTTTGCTGAAGAAAGAATAGCGCAGTGAATGTGATGTGCTTCCACACAGTCAACATTTTGACCTCAAAATTCAAACGTAAACCTCATTTAATTGACTCTCATGGTTATGAAAGTGTCCTTAAGTGTCTTGATGAGGTTTTTGTCAAAAACGAGCTCAGTAACACAAACCTCCTTTAGTTTTGTAACAAGTGTCATATATTGGAAGACTTGAATGAATCTTTACAACCAATTTTTCAGATTTCTTCATTTCCTGTTTCATTCATGATCTTTGGGTGTCAATTTCAAGAAGTTGAAGAAGATTGTTTGAAAAAATAGAGATGTTTATCTCAAGCATAATCTCATCTACAAAAAGAATCCTTCATTTTTGTAACATCTGTCATGATTCGAGAGATATGGTATAAAATTTGACCCCTATTTTCGATAAATTCGGTCCCTATTTCTAATAAAGTAGTTCCAAATTTAATGTAACTGATTCTATCTATGGGGAAATGGTTTGGATTGACCCCCTAATTCCAAGCATGAGCTAGTTATATATATTTCATGAAATTTAGTGTGCAAAAGGTTTATTGGTCAAGGTTAGATAAAGAAAAACACTGTGCATTGTACTTTTCAATTCAAAAAGTTTTTTAGTGAATGAAGAAGATTGAGGCCTGATTTTACAGGGATTCATGTGTCAATTTCTAATGGTGATGTTCTCCCTTGTGTTGTAATATTTCTCTCTTATTATCATTATGCCGGAATGTTAAATCATCATGTTTAGTTAAGCAAGAATTTATTTTAGAATTCACTGTTAAAGTGCTCTATCATAACTTGAACATTTGAGGTTTTCCTTCCATTATGACATTTTGAATTCATCCTTCGTCAAATTCTTTAGATGTCATTATTCCACCATTCCTCTTCTCACCCCTCTATAATGATCCTTATTAAAAACACTAGAAGTATTTTCTACCTTTCCCCTGTCAAAAGATTCCTCATATCTCCATCCTCTCAGTGGAAAATCAATTATCTTAACACGACATGCCCAATGGATTTTCCCTCTTCCCTCCCATAAAATTATTAAACTTATTCATCTTTGATCTAAATACCTAGCCTATGACCTAAGTGACTGAAAAATCATATATAGAGAGCCCTCTTTGAAACACAAAGGCCCAAATTCTAGTTTTAAAGTGGATTGTGGTTACCTTTGGGTTCCTCTCCTTAGCCTAGAAGAATTACAAAGTGTTAACATAGTGGCATTGTTTCGGGGGAGCGAACGATTCCACCTTCCCCAGGAAATGAACATCAAGTTTCAAATTTGATTACTGATGGTGAACAATGACCATACACAAGAAGGTTGTGCATTATTCATTGGGAAGCTTCATTCCCAAACAATCCAGAGTCCAGAACATATATGGTGACTTCATTATCCAAGGAATTCAGAGCATAATTTCATATCTAGTTTCCTAGTTAATCGAGATGACAGGGTATGTTAAAATTCCTGTTTATATTGAGTCTTTGAAATAGTATTGGGACAATTTTGATGATGATCGAATTGATGAAGTTTTTTCAAGGTTTTTGTTTATTTATTGAAATTCATGCAAACGCAGCTCAAAAGCTAAGATAATTTTTTTAGAAACATTTGTTGAAAATCCTGTCAAAGATATTGAAGTTTTAAAGGCCCAAATACAGACCCATAATTTCCAACATCAAATTCATTCCATTAAAAACTTTATTCATCTAAAACGAAAGGAGGTAGTGCTACCCTTTGACATCAATATTGAAGAATGTTTTTTTTTTGGCAATGGGTTTGATGAATCACAGTTGAAACCATATGTTGGCAAAGAGAGCACATATGAATTATCCACCCATGATAATAAAATTGTAGAATGCCTTGAGGATCAACAATCAAACTATGACATCCAAGCCTTTTATGATCCTATAGCTATATATATGGAATGGATTTTCAACATTACTTTTCATTTATGTTTCCACTATGAACATAAAAAGTATTATTAGTTTCCTTTTCTCTTATATTGTTCAGTTTCTGATTATGTTCAAGCATGGTCAAAAAGTCATACTCTCTGAGCAGATACTTAATTGACTACAGTGGAATTTTAGTATCACTTGATTCAACAAATTTTTCCACAGCTTGGAGTAGGTAGGACTTCTTGTGAATAAGATCATAGTTTTGAGCATCCCTTTCAGTAGTATGTATTTTAAGATTACAATGGTAGCCTTTTGAGTTTGCAATGTGCAGTTGTGATTTTCAGTTTGTATGGTGATTCTGGTTTCAATGGATTTGGTTACAGAATAATTTGGTCACAATTCATAGCAACAATCAAGTTACATTGTTATGATTGGGAACATCTTGAGGGTTTGGCACATGGTCTACAATGTTCTTTGGCACCTCACAGGGAGGATCCTATCACCACTAGAGCCAATGTTAGTGTCCTATGTTATAGTGATCACAATCAAGCATAGTATTTTCTATTATTTGGTATATTTGTAAACTTTTGTCTATGACCTCATAGAGATCGATTCGTACTGTTATTTTGAGTGGTAAATAAAATAAAGTTGTCAAATTTTAAAAAGGGTTTATGTTTAGTAGGTATAGGAAAATGTGTCATACTCAGTAATGAGTGAAGATAATAATGGAATTGGGTTTTCCATCATTGATTAAAATCAAGTGATATCTTGGTAAAAACAGTTTCAAGGTCAAACCATCATATCTTATGAACACAAGTTGTTTTTGTGCTTCTCCATTTTATTGTGTTTCTTCCTTGCGTTGCACTTTCTCGTTGTGCTACTTGTAAAGGCATGAACTTTTAGTTAATGGTTATGATTTTGGAATTCCTTTTTGTGCATGTAGGTTTAAAGAAGGTTCTTAAGGTGGTAAAAATCATCAGAAAACTGTTTTCCTCAGTTAGAGACCTCAACACTTAGTCAAACATATGCAGGTCGAAATTCGTTGTGCTAGACCGTTGTGGTTCTGTTGTTGGTGATGTTTTTCGAGGATGCTGATGAAAATATGTTATCCAATAGGTATATAATGTTTTAAAAGTTTTATTTCACATGTGTGACACATTCAAAAATATAAGAGGTGATCAGAAGCATGTAAATCATGAATTCATTGTGCTTTTGTTGAATAAAGAAGTAGTGCAACAAATGCATTGCACTTCCACACAGTCAACATTTTGACCTTGAAATTCAAACCTAAACCTCATGTAATTGAATCTCATGGTTATGAAAATTTTCCTTAAGTGTCCTGCAGGTTCAACATACAAGCATTGATCATATAATGTGAAAATGAAGCTCGTTGCGCTTTTACTTCAGGGGATTTGTTGCGTTTTTTACTATTTTAGCAGTTAACTTCAAAATCGTTTTCTGACCAAATGGAAATGAATTTTGAAAACAAAAAAGATGCTTTTGTCAAACATGAGATGAGTAACACAAAATTCCTTCAATTTTGAAACAGGTGTCATATATTGGAAGATTCAAATGAATCTTTATAACCTATTTTTCGTATTTTTTCATTTCCTCTTTCAATCATGATCTTTGGCTACGGATTTTGAGGATCTGAACAGGAAATTTTGAAAAATGAGAGAGGTTTCTGTCAAGAATAAGCTCATCTAAAAAATATACTTTGGTTTTGTAACATCTATCATGATTCGAGAGATATGATATAATATTTGACCCCTATTTTCTAGAAATTTGGTCCCTATTTCCTAGCAGGTAGTTCCAAATTTGATGTGTTATCACCAAAATATGATCACCTGACCATTTCTAGCTAGGTGGATCAAAATACACCACGTAGGAATAATTTTACCATAGTAAAATCACTTTCGCCATGGGACATAAGTTAGTAAACCATTTCTATTAAATTATTTTCTGATTAAAATCAAACAATCCCATGAGAATAATTGAATAAACCATTATTTATTTAATGTTCTCTAGCAATAATTATTAAATCATTATTTAAATAATTATTCCTTGTCACATTTGACTAAATCCCCTAGGAATAATTAAATAAATCACTATTTATTTATTATTCCTTATTGCTATTATTGGAATAGTTGTTAAATTGCTATTTAATAATTATTTCATTTTCACACTATTCTTAATCGTCGTGAAATAATTAATAAATCATTTTATTTGTTAATTATTTATAGATAAATATATTTGACCATTTTAAATATATTTTCCTCTCCAAAAAATATAATAAAGTATTCCTAATGATTAGATCTTTATTTGGTCAATATTATTTTATTATTCTCCATTTTTTATATTAACTCAATACTTTGTTATAAATAGGAGGGTTTTCCATTCATTCTTCACCATGATCATTATCATCGTCACCACTATCACCTCTTTTATTTTGAGCTCCCATTTGGGTTCTCCACATTGTTCTGGACTTTTCACACATTGAGAGAGAGAATCTATTACGGAAGGATCAATAATATCAGAGGACCCAGCTCACAAAGGGGGGTTTGCAAACCCTTTTGTATATCTCATGCACCATGTGTTATCAATAAAATATTTATTCATTTTAAAGTCCTTCCATTTGGGTTATTGCACTGGATATATATATAATAATGTTTGTTTCTTTGGATCATATAAGTTATTTTTGTTGAAAATTTTTTCTAGTCTCATTGTAGATTGGAAGCGTAAGTAGCCACAAATTATTGTTAGGATCATGTGTCACCTAATGACATAAGTGAAGTGTTATTGGTACACCTTCCAAGAAATTTCACACTAACAAATGGCAACTCAACTGGTGTAATAATAGCGTTCTTCGGTGACAAAATTTTCAATAAATTTCAGGGTTTTCTACAGTTATTTTTAGCCTCTCGATTTCTACTTATGGTATTATTTCCTTTCTTGTCAAAAATTTTCGGATTTTGGTGGTTTTCTGGTTCTTTCTACATGTCACAGGTATCGACCGAGGAGGAGACTGAAAAATCTATGTGACATCTACCGACTGAGAGTCCTGAGAGAAAAACACACTTTTCAGCCCCAGATTTGTGTTCCAAAGCACACTTGTTGGTCCACAAACTATGTTTTCCACTATTCCAGGTTAGTAGTTTCTTTTTGAAAATTTTCCAAAAATTTTTCAAAAAATTTTCAGATCAACCAAGAGTGTTGTGTGTAGACTAGGAAGGGTAATTTACCATTGTTTTCAGTCTCCCCTAGGCCTATATTCTCTTATTTTTTCTCTTTGAGGAAGGAAAAAACCCCTAAGGGTTTAGAGTGCGTCTCCACATTGTTAGGAAGAGATTGGCTGAGTGAGGAGTCTAGGGTTTCAACATTTTAAACATCTATTTTCAGAGTCTGATCCCCCTTACAGTCCCCTTGAGCATCCCCCTTACGATCCCCTTGAGCATCCTAGTTTTCGGAGCTTCATACCTATCATTTGCAACATTTTTTAGCTCTATTTTTTGTTGTTTGTCTACACCATTTATGGTAGATTAGTGCCTCTAGATATTATTCCCTTTTACATTGCGTATTTTAGGCATTTTACGTGTCTTTCATTAACCTGTTTGCCATCTCTTTCTTAGCTAGTTGATAGCCTTTTTGGGTGGTGTTTTGTGTGCTTGATTGGATATTTATTTTTCTGTCATTTTCAAATTATTTACAATATTTCAACACTTTATTTTTAGCAACACATGGAATCATAAAACATTCTCAATTAACTCATCCACTTGACACATTATTTTCACACACTCACACCCTAAGAAAATGTGATATTGGTTAACACCACTAAGCCAAGACTTGAAACACTATGCTTTAATAACTCAACTTACATAGATTAAGCCCACTTAGGAAACAAGGCCAAAAAATTTGTGTAGTTTAGGTGTAGGATTGGTGGGATAGGCTTCCAATAGAAACCATCGATCAATTTCATTAAGACATAGAAATTGACATATTAGGGAGCTTAAAATCTGTCACCATCCCACGGTCCAAAGCCAAAATGCATAAGAAACCTGATTCAAGGGGCGTTAGGCTAGGTCATAGTGCGAGTGGTTCTCCTCGGGGCTACCCAACCTATGGCAGGGAATCTCATACATTAGCTGACCACTAAGAAGCTCAATACTTGATTGCCCTCATAGGACAAAGGTAACTGTAGTGACCAAACTTAGGAAAACACCTTATAGGACAGGTTGTGGGAAGTAGTTGGTTCTCTAATCTACCTTTCTATGGGGCATATCTTCTTATAGGGATGAGATTCTATCAAGTAATAAGTTCTTTGGAAGGCCATATAAAAAATTAAATTAAGATTTTTTGAGGATTTATACCACCTATAGGCTAGAGGTATTTTTCTTTGACATGACGTGTTTTCTTGTATTAGAGTAACATCATTAATATCATTAGTTTACACTTGGCACCATTGCAATAGGTGTTTTCTTGTTTTCTATTTCTCTTTTATTCCTATCATCACCCTTTAGTCCTTAGACCCATCACTGTCTTGACATTATTGCACCCCCTGGGTGTTTCTCATGGATAATTCGAGACTTTCGCCCTTAGTTTTCATTAAGACATATTACTCCTGCTCGTTGAGTTAGAGTACATCCTCCAATCCTCCATCAAGTCATAATTGTGATTCTGGTTCTACTAATTCTTCTAGTTCTTCCATTGATTCCACATCTTCTCAACCCCATACCGTCACCATGTCAGGCACCAACGTAGGTGCAGGAAACCAACGTGGTAATGTAGGTACCAAACAGGGTAACCCCACAAGGAAAACCTCCACCAGTATAGTTCCTCCTCCTCCATTAATTCCTTTATGGTTGGTTTGAGTCTCCCTGATTTCAACCAACTGATCAACAATCCTCTTCTCCATGATCCCAGTTGGTCAACTATTCCTACTAAAATTCCATTAGACATCCCAAAGTAAGTTGATCCTAAGTAAGATCCCACTAATCATGTTCGTACATTCCATATGCGTGTTCATCTAATTCTATCATTGAGGACTCCAACCGTCTTCACATATTCCAACTCAATCTTACTAGAGTTGTTGCTAAGTGGTATTTCGATCAACCCAAAGCCACTCATTCCACTTTTGTGACTCTTGCCAAAGCGTTTCATGTCTATTTCTTGCTACCTCTCCATTTTGACACTGGTACCAAACTATTGACTTTTCTTCATCAAACTTCCACCACTCGCTTATCTAATCATGTTCAAGAATGGTGTAGAAGGAAAAATGTATGTAGAGTTCTTAAATTCAAATATTTTGTTTATATGGATTGGTTCCTTAGATTACTTTTGGCACCCATTGCTAAATATATCACAACGCACTTCCCCTAGTCTGAGGAAGATGCGCTCCAAGTAGTCTTAAAATTTGATCTGATCTACGATTAGTCATGTCACATTTATACTTTCATCCCCGATTTTCCTCAACCTAGTGTTGCTAATGCAGTGAGGGATTCTCATACTGTGGAGGGTATAGTTGGAACCATTTCACACCCTCAACCATATGCTCCACCTATGATGACATATGGTCAACCCCAGGGAGGGACCAATTCCTCTTACATTTATCCCTCCCCCACTCTTCCACATGACAACCCTTATCCAGGTCCCAACATGTTATATGCATATCCCCATCCTCATCAAAAGATGCCAAGGTCAGTTGTTTTTACACCTGTTTATCGCAATGTTGCCCCTTATTATCCGCATACACTGCCTAGTTCTCCAACCCCTCAGGCACCATCCCCCCATGCATGCTCCACCTTTACCATAGTAGGAACCTCCTCCATAAGGTCAAGTGTATCTCAGCAAAGCGTGGCCAATCCCCCCCAACCCTAAGAAAAGGAACAAGGGGAAAGTTAGTTGAAACCAGCTATCTCAAGGTAATCAAGGTAGCTAGAGTCCACCACCCAATGCACCTCGGGACCCCATCCTAATCCTGCAACCCAACAATAGGGCGGATGGTCCATGCAAAACAAGGGCCTTCGTATGAAAAACCTTGTGCTTGTTGCAGAATATATGGCCATTATGCTCATGACTGTCCCCTTTTATCTTCGATGCATCAAGTATGGGAAGCTCAAGCAATTGCTTCTCGAGGATTGCAACCCATAGCTCCTCCTCCCCCTCCTGCTTCATCTCAACTAGCAGTGCTTACCAATCCTTTCCCTAACCAAGGATACCTTATTGCTTAACCTCCACCAAGGTAGGTAGATCCACTAGCTCCCCCATATGGTCACCATTATTATCAAATTCTTATGATGAATTCTGATGAGGTCAATACCGCACAATTCAACCTCCACACTTAATCGTGCCAATATGAAAATCCACCTGCTAAGTCAATGACTGAGTCCCAACCCCAAGTTTCCACCAAGCCTCTATTTTCATCTAATGGTACATTAAAAATTCCTCTGCCTAAGGTATAGGTTACCCCCAAGATCCCTAAAGGTTCATTACGTCGAAACATTGTTTTTACTAAAGTTTCCCATACCTATAGCATAGTAGATGACTTGGTGTAGTCTCCTTCTTCCATGTCAATGTTGGAAGTCCTCTAGATGTTCCCATATCAACGAAAATATCTACTCTCTTATTTGGGTGTTGTGGATCCTCATGACAATCGGATGATTATCCTTCATGTTGACAAGTTGGAAAATCATCCCCTACCTTCATTTGTTGCATTTCGAATACTAGTCTCCATATGAAACACGATTGTTTAACGATGTATCATAGACGAAGGCACCTCCACCTATGTGATGGTTTTTAGTGTTTGGAAGCAATTTTGTTCCCCTAACCTGTCTCCTTCCATCGTCACTTTCCATGCTTGGGATAGTCATCCCTCATGACCCCTTGTCATATATCACAATTTTCCAATCATTACTGGTGACAAGACTGTCTCTATTGCTGACAAGACTATCTCTATGCCCCATTAAACTACAACATCCTTTTGGGTAATATTTATACCTATGATATGTCATTTTTCACATTTGTGGTTCACCGTAAGATGTGTTTCCCTCATAATGGAAATGTTGTCACCATTAATCAGTTGATGTACTATGATCCAAAATCTCAGACTTCACCTCAGTCCAATATTTCATCAGTGACTGACAATAATATTGTCTCATCCCTCACCAATGTCTCTCCTAGAGTCTACAAAGAACCTTGCTTGGTTCTTATTATGGTCCACCAACTACTCCTTCTGAGCCTACCTCATCCAGTGTTTGCATTCTCCAACCAACCTAGACCACCCATAAATGGTCTAGTATGCCTTCACAATAGCCAAAACCTTTGTAACCTGTTGTCCCCAACTCAACCCAACCTTCTGGTACTACTCCTCAAGGACCATTTCCTTCTTCTAGTATCTCTTCTAATCGCTTTTAGCCTAGAACCATTCCCCCAAGTCTTAACCATCCCAGAGTAGTTCCCCCAGGTCATTACCCTTCTAGTCAGATATCGTTCTTATTTCCACCGCCGAGAGTTTATTCTACACCTATCATGGTTACGTTTACTTTACCTAACATTACCTTGGGGATTCCAATATGGTACATTTATCTTGTTGCAAACAATCCCCCAAATAAACCCAAACCTTACACTACTTTGAACTCGGTCCAACCTATTGTTCCTACCCATACCTTTGTTTCAGTTCCATAGAAACCTCAGCAGGAACCTACTCCTGTTGTGAGAGAATCTCGTGAGGGGGACAAAGCCCAAAAGGGACCCAAAGATAGGGCATCCCCAACAACTCTATCTCCTCCTAAGTTGCCAAAACCTATTCCTCCATGTGCTTTATGTGATTTTGTCGGTCATTCCAATAATAATTGTCTTGAACTCCCTCACATAAATAATGTGGTCTCTGATACCTTCATTGATTCTAACATTCCTGAGGTCCATATAACTTTACCTAAGTCATCTAAGAAGAGTAGATCATTACGCATGAATCACCCCTCTGCTTTTTGTGATAATTATGGCCATTATTCTCATCATTGTCCCCGTCTCAAAGATTTTCGTGATACACTTCAAGTGATTCACGAATTAGAGGTTGCGCATAGTGATTCCACCTCTCATCTACTTGTGGATTATGGTCCCACTACTACACCAGAACAGGAGGCCTCTCAACCACCCATCGTGATACCTCCCCCTAATGTCTAGATGATTAATAACACTGCTATTATTCTCTACGTCTCGTCATCCATGAGATAAATGAATTGGAACTCCCTTGATGTCTCCTATTGTGATTTTGTTGAACCTAATTTGATGAACACTTTGGTCTCAACATCGGTAGATCTCCCATCTACTAGTCATATGTCCCCACACCTTGATGATGTGTATATGAACCATGTCTCTCGTAAAGATGCCTCAAGTAATGCGTCTTCATCATGTGGTCAATCTTCCTCCTATCCCCCCATCTTCCATTTTGATGAAGAAATCATGGAAGCCATGACCACCCCTGATTATCCTTGGGATGATGTGCACCATCATGTGTACTTCCTTCCACAGCACACCCATGATCAATATGTTGTGGAATCCAACATTATTCTTACCTACTTGTGAACCCAAAAATTCACCCCCCATCTCACTCATGCTGATCAACGATGTATTATGCATCAAGCCCTCGCTACCTCCTCATTGGTGATGATTTTTTTCATCGTGGTGTCAACACTGTCCTTCGTCATTATCTTACCCATTCATTGTCTTCTTACATCTCTCAGATGGATCCATCATCCACACCTTATATTGTTATGATGATGGTGCGTGTTTCTTCACCAGGAATCTAGCCTTGGAAGATTGGTCCATTTTCACCCCCTTGAATTTGTTAGTCCACTCCAACAGCATGTGCATCAGATCTTCCACCAATAACTAGGCTGAATATGAAGTTGTGATAAGTTTGTTAGTCAATGCCCTTGATCTTCGCATCGTTCACCTTCATGCTTGTCTTTATTCCTTGCTACTTGTCATGCAATTGAATAGTGTTTATCATGTGCATAATCTTGTCCTATTTAGAAATTATCTATGAGTTAAGCTTGTGGTGCATGAATTTGAATCCATTACGTTTAGTCATGTTCCTAGAGCCCAAAATCACTATGTAGATTCAATTGAAAATAACATTCTATATTACAATTTATCACATGCATATACAAGAAGACATCCATAACATAAAAAAATGGTGAACCACAATTGTCACAAAAGATGCATAACAATAATTATGCATCATTATATCCAATATATAGTGTTTTGAGTCCATTACTCTAAATACATATGACATGCTCATTCACATGTAATCACAAAACAAAAATGGGGACCCACATGTCTCTATGCCTAATCACTATCACTTGGAGGCTCCCAAGCCAATGGCTCCATCCCCCAAGCCCATAGGTCTTGTACTTCCTGACCGACCAAAGGAATGTGTCGCATGATTCCTCACCACTTTGAGGGAAGACTCGTGCACTCATCTGTATATCAATCTTCTCACACTCATCCCACGCGCGCTGACCCCTATCAAAATCACATTAAATCTACTCCATAGACCCTTCAGTAGAGCATCACTACATGATCTCTATTGTGATGTGGCCCTACCCTAATCTGTAGCCTCGGGCATTGTGGCTTGTCCCATGTATCCTGTTAGACTCACTGGTGCTATATTTGCAGACCATAAAATTTAGAAATTAGTACCACATACACATATTTCTTAAACTATAAATGCATCAAATATATAGTAAGTTTCACTTACCGTCTAGGCCCCATGCTCATCCTGGCAGAAGTGGTAAGTTAGGATCCCCTTGATAGTTCATTCCACTATACAAATAATCATCTATGCATAGTGGCATATGCTCCCAATAAGAAAAAAAATTAGGTAAAAACACTCGTTTGACTACCCCTCCTCCACCTCATCACAATAGCTACATCCATCGGTGCATCGTGGGCTCTTGTGGGCCCCCATCACAGATTTTTACATGAGGTCGAATAGTGGGGATCTTCTCAAAGAAGAGTGAGCATAGAACTATCCCAAAAGAATAGTTATCATTAGTACTTTGCGTGCATAGTGTCAACTGTCATTTCAACAACAATAAAATCATCTAGGTCCACCCATAGTAGTTCCCTACCAACAAACTCTCCACCAACATCATCTACCCCCCAATAATGTGGTGGAAGTCATGACTACCCAATTTGCAACATTGTTGTAGTTGTAGCTCATGTCTCAAGCCTCTCTAGGTCACTAATCTGAATGGGTGATCCCTTTGCATGAACCCCCGATACACAATGATGATCAACAAACTCACCTATATGCCTCCCAGAAGGCAGGACTAGATGTATCTCTCCTACCACCAAAGGGGGGTAATCCTGTCAGAAAATATATGTCCTAGATTGTGATCTCGAGCTTGTGCCTTTGCACTAAAAATGCCTCCTGATCTGGGTCCTAGTAACTCACAATACTCGACAGCAAGGGCTCACCAACCCTCATCAAAGGCTTCTACAAGAACTTTAGCATGCCATACTGTTGGTCAGGTAAATCCCCTCTGCGGACAGAGGCGATCCCACTAGCCTATAACAGAACTAGCCACAAACAAACCACGCTGCTACGCAAGTTCCTAGTTATGCATCAAAGGTGAATCAAGAAGACTAACCTGGAGTCCAACGCTATGATTGAGGCAGAGTTGATATCCTCGCTCCCTTGCTCCAACAGATCACAAACGACCACCTGCACATGCAAAGGAAGAGACAGATACCAACATAAAAACTACCAAGGCACAACTATATTTCAGTCAGAAAGGAAATAAATCAACACATCACCATGATAGATAATGAGATTGGAACAATAATAGCAGTCACTCATCAATTAATAAACAGGAAAAGTTACAACCATTGTTCTGACGTCGACCCTTCTCCTGGCTGGGCGAATAACTATATGTGTCTTGCCATGCATCTCCTCTCTGGCAGCATAACCTCTCTAGCACTCACTAGCATTCCTCCAAGAACTCAAGAACTCAACATCTAACACTCCATGACCAATAATCATCACTACTATCACTCAATCACTAAATCACTAGCACTAACACTAGCTTGTCCAATGCATAATGACAAGCTTATATAGATGAAGAAGGGAGGAGGATACAATGAACCGGGACACCTTTCGCGGATTAGCAAAAGCCATAAAGATGGATAAAGCTCGACAAAAGACTTTTTTATCCTCAGAAAAGCTCCATGTAATGAAGGAAACAACAGTCGGACGTGCGTTAAGGCAAAAAGCACGACTAAATTTGGTTGGCGCGACTGTTGCTCTAAGACAGAGCGCCAATGGTCGCGCCCTCTTTTGAGGATCTCCATCATTGGCGCGGGTAGGATACTGTGGACTTGCGCCAATGGAAAATGAGCACTTTTTAGGGATGATCTGCAGAAGGTGTCTTCAGGGAGCATGGAGTACATACTCAGGCGAACATAATGCAAGTGTTTTTAGCCTTTGTCACTTCTTATAACTCCCGGGATGGGTCCTCCAAGGTACGGCAAGAGGAGTAACAGGGATGGTGACAAATTACTGTGTAACAGATGCCCCCTAAAGCATGAAGTCCGAGAGGTGGAGAGGGGTGAAATGCTTTACAAGAACACCCATAAGAACACATAAGAGCACATATAGTTATTGCCGCCAAGGAGATGTATTAAGAGACATGACTGATAGTTCAATTACATGATGTACGTGGTATGGTCGCAGCCATCCATAAGAGAGTACATAAATAATCTGGATCCATAGTATGGACGCAGCCATTTGGTTAGGATCAATGAACTGACTCAGGTATGGTCGCAGCCATCCAGCGAATGAGTCAAGTACCAAGAATCACGCCTGGATTACAACAGACACAATCCAGGGTCTTGCGCTCCATCTCGACCCGAACAAGAGTACAAGTCCAAGCATGTGAATATATGAGCTGAAGTCGAACATGCATGAACATCGTCTGATTACCAGTCAATAATGGAAACTGTTAACAGACGCGAGAGGTACCACCAATAATGACAATGGCCCTCAAGGTACTATAGGTACAATCTACGGCGTGTGAATCAATGGTCTGAAGTCGAACACCCGTAGAATCATTCGATCGGAGGCCAATGATGAAAACCTCACGTCGAACACGAAGAACCTGCCATTGAGGCATGCAGGCTCCAAGGCACCGGAAAGGAGTCTCTAGATCAATTCCCTAGATAATGAGTTGAAGTCGACAGGGAGTGACCTTGATCGAAGGTGGGCCATAATGTTTCCCACATCATCGACACGAGACAGAGAGATGAAGTTGTGAATCAAGATTGTGCGAACTATCAGAAGGAGGTTGTTTTGCAGAGGTCAACTTCTCTTGAACATATCGGCGGCACATTAACGGAATTGGCAGTATTTGACATCAATGTATCAAAGGTCATGATGATGAGGCAATGAGTGAATGAGAGGTCAAATAGGGTACCCAAGTCCATGGAAGCAAGTGAAAGATATGAGATGAAATATCCCCACCCCGGACACGAAAGCAAAAAGTGCCATGTTCAAGAGCGACATACTGCCGTTACGGTAATAATTATGGTTCAAAAATTTTCTTTTCCCCCCGCCATTTCTGGCGAGTACCCCAGTTATTTTTAACAAGCTTGATGGGGATAGCATATGCTTGTGTTGTGACAAAATACGATGTCATTAAGTTTTAACGAGTTTGACAAAGGAAGAACTCGGCGTCTTTTCATGTTTAGAGAGTTTGAAAAGACAGCAGAAAAGGAAACTCCAGGGATGTCCTTTTTCGTAAAGTTGTGTCTCTCGGGCCCGAAAAAGTATAAAATAATACCCGAAAGAACCACCCGATCATTACGATCGAGGATTACTTTTCATGATTAGTGACTTCGACCTGAAAAAGTAAAAAAGCGGTCAAAACCACGTCGTTTTGTAACCACTAACGAGTTTGAAATGACAAAAACCCGGTAATATTTTTATGTTTTAACGGTCGACAAAAAGAACTTAAAACGACCGCCCCTTATCACCATTTAATGAGTCAAGAGGAGCGACTCTGCAATCTTTTCCTCTTTAAATGGTCAGAAAAGAGCTGAAAGCGGACCTCCATTTTTATTTTCTTTAACGAGTCAAAAAGGGAAAAATACTCGGCAATATTTTCATATTTTACGAGTCATAAAAAAGCATAAAGGCGACTCGTCCTGAAGGAACGAGTGGTATAAGGGATAGAAACTGGTTCCGGTAATGGTGGAACTCACTTGAAACACGTAAAGGTTAAGAGGCTGGCTAATAAAACCACTCATCGCTGCGGTTCCTCAGGAAAGGAGAAACAACCAAGTGAAAGCATATGATCGGCCAAAAAAGATGGTGGCGATGGAATGAAACAACCAAGGCTCATCTAGCAGGATTTAGCGGATAAAAGGCAATCACGGGATGTAAATGGGTTCATTTTTACACAATCTTGAACCATGGAAAACTTTGCTTGTTAAAAATTTTTGTTGCATGCCCCTCGGGCTTCATGTTCACGGACTTGCCCATGGGGCTGTCACGCTGAGCTGCCATCATCAGAATGACGGAGTGGGTGCTGGGGCATTTCCTGTGGAAATAAGACCATTTAGGAATGGCAGATGACTATATGTGAAGTGTGAACCGGGGAATGAAAGTTGGTCTACGACTTTGATCGTTCTTCCTTCATGCGGAAAACACATCACTCTGAAGAGTGAGGACACAATAGCACGTATGCGATAAATATAGTCTCGTCCAAGGAGTAAATTGTAATCTAACGGACCTTGGACTACCATGAGACCCATTTGGATAGTCTTCCCTTCTAACGTGATAGGTACATTGGGAAGAATTCCTAAAGGTCGAGTGATTTCTCGATGGAAACCTATGAGGTTTCTCATCTCAGGCAGAAGCAGTGGGGAACCAAGTGCTTCCCAAGCTGTTGAAGAAAGGATACTCACGGGAGATCCCTCATCAATAATTGTACCAGCCATAACCATGCGGTAGACTTGGACTATAATTCGAAATGGTATGGAGGCTGGTAACCGAGGATTAACTAGGTGATCCCAATTGAAGGAAACAACTAGGTTGCTTGGAGGTGGGACTGGATAGACAGCCGGATATGATTCTAATGGACTTTCTTCCTGGTGTGAAGGAATGAGAGGGACGCTCACCTGATCATTAACGTCTACGTCAATGAATAGAATTTGGACGGTGGGTTCTTCATTCTTGGTAGTGATAACATCATCTGAGGAGGTTACTTCTGAAGGCGAAACCGGGTCACTTGTAATCCAGACCATTTGACTGTTGTCTGGTTTGGATTCAGATGTAGGATCATCTAGGGTTGGAAATTCTGAAAGAAAAACCGGGTCACTTGTAAGCTGGACCTTTTGACTTTTGTCTGGTTTGGATTCAGATGTAGGATCATCTAGGGTTGGAGACTCTGAAAGAAAAACCGGGTCACTTGTAAGCCGGACCTTTTGACTTTTGTCTGGTTTGGATTCAGGTGTAAGAGCATCTAAGGATGGAACTTCTGTAGGCAACACCGGGTCACTTGTAAGCTGGACCTTTTGAAAGACCGGGTCACTTGTAAGCTGGAACTGTGGACTTTCGTTTGGTTTGGACTCAGATAGTTCATCTTTGATGATCAAGTGGTGTGTGGATGATGAACATAAATCACTCATTCCAACCAGGGACTGGTCTGGAGCAGGCGGAGCACAGGTAAGTTCAGGAAGAGAAAGATGGACCAAAGAGGAATCATGTTTGATCACTTGGTTAGTGGAGAGACGTTCTGCAGTTGTAAAAAGACGCTGATATCCAGCGGGTAGTTGGGGTAAGGGATCCGACAGACTTGCCAAAAGACGGGAAGCTTCATCGATAAGTGGACAAAGGCGAAGGAGATGATTACCTTCACAAAGTCGGCAAGGGAAACAAACCTTCCCTTTTCTGTTACCAACTAGTAAGGTATCGTCGATTTGCGACAGCAAGGGGCGAGTCGGGTCACGAGACCATATATCTAGGATCCTGGGAATGCCTGGACAATCAGAAAGAAAATGGTCCCCTTTGCATAATCGACAAGGAGACCGAAGCTTCCGCGGAGGAGCAGAAGGTGGTTCCACTTCTGATAGCTTCGTGGTAGATACGACCTTTCCCTTAGGAGACTTCTTCTTTTTGGTCTTCTTCTTCTTCTTCTTAGCCACCTGGTTAGTGAAATCCAAGGTTTCACCAGGCGAAGTAGAAGATGAGGACGCAGCAATAGGCGAAGAAGGGAAGGGGTCCACCTTAGAATCAACATGGTGTTGTTCGGGTGGAGGAGGTGGTGGTGGGACAGGAGTCATCACACTTGAGACCACCGAGTTTGAAAACAACCATACGGGTAAACCAATGGTCAACCCAGGCAAAGACAATGTTGCGATATACTGAACACCAACATTTCCAACAGAAGGAAATGGGCGAGGGTTCCCATCTGGAGGAACACCTTGGCTGGTGGGCATCGGAAAGGCTGCCATTGAACGAGAAATAACCCTACTCAAGCTAACGCAAACAAAATCTAATTGGGTAATGTTATCGTGGCCAATAATTTTTAAGACACTGAACTTAACCTTTTCATTTTTAAGAGTCGAGAAAAGGATAAAAGATGACTCTAGTCTCCTTCGAATATTTAATGAGCACGAAGTGACAAGACACTCACGGGCACCTTTTCGTTTAGGGAGTCCGAAAAGGATCAAAAGTGACTGCTCTGGAATTCTAGGTAGAGGGTGTGCCAAACTTTTCGCAAAACCACAGAATACTTTTTAGGGTACGGGTGGTCGATCTTCGTGAATGCTGTGTTCACTGCATTGCGAGTCGTAGGGCGGCTGACACGGCTTCCTATGGATAAAGGCTTTATTCCTATAGGGGTCCCCCAATATATACTCGACGGTACGTGGGAGCACAGTCCGTATTGGCAGCTATCGTTTCACCGTGGAGGAATCACCCAACCACTCGACGATAAACTACCAGGTTTAAAGACGCCGGAACACGTCTCTAACCTAGACCTCTAGAGTGTTTGCGTTATGTTCCAATGCGTTGTTATGTTCATTGAGTTCATTTTAAAGTTTATCTTTGATTATGTTTCAGTTTTTTGGTCCTACCGTATGTGATGTCTCGAAAACTTCTTACATGCAAACTATATGCCAAGATTAAATCATTTGATTCGATGAATTCTATCTACAGGAGGGTTGAGATCTTTTTCACAAACGAAACGATCATTTCAACAAACAACAAAGATCCTAATGCAGCTAATAACAAGAAACGAAATTTTGTCTTTTTCTTTTTAATAGCAACAAATAACAATAAATGCTAACTACTATGATGCAAGAGATTTTTTGTTTTTCTTTCCTTTAAGATGGCATGATGCATGTAAACAAATTCTAAGAGATATACACAATCCAAGTTCAGTCAATGAAATAGAACCAATTCTGAAACACTAAAATGAACCATGCAAGCAAGGAAAAACACAAAGACTAGTGAACTCCAACGAGGCTAGAAGTGAAGTATTCAGAGTATAGAAGATCAAGCTTTAACAAAGCACTGGATAGGTGCAGAACACAACCAACAAGTTGACTGGATAATCAAGAGATCGAAACTTCCCACAGAAGGCTAGACATGCAAAGTCACTAGATATCCTAGGGCTGAGACGAAAATCAATAGAAATGAGCAAACAGCTGAGGGATACAGGCTAAGACCAGTCAAGCAGAGGTTCAACACAGTTCCAGAGGCTGAAAGAGATATATAAAGAGACTGAATGAGCTTTCCACCCACACACAGGCAAAATTTACAGAGCTGGCGCGACTGTCAGCCTGCAACTTGCGCTACCACAGGATTGGCGCGAGTTGCTTTTGAGCAACATGCGCCAACTGGCGCGACTGTCAGAGAAATAACCGCGCCAATTAAGGTTGCCAACCAGAAAAATAAATGATACGACCTCAGGTCGAGTTGATAGTGCTCAGATGGGTCAAACAGTAAAGAATAAACTCAAAACTGACTCAGGAAGCTCATTCACTCAAGCAAGCAGAAGAAAATTAACATGCAAGACAAAAATCAAATAGTTATTCCCCAGCGGAGCCGCCAATTTGTTGGTCAGGTAAATCCCCTCTGCGGACAGAGGCGATCCCACTAGCCTATAACAGAACTAGCCACAAACAAACCACGCTGCTACGCAAGTTCCTAGTTATGCATCAAAGGTGAATCAAGAAGACTAACCTGGAGTCCAACGCTATGATTGAGGCAGAGTTGATATCCTCGCTCCCTTGCTCCAACAAATCACAAACGACCACCTGCACATGCAAAGGAAGAGACAGATACCAACATAAAAACTACCAAGGCACAACTATATTTCAGTCAGAAAGGAAATAAATCAACACATCACCATGATAGATAATGAGATTGGAACTATAATAGCAGTCTCTCATCAATTAATAAACAGGAAAAGTTACAACCATTGTTCTGACGTCGACCCTTCTCCTAGCTGGGCGAATAACTATATGTGTCTTGCCATGCATCTCCTCTCCGGTAGCATAACCTCTCTAGCACTCACTAGCATTCCTCCAAGAACTCAAGAACTCAACATCTAACACTCCATGACCAATAATCATCACTACTATCACTCAATCACTAAATCACTAGCACTAACACTAGCTTGTCCAATGCATAATGACAAGCTTATATAGATGAAGAAGGGAGGAGGATACAATGAACCGGGACACCTTTCGCGGATTAGCAAAAGCCATAAAGATGGATAAAGCTCGACAAAAGACTTTTTTATCCTCAGAAAAGCTCCATGTAATGAAGGAAACAACAGTTGGACGTGCGTTAAGGCAAAAAGCACGACTAAATTTGGTTGGCGCGACTGTTGCTCTAAGACAAAGCGCCAATGGTCGCGCCCTCTTTTGAGGATCTCCATCATTGGCGCGGGTAGGATACTGTGGACTTGCGCCAATGGAAAATGAGCACTTTTTAGGGATGATCTGCAGAAGGTGTCTTCAGGGAGCATGGAGTACATACTCAGGCGAACATAATGCAAGTGTTTTTAGCCTTTGTCACTTCTTATAACTCCCGGGATGGGTCCTCCAAGGTACGGCAAGAGGAGTAACAGGGATGGTGACAAATTACTGTGTAACACATACCATGCCAAAATCTCTCTCGCTGCTTGATTCCCATGAATCTCAGCATAAAGGGTCTCCAAATCTTGTTCTCACCATACAACCTTTAGCACTGCCATACCTGAAAAATACCATTATTTTTTCTCAGCTTAGGTTCAAAGGCACGCATGTCTAGTCCTTAGCTTCAGCTCACCACTGACCACCAATATTTCTTTTCCTCCTAGTCCAAAACACATTTTTTGCCTTCAAAACTCTATTAGAAACACTTATCAGGCTAGTTTCTATGTTCTAGAATGCAGAACATGACCCAAAAAGTTGTTGTGACTGTGAGGATAATCAGGGGTCCCCCATAGTGAACTGAAGCCATAATCGGAAAGTCTAATCCACCAAAAATGATGAGTAAGGTTAGGCCACCTACCTCCAACTTGCAGATCCTGAATCTGATGGTCGATTTGTCCACTATGATCTCCATAAGATTTAGGGCCTTCTCCTCCTCTCCAACTTCTCCACATCTTACTAAGCAAATGAATTGGATTTGGGGGTGAAAATCCATTTTATAGGAAAAACCCTAGTTTTTCTATCACCCATTACAACCAAACCATATATCTTTTTGACAAACTGTCAACACCTTTGGAAAGCTCTCACCGAGTTCTATAATGGATCTCCCTTAGTTTTAGGCAATTTGACACTTCACTAGGAAGCCATTTTTTCCATGAGGTCTCACTTTGCCACTTATTAAAATCGAATTTATTCACTTGAGCCACTCATACTGTGGTACCACTTTATCTTTGCACTAGTTGACTCATGTGTCAATTTTCGTCATGGGTGACCATAATTTACTCATGTTTTTATGGTCCTCTCCGGGTCTCCACTATATGGCAGCATCATCGAGTCACCATTGTTCATAGCATCTAATATGAGTCACCCTTATATCTATGGAGTCTGTTCTGAGTCCCCTTGAGTCCAGTTACAATGTTTCATAAATTTTCATGTCACATACATCCCATTATATTCATATTTGACCTCCTTCTCTACTACTTAGTCTTTGCCAAATCCCTATTTGAGTCATTGATCATCCCCTTCAGAATCGATTCAGTCACTTGTAGGTCAACCATACATATCATGCTCTAACAAGGGAAGTTGTCTATCCACCACTCATCTTGTTTCCTTCTGTCATCATCCCTAGTGTAAGTCCATTAGTCACTCTACTACGATACATCATGCCATTGTTAAGGATTCTTTATTTCCTTAACTCTGGTAGGCCCTCTTCTGTCAACTTCAACACATTTATTCCAAAAGTGTGGTATAGAGGGTGGTGTAATTTGGTTCCATATTTCATATTTTTTCGGTGCCTCAGATCAAGCAAAGGTAATCATAATTTCCTTTTGACTTGTTTTTTTCTCATGTGCTCGATGCCATCTCCTTATCACATGATTGAGAATCATACACTTGATGGTTCTGTGATCCAAATGATTGTCCCAGTGATTCCTGAGTGTGTGTGAGATGTTCTAGACCTCATGACGGGGTGTCCCTTTATGTAGCCCCCCACATGCTTGGATGTCCATAGGTGATTGATCTAGCCTTAGATGTAGTTCTGCAGATGTGATGAGTTCGACTTCTACCACTTGCAGTGCCCATAACATGCATGTCTCTTTCAAATGATCCATTCAGGTCTTCAGATCCCTTTCCTATTCAGCAAGGCTTCTTTGGTTGTGATCCCCCCTGACCATTTCAGATTGAGGGGAATTATGTCTCATGTACTTAGATGTAATTGTATTCATTCTTGACCTATGTCTTTCTACTTGCCTTATGTATATCGGATTCATTGTCTTATTTTTTGGCCCATTGATACGAGCACATCATGTATCATGTACTTTATATCTCAGTCCCACATTATTGGGCTCACCATTATTCTTTGTACGAAATTATCTCGAGGGGTATGGGTATGCCTCTCTGCCTCATTTGAGATCATGTACTCCCACATAAAAGGATACTTCTATCAGTTTAGTAGGTCTCAACCCCTCCATTTTTGTTCGTCCTTGCATTATTTCATCCATATCTTTGTCTCTCTTTCTGACTCTCCTTTGGTGTCTAGTGGAAGCGTAATATACAACGTATTTCGGTCATATGATTTTCTCCTAATAGTCATACATTTGGGGGGAATATGGTATCACCAAAAAATAATCACTTGACCATTTCTAGCTAGGTGGAATAAAATACACCATGTAGGATTAATTTTACCATAGTAAAATCACTTTCACCAAGGGAAATAATTTAGTAAACCATTTTTATTAAAAAAAATTATGATTAAAATAAAAATAAAAAACCCATGAGAATAATTGAATAAATCATTATCTATTTAATGTTCTCTAGGAATATTAAATAATTATTCCTTATCACATTTGACTAAATAAATCACTATTTATTTATTATTCCTTATTTATATTATTGGAATAATTGTTAAATTACTATTTAATAATTATTTAATTTTCACACCATTCTTAATCCTCACGAAATAACTAATAAATTATTTTATTTGTCAATTATTTCTAAATAAAGATATTTGACGATTTTAAATATATTTTCCATCTCCAAAAAATATAATAAAGTATTCCTAAATGTTAGATCTTGATTTGGTCAATATATTTTATTGTTCTCCATTTTAGAGATTAACTCAACACTTTGTTATAAATAGGAGGGTTTTCCATTCATTCTTCACCATGATCATTATCAGCGTCACCATTATTGTCTCTTTTGTTTTGAGCTCCCATTTGAGTTCTCCACGTTGTTCTAGGTTTTTCACACATTGGGAGAGAGGATCGATTACTGAAGCATCAAGGACATCAAAGGACCCATCCCATGGAGCAAGATTTCTAGAACCTTTTATAGATCTCCTTCACCAGGTGTTATCAATAAAATATTTACTCATTTTAAAGTCTTTACATTTTGGTTATTGCATTTGATATATATATATATATATATATATATATATATATATATGTTTGTTTCTTTGGATCGTATATGTTATTTTTGTTGCAGGTTATTTATAGTCTTATTGCAGATCTGAAGCATAAGCAACCCCAAATTATTGTTATGGTCACGTGTCACCTAGTGACTTAAGTGAAGCATTTTTGGTACACCTTCCAAGAAATTTCACAATAAGATAATGTAACTGATTCTATCTTTGGGGAAATGGTTGAGCTCGACCCCCTAAATCAAAGGATGAGCTAGTTGCATATATTTCATGAAATTCAGTGTGCAAAAGGTTGGTTGGTCAGGGTTAGAGAAAGAAAAACACTATGCATTATACTTTTCATTTAAAAAAAAAAACAGTGAATGAGGAAGACTAAGGCCTGCTTTTATAGGAATTGATGGTTTAGTTTCTAATTGTGATGCACTCTCTTGTGTTGCAAGTTTTCTCGTTTGTTATCATCATAATTGAATGTTAAATATTCATGTTTAGTTAATCAAGTATTTATTTCAGAATTCACTGTTAAAGTTCTTTGTCATAGCTTACTAAACATTTAATGTTTTCCTTCGTTTATGACATTTAGAATTCATCCTTAGTCAGATGCTTTAGATGTCATTATTCCACCATTCCTCTACTCACCCTTCAGAAATTAATTTGATTAAAAACACAAGAATGATTTCCTACCTTGCCCCTGTCAAAATATTCCTCATCTTTTCATCCTCTCACTAGAAAATCAATCAGCTTAACATGACTCCATGCCCAATAGATTTTCGCTCTTCTCTACCATAAAATTGTTAAAATTATTCCTCTTTGATCTTAATACCTATCCTAAGACTTAAATGGCTTAAATATATATATATATATATATAGCCCTCTCTGAAACTAGAAGTGTGAGATTCCATTTTTAAAGTGGTTTTTGGTTACCTTTAGGTTCCTCCCCTCAGCCTAGAGGAATTACAGAGTGCTAACATAGTGGCATCATTGTCGGGGAGCGAAAGGTTCCATATTCCTTGGGAAAGAACCATCAAGCTTAAAATCTAATTACTAATGGTGAACAATGATCAAACACAAGAAGGCTTTTCATTATTCACTAGGCAACTCCATTGCTAAGAAATCTAGTGTTCAGAACATCTATGGTGACACCACTATCCAAGAAATTCAAAGCATAATTTTAGATTAAATTCCCTAGTCAATCGAGATGACAGGGTATGTTAAAATTCTTGTTCCTATTGAAGTTTTTAAGGAATATTGGGACCATTTTGATGATGATCAAATTCATGAAGCTTTTTCAAGGATTTTGTCTATTTATTTAAAGTCATGCAAATGCAACTCAGAAGCTAAGATCAACTTTTTAGAAACATTTGCTGAAAATATTGTGAAAGATATTGAGGTTTTAGAGGCCCAAATAGAGTCCCATAATTTCCAACATTAGATTCAGTCATTTGAAAACCTTGTTCATCGAAAATGAAAGGAGGCAGTTCTACCCTTTGATATCGAGATTAAAGAATGTTTTTCTTTTGGAATGGGTTTGATGACTCATAGTTGAAACCATATGTTGGAAAAGGGAGCACTTATGAACCGTCTAACCATGAAAATCAAATTGTAGAAAGCCTTGAGGATCAACAATCAAAATACGACATCCATGCATTTATGATCCTATAGTTATCTATATGAAAGGAATTTCCAACATTAATTCGTTATGTTTCCACTATGAAGACCAAATGTATTATCAGTTTCCTTTGCTCTTATATTTTTCTTTTTTGATTATGTTCAAGCATGGTCAACTAGTCATACTATCTGAGTAGCTACTTGATTGGTTTCATTGGCATTTTACTATCACTTGATTCAATAAATTTTTCCATAGCTTGGAGTAGGTAGGAGTGCTTTTGAATAAGCTCATAGTTCTAAGCATCCCTTTCAACAATATGTATTTTAAGATTGCAGTGGTAGCCTTTTCAGTTTGCAGTGTGTAATTTTTATTTTAGTTTGTACAGTGGTTTTGGTTTCAATGGATTTGGTTACAAAATAAATTGGTTGCAGTTACGAGCAACAATCAAGTTGCAGGGTTATGATTGGGAATAGCCTGAGGGTTTGGTACATGGTCTACAATGTTATTTGGCACCTCGCAGGGAGGATTACATCCGCATTAGAGCTAATGTTAATGTTGTGTGTTATATTAATCATAATCAAGATTAGTATTTTCTATTATCCTATAGATTAGTAAAAAATGTCCTATGATCTCATAGAGATCAAGTCTTAGAGTTAGTTTGAGTATTAAATAAAATCAAGTTATCAAAGTTTAAAAAGGGTTTAGGTTTAGTAAGTATAGGAAAATGTGTCATACTCAGTCATGAGTGAAGATAATAATGGATTTTTTTTTTCATAATTGATTCAAATGAAGTGGTGTCTTGGTCAAATCAGTTGCAAGGTCAAACCATCATATCATTATCACTGCAAGGTGTTGTTGTGCTTCTCCATTTTGTTGTGTTTCTTCCTTGCGCTACACTTTCTCGCTGCACTATTATCAAAGGGATAAAGTTTTAGCTAAGGGTTATGATTTTCATTCCTCTTTGTGCATGGAGGTTCAATGGATGTTATTAAGGTGGTTAACATCATCATCAAATTGGTTTCCTCAGCCAGAGACCTCAACACTTAGTCAAACATATGTAGGTGAAAACTTGTTGTGCTTCTGTTGTTAGTGATGCTTTTCAAGGATGTTGATGAAACGATGGTATCGTAGAGGTTTCTAATGTTTTACAAGTTTTATTTCACATATGTGACACATTCAAATATATAAGAGGTAATCTGAAACATGAAAATCATGAATTCATTGCACTTTTGTTGAAGAAAAAAGTAGCGGAGCGAATGCGCTACGCTCCCACATAGTCAACATTTTGACCTTGAAATTCTAACCTAAAACTCATGTATTTGAGTCTCATGGTTATGAAAAGTTTCCTTCAGTGTCTTGCAGATTCAAAATTTAAGAATTGATCATATAATATAAAAAGGAAGCTCGTTGCACTTTTGATGCAGGGGATTTGCTGTGTTTTGTATTGTTTTAGCAGTTAACTTTAAAATCGGTTTCTGACCCAATGGAAATGAATTTTGAAAAACAACAGTAAGATTTTGTCAAACACGAGCTGAATAACGCAAAACACATTCATTTTTGTAAGAAGTGTCATATACTGGAATATTCGACTGAATCTTTACAACCTGTAACCGCTCAAACTAGCAGGGGTCCCAATAGGGGATCCTAGAAGGGTTACTACTAGACTAAATGCAACAATGGAGTGATAGCCCATTGTCACCTCGATTAAGGCTCCCCACTCTTTAAAAATTTTCACAGATGGGAGGAGACCTGTTATTATAAGGATCACAAAATGGATGGACCAATGATAGGACAAGGGGTGATCCTAGAAGCCTATTCAGAAGAGAGGCTCAAATATGTGGTTTGCTTGCCTTTGAAGATATGATGGAAGGCTCTCTAGGAAGGGGTTGGGGAAAATTTATAGGGTTAGGTTTTCAGTATGTGTCTTATAAAGGAGATACCTAGGCCCTTTAATTCTTGTGGGAACTTGGTTTCTAGGTGATCTTTGAAGAATTAACTTTGATAGTGCATGGGACCAAATGGGACCAAGTGGACCTGAGGTTTGGTCAAGGGGATAGGATTTAGCAACAAATGATATGATTGACCTAATTAGGGAGGGGAAAGGGATCAAAGAATGAATTTTCAATGAAAGGAAATGCAAGCATCCCAGTGAGGTTTCTAGCCTAAGGGAAACTAAGGGCAAGAATTGGCCTTCCAGCTAGGGCTTGTGATATCTCAAGATCCCACTGTCAGAATCTCATGAAATTTGGAGGGCTTCTTGAGGACACACCAGCGTGGTTGTGGACCAAAAATTGAAATATTTGGATTGCAATATTTTGAGATATTCGATGCCCTAGGAGACCTATGGGGCTAGACCTAGAAAGAAGAGGAGAAAGTGAAGAAAAATAAGGTTTAGGGTGATCACCTATGGTACACCAATTCCTAATCCTTTGGGGATATTGGATTCAAGAATTATTATGAATTCAGATTTGATTTTCTTGGTCAAGGAGGTGTTAAAGATAACTTCACTTAGCACTAGGGAAAAGGAGAGTATCTTCAAAGACTTTATACATCATTTTGAAAAATAGATGGCTTATTAAGATAAATTTCAACCATGAAATATCCCTAGGAACATTCACTCATCATACACGGCCCATACATGAAGCATCACTATCTAGAAACAAAATTTCCACAACTTCACAATAATAGATACAACAAATTATCCCTAGAATAGAGAAATCCCAACAACAATTTATATGACAAAAATAGAGAAAAGAAGGGAATTAAAATTTCACTTAAATTTATTAGAGTATATCCAACCATCAAAAATTTTCCAAACAAGAAGCTCCAAGACAAGAGAAAATGATCCAAACATCAAAATTCATTCCATGCTCCAAAATTTCGTCCACCAAGAAGGATATCAAAGTTCTCTAAAGAGATACAAGTCCAACCAAGTGATGATGCTAAAATGAATTCACAACACTTGTATTTATACATCTCTAATGGGTTTTAATTAGCTAATTAGGCCTATATTAGCCCCTGCAATAAAATAAGGTGCAAAATAACTAACTTTTGGTGACAAGCCCACCAAACTAGCTCATAAACAAAAAAAGAAGTCTCTGAAGAGGTTGAATAATGAATAGTGCATGTCGTTGGGCCTTTGAGGAGGCCTAATGGAGTCCATATGTGCCATAATGTGTAATTTAACTCCCAAAAGTAGTGGACAAGGAGTTGGCCACTTGTAATAACATGTGGTGCTCCAAATGATATGTGGGGGCACACAAGTGTCCTCATGTGTCTCTAAACAAATTGAAGATGCATGTAGATTGCCTGTAAGGGCTAGGATGATGGTGTGGGTGATGCAACATCATCGTGAAAGTCCTAGATCATCTGCCAAGTGTATGGTGCAACTTTGGGGCTAGATGGGCATGATGGATCAAGTGCATCTTCCTTGTCCAATAAGTGAACCATGAGAAATATCTGAATGGTTGTGGGGATCCATGGAGTGTTGTCTATTTTTGTGGAGGTGCATGGTTTTCTACACACACCCTACATGTGCTAATGTTTCCCTCCTGTTTCAAGACCTTGTATAGGGAGACCATACCCAAATGGAAACCACCTACAATCGTGCATTATATCTAATGTGTCCCCGTGCCTTCCAACACACCAAGTCATTAAACAAATTAAGTAAAAGAGTTTATAGACCATGGATGACAAGTGATCCCTTCGTAATGGCATGACCTTCCATAGGGGTCTTTTTCATGTTCTAATGACTCCTAGCTCCAAATAGGGTTAACCAGGCATCCTATTAGGTGGTTTCTACCTCTAAAGCGGGTGGTATGGCTGTGGCACATCCTTCAAATGGAGGTGTAATGTGGCATAATGATGGAATGGAGTAGGGTATGAAAGGGAGGAACCGTGATCACATTCCATGGTACAAGGGTAGCTAATAAAATGGAAGCCCACACTTGGGTAAATAATGTGTAGGAGGGAGAAATCGTGGTGCATGAGTTACCCCGACCTTGATTTTTTCATCCTTCTTTATATGTATTTTTCCCTTTTATGATTTTCTCTGGTTAAATGTTCAAGGCTATAGGTAATGAGAGCATGATGTATAAATTATAGTAGTGGATACCCCCTTATAAGGTGGGGAATTTCATCGTCCACTGAGGGTTGGGAAAATGATGGGCTCCTTAATGATAAATGAGGTTCATCAAAGGCCATGTAGGAACTAGGGTGATGGCCATGGAATGGGGTAGAGCTCATGTCCTGGATTTTTCCCATGTGCTAAATACTTTTTACTTGACCACCTTTTACATTTTGTGGTACAATTTCCTGTTGAATGTGACCAATTATGCTTTTTTTTTTAATTTTAGATTCATCAACCTTTGGGCATCATTCCAGGTCCGACACAAGATGTGGGGCAAGGGGAGGGGGTGGTTTACCCTATGTGGACCCAGGTGGGAGGAGAGATGATGGGGGGTGTAATGAGCAGAATGAGATTAATATATGTGAATTGGGGAGTGGGACCACACAACCAAATTAGGGTTTCCCATGTAGTACAATCCCTAAAACCAATAGGTCAGTAAAATATATCCCACAAGACTAGGGTGTAAGGTTAACATCCTTAAAGAGACCTAGGGGACAAGAGCATAAAGCTAGACCACTCTTTCTACTAAATCCCCCCATTTTTTCATGCCCATAAGTTTCCATGACAAGAAAACTACAATACTCAATTACCAAATGACAAGGCATACCTTTAGATTCGGGAGGCCCACCTTCAAAAATATGATCATGGAAGATGGGTGAGGGACCACATGGTTGGCTCAGGTGGCGGAGAAATGGCACAATGAGCTAGTTGGTGGATGCAAGGGGCTGATGGCTACCGACTGAGGATGATTTTGTAGAAAAAAAATCTCCTAGGGATATCACCCACAAAATGTTGGGTAACATAGCCTATTTTTCATATTTTGTCATTTCTTATGTCAGCCATGATCTTTGGGTGTGGATTCCTAGTTTTTGAAGAATAATTTTTGAAAACTGAGAGAGAAGTCTCTCAAGCACAAGTTCATATACAAAAACATACTTATGTTTTGTAACATCTGTCATGATTTGAGAGATATGATCTAATCTTTGACCCCTATTTTCCAGAAATTCGGCCCCTATTTCTAAGCAAGCAGTACCAAATTTAATGTAACTAATTATATCTATGGGGAAATGGTTGAGCTTGACCCCCTAAGTCTAAATATGAGCTATTTGTATATATTTCATGAAATTTATTGTGAAAAATGTTGGTTGGTCAAGGTTAGAGAAAGAAAAACATTGTGCATTGTACTTTTCATTTCAAAACATTTTTCAGTGAATGAAGAAGGCCGTGGTTTTCTTTTACAGGGATTCATGTGTCAGTTTCTAATGGTGATGTGCTCTCTTGTGTTTATTTTCCATGAACAAAGGTCTATGTTAGAGTCTTCCAATCACTAATGCTACCAAACCAAGAATCTCAACCATAAACTACTTTGCACTATGGGAATATAAAGCAGTAAATCATATATTCATAAGTATACACAATTTTTAACAAATTGTACAATATTGTACAATCACCAATATTCGTTATATTAAACAAAATAGGAATAATACAACAGCCTATCATATACAAGACACAATGGCAAACTTCGATGCAGCTTCTATGTCGTATCTTGTCTTCGCTTCCATACTCCTCACTAGTAGTGCCTTAGTCCATCAAGGCCATTACACATTGAGACTCAAAAAGGGTTGCCACCTAACACTATTGCATGTCACTTTTGTTGCATGTACATGGGCTCATAAATCTTTTCTCTGGGTAGGCCTGATTATTAAGCTCCAATATACCTTCTAGTAGCCTCTTTCATCCATCAAAGAGCTACTCATTAGGCTGCAAAACTTCACCCAATCACACATCAAGAAATGTCCTTCTTATATGTTTCTCCAGGGCTACTTTGGGTAGCCAACACACTACCCTCCAATTAAATCAATGACACCCAATTCAATCACTATAGAATCTACATCGATAAAGACACATAGTCACCCAATCTCATCTCCAAATTGGCTCCCATAGGCTGCAATATCAAACTGATCCAAACTAGTGAAGTTCTTTGATCCAACACATATCAAAATTTAGCTCCAAGTATTTTGTCCTCATGTTTCCCTTGAATATCACTAGTTAGGGAATACTTTACAAGCTGTAACAACCACTAACCAACCCCTGAATAACTCGCAAATAGCCTCCATGAACTCTGGCATGCCCATGGAATAACCCTCCTCTACCATGTTGTTGTTGTAGGCTTGAACCAGCCCTTAAACCCTTCTCCACACACCTTGTCGTGGTGCTATAGCCTTCGGCCTAGCACACATCAAGTCTGTTTTTAAGAGCCATTACTGTTAGGTAGCTCTGGTCCCCAATTTTGGCTCCAAAATAGACCTACGAGGAGCCTCCTTAACTCGGCATAGCCTCTAGCACTCTCGGCCTCCACTACCACAACTTTAGTCCTCAAATAACCCTAAAACAAACCTCAAAAACCATGTTGTTCTAACTCCTTCTTTGTTGTGGCTATGGCACAGAAGTATCCCCCTCAATGAGCTCTTCTTTGATGTATGTGTTACACAAATGGATACTCAAACAACATGTCTTCACCCTTTGCTTATATCCATAAAGGGGCTCCACGAATTAGTGAAGAGACACATCTATTGGAGGAATTTTACTTCGATCTTACATGACCTGAAAACCAATAATTACTTGTCAACTTCAAAAAATCATTTCTCCACTTCTACAACTTGGAATTTGATGATTCTCGAAGTATTATATTCTCCTTTCTGCCCTTTATTGTCCTGTGCCATCACATGTAGAAATGTTCTCCTAGAATTGCCCCAAACATGATTGGGTGAAAAACCCCATCCTTTGGTTCCAAGCCCACAAGTGACCCTTGTGGTGTTTTTTCGTCCAAATGCTGAACTCCAGGTCTTGGAGTACCTCCCAAGCTACACAAAACAACACTCCCTCTTACCAAGGAAGGTACTTCCAAGACTAGGAAGTACTTCGACATTGTCATCACTACTCGTAACACTTTCCCAACTCCTGGCACTCAGGATCGCATCAATCCCTATACGATGAACTGCACCCTTTTCAAAAGTGTCATTATCACTGTTGGAAGCACCCTAGTACTTCTTCTTATCCTGTAATGTCTTCCACTCTCTCCATGATTCATTCTTGGTAGTTGTAGGAGCACCGTTTCTCCCGACTAACCACATGCTCTTCTTGGACTACAGAGTCTCCATATGAATCTGTAAGATCTCTCTTCAACTAGACTCCCTTTAATTCTTTGGAACCTAGACCTTCTTGGGAAGGTGTAACTTCTTTTCGGGAACATGGACCTACTCCCCTAAAGCCTACACCTACACCTACACCTACTCTTTCTTCTCTGGAACCTACACTTGTTCCACCTACTTCTTTCCATGATCCACAGGCTTGCCTGTTAACTTGTAGAGACAATGCTCTCTAATTCTAAGTACAATCCCATCAAATTTAGAGCCTTTGGGCCTGAGTCTTTCCTTCCCATCCTAGAACAAGACCTCAAACCCCTTCCTCTCAATCATCGAGACAGAAATCATATTATATCTGAGTCCTGGTACAAATAGTACATCCTAGACCCACATCACACCTCCTCTCTCCATCCCAAATGACACAACACTCGATCCTCGAATCTGCAGCTAACTCTTGTTTCCCAACACCATGTACAACTTCAAGTCCCATTTAGATATAGTCTAAAAATCCTCATGTGACCCTGTCATATGCTTCGTCGGACCACTCTCCATGTACCATCTATCCTCATTGATAGTACCTTGCGAGGAATAATAAACCATAGCAAAGTCCTCCTCTTCCAATCTCTTAGTGAGATCATCTATCTCTGCTAAAGTGGAGACATTAACGACCTACTTTTCTTTCCTTTTCTCATCATCTCCCTTCTTCTTCATTGGACATCTCGACGAATAATGACCCATCTTGCCACAGTTGAAACACTTGACTTTACTCAAGTCCTTCTTGTGCTTACCCTTCATTCACGCTACAATTCCATGTCATCATCGAAAGACTTCTTCTTTGAATGAATATCCTCGTCTCACAATTCTTCCTTAATGATGTCATCCCACAACCTATCCCAGTCTCGTAGCTTCTCCCTGGAAACAATCCCTTTGACGAAGGGCTTCCATTCCTTGGTGAACCCCTTCAAGGCAATCCTTACCATATCTCCATCTGAGATAGTCACACCGATGGCAACAAGCTCATCTTTGACCTGTGACAATCTCGTCAAATACAAGGTCACGCTTTCACCCTTTATCATCTTGGTGGACTTCAACTTATCCTCCAACACCAATACCCAGTTGTTGTTCTTATTTTGGAATAATCTATGAAGAGCCATCCACATCTCATGTGCATTATTCTTCTCGCACAAATGAGGTATTAGGGCATCCTTCACACCATCTAAGTTGATCAATTTCTCCCTTGCATCCAAATCATCCCATATTTCTATCTCCTTAAGGTCGGTTAGCTTCATGATCTCTTTCTCGGTAAAATCTCAGATCTTATTAACCTGCAAGACCAAATTGATCCTTTCTTTCCAAGGAGTATAGTAAGACAACCCTTCCAACCTGTCCTCATACAAGAGACCTACCTACAACTTTGACATTGTAATGAGCCCTTCACTTATAATGTGACTAACTCCCTCCCACATTGTACTTCATTTCACACAACTCTGATTTACTTACTTCCAAAGTAGATCAGACACGCTTTGATACCATGTTGATTTTCCACAATCTTGGGTCTAGGTTAGATTCTTAAAATCACTGACACTACCAAATCAAGAATCTCAACCATAAACTACTTTGCACAACAAAAATATAAAGTAATAAATCATATATGCACAAGTATACACAATTTTTAACAAATTGTACAATATTGTACAATCACCAATCTTCGTTATATTAAACCAAATTTGAATAATACAATAGTCTATTGTATACAAGATACAATGACAAAATTCGTTGCAACTTCTATGTCGTATCTTGTCCTATCAGTCCTTCGCTTTTGTATTACTCACTAGTAGTGCCTTAGTCCATCAAGTCCACTACACATCGAGACTCTAGGAGGGGTAACACCTCACACTGTTGTGTGTCACTTCTGTGGCATGTACATAGACTCATAAATCTTCTCTCTGGGTAGGCCTAATTCCCAAGCTCCAATTTGCCTTATAGTAGCCTCTTTCATCCATTAAAGATCTACTCATTAGGTTACAAACATTCACCCAATCAAGCACCAAACAATGATTGTCCTTGTATGTTGCTCTAGGGCTACTTTGGGTAGCCAACACACTACCCTTCAATCATATCAATGGCACCCAATCAAATCACTATGTAATCTACACCAATGAAGACACGCGATCACACAATCTTGCCTCCAAATTGGCTCCCACATGCTGCAATATCCAACTAATCCGAACTGGTCAAGTTCCTTGACCCAACACACATCAAACTTCTGGTCCAAGTCTATTGTCCTCACACTTCCCCTAATTATGACTAGTTAGGGCATACTTTTCAAGTTGCAATAACCACTACCAACCCTCGAATAGCCATCAAATAGCCTCCATGAACTACGACATAGCCTTGGAATAACCCTCATCTACCATGTTGTTGTTGTAGCCCTAAACCAACCCTTAAACACTCCTCTGCACACCCTATTGTGGTGTTATGGCCTTTGACCTAGCACACTTGCAAGTCTGTTGTTAAGGGCCCACATTGTTAGGTAGCTCTGGTCCCCAAGTGTTTCTCCAAACAGACTTGCAAGGAGCCTCCTTAACTTGGCCTAGCCTCCAGCACTCTCGGCCTCCACTATAGCAACTTCAGTCCTAAAATAACCCTGAAACGGACATCAAGACCCACGTTGTTCTACCTCCTTCTTTGTTGCGGCTAGGGCACAAAGGTATCTCCCTCAACAAGCTTTTCTTTGATGTATATGTGTTGCACAAATGGATACTCAAACAACATGTCTTCACCCTTTATTTATATCCAATAAAGGGGCTCCATGAATGTTGGCTAAGTAGGGCCTAACCCAGGTTCAGAAGTGATTTAGCCAAGAAAATCCCAGTACTACTGGCCCTTTCGGCAACAGTCCGTGGAGCACGAACAGAGGTCTCAATAGAAGTAGTATGGGAGGGTGCTGGAACTAGGTTTTTGCACCCTTGGGATGTCTTGATGAAGGTTTTGGAGGTATGCAGTCCAAACCTACGCGCTTGCGCTAATCCACGCAGCAGCCTGTGTGCACCTCTGTAAGGGGCACAAATACAGTACTATCCTGATCTCGATCCTTACTACACTATTATATTAGTTCTTTGACTTCATTTGTGTGGGTCCAATATTCTTGTTACTTATTCAACTTTCAAGTAAGTGCGTGTAATAGAAAACAATGTAAATGCATAAAGATAAATAGAACCATAGATGCACAATATTCTGAATCAAACTTATCTTTATTAATAATCCTTTTCAAGTTTAGTTCAATTACAGATCTAACTCCGCCCTGTTCACTCAGCTGCAGGGGTCTATGCACTCAGCTGCAGACTCTACCAGGCCTCTGCGCACTCAGCTGCAAAGCCTCTACCTACTACTATGACCCAATGCGCTTCAGATCCATGTCTATCCTCTAATCATGCCTTTACATCTATCTATTACTTGTTTACTAACAAATTCTCTTTACACTTAGAGCCTCACTCTATTTATACAATCCGATGGTCCGTAGACCATGGGTAGGCAAACACAAATTTACATTAAATTACATTATTTTAGGGTGGACAACCTTATGATTCATCCTATACTTTCGCGCTCTGTGCCCACATTTCACAGTGTCTTTACATTACATTGATCAAAACTCGAGCTTTCAACCCCAAAAACATGTTGTGGGGGGATCTGCTGCCCAACAGGTCCCCAGCACAATCATCGTGACTCATCGCGAGTCACTTTGCTGGTGCGACGATCCATGCACAAAGTCCATCCAGCAGGTCTCACACAACTTGGGTGTCCGCAACACACTGTTTTATTGTCTGCTGTACTTGTTGCACACGTATCTCTGAACCTTCATGAGCAGGGCCACATTCTTGTCTAACCGCATAAAGTTCCTACGTTTGTGCCAGCTTCCCTTTAATGGTAGCTATAATTGTGAAAGCTTCATCGATCCATGGTTGGATGCATGCTTTAAGCAGGGCTACTTTTTGGCGTGCAGCGTCTAATTTGTCCTTCAGTGCCCTTACCTACTGTAGTCTAGCTAGTCGTTGAGTAAGGACAACTATCTACACGGTGCCCCAAACATTTTCATATTCCTGCAGCAACTCGTGCACCTCTATCTCTAGGCGCTGTAGGTTCAGGTCTTCCTGCAGGTGTGTAAGAGTGGTTAGTGCTTGCTCCAACTTCCCGGTACAATACTGTGTCGCCTAGCCAATTTGATCCAACCCTGTCTGGATAGTGTGGGTGAATTTCTTTCTAACTTCTAGGGGCATGGAGGGTTGTGCCTTCAATCGCAGCTCGGTGATCTACAGGTTCAGCTCCAACTAAACCTTTGTCATTTCCTCCCTGGCCTCGCGAACTCCAGTTGCCAATCTATGGACCCGCTCTACTATTGGTAGCTCTATCAGCATGGTCAACTCTGGGACATTCCTACATGCATCCTCTAATGCCTACTCCAGTCCACAAGCCTGTGCAACCAACTCATCACGCTGGAGGGTGAGCTGGTCCATGTTGCTTTTCTGTTCATTCAAGATCTAGATCACGCGACCTTCCCAAGCGCGGAGCTCTGTGATGATCCCATTATGCAGCTGGTATAGAATTTCATGCGGCAGGGATGCCAAGTTCAATCCAACACCTTTCATGTTGCTCATTGCAGCCCGATCACCCTCGCTTGTTGTTGCTAGCGCGCCTTCGGGCAACATGAAAGGGTTGTCCCTATGGGCGCGCAACGTCTGTTCGGCCTCGACGGTTCCTGTTGCGACGTACTGAGCCATTGTACGTGTTTGGGGGGATTGTACCTATGAGCCTTGTAGCTGCACACTGAGTGCCCCCAACACAATGTTCTGCTCCATCTTTAATTCCTAGAGCGCGTCCTTCATGACCTTGCGAATTGTTTCACTGATGTCAAATAGATCACCTTCTGTGAGCATGATCGGGTGGACGGACGTCTTTGTCACTTTTACCTCTTTCCTAGGAGATATTTTCTCAGGGCCGTGTGGCTACTTGAGTTGGGTCAATGCGAAACTGGGGTCCATGCGTTCTTCTGTCTTGTCCACTTCCTCGGTTTGCTGCCCAGTGGACATCTCCTAGCCCTCCTCGGGCTCTCTTGTTGGTGCTATTGTGATTTCTACCGTCTGTGCCACTGCTGCTGCAACAACCATCTTCTACTCGGTGGTTGCTTCTTGTTCTTGGCGCCTCTTTGCAGCCAGTTGCATGTTGCGCAACTTGGTGTCCTTATTTCTTTGCTGGGTTCTAGCCTTCTCCATTTCTGCCAAGTCTGAGGCATTCCACTCTAGAGGCTATGACTCCATTACTGTGAAGACTGCGTCATCCATTGCAATGAACAGAAGCTTCACCCATTTCTATGTTGGATCCTTACGCGCCCAAATGTACAGGTTATGCATATCTGCCTTGAACTCTGTTGTGCTCTGCAAGCTGTTGTGAACCGTAGGAGATAGGCGTGGCCTTTGGTTGATCCAAATTCAGATGCTCACCTCCATGAACACCCAGAACACCTTCGTCTCATGAATCGTCTTCGCGTCTTTGGTAGCCCAAAGGGAGGTGTACCTCACAGCTTCTGGCAGATCATGCTCAATACTAGGAAACTAGTTGTTCTCTAGCAGCTCCCCTATAACCAACAGGATGGATAAGATCAACCATGCATAGTGGAAGGTCTTACCCTACCCCTAGACCTCCTTGTAGTTCATCAATAACTCCTCGCAGAGGACCTGTGCCCAGTTGAACTAGAGCCCCTCCGCACATTGCTCTGCTAGTGCAATCACAGACAATGGTACTTCGTCGGTGTGACATTTCCTCATCAGTTTGACAGCCAGCAGTTGGGTGACTACGCAAACCCCTTTTTCCTTAATGCTTGTGATTACGTACCCCCGCTTCTTCTTCTCTAGTTTATACTTGGCTTTCATGGCTTCTGCATGGGCCAAGTCACTGCGTTTTCCCGCTATGGCCGCGGGGCGATGTCCTTTGAAGGGTAGTCGAGAAATTTTGTGAATTAGGTTGGCCGTGATTAGAATAGGCTCCTCCAACTAGAGATACCCATCATGCACCAGGCACAATAGCTTCCTGATGATGAAAATGGTGATGGGCGTGTAGTGGTAGTGGGGTATCTATCTTAGACAGAGTAACCCAGCCTTCTCCACATCGCGCAACCATTTCTGCTTCATTAACCTTTCCATGGCTAGGTGTGGGAACTTCTCGCTATCTGCGAGGTCCCAATTCTCAAACTTCATTGCCGCTATTCATCCCAAAGGTAGACCTTCAAACATTATACCGTCGGGGAGGAGCGAGGTCTGGAGCACGCTCTTCATGGCCTCCAGGTCTTTCGGTATCTTGGCTTTCCCTTTCCACCAGAGGACGTACGTAGGTAAATTTTATGCGGAAGGCATTGGTGAGACATCCTCTGCCTCATCATCTTGCACCTCAATTTGAGTGATTAGAGCTTGTAAGTCTTCCTCCTCCTCATCTGATTCAACGATCATGACTTTTCTGTTTTCTGCCATTGACAATTTGCCAAACCATGGGTTTCTTGGGATACATGGACTAGGCTCATAGTCTGCTTATCTTTCTACGGCCATGGAATTTGTAGTGATTTCGGCACTTCTGGCATAGCTACTGCCTCTATAGGCTCCTCATGGGCCATATGGGGTTCCACAATAACTTCGGTGAGTCGCACTCTTGTTCTAGTAGTCGTCATCGTGTCTATAGTCAAAGGTGGTAAGAGTATGCAATGCTTACTTCTCTGTACCTGCTCAATTCTCACACAACCAAGTGTTTCCTCGAGGCCAGCCCTAGGGATTTTATAGCATATTTTGAATTTGAATTCAACCATTCCCCCCACTTCTGAGTCATTAATGCATTCTTTGTGGCAGATCGTCCCAAATCTAGCTCTTAATTCGTGTCTTAATTGCCTGCCACCTGCTCCTTTTTGCCTTAAATTGGACCTCTTGTCATGAACAATGACACCAACGCTCACCTCCCAGCTTACCCACACAGCATCACAACCCCCTATGAGCAAGCGCGATCCCTGTGACATACTGATTCTGCATGCAATCTCCTTATCGCGCAGCTCCCATACAAAGTCTTTTATAGTCTTGTGCTCTCTTTCAACTGCTTGGAGCACTGAGACTGTGCTCCCTACAGATAGTCAGTTGGTCGCACCACCTATGCGTGGCTTCAATTCACTTTCCAACCTAGTCCACGGGCACTCCTCAATTACCTTCACGACAGTCAGTGCCATGCGTTCTTCCTTATGCAGTGTGCTCCCCTGGTTACTTTGCCTGCTAAGGTGTAGTCACAGCTATGGTAGTAGAGCCACAAATTCTCGGTGAAAATATTCTAATGCAGTAGTATGGCTGCCAATATCTTGTCCTGTCATTCTTAGTTTATCGATGCGGAAAGCTTGCATGATTTCAGTTTCCATTTTCTTGATTACCCGATCTTCTTCGACTTCGCAAAGTTTAAGGTTCCCTTGCCGAATGGCTTCCTATAACTGCATAATTTCATCATCCGGACCCTTGCGTACTGTCCCAATTGTGTGAGCTACTAAGTGATAATTTCTTCCTTCCAAAACTATGGCCTCGACTCTACTCATGAGCTTCAGGATTGTCACTGCACTCAGGTTTTTGTACATGGCCCTAGAGGCCCTTCGGACTGCTGCTACACGCAGGTCCCAATTAGTTCGTCTCGCCTGGTGAACCCTGTTCAGGATTCCGCATACCTTCTTGAATGCTTCTACGTAGAAGGTTTGTGGTGCACGTCACATTTCTGGTTGCTGCGTCCTATTCCGATTTTTGATCCTTAGTTTGGGGTGTCTTTGTGTGGGCTGCACAACACGCATTTGTACCCATCGACACAACTGGGCACGCAAGCTGCTTCATCCTGGCTGCCTGACTCTCATTTGAGGCTGGGAGCTTCCAAACCACAGGCGCATCATCCTTCTACATTCGTGCTAGTCCTCAAAATTTCCTTGATGTGTACCCCACCATCGTGTGGGTGTTGCGCATAGTGCCCATTTCAATGCATCAAACCACTGTTGTTCTGGTACTACACTTTCAAATTTGCTCAAGAATTCATCCACCATTGTCAATCCATCATATGTCGACAGCTCTCGTGCCTTTGTTGCCACGCAACGCAGTGATCTAATCATCATGTTTCAATTCATTATTGTCACTTCGTGCAACCGATTCTGCCAGTGCTCTACTTCTTCATCTAAATCTAAAGTATAGGAGCTTTCGCGCTCCCACGAGATTCTCCCATCTGCAGTCGAATTCACCCAATCCTGGTCATGCGTAGTTATCTTGTAAATACAATCTATCTCATTGTCACTATCATCATCACGCACAAGTTTAGTGTAGCGCGCTCCTTCGGCTGGGTAGTGAATTTTTCTCGAATATCATCTTCCATTTCTTCAAGTTGATCACTCTATTCATATCAGTGGCACAGTCTATTTCTAACAGCATAGGATAGGGATTGTTGTCATCAACAATCTCTATCACTTCAAAATCTATCTATGTGCTCGCGCCTTCAATATCAACTGTTACCCCTTGCAACCTTCCCATGGGAAAAATATTTTGTTGGTTCGCCATTTGCAATTGAATCGGGGACCATTATAACATGGGCCTACCCATGTGTTCCCATGTTTTCTTTGGTAACACATTCACGTCTGAACCCAGACCTAGGATTACCTCATCCACTTCATACTCACCAATCTACGTAGTCAAACTCATTTCCCTCCCAGTGCACAATGCATGCTTTCCTAATTTCCAGACTACGCGCGGTTCTCCTGACCCCACGCACATGGTGATCAACTCCTGTAGTCCCTTTACTACCTTGTTGTCGCACAGTAGTTTCATGCATGTCTCCATTAACGTGGTGAGCATTGAAGGGTCCATTCCTGGCTCTGGTTGATCCTTACTACCTGTAGTGGAGGCCTCTGTGAAGCTCTTCTTAGCTTCCATGAACATCTCCTTTGCAGGTTCTAAGTCAAACTCAGGTTCCTTTGCAGGAGCCTTGTGAACCCATGTATATTCCTCGGGCTACTTCCCCTTATCCTCCCCTATGGTCACACCACTTCTGAGCATCATGTTCACATTCAATTCTTCTTCATGTGGTTCAGACCTCGTCATTTGTATATTCTGAGTCGGAGAAGGCTATAATACCCCTTTTTGTGCTCTATGTGATCAACATAGGACAATCTATTGTTTCATGATAAAATTGAGTACAGTATGAATAGGATATCCTTGTCAGGTTGGTACAATCAGGGGCATAGTGCCCCGGTCCTCCGCAATTGTAAAAAATTAACTGTTTGTGGCCCCTTACTAGTCCCATTCCTCCTCGTCCTTGGCCTCGCCCCTGAAATCCAACATGCACCATCCCTGCAGCTGGGTCAATGGTTCACGTTTATATCTGCATCCTATAGGTTGAGGTTTGATCCATCATTAGCTTGTAGCTGTGACAAGTGCGCTCATTGTGGCTTATCAACCTGTAGAAATTACAAAACAGTTGTTGGGGTTTCAGTGTATACTTATGCAATAATAAAAATTATCCATCATGTGTTTTCCTCTTATATGATAGATCGCACACCATAACATGGGTGCCGCACTCGTCCCTACCTATGCCTCTAGTCTCAACGGAATTGGCCCCCCTCCTGCCAATTAGTTCACAAACACTGGACAGTGATCCTTGTCATGGCCCTGGCCTTTGCATTTTATGCACCATATTTCCTCACACGCCTCTAGCCGTGGTGCTCTATCCTACTTCAAATTTTGCATTTCCATGCATAGATTCTGTAGTTGTGGGTGGATTTGTTGAACTCCCAACCCAGGGTCTTGTATCGGGGTCCCATGCAACCTCATTGCCATTTCCAATGCTTCGGCCTGGGTGGAAAGTTTCTGTTGTGATAGCGTCGTCCTCAAGTGTGGAGTCAGAGATGCCAGAAACCATGCGCGATGTTGTGCATCTGTTAGCATCATATTGGCCTCGGGATCATACTCTTCAGCCTTTGGTCCAAATCTTAGGGGGTCTTGCCTGGAAGCATCGTGATCTCTTTAAACCCGATGATTGATTGGGTCTCTGATTTCAGTCAGCTAAATTCCCTGTTCAATGCATTCTGGATCTCTGCTATCCCTGCGTTTGGGTGGTCATTAGAGTGCTTGATATACCATGTCAATGCGCGATCCTGTAGCACACTCACTAATGTAGCCTTCTTAATATTGTCATCTGTGACACCTTGTGCTTCCCATACTGCTCTTACCACGAACCAAAATTGGTCTGGATCTTCATTCCCTACGCCTCTGAATATGGGTAGTTTGATCGTGCTCGCCATCCTGAACTATGGGGGTGGTGGAGGTGGAGTGGGTGCAGATGGAGGTGAGGGAGGTGAAGTGGGAGGTGGTGTGGGTGGAGGTGGTATCCACAGAATGCGCTGCCTTATCAAAATGACTGCGCTTCTCGGAGAGGCCTTAGCGAGCTCTTCCTCGCTCTATTGTGAAGGTGAAATTAAGGGACTGTTTTCTAATTCTCTGCTACTCTTGTAGATATTTCTGCTCAGCGTCATCCCAAACATTAATGTATTCACATAACCTACTTTTCACTTAACGACATATTAATTTAGGTATTCAAAGATTTAGTATACTTACCTCATGGTCCCTTGAGAAAACGTCGCTCTTCTTCATTGTAGCTCATGGTCATGTCTACCGCAAACTCAGTGATAAATCCCCCTATTATCTGGTCGAGCCAATGGTTCACAGCTTGTGCGATCTTATCTTCTAATGCCTTTAGTTTGCGCAATGATTCTGGAGTCCACACTATTGGTTTGTCGAGCCTACACCTGCCCTGGCTGTCGGCTAACCTCACAATCCACTCATACAATTCTGAGGGAAAGGATGCAAAGAAAATCTCGTGGATTTCCGTATACTTGTAGCGATCTAGCCACTTTTTCTCAGATACTTTTGAAGTTCTATTTTCCTCTGTTGCGAACTTGTGAATCTCCTTGTCCAACCACTCTTCAATTTCCTTCTTTGTTGGGTTCCAATGGCACGACATCAGACATGCCTTAGGAAAATACCGGTCCTAACAACAGAACCATTTGTTGGCTACTTGGGGCCTGACCTAGGTTCAGAAGTGATTTAGCCAAGCAAATCCCAGTACTACTGGCTCCTTTGGCAACAGTCTGCAGAGCGTGGGCTGAGGTCTCACCCGAAGTAGTCTCACCCGAAGTAGTATGGGAGGGTGTTGGAACTAGGTTTTCTGCACCCTACGGATGTCTTGATGAAGGTTCTATAGGTTTGCAGTCTGAACCTACGCGCTTGCACTGATCCACGCAACATCCTGTGTGCACCTCTGTAAGGGGAGTGAATGCAGTACTATCCTAATCTTGATCCTTACTGCGCTATTATATTAGTGCTTTGACTTAATTTGTGCGGGCCCAATATTCTTTTTACTTATTCAACTTTCAAGTAAGTGCGCGTAATAAAAAACAATGTAAATGCATAAAGATAAACAGAACCATAGATGCACAATATTCCGTATTAAACTTATCTTTATTAATAATCCTTTTCAAGTTCAGTTCAATTACAGATCTGACTCCACCCTGCGCACTCAACTACAAGGGTCTGCCCACTCAGTTGCAGACTCTACTAGGCCTCTGTGCACTTGACTGTAGAGCCTCTACCTACTACTATGACCCAATGCCCTTTAGATCCATGCCTATCCTCTAACCATGCCTTTGCATATATCTATTAATTGCTTACTAACAACTTCTCTTTACACTTAGAGCCTCACTCTATTTATACAATCCCATGGTCCGCATACCATGGGTAGGCCGATATAACTTTACATTAAATTACATTATTTTAGGGTGGACAACCATATGACTCATCCTAGACTTTCGTGCTCCGTGCCCGCATTTCACGGAGTCTTTACATTACATTGACCAAAACATGGGATTTCAGCCCTAGAAACATGTTGTGGGGGGATCCGCTACCCAACAATGAATTAGCAAAGAGACACATCTATTGGAGGAATTTTACTTCAAGGCTACATGACTTGTAAACCAATAATTACTTGTCAACTTCAAAAAATCATTTCTCCACTTCTACAACTCAAAATTCAGTGATTCTCGAAGTGTTGGATTCTCCTTTCCACCCTCTATCATCTCATTCCATCACATGTAGAAATTTTCTCTTGGAATTTCCCCAAACACGATTGGGTGAAAAACCCCATCGTTGGGTTCCAAGCCCACAAGTGACCCTTGTGGGGATTTTCCATCCAAACCATAAACTCTAGGGCTTGGAATACCTACCAAGCTACAAAAATCAACATCTTTTTTTGTAAGTTTTATCTCTGGTTATAATCATTCTTGAATGTTAAATCTTCATGTTTAGTTAAGAAAGGATTTATTTTAGAATTCATTGTTAAAGTGCTCTTTCATAGCTTACTGAACATTTAATTTTTTCCTTCCATTATGACATTTAGAATTCATCCTTAGTTAGATTCTTTAAATTTCATTATTCCACCATTCCTCTTCTCACCCCTTTACAATGAGTTTGACTAAAAACACCAAAATGATTGCCAACCTTTCCCCTGTCAAATGACTTCCCATCTCTTCATCCTCTCACTGGAAAATACATCAGCTTAACATGACTCCATGCCCAATGGATTTTCCCTCTTCCCTACCATCAAATTGTTAAATGTATTCCTCTCTGATCTCAATACCTAGCCTAAGACCTAAGTGACTGAAGAATCATATAGAGAGAGCCCTCTCTGAAACTGGAAGGGCCAAATTCTAGTTTTAAAGTGGTTTGTGGTTACCTTTGGGTTTCTCTCCTCATCCTAGAGGAATTACAGAGTGCTAACACATGATATCATGTTTCAGGGACAATTCTAAGGTTCAAGGAATGGAAGATCACATCAAGCATCAACAAAAAGTTCTCCAACTCTTAAAGGATAACTTGATTTAAGCATAGATTTGAATGAAACAACAAGAAAATAAACATCATAGTGAAATAAGTTTTGATGTCTTAAATTGTGTATTTTTATGACTACAACCATATAATCAAATGTCACTCAAGGAAGCTAAGAAGAATAATAAATTATTTCCCAAGTACTATGGCCCTTACAAGGTGTTGAAAAAGATTGGTACTATGGCATACAAATTGTTGGTACGTTCATCTTCATGAGAACATCCAGTTTTCCATGTTCCATGCTTAAAGAAGATTACAGGTGACAAGCTTCTATTTAAAAGTATATTCCCACAACTTGAAGAGGAAAGAAAAATCATATTGGAGCCTGAAGAAATCACAAAAACAAGAATCTGACAAATATGAAACAGATCGATTTTAGAGTAGCTCATTAAGTAGAATAACTTACATGTTGAATATTGCACATGGGAGGATGCGTATTTTATTCAGAAGTATCCAAAACTACTCAATCATTGAGGTAAACACTCTTTTGAAGGAAAGTGGCATGTTAGGTGTCTATAATACTAAGTTAGCCCCTATATTGTTATTTTTGTGCCCCATAGAAACCCATTATTGTCATTATTGTGACCTTACATTATTATTGTTATGTAGGCCCTAATTATATTTTGACCCCTTAGACTCTTATATATACTAAGGGTCTCTTTCCATTTGAATCATCCAATAATTTTTCATTTATGTGATGTAAAAGGAGGTTGCCCACTCTAAGAGGCTGATTCTCAAGTCGTTGATCTATGTTTTCTTCTGTTTTCTTTATTTGGTTACACAGCATTCTATCATCTTCTTTTTCCTTCCACTTCCATCTATCTTATGTATAGAGTTTAATCAGGGTCTTCCACTTCCAATTGGTTTTTATTCATCTCTTCTCCAAAGCTCCATTTAATTACTTTCCCATACTCAATAAACCACCCAAAACAATCCACAAAAGGCAATAAGAAGAATGAAAATAGAGAAAAAACACAATACAACCACATGAAAAAATGCATAGTATCATGGACATGCTCAAAATCAAATAGAACAATAAGGAAAAATATGAAACCGACAATAAAAAAACATGTAAAACATTTCCCTTACACATCATTCAAAAAAATCAATCCCTTGAGTTACAGTGTTCAGTGTGTCCATCACAAATATGTGTACATCGTCTTGAAAAAAGTCCTTTGGAAGGTTTATAGGATCCTCAAAATTCTAGTGCCTCTCTAAATAATGCAAGAAGGGACCCTTCATTATCTTAGAGAGATTGAGGGGATTCACCCTCATCTCTGTATGCATTTGAGATTTCTTATTCATGTGCTTGAGGCACACATGAACTTTTCTTCTTATTATTTTGTTTTCTATTAGGATAGTCCATTCTCAGGTGTTCCTTTCCACAATGCCAACATGAAACTTGTTTTTCTTATATAACCACATGACAAAATTCATAGTAGCATGGCCATGCTCAAAATCAACAAGAAAAACAATAAGGAAAAATATGAAACTGACAATAAAAACAAACATGTAAAACATTTCTCTTACACATCATTCAACAAACTCAATCCCTTGAGTTATAGTGTTTAATGTGTCCATCACCAATATGTGTACATCGTCTTGAAAAAAGTCCTTTCGAAGGTTTATAGGATCATCAAACTTCTATCGCCTCTCTAAATAATCCAAGAAGGGACCTTTCATTATCTTAGTGAGCTTGAGGTGATTCACTCTCCTTTCCTTATGTATTTGGCATTGTCGGTTCATGCGCCTGAGGCTCACTTGAACTTTTCTTCTTCTTATTTTGTTGTCTATTAGGATAGTTTATTCTCAGGTGTTCCTTTCCAAAATGCCAATGTGAAACTTGTTTTTCTTTATTTTCAGTCTCACAAAGTTTCTCTTTGACCTTATCAGCATGACCTTCCTCTGTGGCCTCACAGGATATGCTTGCTGTATAAACTCTTGCATGTATGAAAAGTGTTTTAGAAACATTGTATTTAACAATTCCTACTATTTTTCTACCTAATGATCCTTTTTTTTTCTTCCTTGCATCTTTCCAGTTCAAATTTCAAGCTCATGAAGGTTTCTACTCTATCAAAGGAAATTTCCCTTTCTTTTTCATGATGGACTTGGTCCATGCTACATTGCGCCATACCATTGTCCATATATTTTATTTATTCTTGCAAATGGATCAACTTGTGTGTTTTCACACACACATAGTTGTTAGTTTCATCAACATAAAAAAATTAACTTGGTACCTTTCCATGCCAACACCAAGCATGTAGATATGCTATTGTCACACATCTAGAATTCACATCAACCATACATTATAGGAATCCAAAGTGCATATTAATATGGTTACATTCATATCGTCACTAAGTTTGAAATCATCCTTTTACCAAGGATAATAGCCAAAATATCTACAATCTTAAAAGTCAATTAGAAAACAACTAACATATCAAAAACTGCCATTCATATCCTTTCAAAATTATAATATCAATAATTATATGCATATAGCATGAAATTTGCAATCAGAAGATAATCATCAGTCACAATGTTACAACCAGCACTCACTTGAACATAGAAAATATTCACCAAAAGACATTTCACTCTATAACAAAGTTCCAAATTTTTTTCCTCAAAGTTCCATTGTAGAACCTTCAGTCTTTCATTTCAATTGTCTTGGTCCCATCGAGTCCAAGTGTTGAACTTGGATGCTCTAATACCACTCTATAATGCTCCCTCTAACCCCCTTATACTTCCTAAGCCTAGTGGGAAGTGTTACCTTCAATTAACCCAACCTCCATGATCTCCTTATGGAAATGGAGTTACAAAACTTCCTCTTCTCCAAAGTGTGTGAAACTCACTTTGGGTAATACAATTGCATCCATCTCATCATGAGCTTTCTGGTGATATAAATTTTCCCTCGATCCATCTCCTAGATAAAATTTATGGTCATTTGAAGTTGACCCTCTTAAACCCCTTTCCACATCAGCAAGATAGTTTCCACACAGTACCCATGTGGCACTTCCACCATCACAATATAATGGCATAGTGCGATCATGGCACATCTAGTTGCTAAAAGAATTTGACACTCTCCTTTTTGCAACATGATGGGTATTTTTGTTTTAAACGATGGGGATAATTCGTCATCCCAAAAATTCCATCTCCTCTATGAAATTCATTGTTTTCACCCCGACCACTAAATCCAATGAAAAACCCCTCCGAGGACCCGTGCTCCATGGTGACATGGCTTTAGGCCACATTGACATTCCTATCAATACCACATATATTCCCTAAGATATGTGGCACCATGAAAATCCTCCACATGTCATCTAGGTGCTAAGTTAGTGCAAAATCCACATCATATGCTTTTTCTAACCTGATGACATCCCGATGATGCTTGGGTGATGTCACCCTATCATGTGGCACCCTTTCACATTTCTATGTGTCATTTAGAAACTAGCTACTCGGCCCTCCAGAAACTCTATTCCAACTTGCCAAGTGTCACACTGTTAGCATGCAACGTTGACATCTCAGCCATGCCATATTCCTATGTGGCATCGACATAGCCTCTCCCCACTTACATGCCTTTTGCCAACTTATCCTAGTTGACGGGCTCACCAACTTCTGACCATTCATGTCAATCAAAAACTTAGTTTTATGCAGGCTATGGTCTAATGTTGAGCTTTCCACATAAAACCACACACCTATGTTAATTTCCTCTGAGATGTTCTTTTCCCAATCTTGGGAATAGACATAAGTCCATTCCCCAATGTTAACCCTTCCATCATGTAGATACATACCTCCATCTCCTAGGACATACATGTTTCCATCCTTTCATGGGAATAATCCTTGGTGCACCTTATGTCTTTTGTTAATAGTGCCATACCATATTCAAGAGTACGCTCTGGCACACCTCCACAGTGCAATGGAGAATTTGGAAACAAGTGGTGGGTATTGTTGTAACTTATTTTTACCCTTGTAATAGTTTGTAAATTTCATTTTATTTAAAATAATTAGGAAAAAGAAAAAGAAAAAGAAAAAAAACAAAGAAATAAAAATAAGGAAAAACAAAAAATCAAAATCAAAATAAAGAAATGAAAAATAAAAAGGGAAGAAAACAAAACAAAAGAAAAATATTGTTTCCCCTCGAATAAGCGAGCACATTTAAATGTCATTATTTTTATTTTATATAATAATTTAAATAATTGTTTTAATTTGAAATAAAGTTGATTTGATTGACCCACCACCAAAGACTTCATTCCATTGCATCTTTTGATGGCTAAGCTCAAGCGCGTCGAGATCAACAGCCTTCGACACATTTTGGGCCCCCTGCATTCCCTAAAGTTAATTGTTGGGGGGGGGGGGGGGGGGGGGGGGCAGTGGGTCTGCAAAGCACTTCCATTTGACTCTTCCTTTTCTAAGTGTCTTATGCATTGTGAAACCACAAACCGCTAGCAACCTACCCCCCCCCCCCTGGCCCGCAAATCGCTTGTCGCCCTCCGCCAACACTCTGCCACTACTCCCACCATTTTCACCTTTCCCTATCATTCCAATATGATTATCCATGACTATTTCTCCTGCTAAGTTTAGCAGGCGACCGTTATGTCATTTAATTCTCCCACCAATGTTTAAAAGCATTAAATATTCCATGCCATTAATGGTTAATCCAACGAACAACCGTTATGATGACCTTAATAAGAGTTTCTATTCCACCGAACTAGATTCTTTTTCCATTCTATCTACAATCATAGCTTCCAAAATGATATTGCAAGCGAATTCTAGCAAATAAAAGACTTCAGTCATCCATAGTTCAAGGTAATTATCCAATTGTTCTCAGTAGTTTTATTTTTCCCAAATGGCTAGCCATAAAAGAAAATCTAAAGTGTCTGTAGACAATCCTCTATTACCCCTTTTGATCAATTTAGATGAACTGCCCCTTATTGATACCCATTTCAAAATTGTTGAAACCAATTATGAATTTGACTTGTACGAGCTTCATAATTGGGCATTCCAGAAATATGAAGATGCCAGTGATGAGTTTTCTTTTTTGGAATCCTTAATTTCTCAGTTTTATTTCCCTTAGACATGCCATTTTCCATAATTTGTCGCCTGGTGTGGAGCTTGATACCTTCCAAGTCAGACAATTGTAATCACTTAAAATAATGAAATTATTTCCTACATAACCTCCAAGCCAATTTGTCACGCCCTCAAGTTAAACCCTTTGGACTCCCTTCACACTTTTTCCATTGATGCCATTATGGAGATTTACTAGAAACCTTATTTTTCAAAAAGAGTGCATATTTTTTAGTATCTTTTACCAAAAAATATAGAATTACCTAGAACAAACCCACCTTATCCCTCTGAAATGTACGCTGAGATGTCTAGGCAGGTTATTTCCTTAGTTTCTTGTATGTTAGGATATCCCAATGATCAGAGGGTAGATGAAGTTATTTTTGGGTTTTTATTAGTCGTTTATTATCGTAAAAAACCTTTTATTATGTTCAATTAAATTCATTTTATATTAGATACAATTCATGATAAATTATTAAAGTTACATGCTGAAGGGTCATTCAAGCACCAGTCAGTTTTGATTTACTTAGTTTTATATCATCATTCAGAAAGGTTTAGGTTTCCTCTACAAAAATTGGATGCTAACGGCAAACCACAGTTAGTGATTCATTGGACCTCATTAGGGAGGAAAACTTTTGAAGAATTTTCTTTCAGTGAATTCGTCAATCAATTTTTTTGTATGGAAATTTGTTTTTTAAGTAGTGATGAAGTTCCTAGAATTTCAACAGAGATCAAAAGGATTTTGCATTTGAGTGAGCATACTAAAGATGGATATTGGTATTTACACTAGAATTTAATAGAGATTTGGATCTATGGGTGCGAGCTTCCACCTTACAAATTACCAGTGTTGCTCCCCATGAGGATTTTTCCACAAGAATATATCAGGAATATGATGAACATGGATGATGTTCATTTTTATTCTAGGAAATAAAATCTCAATTTAAACTAAAGGCATAGGTTGGCCCATTCATAGTCAACACCAAAGCTGCAGAAAAAGAAGTCAATGATTTGTTAAGTCGGATGAAGTTTATATTGAGTTTCAGTTGGTAATATGATCCATTAGGAGTAATATGAGCAATGAGAGTTGGGCAGAAGTCTACACCATATGTGCACATTGCAAAACCTAAGATTGAACAATATGCCAACAAAGAAGAATGGGAAGAGAACACGTTGCAGGAAGTTGAGTAGTTAGTTTCCAGTCAAACAACATTGGAAATTCCAAGGATGACAGAAAAAGAATTGAAAAGACCGAGAGAAAGTCTACCTCTAGCAGGATCAAAGTTACATAAGGAATCATTCAAATTATTCAAGAGAAGAAATACCATAAATGTTTAAGAACAATCCTCATAAGTTCAAACTTTTGAAGAACCTACTACAGTCATACTTTCAGGAGAATCTGCATTTTCATTACAGCATATTGAAGAAACCACAATAGATTTCCTTCTTCTCCTTATCCTCCTTCTTCTTCAAGGAAAGAAAGTATTTTTTCAATATTCTTAGAGATTAAAAATAAAAATGAGGAACTGAAAACTTCTAAATATGCAATGTTTTGGAAATAGTCTTCCACAATTCAGACTAGATTACTTTCTGCCTTAGATAGTGAAAGAGGATAGTTATAATTAACATTTTTGGAACCAAAGGTCCCTGTGCCTAAGAGTGTTGAAGATTACAAAATTGTGCTTTCATTTGGTACTAAATAGGTACATCCTATAGATCAAATTGATCTTCCTAAGCAAGCAGGAGAAATGATGTACAAATCCTTGACAAGTTCTACCATGGAAACATCTAAACTATAAACATATCTAAACAATACAATATTCACTCTCAATTGAAGCTAGACAAGATGTATTTTCTATCTAAGGATACCAAAATGAAGGGGATGGAGAATCTATTTTTAAAATTAGGATTGAATCCTAAATATGTAAAGGCATGTGAGGAAATAATTAAAAGAAGAAATGAAAACATATAGGCATTAAGGAAACAATTGAGATTACCAACAACTAAACATCCCCAAGTGTTGAGTCTCCTTTTTTATGCCTTTAATACCCTATATTGTCATCTATTTTTTACCAAATTTACCTCAAAACCTACTAACCACTTGCCTATCTTCTTCAAGAACATAAATTTTAGCATCCTTATGTATATATGAGGTAATTTATATTTAAATCATGACTCTTATGAATTCCTGTTAGTGGGACTGAAAAAAATGATTCTTTATACTCTCTAACTATTTGGATTGGCTCACATAGATTTTTAGACGATGTTCCTACTCATATGGTACCAATTGTGCTCATCTGGTACTAACTATGCTCGTTCTATACCAACTATTCTCATCTGGTACCAGCTGTGCTTGTCTAGTACCAACTGTGCTCGTCTAGTACTTGTGTCCTTCCTGCACTGACTATGTCCATACGGTACCAGATCCGACTCATCAACATCGACGTTTCGGGTAATATTTCTTTGATGAGACCAAGGGCACTAATGGTTAGTGCATTACTTTTTATGGCAAATCAATGATATTCTTCATCACTCATGCACCGTGTGTCATGAGGATGAAGCCAAACGTGTAAAAGAAAGTGATTTGTATATTTTCACAGTGATTTGATATTATATTTTAACATTGAATGTAACGGCCATTATTCTATAAGAGAAGGCTCACAGATGATAGGATTTAGTCAGCCAGTCAGCGAGCTAGAGCTAGTAAGAGTTAAATAGTGAGGAATATAGAGTTTTAACTTTATTGTTATGCTAGAGACTTTATTTTGTAATATTTTCTTTTGGAATCAATAATATGAGAAGAAATTAATGGATTCGATGTGTTAGTGGATTCCTTAGTTTTGTAAATTCTTCCAAATTTCCTTGGTAGCTTGACAAGGGTTCATCGAAGCCATCAAGGCAAGTTTTCATTACAGTTATTGTGAAAATTGATTTGGTTTATGTGTGAGAGTGATTTAATATTATAATCTAATTTTCAGAGTGATTGATATAACTCCATTTTTTATCATATGCAAGTAATCTATTTTTGTCAGTGATAACACATTGATTTTATGAATGCAAACATATTTAGCAAGCTATAGGTTTAAGTGCTGAATTATAATTTGAAAGAATAGGAACAGTTAAGAACACAGATCTCACCATTCACCCACATGTGCTGTTATGTGAAGACACATGTTATACCTAACATTTCATGTACAAGAATGTATGGTTAGTTAGATTAGGAATGAATATTTTCTTTGATGCTTGATTGTAGTAAGTTAACTGAAATTAGGTTCTACAGGAAATAGAGTCGAATCCATCTTTTTATTTCATGAGCATCTAAATGGACAGAATTGTTATCCTAGCAAGAACCATTAGATTTCATGCTTATTAAATTTTATTTCTGATTCTTGCTTTCAAATTGTAGAAGGAAGTTAGTATTGGTTTTGAATGTTTTTTATCTAGGCTATACTCATCATACATAAGAAATTATCTATTATCGATACATATAGTGTATCAGCTCTACTGATTACAAATCCCTCATTGATAATTTGATATTGTGGAGATATATCATTCATATAATTTCCCCAACATTTTTTATGCCATTTTCAAGGAGATGTAAATGGTTATAAGTAATTATTTTTTTTTACAGTTTTGAGTGATATTGGGGACAACCTAAGGGTGGAGAGAAGAAAGTAAGATGTGAGTGAATATCCACACAATCCACTATGGTGGGGTTGCTCCAAAGTCTGGTTGTCTCTAATTGACTCTCTAGTTTCTTTTTCATATCCATAGAATTAAAGGTAGGATCTAAAGCCTCAATTTTCTTTATTTTTTTTTGCAAGTGTGTTTTCCTTTAGATATATCCATGAAAAGAAGAGAATCCTAACTTGTGTGAACTAATAACTTGGTGACAGCAAGATCCTAGTATCACGGTGGCGCTTCGAGTACATGATTGTTTTTCTTTAATTTGTTTTTAGTATGTTTTCTTCTTTTTTACTTAGGATTTTTAATAAGAACTTCATACATTAATCCATGTTCATGAGAAGAATTAGCAACCAGCATAATATGCAATGATGATCAAGATTTTTGGAGAACTCTCTCAAATACTAGCAACAACTAGGTTATCTACTTCCCAGGAAGAACAAATCTTGACAATAATCAAGAACTTATCTACCTCTCTAGAAGTGATTGAGGAACAATAAATCCATGAATCACTTCCACAGGGATATCTTCACCCTTGCCACATTGTCGAATAAATTAAAGAATCATGAACCACATCCAATCTAGAGTAACCATTAGAACCTGAGATTGAATCATTTTTTATGTGTCTATCTACATATCTTCTATGCACACAAGTAGATGGTCATCTCATAATAGAAGATCTGCATGGCATTGTAAAGGAGGATATGCCAAATGAGACAAATAATGAGGTAAACCAAGTTCATTTTCATTTTATTGAAAATCAGTTTCAAGCAACTATAAGGCCATACCACTCCTTCATTCTTCCTTACTTATTGACATCATCATTGAGACAACTGGTTCTTCATACTCAAGCATGCATTGAATATTATATTTTAAACTTGAGTATGAATGCATTTTTACACCTATTACACACATGGTTACATTAGAAATACTCCTATACTTGAGGAGAGGAAATTATTTTTCTCAAGTTGAGTAGGGCAATGAATAAATAAATAAATGTTGCATATAGTAGTTAGTTTAGTTATAACATATAGTGAAACATATTTCTAAATTTTTTTCAATAAGTAGGGATGTTAATAGCTAAAAAGTACTTAGTTGAAAATGGGAGATCTATGTTCCCATTACATATTTCTGTTAGGGTCTCTTTTAGCTGCATATTATTTTAATGAGGATTTCCACACAATCTGATTTCCAATTGCAGCATGGTTCAACTATTACTTTGCTTTCCCACTTATTATTTCTTTTTAGTTAGATTCATTTCTATTTTTTCTTTTCAATAAAGAAAACTATGACCATTATGTTTGGAATTGTGGGTAAAGTTGGAAATGACTACATAGAAACATCATCTAGTATTTCATACCAATTGTTTAGAACCATGTTTCATTCTAACCAGTATGGATAATTCCAGTATCAATTTTCTATTTTGCAAGAAAAAACAAGATCCAAGGGTATTGTTCATTTGGGGTGCTTAAATATTGGAAGAATATTGTTAAAAGCGGAAGACATCTTCTTCAACATAATGGAACACTTAGGGGAGTATTTGGTGACATATTTCCTTCTTCCTTAAGTTATTAAAAAGGATGCATTCATGATTTATCTATTTTAAGACCGTTATTTTACAAAGATGATATAAGCAATCATTTTCATAAAATTTGAATTGAAGGATAATTCCAAACTATTCATAGTTTATATTTCTGTTTTTAAATTTCATTTTTCTTATTCATATAGATTTATGATTATCAATACAAAAAAACTACTCAAAATATATTTACCAATGTATACAATGGGATTAAAACAAATTTAAGAGGTCTATAAAATGATAGCAATGAAAAATAAACTTGAATACTATAACCATAACACCAACTCATTATCTTTGAGCATCTTTATTAAGACTTGCAATAGAGTTAATGAAGTCTTTGTTCATAGTGGAACACTACTTTAAAAGTGAAAGCATATATGAAAACTATGATTATTAGGACTTTAGGTCTCTTTTGGTTATTCTTTGGTTAGCCTCATCCATCTCACATTAAAAATGGCTCATTCATGTTATGTCCTTTAAGTTCCAATAAGTATTGCCTGCGTGTAAGAAATTATGCAGGTAATCTAAGTCACTCTGAAAGGTATCATCCCATGCCTTTAAGGGTATTTCTGAAGCTACTCCCCCATTTACCAATTGCAAAAGAAATATTCATAAGCTAAACCTAAAATGGTAGGAAACATGGGACTAGAGCCTTTGGTGTAAAATAGGTTTAATAGGTTAACTCGTCGAGGCTATGGATGCTTGCTGGTAGTGGGTACTAACCTGTGATACCACTAGGAGAACCCATCAAGGCTATGGACGCTCGTGAGCAATAGGGAATTCTTCCTAAAGAAATATCAACCAAACCAAGGCTTTTTTCTACACGTATGATGGTTAATTCATAGTGTTACAATAAAAAGGAAGCATGTGTGGACGAAGTCAAGGGTAAAAACCAACTCCATAAATTTGTTGATTGAAGAATGGCTTTAAGGTAACCTTGAGTCCTCTATCATTAGTTTTTCCTACTATATCTAAGATTTGATTGTCTTTGAAGTGGGACTGATGATCACAAGAACTAATAAAACGTAACTGCAAAGCTTATCTGTAATACTTGGATGACTATAAGACTTTGGGGTTTGTTTATTAATAGCTAATTTTTCAACACTTCATCATTTTCTATGAACATAAAAAGCCTCCTACAAGGATAATTTTAGGGGCGAATGTTCGCCCTTTGGCGAAATTAAGGGGTTTTAAATTTTTAGTGGGCGAATATTTTGTATCATAGTACATTTTTACAAATCACCTCAAATAGCCCACCTTATTTTAAGGGAGAGGGTAAAAAAGGTAAATTTAGCCCTTGAAATTAGGAGTTACAACCTTCCATTCGCCCATTTTCAAGAATAGGTTTTATTTAAGTGAATCCATTCGCCCATTTTCAAGAATAGGTTTTATTTAAGTGAATCCTATGGGCCAAATACCATATTTATAAAAGAGGTATGGTAAATTAATAAAAATATAAATAAATGAGAGGTATCGTAAATAAATAAATAAAAATTTATATTTACTCCATAAGTCACTTGGTGTAAACAAATAAAAATATAAGTAAAGTGGAGGTACGGTAAATAAATAAAACGTCTTTTTATACTTACTCAAAAGGTATGGTAAATAAATAAAAATATAAATAAACTAGACGTATGGTAAATAAATAAAACCTCTTTTTATATTTATTCCATATAAAAATATAAGTAAAGTGGAGGTACGGTAAATAAATAAAACGTCTTTTTATACTTACTCAAAAGGTATGGTAAATAAGTAAAAATATAAATAAACTAGACGTATGGTAAATAAATAAAACCTCTTTTTATATTTAGTCCATAACCCTCGTTCTATTTATGAAGGGTCAAGAAAGAGGTTTTATTTAAGTGAATCCTATGGGCCAAATACCATATTTGTAACAGAGGTATGGTAAATTAATAAAATGTAAATAAACTAGTATTTACTCCATAATTCACCTTATATTTACGAACACTCAAGAAATGGGTTATATTTAGGTGAAACCTATGGGAAAAATACTATGGGACAAATACCATGGACTAGATTGCTATTAATACCATGCAAAAAACCATTATTAACCCTAATATTAGAATTAATAAAAATAAAAATGGCACATGGTATTGACCCATGGTATTCACCAAAATGGCACATGGTATTGACCCATGGTATTCACCTGGAATGTGGCCTATTTAAATGGGGGGATTAAACCAACATAGATCCATTTTTACTCTTCTCTAAGAGTTCACAATGCTAAGATTCACTAGGACTTTACAAAGTTTTATTATTTAGTGAAAGACTCGCCAAGATCTTACAAGATTTTATAATTGAGTAAAATATTCGCCATGCCTGGTGAGAGATTCGCCAAAAAATTATATATACATATTATATTATTGATCAAATCGCCTTCCATTTTTCCTATATACCATGGAGATTCGCCCATTTATTATATTTATAAATTTAGGGGGGGTTCTTAAAATTTTCCCTGGCCTCCTACCTACAAGGAAGAAGATCCCCTTAAATTTATAAAATGTTTCTTTTCTTGAGCATATAATTGTTAAATACTGATGAAATATTATGTAATGAGTGATTTAAAATTTATTTTATGCTTGCTGTTAATTTAGCATCATTTTAATAAATATGAGATGAATTATTTTTGTTTAGTATTCATCTCATTAGCTCCATTTTTTTTGTTTTTCAAGGTCCTTTGTACTGAGTCATCTCAGCAACCCTCCTCACTTCTTCAACACCTCACCTTGCTTGCATCAGAACATAAAAAACCTTAGGCATGGGGGAGTGGTTATTGGGACCATTTTAGCTTATCAAATTGGAACTCATCAACTCCAGCTCTTCCAGATCATTTAGGATCCTCAGCCTTACTTTGTCTCATTTTATAACACTTCCACTGCAATTTCAAAGTTCATGTCCCAGTGTGTTGTTTACAGTTTTTCTAGCATAACAAAGTCACATGCAGCATTAGTAATTGCTAGCACCTACTCTAGCTTGACACCCAGAACATGCTAAGATACAAAGAGAAGCCTACAGGATCCTGATTTGAAGACTATACATTCAGGTGCTTTATTAAAATCTCATCTAGAACTAAAGAAAAACTCCCTATATTCATCTGGTACTAGAAAGCGATCTCCTATGTTCATCCGGTACTAGAATGTAGACTCCTATATTCATCTGATACTGCAAACTAGTTTTCATTCGGTACTAAAAATATTTCATGTGTTTATCCGGTAATAGAGGTATGAGGTTAGTATTTTATTTTCTACTATTAAGATTCATATTAATCATGTGATGAATATATAATTACCCTCATAAAAATTTATTACCACCCTATCCTAAATCCTAGAATACTCACCTTTATTCCCCTGTTCCTCTATTTTTTTAAGAAAAAAATCATTTCTATGATATGATCAAATGGGATAATCATGGGTGTGATTGGACGGATGCCAATCATAAGTTGAGCAAATGAATTATATGTTGAATATCTCATGATATATCTTCTACCTCCGAATGATTATGATGAATGCTAAACAGAATCATGACATTAACCATCATGTACTGATGTATTGATCCAATCAACTACGATCTCTCCATTGTATCCAACCTACACTTGAATGAAATTTGACATCATTAATCGAGATGAACATCTAAATAAGTTGTTCATACGACTTCTAACCATCATCCTGTATACACTCACCTTGTAATTATGGAAACCAATTGACCATTACCATATCCTCTCAATTTATAAATGCTCTTTTGGATGGCTTCGCCATCTTGATGAGCATCATTTCTCTCTTGCATCCTATCTTCCTTCATTCCACTCATCCATCCAGCACTAGCTCCGTCACGTTGTTACCATAACCCAACTTTCGATACTCTTTTAAGTACTCTATTATTTCTAATACTCAGCCCTTTCTAATATTTATCTCTGGAAATTGTCCGAGACCTTATCTTAAATTTGGCATGGGGGTAGACTGACATGAACCATAGTTCCAGTTTTATCAAGAAATAGAGGAATATCAGTTGTGAAAAGAAAAATTCGAGCAAGCTGGTTGGATTCCATTCCTGGAAAAGTTTGAAGGATACCATGCAGGTGTTTCTCATGCCTTCACTCAAAGTTATGATGGAAAACATGTTCAACTAGAGGTATGCAGTTAGAGATCACAAAAGTTACTATATCAGAGACTACAATATTACTGGCTGCAAGGGAGAAATACTTCAAGGGTGTAAATATTAACAAGGAGCCGTAAGAAGACTCCATTTGTGAAATTTTGAGGAATGCTTCAATACTTTTTGCATGAGGACATGCAATGACATAGTCATGGGGGAATGTTGGGTCTCATTTTTGATGCCTTTAATGCCCTATATTGTCCTCTATTTTTGACCAACTTTACCTCAAAACCTACTCACCACTTGCCTATCTTCTTCAAGAACATAACTTTTAGCATCATTACGTATATATGAGGTAATTTATATTTAAAGCATGATTTTTATGACTTCTTGTTAGTAGGAATGAAATAATTTGTTATTTATACCCTCTAACTATTTGGATTGCCCCAAATAGTTTTTTAGACCATGTTCCTGCTCATCTGGTACCAACTGTGCTCATCTAGTACCAACTGTGCTCGTCTAGTACCAACTGTGTTCATCTGATACCAACTATGCTCATATGGTACCAAATATGCTCGTCTGGTACCTGTGTCCATCCTGCACTAACTCTATTCATCCAGTACGAGATTTGACTCTTCAGCATCGATGGTTCAAGTGAGCTGCCTATGATGAAATCGAGGGAACTGATGGTCAGCACATTATTTTTTATGGAAAATCGATGATATGCTTCATCACTGATGCACTGTGTTATGAGGATGAAGCCAAACATGTAAAATAAATCCATTTGTATATTTTACAGTGATATGATATTATCTTTTAACATTGAATTAACAACCATTCTTCTATAAAACAAGGCCCGTAGATGATAGGAGTTAGTCAATCAGTGAACAAGCTAGAGCTAGTAAGAGTTAGACAATGAGTAAGATAGAGTTTTAACTTTATTGTTATGATGGATACTTTATTCTATAATATGTTCTTTTAGAATCAATAAAATGACCAACAATGTATGAATTCAATGTGTTAGTGGATTCCTTAGTTCTATAAATTTTTCCATCTTTCCTTAGTAGCTCGGCAAGGGCCCACTAAAGCCATTAAGGCAAGCTTTCATTACAGTTATTGTGAATGTTGGTTTGGTTTATGTGTGAGAATGATTTAGTATTATAATTTAATTTTCATAGTGATTGATATAACTCCATTTTTTATCATATGCAAGTAATCTATTTTTCTGAGTGATAATGCATTGATTTTATGAATGCAAACTTATTTCTCAAGTGTACGTTTAAGTGTTCAATTCTAATTCGAAAGAACAAGAAGAGTTAAGAACATATATCTCACCATTCACCTACATATGTTGCTATGTGAAGACTCATTTCATTCCTAACATTTCTTGTACAAGAATGTATGTCTAGTTAGGTTAGGAGTGAATATTTGCTTTGATGCTTGATTGTAGTAAGTTAACTGAAATCAGCTGCTACAGGAAAACTGAGTCGAATACATATTTTCATTTCATGAGCCTGTAAATGGATGGACTTATTATCCTAGCAAGAACCATTAGATTACATGCTTATTAAGATTTTATTTTCGAGTCTTGTTTTCAAATTGTGGGAGGAATTTAGTATTGGTTTTGAAAGATTTTTATCTAGGATATACTCATCAAACATAGGAACTTATCTATTAAAGGGATTGTCATTTGGATTAATCACATTATTGAGATTTGGTCGACATTTTGAACCAACTAATATGGTTCATCCTCAGGATAAATGTGAAAAAACCAATCTTCGTAATTTTTTAACTAGTAGAGAAGCATCATTGCCTAGAATTAGCTATTGAGAATTAGCCATTATAAATTAGCCGTTATGAACTAGCCATTATAAAATTATATGTTATCGACACATATAGTGTATCATATCTACTAATTACGAATCCCTAGTTGATAATTTAATATTGTGGCGATATTTCATTGATATAATTTCCCTAACACCAAGTACAAGAAGTAGGTCAGTTGGAGAAGGAAAGAGAAAACATGCTTCAGATGACTATGGAACAAAATGTACAAATTCATAAGATGGAGGCAGAGATGGAAAAAATAATTAAGGAAACAGAAATCCAAATTAGCACTAGAGCAGGGACATCTACAACAACGATATCTACAGCAGAAACAAAGTCTACTTGTCAAAATCCAGTAGAGAAACTATCAAAAGCTATGGGATACCTATCATTAAAAGATATGGAGATTGAAAAACTCAGAGTTAAATTGGAGAAGACCCAAGATAACAAAATAAAACATGATAATGCATATCTGTTGAAGTACATAAAAAATTCAAATTAATCAAGAATTGGAAAAATATTATAATGAATCATTTTTATTGAACATGCATGATCTGAGGCAAAAGAAAAAATATGGATTGATATAAATTTAACCATGATTGAACTCTCAACATCTATTGAAATCATTTTTGAATAGGAGGAACTAGTGCAAAGGTCAAAGACAGCCATTAAGGAGATCAAAGAATATTTAGATCACAAGCTAGGGGAAGAAACCAGAATAATCATAGTGCTGAATTCTAAAACAGAAGAAGCACTGGAGGAATTTGGAATTGAAGACATGACTGATACAGTCCTAGAAGTAAGAAGAGTTTTGAAAAAAAGGAACTCAATGTTACAGTTAGAAAATAAATGTCAAAGCTTAGAATCTCATGTTAAAGAAATTCATAGAAAGTTTAGTGTTTTACGCTAGAAAACTTCTAGATCTATGAGATTCTGGTGGCCAATTGATTCCATTAGAGAATTATCAGCGTGTATTGCATGAGATAGTAGCAGATAGAACAAAGTTTGCTAAATTCAAATTGATAATCAGTCGTAAAAAATTCCATGAAGGCCTAGAATATGATCTTTTTATCCAAAATGAAGTTCAACATTTTTTCATTACTAGGCCAACCTTTGAGAAGTATACAGAAGTCGATGAGGCATATATTAAAGTAACAAAATTTTCTATACCAGATGATAAAATATGGGATAAATTACTTGAACTCATTAAGTGAAATAGAATGCAGAAATTCAGTAACCAGTTGTAGAGAAAGGAGCAGAAAGTAGGATAACAGGAGTCTAAAGTAGAAAATTTAGTTTGAAGCAGCATCAAACAACACCCTCTAATTGTGTGTTAATTACTCAAATCAATTTAGAAAAGTTTTTTTTTATGTTCTATTTTTGTAATATCCAAATCAGTTTTGGATAATACTCCATTTTGTAATAAATTTTATTATATCTAGATATTTTTGAATTACATTCTATAAGTCTTTTGTAATTGAAGAAGGAAGGTTTGAACCCTTGTGATGATCTAGTGACACTATTGTAATATTCTGAAATATTTCTGAATATAATCAAAGGATTTTGGATTCATTCTTAACAACATTTGTGTTCATGTGATTTTTTCCTGTTTATTCATTTATGTTGGGGTGAATTTTTTCAAGCAGCACTGGAAAAGTGCATTATGTAGACCACAAATTAGAAAGGTGAATTATATTGAACTATTAATTTTATAATGTTTTGTGGTAATTTTGAGGCCCAAATTGATTTTTGACAAGGCAAAATGGTGAAAATTGTTTTGTAATTGGAAAAGGGGACATGAAAAGTCATGAAGACAAATTTTTGAGGCACAAGGCTAAATTTATTTTTTAATTGTCAAAATGTTTTGGGGCTTATGAGCAGGTTTGGTCTTGGTACAAAAAATGAAGAATATGTTGTTAGGAAAAACACTGAGAGGGTGGTTGAATCATTATTTTAAACTACTTAACCTTGTCTTTTCTTATTAATATTTCTATACATAATTGTTATCAAGTAAACCTACATATGTACGCCACTATGATGAAGACAAGTAGCGTATGTCTAGTTCGTTAATTTTTTCAGTTAATTCATCATCTATTTAACTTGAAGCAATATATCAATACTTCGTTCAAAATAATGTAAATAGTAAGTATGTGCAGTAACAATAAATTAAGCCATCACCCATAAGCAACACGTGAAAACCATGATTTAAAGGTGGAAACCCAATGTGGGAAAAAAGCCACCGATGTTGTCATCTTTGTCTTCTTTTATTATAAAGAGAAATTTCTTAGCACCAACACAGACTCATACCACTACATAGTCACCCACTTGTAAAAGGCTACAACCTTCTCTTATTTTCCATCTTCTACTGGAAGGGAGCTACAACCCCCTTATCCTCTATCTTTGTGGATCACTTTTCATAATGCTTCAAACTGGATCCATTCCAAATATCAGACAACAATACTGAAACCAATATTGTACCAGGTCACTTAATCACTAACTAACGATATCACCAGGTCAAAAATATAAATAACTTTTTCAAACAACCAGACCAACTTATATCACTATATACACATTCATCAAAATATTAGACCACACACTGTTCATTACTAAAACCAGATTTTGTCACTACAAGCCCTATCTAAAAACATGTTAGAATATATATGCTACTATTCTTACTCATACCTATGTATGTATGTGTTTCCCCTAAAGAATACTCACATACATATCTTAAAATATTGATAGTTGAATCTATATCGTTGTACCAATTAATCAATCACCCAAATAGATATTGAAGCCAACATAAATAATTGAACCAACTACAAATTATCATCTAGTAGCATCATCACAATTCAATACTATAATCAATTCAGGCCAATCAGTATTTTCAAACACATATAATTATAAGATACTTCATCGATAGACAACAAAAAACATAACAGAATAGATTAGTCATTATCATCAGCTCATACTAGAAAACCCTAGCAGATATACATGACTCCAATAAATCACTTCTACATATGTATGTTCCTTTTATACTCGATACTCGTGTACAGATCTGTCTATTCTGCAAAATTCATACGCAACTATCCAGAATTAGATCCGTGTGTGTATGTGATTTTACAGAAGCACACCTACATACAGATATTTAATTATTGATTCAAACCTTCATTGCACACTAGAACACTTGTCAAACCCAAATCTCGGCATACACCATAATAGATACACATCATAAAATCATCATCACATATATATCAAACCATAAGTAGATTATTCAATATATATTCATTTTAGATCTAATATATCTGATCTATCATCATACTCCTTGGTGCACAGCTATTTCAGATCAAACCAATCATCAATAACCCAATACATCCACACTTAGCACTTTGATATCCATCTCTTTACAAGCTTAGGCCTTAGCCAATACCTTAGGCCAATTTCATAGTTATGTCGATGGTATTCTTTGATGGGATCAAATATTCATTGTCGCGCTCATTACTATGGGTCAATACCATGGTAAAGACCCCTGGTATTTAGAATACCATGGTTCAGAAATTATATGCGACTTTGCTTCACCATACCCACATATGTACGAGGCCTTTGTTCACAAGACTTGCATATACTTCTTAAAACATCATCCTTATCATCCCCCTGCCTTTGAACTAATATTACTTTGTTTAATCTATACTATCTTGAATACTTATCATGTTGACATCTTTATTAAGTAGGTTTCCATCAAGGAAAACATATTTTTCACAATGCCAATAATCTCACGTTTTGACTTGATGGAAACCACTTTGGTGTTTACTTGCCACCACTTGTAGGTACCTATAAACACATATGTAGATATACCAGGTTTCTCTCCCAAGTCACCAAGTGTGGTCCAAACACCAAGCTTCTCTCCCCCTTTGATATCAAGGGAAAAGGGTTGACCAATGTTGAATGAAGACTTCTAACCTGCTGAATATGAACATTGAATACTAACCATGCTCCCCCTGGGCACATGCTGAATTTTCATGACTGTATGACTCAACCATATATGACTTTTCCTATCATCAATGACTCATATTTATATTGATCACCTAACATTGTGGGGTTACATAGTTGACTCAACGTTACATCTCATGCCCAAAATGATGGGATTACATGACTTTACCACAATAGTCCATACCTGACTGAATTTTACAATGATTTATAACATAGGCCTTTACATGACCTTTACATCAAGAGATAGATATGGAATTTATAAACAAAACAAAATTCCTTAATAAGACCATGATAGTCATCAACAACTATCATACACCATATAGGATCCACACCATAAGCATTAAGTGTGATAACAAACGCTTTAGTGACATATGTGTCTTTAGCAACAACATCGATGATATGTACCTATCCAGAATACCAACGATGCACTATTAGAAGCATAGATCCCCCTGAACCTATGCTAATTGTTCACCGTCAGGTCTGATCACATTAACTTAGGCCATCAAAGTATATTCATCAATCAGTAAGTTCATCAAAGCATCAATGTCATATTGCAGCAACTCATAAACGATCATAAGAAAACACCACTTCTAAGTAGCACCAATCAATATCAAGACTAGAATGCCAAATAATAATTATCTGAAGCATATCAAATCCTTTCCTGTAGTTTGTCCCACTATTTCTTCATCATAGAGAAACATATGTGTCTGTCTAGACAAGAACTCGCGTATATATGTGATTGTCCTTCACAATATCTGCGTACAAAAAGAAAAATGTTGAATTTTTTTCATAATCATAACTCCCCCTGAGCCTGTATTATCTGTATTTGTTCACTGTTACTACATAATATGTACTTTCAGTAATATAATAAACATGAATATAAAAAAAACCATGGGAAACATCATCAAAACAACATATGTATTTCTCCTCCTCAATATGAAAGATATGTCATAATAATTAATGAAGTGATGAATCAAAGACCACTCCTAGTTTCTGTCTAATATATTCAAAGGAATCATGCAGAAGAGGCTTTGTAAGTATATCTGCAACTTGTTCCATTGAGGGAACATACTCTAGTTTGACCTTTTGTTCATGTACCTATTCTCTCAAATATTTAATTGGAATATGCTTGGTTTTTTAGTGCATGACGAGATTTTTATAAATACTTATGGCACTAGTATTATCACACAAAATAGGTATAAGTTGAGGACAATTGATTTGAATATCTTGTAATGTTTGCATAATCCATATAATTTGAGTACAAAAAGATGCAGCAACAACATATTTTTCCTCAGTAGTAGATAAATCAATGGAGCTTTGTTTTTTGTTGAACCGTGATACCAAGCGGGGTCCCAAATAGAATGCTCCTCCACTAGTACTTTTCTGATCATCAACATTACCTATCGAATCTTCACCTCTATAATCATGGGAGAGAAAAAATTGCATTTTTTGGATACCATAGGCCATAATATTGAGTTCCTTGTAGGTACTTGAATATTATTTTGACTGCATGGAGATTAGTTTCTTTAGGATTTGCTTAAAACCATCCAACAATCCCAATTGCATGCATGATGTCTAGTCTTCTACCTATAAGGTAGAGCAAGCTCCCAATCATAGATGTGTATTCTGGTTGATATGTTGAAGGAGAATCATCATGTGAACTGAGGTTACAACATGTTACAATTGGTGTGCATATAGGTTTGTAGTCTTCCATTCCATACTTCTTTAAAATCTGGTTGAGGTAATTAGTTTGTGAGAGAAAGACTCCATTTTTTCCTTTGTTGAACTTGAATACCAAGAAAATATGTTAGGTCACCAAGTAATGACATTTCAAATTCTTGCTTCATGACTAAGGAAATTTTTTTACTCATAGAATCTTCATTGATTCCAAATATGATATCATCTACATAAATAACAACTATTAAAATTTTACCATCATGCATCTTTATATATACACTGTTAACTATGGATCCCTTAGTGAAACCTTGTTGTTGAAGATATTTGTCAAGGTGATAATACCATGCACAAGGAGCTTCTTTTAGCCCATATATTTCCTTCTTGAGTTTGCAAACAAGGTTTTTATCATTTCCTAGAATGAACCCTTCAGGTTGCTCGATATAAACATCTTCTTCTAGGTCCCCATTCATAAATGCAGATTTAACATCCGTTTGATATACTTTAAAGTTATCAAATATTGAAAATGAAAGGAACATTCTTATGGTTTCAAGCCTGGCTATAGGTGCAAATTTTTCTTCAAAGTATATTCCTTCTTGTTGGGCATATCCATTGCATACAAATATTTATTTGTTTGGAATTGCCTCTCCATTTTGATTTAGTTTGTTTTTGAATACCCATTTTGTCCCAGTAACATTTTTATCATGAGGTCTTGGTACTAATTCCCATGTATGGTTCTTTTCTATTTGGTCAAGTTCTTCATCCATAGCCTTAACCCAACATTCATCTTTTCTATCTTGATTTACATTTTGTGGTTCAATTTTGGATAATAAGGCTAGATAAGTAGAAGTTCCAACAAGATTTCTTCTAGTTTGTACTCCAGATTCCTTATCACCTATAATTTGAGATTCTAGATGATTTTTCTGAAAATACCTTGATGGAGTCTTTTCTGATGCTTATGTACTGTCAATTCCTTATTTTGATGCTTCATTGATTCGTTCTCCAACATCATTTTGGCTTGTTGTAGAAGTATATTTTCCATCTGTTGGTGCTTCCTTTTTGGTACTTATAGATGCTTCATCAATCACAACATCAATGCATTCAACAATTTTTTGAAGTATTTTAATGTAGCATTTATATCATTTGCTTCTAGAGGAGTATCCAAGGATAATTCCCTCATCATTTCTAGCTTCAAACATTCCAATTTTATCATCTTTATTCTTTATGTAACATTTTCTTCCAAATATTCCAAAATGTTTGACAGTTGGAGGCTTACCAAACCATATTTCATGAGGTTTTTTGTCACTATTTACATGAATATGAGCTTTGTTGAGGATATTTAGAGTTGTATGCGTGCTTCCCCCCAGAAGGTATGAGGTGTTCTAGAATCATCAAGCATGGCATGTGCCATTTGTTGGATTGTTCTATTCATTCTTTCTTCCACTCCGTTTTGGTGAGGAGTTTTAACTATGGAAAACTACCTCTTGATGCCATGTTGTTCACAAACATCAAAAAACTCATCCAATATAAATTCTCCTCCTATATCATATCTAAGATATTTTACTTTCAAATCTAACTCATTCTCTACTAGAGATTTGAAGACTTTAAATTTATCAAATGCTTCATATTTATGTTTTAATAAGCCAATCCAACACATACGAGTAAAATCATCAATGAATAATATGAAGTATTGTTCCCCCTCAGGGGACTTCTTTCTCATAGGACCACACAAATTAGTATGAATAAGTTAAAGTGGCTTACTTGAAGTACCTTCATTGGCATTAAACTGCACGTTGGTTTGCTTACCACATTGACATGATTTGCATATCGTACTTTCTGGTAGAGATATGTTAGGAAAGTCATGAAATGCTCCCATTCTTCTTGATTTATGTAGTTGACAGAAGCTTATGTGTCCCAATATTTTGTGTCGGAGCCATCTTTCTTATGATTTTCTCAATTAACAATGTTCTAAACTGCCTTCTAAGACATAGACATTACCTAGAGTTCTTGTTCCCTTTATTATGATCTTACATGTATCGAAATTTCGTACCACACAATTATTTGATCTAAAAACCAGCTCATGCCCTTGATCACACATTTGACTAACACTCAATAAGTTATGTTTTCATCCATCAACAAACAAAACATTTCCAGCTTTAACTTTTTCTTTCAACAAAACAATTCCTTTTCCTTTGACAGTAGCAGGTGAATTATTTCCAAATGTTACATTATTTTCATTCTTTATTTCATTAAAGGATATAAAATTATCTTTATCACATGTCATATGTTTTGAAAATTCATTGTCAATGTGCCACATATTTTATTGATCTGCTGCATATAAATCTAAACCAAAATTCTTAGATTCTATGGTTTTAATTTTTCCATACCTTAGAAGTTGTTTTATTTTTTTCATTCTAAAGAGTATGTCATATTTTGCTTCTACATTCAACTTATCTATGAACAAATTTATTGAAAAATAACATTTAGATTCATATTAAAGAGGTGAGAATGTATTGTAAGAGTATTCCTTTAACCCAGTCTCATTATTTTGTTTTCTTGCTTCTCTAATCATGATAGTTTTATAAGCAACACACTGAGCAGGCTTATTACCAAAATTATGACAAGTGAAGCATTCAACATCGAAGTAAAAGTTTCTGGGAGTGTAGTACCTTACTTTTTATATTTCCCTTTGATTGTGATAAGGGTGATTTACCTAAGAAACATTTGACCCCTTATTCCTTTGCTGAGAGCAAGAATTTTGTTGACTGCTTCCTTTTTACTGCATTGAGATAGCTTCTTGTACCTGTTTCAAAATATTTTACAGTCTTTAATGATTCTCCATTGTATCTAAGACTTGTTTTTATAAGAAGAGAGTGTTTTACTTTGATGATTCCTTCTATGGTCTCAGATCCTTTAGCAAATCTAAGGTTTAGACTTTTTTCTTTCTCAAGTTCGTTCCTTAAACTTACAACTTCTAGTTCTAACTTTTTAGTATGCCTCTCCTTTTCTAGGATTTGTTTCTTCAGAGCATCTTCTGCTAATTTAGCTTCTTCTAAACAAATTTTAAGTTGAGTTATTTTTTCTATGAGATTATACTTTTCTTCTAGGGCATCCATAAAAACATGATCAAATTCATCAATACATTATTCTTCAAATTCCATAATTAATTGATATTCTTGATCAGACACACCTTCTTCATCATTTGAAAGTTGACCATCACTATCTTCGTGTGTGTAGAAGATTCTCTTGTTTTTAACCTTCCTCTAAAGTTTACTTTAGCTTAATTTTTCCCTTTCTCATGGTTTTATTTATAGGGGAATTTAGCAGGGTAATGACCAAGGCTTCCATAAGTAAAACATTTAAAGGAAGCTTAGCTTTGAATCTGACAGTGCCTACTTGTATTTTCTTTATGAAGTTTGCCTCTTCTACATCTGATACATACCTTGATTCCTTGATATCCTCCTTTTAGTTTCCTTTAGAAGTAGCTTCGAATGCATCTTCTCTAATATCTGAGGGACCTCCTTTTCTCATTTCATAAGCTGTTGAAATCCCATTAAGTTGTTCAATAGTAAGGTTCCTCAAATCCTGCATTTCTTCAATGGAAGATACTTTCAAATCGAAGTTTGGGATTAGAGATCTTAATATTTTCTCAACCAGTGATGATTCTTTTATTTCGTCACCAATATTTCTCATTGAATTAATGATCTCATCTATCATAAGAAATAAACTTGATATACTTTCATCATTATGCATTTTGAGAGTTTGAATTTTGGCACTTTTTACCTTGGTGCCACCTTCACAACTCTGGATGATCTTGTCCCATATAGCCTTTGTGGTATTTAGTTGCATGAAATTGATGAATTTTGGTTCTGATAAGTTTCATAATAGAGCATTGAAAGCCTTTTCATTGGTCTCATACTTTTTCTTTTCTGCTTCATATGTGGGAATGGAAGATGGATACTAATAGCCTCCTTCAATGATTCCCCAAACATCCGCTCCAAGTGACTATAGGTAAGCTCTTGTTATGACATTCCAGAAAACCAAATTAGATCCATTAAATAATGGTGGTCTGATAGATGTTTCTCCCTCTTGGTTGCTCATCTTGATTAATCTTCCTTCAAGTGATCAAGCTTCTTTTGAAGGACCCTCTCTGATACCAATTGATAGGAAAAATACTGAGAGGGGGAGGTTGTTATGAAACCAGCTCAAGAAAAGATAGAAAAGATAGATCAACGCCTTAGAATTACGCCTCTTCGAGGGGGCAACCTCCTTTACATTACATAAATGAAAAATTCTTGGATGATACAAATGACAAAACCTCCTTTCTATATATAGGAGTCTAAGGAGTCACAATATAATCCAGCCGACCTAACAATAATAATATAAAGCCACAAAAATAATAATAGAGGGATTCTATGGGTGTTGTTGGGAAAAGTATCTATTCAGAACGCCCCTATCCCACTGTAAGGTGTGATAGTGCCTTAGCAACAAACAAGGAAAACTACTTGAGTATTATTCTTTATGAAATGTAAATGAAGAGGAAGGATGTAACTAACCTGTGTCTTTCGCTAGTTTGTTGATCCAATCACTCCTCTCTTCAATAGCTCCCGGCTCCCTGCTCCCTTACCGGTCCAGCTTCACCGAATTCCTGAAAGATCACAAGAGAGAGAACCTACACGAAGATATAGATATACATTCACAAAAAGCTCAGGATCAGATTAAGCTAAACATGCAAATATAACAAAACATCACTGATATACAAGCATGTAGGAGAAACTCAAATAATTTTATTGATATGATAAGAAAGTCCGAGAGGAGATACAACCAAGTGAGTCCTGATCCAGCATCTACCTCCCAGCAAAGGAATCCCCTCCTCTCCTCCAACAAAGCATAAATCACCCAATGTACTAATCTCAATCTCAAACCAACAACAATTCTCTGCAAAGTACAAAATTCCAGCCTCCCGATCTCTGGGATGAGGGATCCATATATAGATGTAAGCAAAGAGGATGAGTCAGCTTATGTTTTGACTTGTGGCTTCTCTCTGTCAGTTCTTGCTTCCACTTGGAGACTGAGAGCTTCTTACTCATCACTGGTCGAATTCAGTGAGGCAAGTGTCATTGGAGAAGATTTTGGAAGCTTCCATTGTCTCTCCACCTCGTTGAATGACTCTGCCACTTGTCATTTCCCGCTCAACGCACCTGGGTAGTGCATTCAAGTGCGTTGCAATGCACCTAGCCAGTGTATTTGGGTGCTTTGCAACGCAGGCAGCTAGTGGAGCATCTGAATTGATCCTGATTTGACTAGTTTTGAGCAGTTTCTGGTGGAGAACTTCTGCGAGAAGCTGTCATTGGTTGACCTTGTTCCTTTAGGGGCAGGAACAACACTTTTAGGGACTTTGGATCCCTTGGATTATGGACATTTCATGCTTGGAGCTGTAAGGCACAAAAATGTCTATAACAGTTGCCCCCTAAAGTATGAGGCCGTTTATCGGGTGAAATGCTTTATTAGGAGGATCGGAAGTTCTTTCAATGCTGGGAGGAGACCTGTAATAAGATACAATACAATACATTATTTTTCATATTGTTTTCATGATCTAGCTGAGGCAGGCATTCCCATGCTCAGCTTTATAAATTCATTTGTATGTACATAGGACAGACAATCGTCTGATGGTAGACTGATGATTCTGATGAAATCATCATCCTTTTGGTAGGATGATCATCTGTTCTGCAATGCTGTACATGTCAATGTCTTTATTTTTCTTGAATATATATCGCAGCCCGGATGGATGAAACTAGATCCGGGGTCTTCAATCTCGTCCGATCTTCACTCTAAGTACAAGTTGATCCATGTGAGAAATGTTTTGAAGTCGAACATGGAAAGACATCGCTTGATTACCAGTCAATGATGTAAACTATTAACAAGCGCGAGAGGAATCACCGATAATGATAATGACCCTCAAGGTACTGCAGTACAATTCACATGGTGTGAATAAAGGACTTGGCGTCGAACACCACGCAAAATCTTTCGGTCGAAGGTCATTGATGTATACCTGTCGCCGGAAGTGAGAAACTTGCCATTGAGGCATGCAAACTTCAAAGTACTGAAGGGGTTGTTCCTAGATCAACTTCTTGGATAATGAGCTGATGTCGACAAGAAGTGATCTGTCAAAGGAGGGCCTTGATGTATCCCACATCAGTGACACGAAACGGAGCAAAGGATTTTGATGGAGGTGAAAACGATCTGATGATATATGGTTCAGGGTGGCAGTCATGAAAGAATGAAGTATAATGTATGGTAGTGGATGGGACACAGTTGAATTCTCTGGATGACTTCTCTTGAACATATCGGCGACACTTATATGATGGATTGGTAGCATTTACCCCGAAGGTGGATGGTATGGCGAGACCATGGTGATGTGACCGGTGAATGAAACAACCCAACCCGACTCAGGCACGGAGTGGAAGTGTCATGTTCAAGAGCGACTTGCTACCAATAAAGGTTCTTTGAGTTTCTTCCCAATTTTTCCCCAATCATTGCTGACCATTACCTCTTTATTTTTGTCAAGCTTGAGGAGGATAACATATGCTTTTTCTATAATTTTCCCTTCGGGAAAACCCATCGCTATGTTTTAACGACCCTAGCGATAGTGAAACTCGTTCTCGTCTAAAGACAAGTTTGTCGCTATTAATCTTTTTAACGAGTCTAACGACAAAGATAACTCGGTCCTTTTCATTTTTAGAGAGTCTGAAAAGGTACGTAAAGTTAACTCCGGAGTTCCTTTTTCGTCATCTAATCCCTTAAGTCCAAAAAAGTACAAAACAATATAGAAGGGATGAATTTTCGATAGTTTTAACGAGCCGAACAAAACAAGCGCTTGATCTTTTTGTGCAATAATCCCTCAGGTCCAAAAAGATTAAAATCTAGAGGAGGGATAGCACTTCCGGTCGCTTTAATGAGCTGGAAGGCCAAAACTCGGCAATCTTTTCATATTTTACGAGTCAGATGAAAAGAGCTTAAAGAAGACTCGTCTTTTGAGGAACGAGTGATAAAATGGGTAGCAGCTGGTTCCAGGTAAGGGTTGGAATTTTCCAAGAACGACAGTGTCACAAGGATGGCTAGTGAAATCACTCTTCGCAGCTGTTCCTCAAAATGTGTAAACAATCAAATGGAGGTGAATGATCGGCCAATGGAAAAGTGGAGGTGACGGTGCAAACACGACCAAGGCTTTAATGGATGATAACGTTACATTCACAGTGGTTATTTACCGGAGGATAGTTCATTTTTTAACGAGCTTAAACGCGGATTGAAACACTTGCTCGGTCTTATGTTTATTTTTTAACGAGCATGAACTATGTGCTAAAACTGCTCGATCTTATGTTTGCATGCCCCCAGCATAATAATGCAAATCGAGGTGCATGCCCCCCATGCTTCATTGCATTCAACTCGGTGGTTGGAATGAAGGTTTACCTTTGAGATTTGAAAAGGGGATTTGTTTCATTTTTTAATGAGGTTGACACAGTAAAAGAACTATCCTCATGACTCCTTGTTTCATTTTTTTTAACGAGGTTGACACGAGATAAGAACCATCCTCGGAGCCCACTGTATTTACAGTATTTGATAGAAAATCAAAAACTGAAGGATGATAAAGGTCATCTTGAGTATCTTCTCCACAATCCGGGAGAAGGGAACGATGGTGGGAATCATTCCATGGTGCCCCGTCAATTACCATTGATTGGACAATTCCTTCGTCTGTGACATGCACTTGCGACCAAGGATCTGAAGGGGTACCATATTATTTAGATCTATCTATCCAAACGCTTGATGAGCGTTGATTTGGGGTTGCCCTCCAGGCCAAGAAAATTGATTGCTACAATATTTCTAAAATGGCGATGATCCATGCTGACAAAATGTTCAGGAATCTTTGGAATCCATTAGATATAGAAGATTTCATATTGTAGGTTTCCACTGTGGCCACTTCCGCCAGATTACTCACAGGCGGTAGGGCAAAAGTACCCATTAGGGCAGGGTCTTTTAGGAGGCCTACTCCAATATTTTGAAGCGAATGATTGCTTCCATCGATCATTGGAATGCTTCCCGTAAATTGTGAACTGTCGGGGAGGAAAGTTTGTTGGTCGACGACTGTAATTCCTCCTTGAAAGGGAAATGCAATCTTCCTGAAGTAGGTCGACACAACTGCGGCCATGGCATATATCCAGGGCCTTCCCAGTAGGATGTTGTAATCGAGGTTTCCATCAATTACTTCAACATCAATTCATACTCTTTTGCCCCCTAGTTCAACTTGCAAGTTACTTAAAATCCCGTATGGAGTGTATGATCGTCCATCAAATGCTTTTAACGTCGTTGATGATCTCGACAAGGGTGGTGAGCCTAAATTTTTCCAGCAACTCATCGACATAATACACGTAGATGCCCCCTCATCAATAATTGTTCGATGAACAGTTTTGTTGAGGGCTTTCACTTGAATAAGGAAAGCTAGTTGAGCTGGTAATTGAGGGTCATATCCTTTATGATCAAAGGCCACAATATTGGAATCCATTGGGCCAATCCCACCTATTGCTGATAATAAAGCTTGCTCTTGGGAGGGGCAATTTTGCGGTACCTCAAGTGTCGACATAGCGGACGACGATTGGGCCAGGTCCTCTATTATATTATAATTCTGTGCTATTTTTGCACGAGGATTAAATGTCGATTTGTGTACTATTCCCTTTGGCGACTTTATCATTTGTTCAGGAATGATGGGTGGCACAACTTCGGTCAAAGTTGTCGTCGAACTACTAGGTTGTTCATTAGCCTTGTTATTCGACAGCTGTGGATTCCCGTAATCTTTATTCCTTGTCAAAGCATCATTTTGCTGCTTTGAGACAGGCAACATAAGCACTTGGGATCGGGAAGTATTTTGATTAGCAACCAGATTTGTTCCTAGATTTGGAAACGGATCAGTTAACACAGCTGAGGTTTTCGAACTCTTAAAGAATCTTTTAAGCTCAGCTTTGTACGGACATTCCGCTGTCCGATGATCCTCATCACATATTTGACATGGATATTTCAGTTTCCTATTTCCAGGAGGGTTTGAAGAAGGTTTTTTAGGAGATGACTCATCCTGTTTCTTCTTCTTCCCTTTGCCTTGTTTCTTCTTGCTTCCTGGTTGTTTGGTTTCTTTGCCCTTATCTGCTGATACGACATTTACTTCCGAAGCAAGAATTTCGTCTTTTGCATTTTGATATGAAATCTTACGGGCTTTCTTGGACGTAGCCTTTGTCGTTTTCGCGTTTGTCATGCCAATCACGCCATCGCCGGTGTGAGAGTCATTGTTTGATTTAGGAGGAGGAGGAATTGAGAATTCTGGTCTAGGGGCGTCAGGTATTTTGTCGTAGAGCGTGCCAGACTGAGTATATACCAAGTCCAGATATTGCGCGCGAGTGACGACTTGCTCTTCCGTTATGACTCCCCCCTTTGCCAAATCTTCCGTGATTGTAGGAAGTAAGGACTTTATAAACCATTCAGCTAATAGCTGATCGGGAACGTACGTTTTTACCATCCTACGACGACGTCGCGACTCATGTATATGATCAGATATGTGAGTGGCCGTTGTCTGTTTGAAGTTAGTTAGGATTTCCGTTCCTGTTTCATACCTTATTGGTAATTGAAAATGGGTTAAGAAAGTCGTGGCTAAGGTACTGAAGTTGTCGAACGAAGCTCTAGGCAATTCAATATACCATTTTGCCGCTGGACCCGTTAATGTCCTCTGGAAAAGGCGAAGCCTTATCGAATCATCGTTTAGGGTGTTTGATGAACACCATAGATGAAATGTCATCACGTGATTCGATGGATCTTCACCTGGATTTCCATTAAATTTAGGAATATCTGATGGAAGTTTATGAGGGATCGCCGGCCACCAAGGGGCGTAAGCGATTGGATCGTTTGTTAACCGGTGTAAATCAAGTAACTCTAGAGTTGCCACGAATGGTAACTGTTGATTCAGGTTAGGTGAAGCATACCCAGGATATGATGGAATTGCCTGAGCAGTTGACCTTTGCATACCAGCATGATGTAGTTGATGCTGGTACGACTGATACGGTTGGTGGACATGACCATTGTAAAGTGGTTGATTTTGACCGTTTTGAATGTACGGCTGTCCACTGTTCGCAAAGATCTGTTGCTCAGAACCTTGGTATACTTGTTGGAATTGTGGTTGTTGGTATTGCACCAGCCACGGTTGTGAAGCCATGTTCTGTTGCGCTATACTAACCGTTGGACCAAGGTGCAGGGTAATTGTACTCGTTCGGAGCTGCGTCGCCCCACCAGTCGGCGATTGTGGTTGAGTCACAGGGTCAAGGGGCTGTTGCATTACAGCCTGAGAAATCTGAGGTTGACATACAACAGGCAGCGTTTGAACTTGTGACACTGTCACAATAGCTGGTGTAGTCGGGATGTTCGAGATAGGTACACATTGTTGCATAGAATACACAACTCTTGGTTGTTGGGGTAGTATAGGTATCCAACCACTTGATGTAACTCCAGTATAACCTGAATACTGTTGTGAACTCCCGTATGGATATCCTCCCGGAGGGGGTAATGAAAAGGCATATTGCCCCCCATATGGTGGTAATCCGGAACTCAAGGGGATTGTCTACCCTTGGGGACTGGATTGCCCAAATTGACCTCCAAATGGATCAATTTGGCGAGTCTCAACATAAGAGTTGCCGGATATTATTCCGGAGGAACAAACATGAACGGACCATACTATCGAAATAACCCCTGGATGGACTCTTTCTAGCGGTTGTGAGCTAGTTGGGACAGATGGTACGCCGACAAACATTGTCGGAGTGACGACAGGGAGTTCTGTTGTCGCTGTGTCAGTCGACACAGTCCTAGATGTTGACGGTTGTTCAGACATTTTGAGTCTATCCAAAAGATTACCTAGCGATTCTACAGGAACTTCCACTGGTGGTAGACTAACTTCTGATGTGGAAGGAAATAGAGTGACCCCAACTCCAAAATGTGTTGGAGTACTTGGTTGCGGATCTTCTACAATTTCCTCTATCGCAATCAAACCAGGTGGAAGGGGAAGACCGTCAGGTCCGTAAAATATTTCTGGTGCCGAAGAAGGGGTTGAATCGACAGCGACAGATGTTTGAGGAGCAAGACTCTCTGAACCGGTTGCAGATGGAACTGGTTCAGTAACACAAGTGTTTGCTCTCAGACTAGGATCAGTATCACTGTCCCTCTGTGGCTGTTGAACTTCTTCTGTAGAGGTCGGGTTTCCAGAAATGTTTGGAGTAACCGGAATCTCGGATGTTGCTGGAACACTTGTTCTAACTTTAATAGGAGATTTCGAACCGGTTAAATGAGTGCGCTTTGTCCGTACTGTTTTCGATTCCGGAGACAAAGACGATTGACTCGTAAGCCTCCACGAACGACGGGGTTTCAATTGACTTTCTTCCACGATTGCGGATTACTCGATCAACTAAAATACAACAGGGGAAATATGTTTCCGAATTAAATTAATTTTAGACGCTTTAAACACAACTCGCTTTTTCAGTTTTTAAGAGTCGAGAAAAAGCAAAAGATGACTCTAGTCTCCTTCGATTTTTAATGAGCCTGAAGTGACAAGTGCTCAGATGGAGCTTTTCCGTTAAGGAGTCTGAAAAGGAATGAAAGGGACTGCTCTGGAGTTCTAGGTAGAGGGTGTGCCAAACCAATCACAAAACCGTAGAATAATTTTTAAGGTACGGGCGGTCAATCTTCCCGAATGCTGTGTTCAGTGCATTGCGATCAGTAGGGCGGCCGACACGGCTTCCTATGGATAAAGGTTTTATGCCTATAGGGGTCTCCCAATATATACTCAACGGTACGTGGGAGCACAATCCGTACTGGCACTTATCGTCTCTAAGGAGGAATCACCCAACCATCAGTGAGGCCGACAGTCACCAGGTTTTACGATGCCGGAACACGTCTCTAGCCTAGACCTCTATGTTGTGCGTAATTTTACAAAGCGTTTTTAAGTTCATTCAATTTATTTTAGGTTGATATTTCTTAGAAGTTTGCCTTTTTGGATCACCACGAGATGTAGATACAATTCCTAAATGCAGTCTAAAGATGATAAGCAAGCTTTTATCTCTTTTCAACAATGAAAATCCTAGCTACAAGGGGAAAAGAAAGACACAATCTTTTCTCAAAGAGCATAGAGCACACTGTAAATGCACTTTTCCTAAATCAAACCATACAAACTATCAATATGCAAATGCACAAATGCATGTATTTGTTTTCACTTTCTTAATATTGATGCCTAAAAAGAAATTTGTTGTACAAATTTGAATTTGCTTTCAAGTGAAAAACACAAATAAGCTTCTTTTCGAAATAAAAAAGGTAGAGAAGGTTACGACACTTTATGATTTTGAAGTAAACACTCGTTTTGACACTAGAAAGAGACAAATTCAAACCAAAGCAAAAGTAAAAAGTATAATCAACTGTCAACAGCAAACAAATTTTCTCCTAAGATCAAAACGGCACTTACGACGGGTCTAGATCTAAGGGCGACAGTATGACTAGTTTACTTTTGTAATGGGAAACTGCAAATGATGTAACAAATACACAAAAAAAAATACAATTTCTTTTATACAACTGAGGCGGAATTAAGGCAAAGAAAAGGGGTTTTCAGATAGGTACACACACTGATAAGAGGCTGCAAAAAATAGAGATAAAACTGAATACAAGGATGCAAAGAACCACAGCTGCACAGGGAAAAGGCTGATCAGCGCACCTGTTGCACAGAGAAACTGAATTGCAGCGCAAGTAGCCCTCTCGGGACCTGCGTTGAAATGTAGAACCTCTTCACAGAGCCTGCGCTGAAGCAGAAACGAGAATTTTCTCTGGGTTCTGGGTCACGGTTTGCAGTTTAATCTATGGTTTTTGGCCGGATAAAAGCTATCAATAAGGTACAATTAGAAGGATGATTTAAAGGAGGACTAAGATCTATCACAAAGGGCAGTTAGAGCATTCATGGATCAGCTCTTCAGATCATAAACAGGCCCAGTGAATGGACTAGAGTAGCAGATCTCTACTTTGCATTTGTAAATGGCAAATGCAGTTCGATTCGCCACTCCTAAGTTTATGAGAAGAACAACAATAGAAACACAAATAAACTAACTAGATACGATCCCCAGTGGAGTCGCCAATTTGTTGTTGGGAAAAGTATCTATTCAGAATGCCCCTATCCCACTCTAAGGTGTGATAGTGCCTTAGCAACAAACAAGGAAAACTACTTGAGTATTCTTCTTTATGAAATGTAAATGAAGAGGAAGGATGTAACTAACCTGTGTCTTTCGCTAGTTCGTTGATCCAATCACTCCTCTCTTCAATAGCTCCCGGCTCTCTGCTCCCTTACCAGCCCAGCTTCACCGAATTCCTGCAAGATCACAAGAGAGAGAACCTACACGAAGATATAGATATACATTCACAAAAATCTCAGGATCAGATTAAGCTAAACATGCAAATATAACAAAACATCACTGATATACAAGCATGTAGGAGAAACTCAAATAATTTTATTGATATGATAAGAAAGTCCGAGAGGAGATACAACCAAGTGAGTCCCGATCCAGCATCTACCTCCCAGCAAAGGAATCCCTTCCTCTCCTCCAACAAAGCATAAATCACCCAATGTACTAATCTCAATCTCAAACCAACAACAATTCTCTGCAAAGTACAAAATTCCAGCCTCCCGATCTCTGGGATGAGGGATCCATATATAGATGTAAGCAGAGAGGATGAGTCAGCTTATGTTTTGACTTGTGGCTTCTCTCTGTCAGTTCTTGCTTCCACTTGGAGACTGAGAGCTTCTTACTCATCACTGGTCGAATTCAGTGAGGCAAGTGTCATTGGAGAAGATTTTGGAAGCTTCCATTGTCTCTCCACCTCGTTGAATGACTCTGCCACTTGTCATTTCCCGCTCAACGCACCTGGGTAGTGCATTCAAGTGTGTTGCAACGCACCTAGCCAGTGTATTTGGGTGCTTTGCAACGCAGGCAGCTAGTGGAGCATCTGAATTGATCCTGATTTGACTAGTTTTGAGCAGTTTCTGGTGGAGAACTTCTGCGAGAAGCTGTCATTGGTTGACCTTGTTCCTTTAGGGGCAGGAACAACACTTTTAGGGACTTTGGATCCCTCCGATTATGGAAATTTCATGTTTGGAGCTGTAAGGCACAAAAATGTCTATAACAGTTGCCCCCTAAAGTATGAGGCCGTTTATCGGGTGAAATGCTTTATTAGGAGGATCCGAAGTTCTTTCAATGCTGGGAGGAGACCTGTAATAAGATACAATACAATACATTATTTTTCATATTGTTTTCATGATCTAGCTGAGGCGGGCATTCCCATGCTCAGCTTTATAAATTCATTTGTATGTACATAGGACAGACAATCGTCTGATGGTAGACTGATGATTCTGATGAAATCATCATCCTTTTGGTAGGATGATCATCTGTTCTGCAATGCTGTACATGTCAATGTCTTTATATTTCCTGAATATATATCTCGGCCTGGATGGATGAAACTAGATCCGGGGTCTTCAATCTCGTCCGATCTTCACTCTAAGCACAAGTCGATCCATGTGAGAAATGTTTTGAAGTCGAACATGGAAAGACATCGCTTGATTACCAGTCAATGATGTAAACTATTAACAAGCGCGAGAGGAATCACCGATAATGATAATGACCCTCAAGGTACTGCAGTACAATTCACAATGTGTGAATAAAGGACTTGGCATCGAACACCACGCAAAATCTTTCGGTCAAAGGTCATTGATGTATACCTGTCGCCGGAAGTGAGAAACTTGCCATTGAGGCATGCAAACTTCAAAGTACTGAAGGGGTTGTTCCTAGATCAACTTCTTGGATAATGAGCTGATGTCGACAAGAAGCGATCTGTCAAAGGAGGGCCTTGATGTATCCCACATCAGTGACACGAAACGGAGCAAATGATTTTGATGGAGGTGAAAACGATCTGATGATATATGGTTCAGGGTGGCGGTCATGAAAGAATGAAGTATAATGTATGGTAGTGGATGGGACACGGTTGACTTCTCTAGATGACTTCTCTTGAAATATCGGCGACACTTAATGATGGATTGGTAGCATTTACCCCGAAGGTGGATGGTATGGCGAGACCATGGTGATGTGACCGATGAATGAAACAACCCAACCCGACTCAGGCACGGAGTGGAAGTGTCATGTTCAAGAGCGACTTGCTACCAATAAACGTTCTTTGAGTTTCTTCCCAATTTTTCCCCAGTCATTGCAGACCATTACCTCTTTATTTTTGTCAAGCTTGAGGAGGATAACATATGCTTGTTCTATAATTTTCCCTTCGGGCAAACCCATCGCTATGTTTTAACGAGCCTAGCGATAGTGAAACTCGTTCTCGTCTAAAGACAAGTTTGTCGCTATTAATCTTTTTAACGAGTCTAACGACAAAGATAACTCGGTCCTTTTCATTTTTAGAGAGTCTGAAAAGGTACGTAAAGTTAACTCCGGAGTTCCTTTTTCGTCATCTAATCCCTTAAGTCCAAAAAAGTACAAAACAATATAGAAGGGATGAATTTTCGATAGTTTTAACGAGCCGAATAAAACAAGCGCTCGATCTTTTTGTGCAATAATCCCTCAGGTCCAAGAAGATTAAAATCTAGAGGAGGGATAGCACTTCCGGTCACTTTAACGAGCTGGAAGGCCAAAACTCGGCAATCTTTTCATATTTTACGAGTCAGATGAAAAGAGCTTAAAGAATACTCGTCTGTTGAGGAACGAGTGATAAAATGGGTAGCAGCTGGTTCCAGGTAAGGGTTGGAATTTTCCAAGCACGATAGTGTCACAAGGATGGCTAGTGAAATCACTCTTCGCAGTTGTTCCTCAAAATGTGTAAACAATCAAATGGAGGTGAATGATCGGCCAATGGAAAAGTGAAGGTGACGGTGCAAACACGACCAAGGCTTTAATGGCTGATAACGTTACATTCACAGTGGTTATTTACTGGAGGATAGTTCATTTTTTAACGAGCTTAAACGCGGATTGAAACACTTGCTCGGTCTTATGTTTATTTTTTAACGAGCATGAACTATGTGCTAAAACTGCTCGGTCTTATGTTTATTTTTTAACGAGCATGAACTATGTGCTAAAACTGCTCGATCTTATGTTTGCATGCCCCCAGCATAATAACGCAAATCGAGGTGCATACCCCCCAAGCTTCATTGCATTCAACTCGGTGGTTGGAATGAAGGTTTACCTTTGAGATTTGAAAAGGGGATTTGTTTCATTTTTTAATGAGGTTGACATAGTAAAAGAACTATCCTCATGACTCCTTGTTTCATTTTTTTTAACGAGGTTGACACGAGATAAGAACCATCCTCGGAGCCCACTGTATTTACAGTATTTGATAGAAAATCAAAAACTGAAGGATGATAAAGGTCATCTTGAGTATCTTCTCCACAATCCGGGAGAAGGGAACGATGGTGGGAATCATTCCATGGTGCCCCGTCAATTACCATTGATTGGACAATTCCTTCGTCGGTGACATGCACTTGCGACCAAGGATCTGAAGGGGTACCATATTCTTTAGATCTATCTATCCAAACGCTTGATGAGCGTTGATTTGGGGTTGCCCCCCAGGCCAAGAAAATTGATTGCTACAATATTTCTAAAATGGCGATGATCCATGCTGACAAAATGTTCAGGAATCTTTGGAATCCATTAGATATAGAAGATTTCATATTGTAGGTTTCCACTGTGGCCACTTCCGCCAGATTACTCATAGGCGTTAGGGCAAAAGTACCCATTAGGGCAGGGTCTTTTAGGAGACCTACTCCAATATTTTGAAGTGAATGATTGCTTCCATGGATCATTGGAATGCTTCCCGTAACTTGTGAACTGTCGGGGAGGAAAGTTTGTTGGTCGACGACTGTAATTCCTCCTTGAAAGGGAAATGCAATCTTCCTGAAGTAGGTCGACACAACTGCGGCCATGGCATACATCCAGGGCCTTCCCAGTAGGATGTTGTAATCGAGGTTTCCATCAATTACTTCAACATCAATTCCTACTCTTTTGCCCCCTAGTTCAACTTGCAAGTTACTTAAAATCCCATATGGAGTGTATGATCGTCCATCAAATGCTTTTAACATCGTTGATGATCTCGACAAGGGTGGTGAGCCTAAATTTTTCCAGCAACTCATCGACATAATACACGTAGATGCCCCCTCATCAATAATTGTTCGATGAACAGTTTTGTTGAGGGCTTTCACTTGAATAAGGAAAGCTAGTTGAGCTAGTAATTGAGGGTCATATCCTTTATGATCAAAGGCCACAAGATTGGAATCCATTGGGCCAATCCCACCTATTGCTGATAATAAATCTTGCTCTTGGGAGGGGCAATTTTGCGGTACCTCAAGTGTCGACATAGCGGACGACGATTGGGCCAGGTCCTCTATTATATTATAATTCTGTGCTATTTTTGCACGAGGATTAAATGTCGATTTGTGTACTATTCCCTTTGGCGACTTTATCATTTGTTCAGGAATGATGGGTGGCACAACTTCGGTCAAAGTTGTCGTCGAACTACTAGGTTGTTCATTAGCCTTGTTATTCGACAGCTATGGATTCCCGTAATCTTTATTCATTGTCAAAGCATCATTTTGCTGCTTTGAGACAGACAACATAAGCACTTGGGATCGGGAAGTATTTTGATTAGCAACCAGATTTGTTCCTAGATTTGGAAACGGATCAGTTAACACAGCTGAGGTTTTTGAACTCTTAAAGAATCTTTTAAGCTCAGCTTTGTACGGACATTCCGCTGTCCGATGATCCTCATCACATATTTGACATGGATATTTCAGTTTCCTATTTCCAGGAGGGTTTGAAGAAGGTTTTTTAGGAGATGACTCATCCTATTTCTTCTTCTTCCCTTTGCCTTGTTTCTTCTTGCTTCCTGGTTGTTTGGTTTCTTTGCCCTTATCTGCTGATACGGCATTTACTTCTGAAGCAAGAATTTCGTCTTTTGCATTTTGATATGAAATCTTATGGGCTTTCTTGGACGTAGCCTTTGTCGATTTCGCGTTTGTCATGCCAATCATGCCATCGCTGGTGTGAGAGTCATTGTTTAATTTAGGAGGAGGAGGAATTGAGAATTCTGGTCTAGGGGCGTCAGGTATTTTGTCGTAGAGCGTGCCAGACTGAGTATATACCAAGTCCAGATATTGCGTGCGAGCGATGACTTGCTCTTCCGTTACGACTCCCCCCTTTGCCACATCTTCCATGATTGTAGGAAGTAAGGACTTTATAAACCATTCAGCTAATAGCTGATCGGGAACGTACGTTTTTACCATCCTACGACGACGTCGCGACTCATGTATATGATCAGATATGTGAGTGGCCGTTGTCTGTTTGAAGTTGGTTAGGATTTCCATTCCTGTTTCATACCTTATTGGTAATTGAAAATGGGTTAAGAAAGTCGTGGCTAAGGTACTGAAGTTGTCGAACGAAGCTCTAGGCAATTCAATATACCATTTTGCCGCTGGACCCGTTAATCTCCTCTGGAAAAAGCGAAGCCTTATCGAATCATCATTTAGGGTGTTTGATGAACACCATAGATGAAATGTCATCACGTGATTCGATGGATCTTCACCTGGATTTCCATTAAATTTAGGAATATCTGATGGAAGTTTATGAGGGATCGCCGGCCACCAAGGGGCGTAAGTGATTGGATCGTTTGTTAACCGGTGTAAATCAGGTAACTCTAGAGTTGCCACGAATGGTAACTGTTGATTCAGGTTAGGTGAAGCATACCCAGGATATGATGGAATTGCCTGAGCAGTTGACCTTTGCATACCAGCATGATGTAGTTGATGCTGGTACGACTGATACGGTTGGTGGACATGACCATTGTAAAGTGGTTGATTTTGACCGTTTTGAATGTACGGCTGTCCACTATTCGCAAAGATCTGTTGCTCAGAACCTTGGTATACTTGTTGGAATTGTGGTTGGTTGTATTGCACCAGCCACGGTTGTGAAGCCATGTTCTGTTGCGCTATACTAACCGTTGGACCAAGGTGCAGGGTAATTGTACCCGTTTGGAGCTGCGTCGCCCCACCAGTCGGCGATTGTGGTTGAGTCACAGGGTCAAGGGGCTGTTGCATTACAACCTGAGAAATCTGAGGTTGACATACAACAAGCAGCGTTTAAACTTGTGACACTGTCACAATAGCTGGTGTAGTCGGGATGTTCGAGATAGGTACACATTGTTGCATAGAATACACAACTCTTGGTTGTTGGGGTAGTATAGGTATCCAACCACTTGATGTAACTCCAGTATAACCTGAATACTGTTGTGAACTCCCGTATGGATATCCTCCCGGAGGGGGTAATGAAAAGGCATATTGCCCCCCATACGGTGGTAATCCGGAACTCAAGGGGATTGTCTGCCCTTGGGGACTGGATTGCCCAAATTGTCCTCCAAATGGATCAATTTGGCGAGTCTCAACATAAGAGTTGCCGGATATTATTCCGGAGGAACAAACAGGAACGGACCATACTGTCGAAATAACCCCTGGATGGACTCTTTCTAGCGGTTGTGAGCTAGTTGGGACAGATGGTACGCCGGCAAACATTGTCGGAGTGACGGCAGGGAGTTCTGCTGTCACTGTGTCAGTCGACACAGTCCTATATGTTGACGGTTGTTCAGACATTTTGAGTCTATCCAAAAGATTACCTAGCGATTCTACAGGAACTTCCACTAGTGGTAGACTAACTTCTGATGTGGAAGGAAATAGAGTGACCCCGACTCCAAAATGTGTTGGAGTACTTGCTTGCGGATCTTCTACAATTTCCTCTATCGCAATCAAACCAGGTGGAAGGGGAAGACCGTCAGGTCCGTAAAATATTTCTGGTGCCGAAGAAGGGGTTGAATCGACAGTGACAGATGTTTGAGGAGCAAGACTCTCCGAACCGGTTGCAGATGGAACTGGTTCAGTAACACAAGTGTTTGCTCTCAGACTAGGATCAGTATCACTGTCCCTCTGTGGCTGTTGAACTTCTTCTGTAGAGGTAGGGTTTCCAGAAATGTTTGGAGTAACCGGAATCTCGGATGTTGCTGGAACACTTGTTCTAACTTTAATAGGAGATTTCGAACCGGTTAAATGAGTGCGCTTTGTCCGTACTGTTTTCGATTCCGGAGACAAAGACGGTTGACTCGTAAGCCTCCACGAACGACAGGGTTTCAATTGACTTTCTTCCACGATTGCGGATTACTCGATCAACTAAAATACAACAGGGGAAATATGTTTCCGAATTAAATGAATTGTAGACGCTTTAGACACAACTTGCTTTTTCAGTTTTTAAGAGTCGAGAAAAAGCAAAAGATGACTCTAGTCTCCTTCGATTTTTAATGAGCCTGAAGTGACAAATGCTCAGATGGACCTTTTCCGTTAAGGAGTCTGAAAAGGAACGAAAGGGACTGCTCTGGAGTTCTAGGTAGAGGGTGTGCCAAACCAATCACAAAACCGTAGAATAATTTTTAAGGTACGGGCGGTCAATCTTCCTGAATGCTATGTTCAGTGCATTGCGATCAGTAGGGCGGCCGACACGGCTTCCTATGGATAAATGTTTTATGCCTATAGGGGTCTCCCAATATATACTCGACGGTACGTGGGAGCACAATCCGTACTGGCACTTATCGTCTCTCAGGAGGAATCACCCAACCATCAGTGAGGCCGACAGTCACCAGGTTTTACGACGCCGGAACACGTCTCTAGCCTAGACCTCTATGTTGTGCGTTAAGTTACAAAGCGTTGTTAAGTTCATTCAATTTATTTTAGGTTGATCTTTCTTAGAAGTTTGCCTTTTTGGATCACCACGAGATGTAGATACAATTCCTAAATGCAGTCTAAAGATGATAAGCAAGCTTTTATCTCTTTTCAACAATGAAAATCCTAGCTACAAGGGGAAAAGAAAGACACAATCTTTTCTCAAAGAGCATAGAGCACACTGTAAATGCACTTTTCCTAAATCAAACCATACAAACTATCAATATGCAAATGCACAAATGCATGTATTTGTTTTCACTTTCTTAATATTGATGCCTAAAAAGAAATTTGTTGTACAAATTTGAATTTGCTTTCAAGTGAAAAACACAAATAAGCTTCTTTTCGAAATCAAAAAGGTAGAGAAGATTACGACACTTTATGATTTTGAAGTAAACACTCGTTTCGACACTAGAAAGAGACAAATTCAAACCAAAGCAAAAGTAAAAAGTATAATCAACTGTCAACAGCAAACAAATTTTCTCCTAAGATCAAAACGGCACTTACGACAGGTCTAGATCTAAGGGCGACAGTATGACTAGTTTACTTTTGTAATGGGAAACTGCAAATGATGTAACAAATACACAAAAAAAAATACAATTTCTTTTATACAACTGAGGCGGAATTAAGGCAAAGAAAAGGGGTTTTCAGATAGGTAAACACACTGATAACAGGCTGCAAAAAATAGAGATAAAACTGAATACAAGGATGCAAAGAACCACAGCTGCACAGGGCAAAGGCTGATCAGTGCACCTGTTGCACAGAGAAACTGAATTGCAGCGCAGGTAGCCCTCTCGGGACCTACGTTGAAATGCAGAACCTCTTCACAGAGCCTGCGCTGAAGCAGAAACGAGAATTTTCTCTGGGTTCTGGGTCACGGTTTGCAGTTTAATCTATGGTTTTTGGCCGGATAAAAGCTATCAATAAGGTACAATTAGAAGGATGATTTAAAGGAGGACTAAGAGCTATCACAAAGGGCAGTTAGAGCATTCATGGATCAGCTCTTCAGATCATAAACAGGCCCAGTGAATGGACTAGAGTAGCAGATCTCTACTTTGCATTTGTAAATGGCAAATGCAGTTCGATTCGCCACTCCTAAGTTTATGAGAAGAACAACAATAGAAACACAAATAAACTAACTAGATACGATCCCCAGTGGAGTCGCCAATTTTTTGTTGGGAAAAGTATCTATTCAGAACACCCCTATCCCACTCTAAGGTGTGATAGTGCCTTAGCAACAAACAAGGAAAACTACTTGAGTATTCTTCTTTATGAAATGTAAATGAAGAGGAAGGATGTAACTAACCTGTGTCTTTCGCTAGTTTGTTGATCCAATCACTCCTCTCTTCAATAGCTCCCTGCTCCCTGCTCCCTTACCGGCCCAGCTTCACCGAATTCCTACAAGATCACAAGAGAGAGAACCTACACGAAGATATAGATATACATTCACAAAAAGCTCAGGATCAGATTAAGCTAAACATGCAAATATAACAAAACATCACTGATATACAAGCATGTAGGAGAAACTCAAATAATTTTATTAATATGATAAGAAAGTATGAGAGGAGATACAACCAAGTGAGTCCCGATCCAGCATCTACCTCCCAGCAAAGGAATCTCTTCCTCTCCTCCAACAAAGCATAAATCACCCAATGTACTAATCTCAATCTCAAACCAACAACAATTCTCTGCAAAGTACAAAATTCCAGCCTCCCGATCTCTGGGATGAGGGATCCATATATAGATGTAAGCAGAGAGGATGAGTCAGCTTATGTTTTGACTTGTGGCTTCTCTCTGTCAGTTGTTGCTTCCACTTGGAGACTGAGAGCTTCTTACTCATCACTGGTCGAATTCAGTGAAGCAAGTGTCATTGGAGAAGATTTTGGAAGCTTCCATTGTCTCTCCACCTCGTTGAATGACTCTGCCACTTGTCATTTCCCGCTCAACGCACCTGGGTAGTGCATTCAAGTGCATTGCAACGCACCTTGCCAGTGTATTTGGGTGCTTTGCAACGCAGGCAGCTAGTGGAGCATCTGAATTGATCTTGATTTGACTAGTTTTGAGCAGTTTCTGGTGGAGAACTTCTGGGAGAAGCTGTCATTGGTTGAACTTGTTCCTTTAGGGGCAGGAACAACACTTTTAGGGACTTTGGATCCCTTGGATTATGGACATTTCATGCTTAGAGCTGTAAGGCACAAAAATGTCTATAACAATGGGGCACAAAAATAACAACATGGGGGTAATAGGGGCACAACAATATAAATAAGGGGTATAAATACAATAGTAATGGGGTAATCACTAGTATTATAGGGACCCAACATGCCCCTCTCCTTCAAAAAAGTGTTTTCCTCAACGCTTGAGTAGTTCTGGATACTTCTGCATAAAATTCTCATCCTCCCATGTGGAATCTTCAGCGGATAAGTCTTCCACTTGATAAGATACTCTAAAATTGATCGATTTCGTAGCTGTCAAGTTCTTGTTTCTGTGACTACTTCCGGTTCCAATATAATTTTTCCTTCCTCATCAAGTTCTGGCAATATTGTTTGAACTGGGATCTTGTCGCCTATAACCTTCTTTAAACATGAAACATGGAAAACTGGGTGCAATCAAGAAGCTGCAGGAAGCTCCAATTTGTATGCCATAGTACCAATCTTTTGCAACACCTTGTACGGACCATAATATTTTGGTGATAATTTATTATCCTTCTTAGCTTGCTTTAGGGACATTTTCTTATTTCGTTGTAGCCGTAGGAATACCCAATCACCTACATCAAAACTTCTTTCACTGCGATGTTGATCTGCCTGTTGTTTCATTCTATTTTGTGCCAATACGAGGTTATCCTTTAAGAGTTGGAGGACTTGTTGTTGATGTTCGATGTGATGTTCCACTGCCTGAACCTTAGAATTTTCTCTTAAATATGATGTGATGGATCGTGGTTGATACCCATAAAGTGCCATAAATGGGGTCATTTTTGTTGCTGCATGGAAGGAAGTGTTATACCACCATTCAGCCAGAGGCAACCATTTGACCCATTGTGTCTGTTTATCAGATACAAAGCAACGAAGATATCCTTCCAAACATTTGTTTACTATCTCAGTTTGCCCATCAGATTGAGGATGATAAGAAGAACTATGAGCTAATTGAGTACCAAGACAAGAAAATAATTCTGTCCAAAAATTTCAAGTGAAAATGGGATCTTTGTCACTTACAATAATATTTAGGTTTCCATGTAGGTTTTGAATTGTTTCCATAAATGCAGTAGAAACTGTACTGGCTTTAAATGGATGTGATAATGCACAAAAGTGTGCATACTTGGTAAGTCTGTCAACTACCACCAGGATTACACTCTTTCCCTCAGACTTGGGTAAACCTGTGATAAAATCCATTGAAACCTCCTCCCAACATTGGCTTGGAATGGATAAAGGTTGTAATAGACCCGGTGTCTTAATTGTTTCAACTTTATTTTGTTGGCAAACCAAACATTCTGCCACAAAATTTTGAATATCTGTGTTAGCTACCTATACCAATAGGTTTCATATTTCATGATTGGCTATGGAAGGTCTAAATATGCTCTGCTTTGATGACTCAAACATCACATATTTCCTACAAAGTTTGATTTGTGACAATAACTTGGTAAGGCCTCAAAGTTTTGATGGATGGTCCAAAAGTCTAATCTGGATCATGCCATGTTTAAATTTTCTGTTGTAGAATAGAGAAAGGAGTCTGTCCAAACTGTTCAATCTTGGCAGACAAGTAGTTCAGGTAGAGAAGAGAAGGTTCCCAACAGCTCAATCTGGGACCTTGGAAGAAATAAGGGTAGAAGTAGATAGAAAAGAATAAAGAAAAAGCCAAAGAAAAGAAAAGGCAAGTAAGGGTTTGCAAGTCCAAATGCACCCTCCAAGAAGAAATAAAAATGCTAGGTAAGTAGCTGGGTAAGTAGTTGGGGTTGCAGAAAGGTTATCCCTATCATTGCAAGAATGGTGATGGTGGGCAGCAAGGCAAAAGATTACAGCAGGAAGCATGACTAATTTCCCTTACTCCCCTCCAATTTCATTTCTAACATTCCCTCACTAGCCTGAGATTCATGGAAGAGACTAAGGTTTCATGGTGTTTCTTAATCTTTAAGAAGCCACATTTCTTGTCTAAGGATCTTTTCATTTTGATCTACTCTTAAAACCAAGTTTGTTTCATATAAACTTAATGGTTTCTCCCTCCACTTACCCCCTCCTCCATAACTAACACTAACCCTACTATATAAATCCCTTATATCACCTTTTTCCCTAATATTACTAACACCAAGGTGTATAAATCCCAAAATCTTATAAATACCCACCCCCTTGGCATTATAGCCAATAAAGTCTCGAGTCAGGGATCAAATGACACCAGGTCATGTTGATGAACCTATGCCAACTACCCCTTCCCCTTCATGAGCTAATTTCCCTATTTTTACCCCTTTTGCACATAAAAAACCCATAAAAAGCCCTAAATCCCCACCTTTACCCGCTTCAAAGGGCAAAAAGCATCAAAAACCCACTTTCCGCCATATAACCAAGGTTAAGCGCATATAATTGTTTTTTCAAAATACATTAGAAATGCGTTCAAAACATGTTTTATTGCCTCCGCCCGCTTCCGTATACACCGCCCATGTCACCTCCCCGGTGACCGTTAGATCAGGCCCTCCAGATCTGACGGCCTTGATCGCGTCGGAGTCTTTCCGACGTCCGACAGTTACCCATACTATTTCCCCGTCACGTCAGGCGTCCGACCATCGTCCGATCAACCTCCGCAGATCCAACGGCCACCATGACGTCGGACCTCATCCGATGCCCGAAACTTAACTCCCGACGTCCGTATTTTGAGGACGTCACTCCGCTGCCACGCGCCCTCATCACAATGCGTCTGACGGATACCGCCCCCGTACAGGAAGTGGTGCGATACGAAACCACTGTTGGTTTCCGGTTTCCCCAGCCCGCCTGCTCACGTCATCGCCGCGTCAGCAACATGTCAGCGCCCCGTCACCCAGGTACGTTGTCTCGTCATTCCCTTGCCCTGCCATTGGTCCACCTGTCCTGCCATCTCACTGCCCCTGTGGACCAACCAGACCCCGCCACGTCACCCGATGACGACAGCATGACGTCATCCGACCTTGACCCCACCAATGACGTCATGCTGACGTCAGCACGGATTCGCGCCAAAAGCACCAAAAGGTCTATTTTAGCCAAAAATTCGTGTTTTTTGCCATTTTTGTGCGTTCGTCGTCGTTTTACTCTGCATGCAAGCTACGTCTAAACCTGCACCAGCCGCGGAAAATTGTCTCCTGACCACCAGAACGTCCATTTCTTTAGCGCCAGCAAGCTCTGACCGATCCAAATTTACAGGTATTGCTCATTCATGCTCTGAAACTCCATTTTCGCTACATTTCGCATGTCAATGAGCAGCAGACCTTAAGAGCAGAAACTCACCGTTAAAAAACCACTGAATTGCCATTTAAACTTGACCAGAGCCGTCACTAAGCTTCTGCCAAGACAATTGTAGGCAATTCAAAAGAAAACTGTCACTCGTTCGCGCAATCGTGAACCCGTCACCTGCAGGAGACAAATACACCGCAAAAGAGTATTCTCTGAACATTTCCGCCACCCACATAATCACACAGAGGCAGTATTTCAACTGCTGCAGCCTTACTTCCACCTTTCACTTACAAAACCATCATTCTCTGCAAAGAAACCTTGTTGCTGTTACTCTGCATAAAAACACAGTCCTTGAGCAAGCAGAAATCCTAAAACAGGAGTCATGGACCCCCCTGTAGCTCCTATAGCCCTCAATGTGGCTCCCTTGAATGTCCCTAACAGAACATTGGACACCAGAGCATTAGCAAACTTGGACTACAAGATATCAGAGGAGATGTTGAGCAGAAGCAGGTTTCATTTGCAAATCCTAAATGAAATAAAGATCAAACATGAGAGGGGGACAGACATCCTGGGAATTTGGGATTCATTCCTCCCAATATTCAAGCTTCCTCAGGTTAATCAATTCCCTGAGCTTGTGCACATAGTTGCTGAACACTATGATGCATCCCAGAGGGCAGTGCTAGACTCTGCAGGCTCAATTCTATTCCTCATTACCCCTGAAGCCATCAGGGAGATGTTGCAGTTCCAGACAAATCAAAAGTTGGTCCCTCTGTCATTAGCTGATTTAATAGTACAGGGAGCCAGGATAATAGAGGCACAAATCACAAAGCTTAATCAGATTTTCATCAAAGCTGATACTGTGCAAATTCCTCCCATCCATTATCTCTACCTCAACCAGTTGGGCTTAGACCTTGTTGACATGATCAGTCCCATCTTGGGATATGATTCAGTGGAGTATGTGGATGAAACTGTTCTACAAATGATGCTTATGTTTTCCCCAGGAAAGAAGCCAATCCACTATGATTATGCCACATACATATCAGATAAGATGCATGATCAATTGATGAATTTATCAAGAGAAAGGGTATTTAGATACACCTCGTACCTATATCATCTGCTCCTATACTTCCAGCATGATAAGTTCTCCTTCCCAAAGAAGAGAGTAGATGCACAGGGCAATCTGAGATCAGTAGTGTATTGGACATCCGTTTTTCACATAGTAAGCTGTTCTCCATACACCTACTGCGAATTTATTGATCTTTTCATCCATCCAGCCTTGACTCTACTGTTGGGTTCACCTCCTCCCAGATTGACAGACGAAATGCAAAGACTCCTGCATTTATCAAAAGCATACAGTATTGGGGATTGGTATTTCTACCAACACCACACCGTTATCAGGCTATATGGGTGTGAGTTGCCCCCATTTAAACTACCTAGATTTGTGCCTATGAGGCTACTTGCCTTGGAATACTTCAGGCAGTTTGGTTATGTGGATATGCTCCACTTTTCAGGAAAAGGTAAGAAGGCACAGTTAAAAATCAGAAATCAACTTGGCCATTTACTTCTCAATGAGAGGGATGAAGGGTGGAGAGAGGCAGATAGAATACTTGTGTGCCTTGGTCTCAAATACAGCTTCGTATGGAAACCCTATGACCCCAATAACTTCATTACAATGAGGAGGCTCAAATACAAATTATCTGCTTATGGACATTATAGCCTTCCTAACTTAGAAAAATATGCCAACCAAAGCAAGTGGAGAAGAGGAACTTTAGAAGAAGATGTGACCCAAGAAGAGCTTAATCAAAGAGCTCTAAGAAACCTCAAGAAGATGGCTGACCTTGAGTTTTATTCACAGGTCCCCTCACTGCCAAGCACACAAACTGGAGCAGCAGCCTCCTCCTCAACTGCCCAACATCAAGCTACAAGAACTGGTGAAAACATCGCAGAAAAAGGCAAAGAGATGGAGCAGCAAGGGCAGCAAGAAGAATCAGAACAACAAGATCAACAACATCAGGAAGAACAAGGGCAGGAGCAGTCTGCCCAGCAAAAGAAAACAGTGGAGACTCCTCAGACCACTGAAAGAACGGGGCCTACAAGACAAGACACTACCTTTGATGCCTCGGTCCTCCAAACCCCTCAAAAGGAGGATACATTTGTCTTTAGAAAAAGAGACAGAGAGACTCCCCTGACATCCTCTATAGACCAGGGAGAGAAAAGGCAGAGACTCAATGATTTTCCAGAGGAGGATATAGCAATAAGAGAGGCATTGGGCATGGGCCCACCCAGCAGAGAAACTTCAGCAAGTTCCTTCCAGCATGAACAAGACAGGACCATGGGAGGGGAGGTCAGCTCCTCCAGCCAGCAGAAAGAGGGACAAGTAAGCATCAAGCAGCAGTTCATAGACATCAAGAGAAGGAGTGACCCTATCAAGGTACAATTGTACAATCACCTGCTAAACATGGCTCCTTCCAATCAGCAGAGACTTATGTCTGCTTTTGATGTAAGTGAAGGCAAATTGACAATGAGTCACTTTATGCCTACAGCACTCCGGCCACAATCCACTACTGACTACCTTAGGACCAATCTAGAGGTACTTGCCAAAGACATACACCCTATGGACAAAATTGAGCTGCATAAGCAAACTGGAGAAATGGTGTATGCTTCATTGGCCGACAAGACTTTGGATAATTACAAACTAACCAGCAGTCTGAATGCCACAGCTTCCCAGCTAGAACTGGAGAGGGCCTCTTCTCAGGCCAAAGACAACAGGATAAGAGCCCTGGAGGAAATCATTGTAGAAATTGGGCACAATCCCAATGACATCAAAGGGATACAAGAGATCCTGAAACTTAGAGATGCTGACATGGCTGCACTGAGAAAGAAGATCAAAATTCCAGCCACTATCCATCCACAGACCGATGAGGTAGCTAAGCAAAGGTATGAGCAGGATTCTACTGACCTGCTAATTTCCATTTACAAAGAGCTTGTGAAGGCACAAGAAAAATTGGGGCAATATGAAGCTACACAAGCACCTCTACAAGCATCATCAAAACAAGCACAAGAAGGGCAGACATCTCAGCCTCCTCCTCAAGTCATCAATCTTGAGGAGACTGTTCCTGCTACGGTGCCTCCACCTCAGCAGGCTGAACAAACAGCCACATCTACTTCAGCAGCACCCATCAGCACAGATCAGAGCCTAGATATGCAGAAGTTAAAGAATGAAATACAAATTTTGGAAGCCCAGATGACAGAGCTGAACGAAACTAAGGAAAAGCTGGCCAAGGTAAATGAAAGGCATGATAAGACAAAGAGAGAGGTGGGAGAAAAGGCCAAGGAAATCAAAGCTCTTAAAGACAGGATCAAGGAGCTTGAGAATGAGCTCAAGCTAGATAAAATCATAGCAGAGATCAGAGCAATGATATGGTCCAATATTGGTAAATCCATCAACAACCAATGGCCATACATCGAGACAATCCATGAGCAACTAGAGCTCATTCCAAAGGCACAGAGAGAAATCCGAACATCAAGGGCCTTATTGGGAAATATGCCTGAAGTTGCTACAAGAATGATCAATGTGCTCAATCACAAAACAAGCTCTCAGTTGGCCACCATTGGAATCACAAATAGAACTGAGACTATTCAAATGATCAAGAGGGTTCTTACTCTTAGAAGTCTAGTGCAGACATTGGACAGGAGAACCCAGGATATGCAGACAGAGGTAAATAAGTTCATGGAGAAGTTTCAAGTGTTGCAGAGTAGAGGACTCCCTAGCTTACTGAACAGCGGAGGGAAATTATTCACCCATGAATAGTATGCTAAAAGAGTAAATGTTTTTGCCTCAGCACAGGTCAATGAGAAGGCCAGCACTTCAGAAGACACAGGGCCTATTACAGGACAGATTTTCTATAGTAAGATAGAAAATCTACTTTTTATAATGAATGAAATTAATCACTTGTTTGATGTAGCCCCAACTTTTTTCAAATACACAGAAGCTGAAGAGACAATGGAGGCCATCCTCAAGCATCAGCTCCCTACACAGGAATGGTGGACAGATGCAATTCAGAGAATTTTGTAAACAGTAAGTCATACACCAACTTCTGTTTTTTCTACAAATTTTGATGAAAAGAACAGTCAACAAAGTCAGCAGGCATCATAAAATCAAAGTTGAGCCAACTCAGCGGATGTAGAGGCCAACAAAGCAGAAAAAAGGGAACCACAGCTGGCAAACCCGAAAACTCACTGCGCAGCCAAAAGTAAATGCGTACCTCCAGAATTAATACAGAGTAATGCAACCGACTTAGTGGCTCTTAAAAGTCAAGACAATCCTCTGACAGACATAAAGGGCATTTACGCTGCATTTAACATTGTAATAACTTCTTGCCTACTTTCTGAACACTACTGAAGATATTTTCTCTCTCTCAGATGACTCAATGCCTGAGATATTTTGTATACGCATTTCTATAAAGTCCCCTTGGCACAAGATTGCAAAGGTGTTTGTGAATTTCTCCTGAAGAGTCTCTTATGCTGTAATTGTTTTCTGAAAGTTAATAAAGGAAGCAATGGAATTTCGTGGATGCTTGATGTGTTGAAGATGTTCTGTGCCTGTTCATGACTGCTGGATCCCTGCGTATCTTACCATGCAATAAGTATCTGTAACTTTCTCCATGTTTAGTTTGTTTTGTTATAAATCCATATACGCTATCTGATTTCCGATATTAAGCAACAGAGAAAAAGAATAACTCCCAGGATTTGCTCACTGAGCACCCTGAGTTCAATCTGTGTTGTTTATAAGTGTTTTCTTCAGGTGTAATCTATATAAAGTGTGATTCTTAAGCTGCTGCACTTTCAGAATACATCTTTCACATTGACCACTGTCACAGGAATTCATACTTTGCTCCTGTGCTCTGCGTTCATTTTCATTTCACCAACATAACAGAAAATTCTTAACAGATTTCTGCTAGTTGACACATATCATCACTCAAGTTTAAATTTGTCTGTTAAATACACAATAGGCCTTGCAGTTAGAACACTACTCAACATATAAGACCATCTCACAGCACCTAGACTCCATTGCCCAATGGAAACTCACCATCAAAGTATTACATCATAAGACCTGAAAGAGATCCCTCAACCAAAACACAAACAAAACCTGAGCATAATAGCTAGCCTAAAATACCTTCATAACAGAGACAAATCATAAAGAGAGAGCCCTCTCTGGTTGCAGTTAGGCTAGGAACTGTAACCCAAAGATTGGTTAGTGGTTACCCCGGCCGTATTCCCTTGGGAGTCATAGGGAACAACCTGGGTGTTAACATAATTGGCGACTCCGCTGGGAACTTCTTAAAATTTTTTCAATTACTATCTATCTTCCAAAGCTACCAGCAAGCCTAAAACCAGCCAAGAGGCCTTAGAACTGTTCCTGTAATACAGGGACAGCTTTAGGGAAGAGCTAGTTAGGGAATCTTCATCCTAGCTTTGGAACATATATAGCCATTCCAAAACTTTCATCCAGTCCTTGCATGTATAGAGCTTCCTGTACAAGTTCTAAAGAAAAATTAGAAGCTGGCTCCCAAAAGAAACCCAAGGCACACTAGGGCAAATCCTGACCCTAATCAACCCATCATTGTCGATAATCCAAATACCATTCCAAAAAACATTAGGAGACAGCAAAAGCAGGAGAAGCCTGTTGATTCAGATATAAGTTCAGATCAACCTATCCTCATTCCCACTCCCTGCAAAGTTCTTTTCCGGTCCACCCCTAGTTCCCCTAGTTCATCATCAACACCTCAAAGTCCTCCTCTCACATCTTCACCCACCACACATACCCTTTCAACCACTCCCCCATTTGTTACCCATCCCATTAACCCTGTTACACCAGTAATCCTTGCTGTCCCATTTGTTCCTGTCAACCCTATAAATCCCATAAACATGGCCAACAGGTATGCACCTCTGCAGATACCAGCTAATGCTGCAGCTTTACCTCAAGATTATCAAAGTAAAATCTCATATTTTGACTCAAATGGCTCTCTAACAGCTATCCAGCATGCCAAGAAGATGCAAGACCACTTTGAGACCTATGAAATAGATGATGACACAGTCAGAATGAGAATTTTTGTTCAAAGTTTAACTGGGGATGTTAGAACTTGGTTCAGATCCCTCAATGCAAACTCCATTGCAACACCTGATCAGCTTTACGAAGCTTTTACTGAGAGATGGGAGAAGAAGAAAGATCCTCTCCACGTACTCGGTGAATATGACACTATTAAGAGAGGTCCTCAGGAGACAGTTTTGGAATATTGTGCTAGGTTTAACAATGTATATAATGCTATTCCACAGAACTTAAGGCCTCCTCCTGATTTAGCCCTATATAAATTCCCTGATGGTTTTGACCCTGATATGGCCTATCAGCTAAAAGAAAGAGATCCTCCAACCCTTGCAGAAGCTCAAAGGGTTGCGGTCACAGTAGAGGCTAACCTAATTGCCAAAAGAAACAGGGCAAAGTTGGAGAAAAGGACTACCTTCAAAGAAGAACCCTCGGGTTTTGATCAAAAGCTGGACGCAATACTAAACAGCATGAAGAGATTGGGTGAAAGAGTGGAATCAGTTGAAAGAAAATCATCATGGGAAGCATCACAAAGCAACCCTCCTAGAAACCCGAATTTTAGGAGAACTCAGAACCCAAACATAGGAAAGACAAGTGCTGACCAAGACATTAGACCCCCTTTTCAAGAAAATTATGCAGAAACTTCCACATCTAATGAACTTAACGAAGATCCGGACATTAACTTAATGGGTATGGATGGTATAAGCCATGTTTTCTTAACACAAGAGGACCATGAGGAGGATGAAATCAAAACATTCCAAACCAAGTCAGGAGAATCTTTTGATTTTAAACAGGGATATGATACTGCTGTCTATGAAGTCCATAAACAGTACAAACTAAGGAGTAGGACTGTAAATGTAAATCAACCTGAAAAGATAAAAGATAAACAGCAGTCTAAAGAAACCACAGTCACAGAACCTAATGACAAAACAAACTTGCCTACAAAAGAAGTAGTGGTCGAAGAGGTTACTGAACTACTGTCACCACTACAACAGCCCATGGCAACTTCGTCCTCTCACCCTGATTTAAATACTACCCCTCAAAACATGGGTAAAAAGGGCAGGTCTCGAAGTCAAGATGAAACCCAACAAGAAGATTTAATGAACAAAGAAAGGACTGCTATCCGTGACTCCAAAGCCCAAGCTGACAAACCTTTTGACCTAGGCACAGAGATTGGTAAGCTAAAAATAGCAATTCCCCTCTCAGAGCTAGCCAAGCGTGACATATACAAGCAACAGATCAAGAAATCCCTTCAACTCACTAATAGCAAAGATGATGTAAATGTGCTAGATGACACGCCGGAATTACTGTTTGGCCCAGAGGTAGATGGAAAAACAATGGTCACAGGGATATTACCTTTTTATGTCAGCTTGCATGTTCATGATAAAATACTGCATAATGCAATGTTCGACTCAGGCGCCTCTCACAACCTTATGCCAAAAGCAGTCATGGAAAGATTGAACTTGGATATAACAAGACCATACAAAGACCTGTTTTCCTTTGATTCTAGTCAAGTCAAATGTTTAGGCCTAATAAAAGATTTATGTGTATCCCTGGTTCAATACCCTAATAAAACCATTCTAATGGATGTTGTAGTCGCTGATATCCCACCTAAATATGGGATGCTGTTATCAAGATCATGGGGAGCCAAACTCTAAGGCTCCCTGCAATTAGATATGTCATATGCCACCATCTCTGTCTTTGGACAACCAAAAAGACTTTACAGGGAGACACTCATGAAGTACATGGTCAGCAGTGAAGAAAAGCCTCAAAATTTTCCAATATATGCTGTCCATTCAGACATAGACTCCTTCATTCTCTTCAATGACAGTACAAGCCTCTCAAACAATGATATTGGAACTGACAAACTCTTGCAAGAACAAAACATTAATCAAGCAAGTGGCACCCATAAAACATCAATCAGTCCAACAATAGACATTATCCCTCCTCTAGTTGTCAAAGATTGTCAAACAAGTGATGAAACTGTCCTAGAAAACAAGCGGGAAAAGAAACCCCAACTCCTGCTTACATGGCCATCACATGAACAGATTTTTAAACCTCCTTTTCAACAAGATATCCTGTGGGTCCTAGAATTTGATGGCTCGGTTAACAAGTTAGGGGCAGGAGCTGGAGTTTGGATACATAACAAAGGGAAAGACCATGCAGAAGGCAGGGCTTATAGATTAAATTTTAGATGCACTAATAACATGGCAGAATATGAGGCTCTATTACTAGGTCTCAAACTAGCAAAGTCATTACAAGCTCCTAGGCTTTCCATCATGGGAGATTCTGATCTAGTAATTCAACAAGTGAAAGGAAGTTTTGTCACCAATGACAAAAGGTTGAGATCTTACAGGTCTGCTGTAATTGAAATATTGGAGACTTTCTCTGAGTTCTTTATCACAAAAATTTCAAGGGGCCACAATCTCCACGCACACAGTTTGGCAACATTTGCCAGCACTTTCAAATTCCCACTAGAACCCAATAACTGTTTCACAGCCGAGGTCAGATACAGACCCTCTATTCCAAACAATGTCAAAGAATGGCAAGTATTTGAGAATGATATGCAAATAAACATTTTTCTAACCTCACAACAAGAGTTTGCAGGATTATATATTGACACTGAATCAGCAAATCAATCACAAATACTTGAGGAAGCAAGTCAATCACAAATACAGTTCCAACAGACAGCTCAGCCAATATCACCTAGAACAGCAAAACAATTATTGAATCCAACCATTTTCAATAATCAAAACATTCACCAAATTCACCAAATTGACTGTGAAGAGGTGAGCAACGCTGAAGCTGAAATCATACAACTCAAAGACAACTTCCTTCCAGTAGGCCTTACCCCACTAGAGGACATTTTTGATTCAAATGATGTTCCCAGGAAACCAAAGATGCAGCCATTAGATGCAGCAGTTGAAGAATGCAACATTGGTACTATTGACAAGCCTAAAATAATAAAGCTATCCGCTTCTTTGCCCCCTGATCAAAAACCCAAATACATCGACCTCTTTAAAGAGTTTCAAGATGTTTTTGCATGGGGTTATGAGGATCTAAAGTCCTATGACACCTCTGTCATCCAGCATACCATTCCCCTCAAGCCTAATCAAAAACCATTCAAACAGAAATTGAGAAGGATCAATCCTGTGCTCCTTCCTTCCATTGAAAAAGAATTACATAAAATGTTCAAAGCTGGTATCATAGCACCAATCAGATTCTCTGAATGGATTTCCAACTTAGTCCCTACAAGGAAAAAAACTGGTGAGATTAGACTTTGTGTAGACTTAAGGAATCTGAATCAAGTATCACTCAAAGATAACTACCCTTTACCCAAAATGGATCACATTCTCCAAAGAGTGGTGGGGGCTTCAAGAATATCATTGCTTGATGGATTCTCAGGCTTCAATCAAATCCTAGTACACCCTGATGATCAAGACAAAACTGCATTTACAACCCCATGGGGAACTTTCAAATATGTAAAAATGCCCTTTGGATTGAAAATTGCAGGGGCAACGTTTCAAAGAGCAATGGATATTGCTTTTGCAAAAGAGATTCATGACTTCCTGGTCATTTACTTAGATGATCTTACACCCTTTTCAAAATCTGACCAAGAACACTTGAAACATTTGAGACAGATTTTCATAACATGCAGGAAATATGGTATTTCCTTAAACCCCAAGAAGTCATTATTTGGCTTGGAAGAAGGGAAACTCTTAGGACACATTATTTCAAAAGATGGCATAAGAATTGATCCAGACAGGATACAAGCTATCCTACAAATGCCTCACCCAAGGAATGTCAAGGAGTTGCAAGGATTCTTAGGAAAAATTAACTTTTTAAGAAGGTTTATCCCGAATTTAGCAGAACTAATCAGATTATTAAACAATATGCTAAAGAAAGATTCAAAGGTCAAATGGACTGTTGAAGCAAAACAAGCCTTTGAAAGTATAAAATTGGCATTAACTCAAACCCCAGTGTTAACCAATCCTCAGTTTGACAGAGACTTTATCATTTTCTCCTTTGCCTCCCAACATACTATTGCTGCTGTTTTATTACAGAAAAATGACCAAGGTAATGAGAAGCCTATTGCCTTCTTCAGCAGAGCTCTTAGAGATGCCCCTCTAAAGTACCAAATTATGGAGAAACAAGCCTATGCTTTGATCAAAGCTATGAAGGACTTTAGGATTTACATCCTTTACTCCCATGTTGTGGCTTATGTACCAAGTCCTATTGTCAAAGACATTCTCACCCAAGAAAACTTAGAGGGCAGGAGAGGAAAATGGATTGCCAATATACTAGAATTTGACATTGAAATTAAACCTACAAAGCTGATAAAAGGGCAAGGTTTGGCCAAATTAATGACAGAAGCAAATTTCCAAGCCTTAGATATCAATCAACTGGACAGTGAAACAGAGCTGGCGACTCCAAAGATCAATGTAGCCTTTGAACAATCTCCTTGGTACTCTGATATCTGCTATGTGTTACAAAACCTGTGTGCTCCCCCAGGACTGTCCAGAACTAAGTGTAGGTTCCTAAAAATGAAAACATCTAGATTTTGTGTGATGGATGGAAATTTACTTTGGAAAAACCATGAAGGTATATTGCTGCACTGTCTAATGGAGAATGAAACTAACAATATCATGCAAGATCTCCATGCTGGAGACTGTGGTGGACATTTGTACTGGAAGTCCACTGTGGACAAGATATTGAGGGCTGGTTATTACTGGCCCACCATGTTCTCTGATGTTAAGAAATTCACAGCCTCATGCCACAAATGCCAATTGTTTGAAGGCAAAAGACAGTTGCTGCCACTTCCTTTGAAGCCCATTGCAACAGAGAGACCTTTCCAACAATGGGGCTTGGATTTCATTGGGGAAATTCATCCCTCATCTTCAGGGCAACATAGATGGATTTTAACAGCAACAGACTACTTCACCAAGTGGATTGAAGCTGCCCCATGCAGACAAGCAAATGATTCAGTAATTATTCAGTTTTTGGAAAACAATATACTGGCTAGATTTGGCTGTCCGGACAAGATAATAACAGACAATGCTGCTGCCTTCAGATCCAAGAAAATGGTGAAATTCTGCCATAAATTTCACATTACTTTGGGCCATTCTACTGCTTACTATCCCCAAGGAAATGGCCTTGCTGAATCATCAAACAAAAGTTTAATAAATATCATAAAGAAAGTGCTGGAAGAGAACAAAAAGAACTGGCATAAGAAACTAGTAAATGCTTTATGGGCAGATAGACTAACAACAAAAAGATCAATTGGGACCAGCCCATATGAGTTAGTCTATGGATTAGAAGCCAAATTTCCCTCATCACTAGGAGTGCCGGTTATGAAGCTTCTGCAAGAGAGTCAAGCAGAGCCAAATGATATGCAAAGGAGGATCAATCAGATAATCTGTTTACAGCAAACTAGAGAACAAGTTTTCAGCAGAGTGCAAATATTACAAGAAAAATTAAAAAAAGCCTTTGATAGAAGAACCAAAGCAGAAGATTTCAATGCGGGAGACAAAGTTTTAAGATGGGATGCAAGAAGAGAAGAGAAAGGAAAACATGGAAAATTTGATTCTTTATGGAGAGGACCATTTGCTGTCCAAGCAGTACAAGGTAACAACACTTACTTCCTCAAAAGTCTGACTGAAACTGACTTGGATGAAGGTCCTGTCAATGGCAGGATGCTGAAGCATTATTTTGACTATTTCCCATGATTGCAACATCAGGTTCCCTTGTATATATACAGATGTACATATTATTTCTATTTAGATTGTAAAAATGCAGTTTTCTAAGTGATTCACCAAACATCAAAAGGCAAATAGGATCAGAGGTCTTTCAAAAAGGAGGCACACAGTTTTGACACATCAAAGCAGTGAATTTCAAGATTGAGATGGGCAGTCAAAGAACAAGGCGATCTGACCTGCTGTTCTTGGTCTTTCAAGTGAAAAACCATCCCCATGTGGAGCCACTGTTAGCTACCTATACCAATAGGTTTCATATTTCATGATTGGCTATGGAAGGTCTAAATATGCTCTGCTTTGATGACTCAAACATCACATATTTCCTACAAAGTTTGATTTGTGACAATAACTTGGTAAGGCCTCAAAGTTTTGATGGATGGTCCAAAAGTCTAATCTGGATCATGCCATGTTTAAATTTTCTGTTGTAGAATAGAGAAAGGAGTCTGTCCAAACTGTTCAATCTTGGCAGACAAGTAGTTCAGGTAGAGAAGAGAAGGTTCCCAACAGCTCAATCTGGGACCTTGGAAGAAATAAGGGTAGAAGTAGATAGAAAAGAATAAAGAAAAAGCCAAAGAAAAGAAAAGGCAAGTAAGGGTTTGCAAGTCCAAATGCACCCTCCAAGAAGAAATAAAAATGCTAGGTAAGTAGCTGGGTAAGTAGTTGGGGTTGCAGAAAGGTTATCCCTATCATTGCAAGAATGGTGATGGTGGGCAGCAAGGCAAAAGATTACAGCAGGAAGCATGACTAATTTCCCTTACTCCCCTCCAATTTCATTTCTAACATTCCCTCACTAGCCTGAGATTCATGGAAGAGACTAAGGTTTCATGGTGTTTCTTAATCTTTAAGAAGCCACATTTCTTGTCTAAGGATCTTTTCATTTTGATCTACTCTTAAAACCAAGTTTGTTTCATATAAACTTAATGGTTTCTCCCTCCACTTACCCCCTCCTCCATAACTAACACTAACCCTACTATATAAATCCCTTATATCACCTTTTTCCCTAATATTACTAACACCAAGGTGTATAAATCCCAAAATCTTATAAATACACACCCCCTTGGCATTATAGCCAATAAAGTCTCGAGTCAGGGATCAAATGACACCAGGTCATGTTGATGAACCTATGCCAACTACCCCTTCCCCTTCATGAGCTAATTTCCCTATTTTTACCCCTTTTGCACATAAAAAACCCATAAAAAGCCCTAAATCCCCACCTTTACCCGCTTCAAAGGGCAAAAAGCATCAAAAACCCACTTTCCGCCATATAACCAAGGTTAAGCGCATATAATTGTTTTTTCAAAATACATTAGAAATGCGTTCAAAACATGTTTTATTGCCTCCGCCCGCTTCCGTATACACCGCCCATGTCACCTCCCCGGTGACCGTTAGATCAGGCCCTCCAGATCTGACGGCCTTGATCACGTCGGAGTCTTTCCGACGTCCGACAGTTACCCGTACTATTTCCCCGTCACGTCAGGCGTCCGACCATCGTCCGATCAACCTCCGTAGATCCAACGGCCACCATGACGTCGGACCTCATCCGATGCCCGAAACTTAACTCCCGACGTCCGTATTTTGAGGACGTCACTCCGCTGCCACGCGCCCTCATCACAATGCGTCGGACGTACAACTGACGGATACCGCCCCCGTACAGGAAGTGGTGCGATACGAAACCACTGTTGGTTTCCGGTTTCCCCAGCCCGCCTGCTCACGTCATCGCCGCGTCAGCAACATGTCAACGCCCCGTCACCCAGGTACGTTGTCTCGTCATTCCCTTGCCCTGCCATTGGTCCACCTGTCCTGCCATCTCACTGCCCCTGTGGTCCAACCAGACCCCGCCACGTCACCCGATGACGACAGCATGACGTCATCCGACCTTGACCCCACCAATGACGTCATGCTGACGTCAGCACGGATTCGCGCCAAAAGCACCAAAAGGTCTATTTTAGCCAAAAATTCATGTTTTTTGCCATTTTTGTGCGTTCGTCGTCGTTTTACTCTGCATGCAAGCTACGTCTAAACCTGCACCAGCCGCGGAAAATTGTCTCCTGACCACCAGAACGTCCATTTCTTCAGCGCCAGCAAGCTCTGACCGATCCAAATTTACAGGTATTGCTCATTCATGCTCTGAAACTCCATTTTCGCTACATTTCGCATGTCAATGAGCAGCAGACCTTAAGAGCAGAAACTCACCGTTAAAAAACCACTGAATTGCCATTTAAACTCGACCAGAGCCGTCACTAAGCTTCTGCCAAGACAATTGTAGGCAATTCAAAAGAAAACTGTCACTGGTTCGCGCAATCGTGAACCCGTCACCTGCAGGAGACAAATACACCGCAAAAGAGTATTCTCTGAACATTTCCGCCACCCACATAACCACACAGAGGCAGTATTTCAACTGCTGCAGCCTTACTTCCACCTTTCACTTACAAAACCATCATTCTCTGCAAAGAAACCTTGTTGCTGTTACTCTGCATAAAAACACAGTCCTTGAGCAAGCAGAAATCCTAAAACAGGAGTCATGGACCCCCCTGTAGCTCCTATAGCCCTCAATGTGGCTCCCTTGAATGTCCCTAACAGAACATTGGACACCAGAGCATTAGCAGACTTGGACTACAAGATATCAGAGGAGATGTTGAGCAGAAGCAGGTTTCATTTGCAAATCCTAAATGAAATAAAGATCAAACATGAGAGGGGGACAGACATCCTGGGAATTTGGGATTCATTCCTCCCAATATTCAAGCTTCCTCAGGTTAATCAATTCCCTGAGCTTGTGCACATAGTTGCTGAACACTATGATGCATCCCAGAGGGCAGTGCTAGACTCTGCAGGCTCAATTCTGTTCCTCATTACCCCTGAAGCCATCAGGGAGATGTTGCAGTTCCAGACAGATCAAAAGTTGGTCCCTCTGTCATTAGCTGATTTAATAGTACAGGGAGCTAGGATAACAGAGGCACAAATCACAAAGCTTAATCAGATTTTCATCAAAGCTGATACTGTGCAAATTCCTCCCATCCATTATCTCTACCTCAACCAGTTGGGCTTAGACCTTGTTGACATGATCAGTCCCATCTTGGGATATGATTCAGTGGAGTATGTGGATGAAACTGTTCTACAAATGATGCTTATGTTTTCCCCAGGAAAGAAGCCAATCCACTATGATTATGCCACATACATATCAGATAAGATGCATGATCAATTGATGAATTTATCAAGAGAAAGGGTATTTAGATACACCTCGTACCTATATCATCTGCTCCTATACTTCCAGCATGATAAGTTCTCCTTCCCAAAGAAGAGAGTAGATGCACAGGGCAATCTGAGATCAGTAGTGTATTGGACATCCGTTTTTCACATAGTAAGCTGTTCTCCATACACCTACTGCGAATTTATTGATCTTTTCATCCATCCAGCCTTGACTCTACTGTTGGGTTCACCTCCTCCCAGATTGACAGACGAAATGCAAAGACTCCTGCATTTATCAAAAGCATACAGTATTGGGGATTGGTATTTCTACCAACACCACACCGTTATCAGGCTATATGGGTGTGAGTTGCCCCCATTTAAACTACCTAGATTTGTGCCTATGAGGCTACTTGCCTTGGAATACTTCAGGCAGTTTGGTTATGTGGATATGCTCCACTTTTCAGGAAAAGGTAAGAAGGCACAGTTAAAAATCAGAAATCAACTTGGCCATTTACTTCTCAATGAGAGGGATGAAGGGTGGAGAGAGGCAGATAGAATACTTGTGTGCCTTGGTCTCAAATACAACTTCGTATGGAAACCCTATGACCCCAATAACTTCATTACAATGAGGAGGCTCAAATACAAATTATCTGCTTATGGACATTATAGCCTTCCTAACTTAGAAAAATATGCCAACCAAAGCAAGTGGAGAAGAGGAACTTTAGAAGAAGATGTGACCCAAGAAGAGCTTAATCAAAGAGCTCTAAGAAACCTCAAGAAGATGGCTGACCTTGAGTTTTATTCACAGGTCCCCTCACTGCCAAGCACACAAACTGGAGCAGCAGCCTCCTCCTCAACTGCCCAACATCAAGCTACAAGAACTGGTGAAAACATCGCAGAAAAAGGCAAAGAGATGGAGCAGCAAGGGCAGCAAGAAGAATCAGAACAGCAAGATCAACAACATCAGGAAGAACAAGGGCAGGAGCAGTCTGCCCAGCAAAAGAAAACAGTGGAGACTCCTCAGACCACTGAAAGAACGGGGCCTACAAGACAAGACACTACCTTTGATGCCTCGGTCCTCCAAACCCCTCAAAAGGAGGATACATTTGTCTTTAGAAAAAGAGATAGAGAGACTCCCCTGACATCCTCTATAGACCAGGGAGAGAAAAGGCAGAGACTCAATGATTTTCCAGAGGAGGATATAGCAATAAGAGAGGCATTGGGCATGGGCCCACCCAGCAGAGAAACTTCAGCAAGTTCCTTCCAGCATGAACAAGACAGGACCATGGGAGGGGAGGTCAGCTCCTCCAGCCAACAGAAAGAGGGACAAGTAAGCATCAAGCAGCAGTTCATAGACATCAAGAGAAGGAGTGACCCTATCAAGGTACAATTGTACAATCACCTGCTAAACATGGCTCCTTCCAATCAGCAGAGACTTATGTCTGCTTTTGATGTAAGTGAAGGCAAATTGACAATGAGTCACTTTATGCCTACAGCACTCCGGCCACAATCCACTACTGACTACCTTAGGACCAATCTAGAGGTACTTGCCAAAGACATACACCCTATGGACAAAATTGAGTTGCATAAGCAAACTGGAGAAATGGTGTATGCTTCATTGGCCGACAAGACTTTGGATAATTACAAACTAACCAGCAGTCTGAATGCCACAGCTTCCCAGCTAGAACTGGAGAGGGCCTCTTCTCAGGCCAAAGACAACAGGATAAGAGCCCTGGAGGAAATCATTGTAGAAACTGGGCACAATCCCAATGACATCAAAGGGATACAAGAGATCCTGAAACTTAGAGATGCTGACATGGCTGCACTGAGAAAGAAGATCAAAATTCCAGCCACTATCCATCCACAGACCGATGAGGTAGCTAAGCAAAGGTATGAGCAGGATTCTACTGACCTGCTAATTTCCATTTACAAAGAGCTTGTGAAGGCACAAGAAAAATTGGGGCAATATGAAGCTACACAAGCACCTCTACAAGCATCATCAAAACAAGCACAAGAAGGGCAGACATCTTAGCCTCCTCCTCAAGTCATCAATCTTGAGGAGACTGTTCCTGCTACGGTGCCTCCACCTCAGCAGGCTGAACAAACAGCCACATCTACTTCAGCAGCACCCATCAGCACAGATCAGAGCCTAGATATGCAGAAGTTAAAGAATGAAATACAAATTTTGGAAGCCCAGATGACAGAGCTGAACGAAACTAAGGAAAAGCTGGCCAAGGTAAATGAAAGGCATGATAAGACAAAGAGAGAGGTGGGAGAAAAGGCCAAGGAAATCAAAGCTCTTAAAGACAGGATCAAGGAGCTTGAGAATGAGCTCAAGCTAGATAAAATCATAGCAGAGATCAGAGCAATGATATGGTCCAATATTGATAAATCCATCAACAACCAATGGCCATACATCGAGACAATCCATGAGCAACTAGAGCTCATTCCAAAGGCACAGAGAGAAATCCGAACATCAAGGGCCTTATTGGGAAATATGCCTGAAGTTGCTACAAGAATGATCAATGTGCTCAATCACAAAACAAGCTCTCAGTTGGCCACCATTGGAATCACAAATAGAACTGAGACTATTCAAATGATCAAGAGGGTTCTTACTCTTAGAAGTCTAGTGCAGACATTGGACAGGAGAACCCAGGATATGCAGACAGAGGTAAATAAGTTCATGGAGAAGTTTCAAGTGTTGCAGAGCAGAGGACTCCCTAGCTTACTGAACAGCGGAGGGAAATTATTCACCCATGAACAGTATGCTAAAAGAGTAAATGTTTTTGCCTCAGCACAGGTCAATGAGAAGGCCAGCACTTCAGAAGACACAGGGCCTATTACAGGACAGATTTTCTATAGTAAGATAGAAAATCTACTTTTTATAATGAATGAAATTAATCACTTGTTTGATGTAGCCCCAACTTTTTTCAAATACACAGAAGCTGAAGAGACAATGGAGGCCATCCTCAAGCATCAGCTCCCTACACAGGAATGGTGGACAGATGCAATTCAGAGAATTTTGTAAACAGTAAGTCATACACCAACTTCTGTTTTTTCTACAAATTTTGATGAAAAGAACAGTCAACAAAGTCAGCAGGCATCATAAAATCAAAGCTGAGCCAACTCAGCGGGTGTAGAGGCCAACAAAGCAGAAAAAAGGGAACCACAGCTGGCAAACCCGAAAACTCACTGCGCAGCCAAAAGTAAATGCGTACCTCCAGAATTAATACAGAGTAATGCAACCGACTTAGTGGCTCTTAAAAGTCAAGACAATCCTCTGACAGACATAAAGGGCATTTACGCTGCATTTAACATTGTAATAACTTATTGCCTACTTTCTGAACACTACTGAAGATATTTTCTCTCTCTCATATGACTCAATGCCTGAGATATTTTGTATACGCATTTCTATAAAGTCCCCTTGGCACAAGATTGCAAAGGTGGTTGTGAATTTCTCCTGAAGAGTCTCTTATGCTGTAATTGTTTTCTGAAAGTTAATAAAGGAAGCAATGGAATTTCGTGGATGCTTGATGTGTTGAAGATGTTCTGTGCCTGTTCATGACTGCTGGATCCCTGCGTATCTTACCATGCAATAAGTATCTGTAACTTTCTCCATGTTTAGTTTGTTTTGTTATAAATCCATATACGCTATCTGATTTCCGATATTAAGCAACAGAGAAAAAGAATAACTCCCAGGATTTGCTCACTGAGCACCCTGAGTTCAATCTGTGTTGTTTATAAATGTTTTCTTCAGGTGTAATCTATATAAAGTGTGATTCTTAAGCTGCTGCACTTTCAGAATACATCTTTCACATTGACCACTGTCACAGGAATTCATACTTTGCTCCTGTGCTCTGCGTTCATTTTCATTTCACCAACAAAACAGAAAATTCTTAACAGATTTCTGCTGGTTGACACATATCATCACTCAAGTTTAAATTTGTCTGTTAAATACACAATAGGCCTTGCAGTTAGAACACTACTCAACATATAAGACCATCTCACAGCACCTAGACTCCATTGCCCAATGGAAACTCACCATCAAAGTATTACATCATAAGACCTGAAAGAGATCCCTCAACCAAAACACAAACAAAACCTGAGCATAATAGCTAGCCTAAAATACCTTCATAACAGAGACAAATCATAAAGAGAGAGCCCTCTCTGGTTGCAGTTAGGCTAGGAACTGTAACCCAAAGATTGGTTAGTGGTTACCCCGGCCGTATTCCCTTGGGAGTCATAGGGAACAACCTGGGTGTTAACAATCTGATTTAAGGCCATCCCAAAAAAATTCCTTCTTAACCCTGTGGTAAGTTTTTAAAAATCCTGAGTGCCCTCCTAAGGGAGAAGTGTGCAATTCCATAAGAATCTTTTGTTTTGGCTGGGAATTCTTACAGAGGTATAAGCGATCTTTGTACCATAATGAATCAGTTTGCCAGCTAAATGTATCAGACATACTGGAATCTTGTTGTAGCTTTCGAATAAGTGCCCACACTTCTTCATCATTCTTCCATTCCTCCCTTGCTTCGTTTATCCAATCTGGTTGGATAATAGAAATGGTGCACAAAATTGCATCCACATCCTCATCCTTTCTTGAGAGTGCATCTGCCACCACATTTTGCTTCCCTTTTTTGTAGATGATTTCAAAATCATAACCCAACATCTTTGTGACCCACTTTTGTTGCTCTTCAGAGGATAATCTTTGTTCTAAAAAGTATTTAAAGTTATCATGATCTGTTTTTACCTTGAAGTGTCTTCCCATTAGGTAGGGTCACCATTTCTTAAGTGCATGGAGTATTTCCAATATTTCCTTCTCATAAATAGCTTTTCTTAAAAACTTTCCCTTGATTGGATGACTTTCAAAAGCAATGGGTCTTTCATCTTGCATTAGAACAGCACCAATTCCATTTCCTAAAGCATCACATTCCACAATAAAGGTTTTTGTGAAGTCCGGTGTAGCTAAGACCAGTGCTTGGTACATTGCCTCTTTAAGATGTTCAAAGACCTTTGTTGCTTCCGGAGTCCATGAAAATGCATCTTTCTTTAATAATGTTGTTAGAGGTGCTGCTATTCTCCCATAATTCTTAACAAACTTGCGATAATACCCTGTGAACCCAAGAAATCCTTGCAGATTCTTTATGGATGTGGGGATTTTCCATTCCTTAATGGCTTTAATTTTTCTAGGGTCTACCTTAACTCCTTCATGAGATACAATATGACCCAAATATTCCACCTCCTAGACTCCAAAGAAACCCTTTGGATGTTTTTGCATATAATTGTTTCTCCTCCAATAGTTGTAGCACCCTGTCAACATGTTCAACATGATCCTTCCAAGACTTGCTGTAGATTAGTATATCATCAAAAAATACTAACACAAATTTTCTAAGGAATGGTTTGAAAATTGAATTCATCAAACCTTGAAATGTTGAAGGTGCATTAGTAAGGCCAAAAGGCATGACCAAAAATTCATAATGACCCTCATGAGTTCTAAATTCCGTTTTCAGAATGTCTTCAATCTTCATTCTGATTTGATGATATCTCGAATGAAGATCCAACTTGGTGAAGTAAATTTATCCATGCAATTCATCCAGTAATTCATCAATGACAGGAATGGGGAACTTATCTTTAATAGTGAGCTTGTTGAGCTCCCTATAATCCGGAAACATGCACCATGATCCATCCTTCTTGTGCACCAATACTACTGGAGCAGAGAAAGAACTTTGACTTGGTTGAATTATACCAGACTCTAGCATTTCTGCAACCATACGTTCAATTTCACTTTTTTGGACATAGGGATATCTATACGACCTGATGTTTGGAGGAACACTTCCTGGAATCAGATGAATAGCATGATCATGATCACGCATAGGTGGGAGACCTTTGGGAGTCTCAAATACCTTGGAATGATTGTTCAGGACTTTTTGGAGATCTGGAGAAATAGATGATTCCGATGTGGAAACATCTAGCGAACATAATTGTGCAATTACACCTCTTTGCTCCTTTTTTAGAAGCTTTGTCATACCATTAGAGCTGATTATCTTTCCTGGTTTCCCTACAATACCCCTTAATTCAACTTCCTTTCCTTCCGTAGAAAATTTGATGAAAAGTTCTTGAAAATTAAAAGCTATTGTACCCAAGGATTGTAGCCATTGGACTCCTAGTACAACATCAACACCTCCCATTGGAATGGAAAGCATTGGGCTAGTCAATAGATATTCTCCCATGGATAGCTTGATATTATGGCACCTTCCAGAGCAATTTATTGTTCCTCCCTTTGCAATCATCACTTGATACTCTGGTGCTGGATATAGGAAGCAATTCAATTCTTTTGCTACCCTACAATGAATAAAATTGTGAGTGCTTCCTGAATCAATCAACACTATTACCTTTTTCTTCTTGATTTGTCCTTCTATCTTGATGGTTTGAGGAGTGGTAATTCCCGCCAATGCATTACAAGATATGGTCGGATTTATTTTTTCTTCATCTAGGCTTTGTTCCTAGAGTATATCTTCTTCTTTTGAACTTTCTTGCTCCTTTTCTTTTTCCTCTTCACAATCTATGTAGAATAATTTCTTCTCAGCACACTTATGACCTTTAGTGTATTTGCTATCACAACTGTAACAAAGCCCTTTTGCTCTTTTTTCCTCCAATTGTTGTGGTGTCAACCTTATAGGTTGTGGAAGACTAAGGGAAACAACACTTCCGTCTTTATAGTTGTGAGTGGTATGCTTCCTGGTTGCCATAATTTTGCTTTCCATTTTTCTTGCTAACCTGAATGCCTTCTCTAATGAATCAGGTTCCCAAAGGCGAACATCATGTTGGATATTATCCTTTAAAGACCGTATGAACACATCAATCCTATGCTCCTATGGAATATCTTTTACCCTTATGTTCAATTTTTGGAACTCGTCAATGTGCTCCATTACTGAACCCTTTTGTTTGAGACTTATCAATTGGCTAAAAAAAGTGTTGCTTTTTGTATCTTCATAATGTGCTATCCATTCTTCCGTAAAAACTTCCCAAGTGATAAATTGTTTACAAGAGCAAAGCCATTGATACCATACAAACTGATTTGGTTCCAAATATACAGTTGCCATACGTACCTTTTGTGTGTTTTGCACATTATTGAGATCGAAGAACTGCTCCATCTGTAATATCCATGTGGCAGGATCCTTGCCATCAAACTTCCTCATATCGATTTTTGGAATATGGTGGGTCTTCGATCCAACATTAGAGTCTATGGAATCATGATTAACATTACTTTTGTTCACATCATGAGTTTCCTTTACAGCCTTTTCACCATTAGTAAGTATTTCCTGTAGAAAATTTGTCAAATTTGTCTTCAAATCTGCCATGTCTGTCTTCAAATCTGTCTTCAAATCTGCCATGTCTCTCTTCAAATGTCTTTGAATCATCCATGTTAGCTTCCATGCCCTTTATCTTAGATTCCATACCATTTATCTTAGGTTCCACGCCATTTATCTTAGCTTCAGTTAGCTTTTGTGAGCATGACATTTGTTGCACTTGTTCTTGTAATTTTGATATATCATGTAGCATTTCTTCCTCTTCTTCATGAGTCATGCTAGATCTTTCAAGTTCCTTACTAGGTGTTTTAATTTTCTTTCCTCGGGGCATCAATTACAGATAATAATGCTTTACTATGCCCTTTGAATTCCGTTAAACCAAGCTTACACAAAAATTTGAAAAAAAAACTACACACCTTTTTTCACTTTATAGAAGCCTGATATTGAATCTGATGTATCTCTGTAATTTTGGATCATCCATTTCCGAAGTTGCGATCTATAGTAGCCTTCTACGTCCTCTTTACAATGCCACAAGTCTGACCGAAATTGGATTCTCCAAGGAAGAGTTATGTGAAATCTCCCACAGTGACTCGCTTTTAGACAAGTTCAGTAGAGTGAACTTGTACGATGTGCCACGAGTCACTGTTTAAACCTTTGGATATGAAACACGCATACAAGACACTACTGTCTGTCCTCTTTCTGTACCTTCTTATGAAATTTCAATCCAATTCGCAAAGAGAAAGTTATGATGATTTTCCCGAGGTCACCTGTTTTGAATGTAGTTCAGGAGTCTGCAAAAAGACCAACTTCCTCAGATCATATCTCCGCAAATATCGCGTTAACAGCTATGAAATTTGGACCCAAGATTCAGCACGGTTTCTTCTAAAATGGATTTTTTTTTGCGACTTCTGAAACATCACAGAACAAAAGGTATAACGAAAATTCCACGATGACCTGTTTGGAGCAGCGAAACCCTAGAATCCAAAGCTCTGATACCAAATGTTATGAAACCAGCTCAAGAAAAGATAGAAAAGATAGATCAACGCCTTATAATTCAGCCTCTTCGAGGGGGAAACCTCCTTTACATTACATAAATGAACAATTCTCGGATGATACAAATGACAAAACCTCCTTTCTATATATAGGAGTCTAAGGAGTCACAATATAATCCAGCCGACCTAACAATAATAATATAAAGCCACAAAAATAACAATAGAGGGATTCTATGGGGCACAAAAATAACAACATGGGGGTAATAGGGGCACAACAATATAAATAAGGGGTATAACTACAATAGTAATGGGGTAATCACTAGTATTATAGGGACCCAACAGAGGTGAATCAATATTTTAAACTACTTAACCTTTTCTTTTCTTATTCATATTTCTATACATGATTGTTATGAATTAAACCTATGTATATGCATGATTGTGATGAAGACAAGTAGTGTATATCTAGTTCATTAACTTTTTCAGTTAATTCATCATCTATTTAACTTGAACCAGTATATCAGTACTTCACTAAACATTAATTAAACAGTAACAATGTGTAGTAAGAATAGAATAAGCCATCACACACAAGAAACACATGAACACCAGGATTTTAATGTGGAAACCCAATGTGATAAAAGACCACCGTTGTTTTCATCTCTATCTTCTTCATTTATTATAAAGAGAAATTTCTTACAAACTTGTACTAGCGCAGGCACCCACCTGTAGAAGGCTACAACCTTCTCTCATTTTCCAGCTTCTACTGGAAGGGAGTTAAAACCCCCTTATCCTTTGTTCATTGTGGATCACTTTTCATAATGTTTCAAACTGGATCCATTCCAAATATCAGACAACAATACTAAAACCGATATTGCACCAGGTAACTTAATCATTGATCCAACTCGATCACCAAGTCAAACATAGAAATAACTTGTTCAAACAACCAAACCAACTTATTTCATTATATACCCATTCATCAGAATACCATACCACATATTATTCATTACTAAAACCATATCATGTCATTGCAAACCTTTTCTAAACACATGTCATAATATATACACTACTATTCTTACTCATACCTGTGTATGTACCTGTTTCCCCTTAAGCATACTCACGTACAGATCTTGAAATATTGATAGTTGAATTTGTATCACTATACCAATGAATCAATCACCCAAATAGATACTAAACCCAACATAAATCACTAAACCAACTTGTTGAAGCCTCGAAAATCATTGCGACAACATGGGGGAAAACCACTCGGTCTGGACCTTGAAAGTAGCTCCTTTTTCATTTGGTATAGCAGCTCCGACTAGGGATAATGGGACCAATTTCCCAGAAAGGGATGATTTGATAATGTTGATGGGATTATATAGGATTTAATGGGAAATGATTCAGCTAAATGTAACATTATCTAATTATAAATACACACGGGAATAGAATACGATATGCGATCTACAATGATGTCTTACAACAATTGGTAATAAAGATCATTCAACTACTAGAAGAAATGAAATCGTTTAACGATAATTGTTTTGGATAAATAGTTAGACCAAAAAATTGAGAGAAATATATTGCATATAAAAATCATTCATATATTTAAAATAGAATTAGCGCTAACATCATACAAAAGTGCAATAATGCAAAACTATAATTTTGACTTTCATACATAAAACAATTTGAAAGAATAAGTATTTCTTAATACATAAATAAAACATAATCATATGATAAAAGTACCATATATGATAAGTCCTACTCATGAGCTTTAGCAACATTGACCCAATCTCATAGAGTACAAAAGTGCATTTCAGTATAACATGCTAGATATTTAAAGAAAAATAGATCATGTTCCATTCATTTCATCAACACCTCCTCAAAAGTATAGAAGTGTAATGTCTTGAAAAGTGTTTTTGATAAAATTTATGGACGCCTCTCTAAATGCATGAGAGGGGTTTCAAACAGCCTTCCTCATAATGAGCGAAAATAAAACTAAAAGTAAAATAAATTAATGACTAGCTCCTTTGAACATGATCTCTAAGGTCGTAAATATTAGTCATTATAGATTTTAGCTTCCCAACAAATATGGCATCTATCAATGTTGGTGCCATTTTTTGTGTAGAGGTTGTTAAACACCTTAAAGTCATCCATTGGTTGTGTGGTTTTACTAGAAACTGCCAGTATGCCTCCCAATTCAAGCAGGTTATCTATTTAATAGCCTCTTCCTTTTCCTGCACTGTCTATTTCCATTGCTGCTCTAGTTGCTTGACATTTGGTAGAAACCCTAGTACACACTATTTTACAAGATTGGAACTATGAAGGTTTTCATTTATGACCTCTATTATGTTGCTTGTTGCTCTTGTTGCTACCGTTGTTGCCCTTTTTTCCTGTTTTAACTAGAGTGGTATCTTTGTGAGATTCCTCTAGCTTTGGTACGTCATCCTTTCTTCCATCCCATGATTCTTGCGGGGTGATAAATTCATAAACCCTTTTGTGGATTTCTTCATACTCAAGCCTCATATCAATTATCTGGTTCATCAATTTATCACTAGTTTTGCAGTAAGGATTTATTTGCGAAATCTCTTGGCATAATACTTCCTCTTGTTGCATTAATAGGGAATTGAGGATGAATACTTCTTTAATGAATTCATCATTTTGTGGGTTGTCTTTGAATTTATCTATCATGGCTTTTTTTTGTGAATCCTTTTCTGCTAAGCTAGCCTGGTGTTTCATCCTCATCTCCTCAAATTCTCTCTGAAGTTGGGATACCTGTAATTCTGCTAGTTGATTAGTGTCTTGTTGGGCTAATTGTTGTTTTAGAAGCAGAATTTTTTTCCTTCTCTTTCCATAGAATTCAGACTTCAATCGCCTTTTCGATGGTGGTTGTGGCATAAGATCCTACAAAATGTGATAACTTTGTGAGATTCTCTGATGGGTCAATAGGCGTGTCCTTTCACACAATATCCATTATTTATTTTTCTGGATTTGTAACAGTAGTGGTGTCTAGTTTCCTCTTCTTCCTTTGTCTTTTCACTACCGCCTTGCGGGTAGGACTGTAAAATATATCTAATGGAGGTATTTCCTCAATTCCTAGGAAAATTTCGGAAGTAGTAATAGTAGGGATAACCTCAATGTCCTGGGTGCCTGTAGCTCCTTCCCTTGTTGTTTCTGGATTTGCTTTATGTTGGGCTTGCTTGGGAGTTTGCAGTTAAGATGTTTACTCAATATTTGTGTATGTATGGAGCTTTTATTGAACTTCTCCCATTCCTATTCTAGGTCAATGATTGGAGCTTTTCCTAACTAAGTTGAAGTAGAAGCAACTTCTACCTTTTTCTTTGTCAAGGCCTACTCGGTCATCTCATCTTTGCTTTCAGTGGTGTCTTTCTCAGACTCTTTATTTGTGTTTTCTCCTCCATTTTTAGATTTTCGCTCTGAGTGCTCTGACTCATGAGTTAACTTTTCTTGGGTTTCTTCTTCAAAATTCTTTTTGGAACATCCCTCCAAGGCACTAGGAGTTAGCTCTTTTATTGGTTCAATTCACAATAGGTCCAAGGGGACCTTTGACAATCTCTTATTTGTGTACACATGGAAAGCATTAATATCCTCCAAGGTCAACAATACTAATGCCATATGTAGGACTTGTGAAAAATTTTCTGCTTGTAGGAAGAGGTCATCGAAGGTATCCTCTTCATGGGTGAATTGTTTGACTTTTACCATAGTAGTAAATTCCTTAACAGTGCCATTTGGGTCGTATTTCCTTCCTAGAACTATAGCCAATTTCAGAGATGTAATAATCTCTACTTCCTTTGATGCATGTCCTAAATAGTTGTTGAGTGATAAAAAGGTGTCTTTTTAACTCCTAATTACCTTCACATTAATTATCAACCCAGGGACGACTTTTTATTTCAATAGTGTACTCAGTCTGAGGCGGCTATTTACTCAAGAGTAATGTTTTGCAGTATAGTGCTTAAAATCCAAAAGTAAATGAATGCTTGAAAAAGAAATCTAACAATAACATAAACTCAAATGCTCTGAAATCCAACTATTCACTCAGCAAACATCAATTGAGGATACAGTAGCAATAACTCATTCCTCTAGAGATTGATGCAATTGAAATCAAACTAGAACAAGATAATCAATCTGGGAACGAGGAAGCAATAACCAATGTTCTCTACAGTTGAAAATCATGCTTTAAAGCAATTAAAAGGAAATAGAAATTGAACTAAAGCTGCCATTGAAAGTAAACTAGGAAATCTCTTTAAAAGCAAACTATTGCAATTAATCAACAGAAATGAACAACAAAGTAAATGGGTAGCAAAATGTAATTAAAGGAATCTAAACAACAAACAATCTATAATGAATATCAGGGTCTAGAATGAACAACGAAGCTTTACATTTGAAATGAACAACATAACAATATACATTGAGAAGGATGATAACCTCTGTCATGATGGAAAATAATAGCCACGCGATTCAATCTCAGCTTGTGCAATAAAACAATTTCATAAAATATTATAACAGCTCGCTGCAAAAACATGAAACTGTAAGGCAATACGATTCAAAGAAATAAGAATTAAATCAAACCATCACACGGCGGAAATTGGAAAGATATAATACACAGCAACAGCATAATCCACCAGTGGCTGGGCCCTTAGCCGCCAGCGGATGCTGCTGGGCTACTTCAGATGAGAAGAGTGAACGACAACCCTTTTATTTATTCATCATCAAACTGTGAAATTATTACAACAGCTAAAGCTTTGAGAATTACAATGGCAATGCAACAATCTCCTTTTCCTCTTATTCTATCCTATCCCATCATCATTCTTGAATCTCTAATTTTGAATCCTCAATTCTCCATCATTCGAATCCATCCCCCTCTCTGATCTCTGTTTTCATTTAAATAGAGAGAGATCAGAGAGAAGTTACAACAGAGATAATTACAACATGATTTATATTACAAAATTAGATTGTCTCCAACCAATTGATCAACAAGAAGATATATTTCCATCCATCTTTCAACAAGAGCAAGGCGAATTTGGCTTTGTAGCTGAGATTTGGAAAACAGCCACACAGCGAATCCGAGAAAATCGCGTTCAAAGAACCCTGCGTTTCTCTCAATACAAGCTGAATTTGGGCAAACCGTTCTTCAATAAAGTTAATTTGGTATGTTCTAGACAAAACCCATGTTCTAGAGTTTCCAGATTCATCTCCATTTGCTCAGAATCTCAACCGCAAAACTATCACTTCTTATTCCAACGCATTTATGAGTTGGCACTTTTAATGATCAAATCTTCAATCTGGAAACTATCTTGGAGGCTAAAAATGGTGAATAATGTTATAACCAATTTATTAAACTTTCATTGTTAAAATCATGCATAATCATCAATTTATTAGAAATAAAGGAGAATAAATAATACTTTTACATAAGAGCATAAATCATTGTAAAATAGAATTATATGATAAATTATGATAAATGACGTGATGAAGAATGGTAGAAATGGGTGGAATAAGCATTCAAAAGTGACAATAATAATGGTATATTAACGACCCAACAATAGTGTAGTGAAAAAGCACCACATTGTAATGGGAAGGTCGGCCAAATGGATTTCTTCTCCTCTTTCAGTCCTTTGGTTAAACCACCTTCCCCTGCAGTCTGGTAGGCTATTTATCTAGCCAAAAGTTTATCGGGGACATAATATGGGAGGAAATGCGAAGAATAAATTCTCCAAAAGACTCTAATGTAGGTGAATGTCTCTTCCCCAAACCATCTAGCTATTGGCAAGATATCTACTTCGGCCTCTTGAGAAAACTTAGGGGTTGTTTTATCAAAAATTGATTTATGAATAGGCAACATAACACCTTGATAGATTTTATAAAAATGGGGGTCGAATTGGAATTCCCATAAAATTTTATGGTATATATGGATGAGAAGTTGGTTCTGGAGAGTCCATTTCCATCCCATATTCAAAAACTAAGAACCAAAACAAATTGCATCCATAACAAAATAACTCATAAAAAAAGTGGGTAAAATCCTTAAAGAATGACTTCTTTCCCTTCTATATTCCACAATGGTCTTTGCCAAATTGTCTGATAAAATTTGAGCCCAATTCATAATCATTGCATTAACTGCTACATCTATTAACATGAGCCATTCTATAGAAAATTTGGTGCTATTAGGTCTACCAAATAACCTACATATCATTTCTGCTACAAAACTATCGGGGGGGAGAAATGGACGTCATTGAGTACACACCAGTTTTATCCCTTTTGAGTTTGCCTTTGCTTCATCTCTAAGTCTGCTTGACGTCTGACGGGTCCTCATTTTCTTTGGCGAAGTTCTCAAAGAACTATTTGTTATAGATATTTTGAGGCTTTGGGAACTGGTACATTAGTCATAGGTTGTCTGGTGAGAAAGACCTCATGACCTCTTGCCTTTTGTTCTTGAAGGTTCTGTGTGAGATGTATACCTCATCAATTACCCATTTGACCATATCTGTGTATTGTATTATCTTTGGTCTCGTAGTTACTCAATGGAGGAATGAACACACTGTTTCGAAATAGGAGGCGTCAGATGACTTCTGAGCATCAGTCGTGGCCTTTGTTGCCAGTGGCCTGGGCTACTCTTCTTCTAACAAGTTATACATGGCCTCCCATCTCCTGGTTCCTCCGTCCTTGTTGCATGCGGCATGAGAGAAAAGTGTTACCATGTTTGATTTCTCAGATGCATTCACCTTTCCTTTCTTTGCCATTCTTTCTAATTATGTTTTGTGCAAAGGTTTCCTAAAATGGAGAAAATGGAACTTATTAGATAAACACAAGCAAGAATGACAGTGAGAATTAAATGATATAGTTAAACTCAAAAGGTGACAAGAAAGGAGATTTTATTAAAAATGTAAAAGAAAAGATATCGTATCACGTTGAGCCACTCTTTAACATAAATGCCATTAAACTTATTAAATACTCACTAAGGTCTCTTATCATTGCCTTTATTACTCATTAAACTATCGCATTGTAAATGGGAAGGGACAAGTTTTAAGGTGGTGAGTTTAAACTATGAAAATGTCGATTTTGCATTTGTGATAAGATTATCGCAATATCACAAAATCGAAAATTGCACTATCGCATTTTTGGTTGTATATTTTCTCAGACTTGTTTAGAATTCTACGGGATGCGAGATACGTGGCATATTCTTTATCATTTAGAGTGTAGTTTGCCTAAATGAATAATTACTTCATAAAGTGCTTTTAACTAAGTACCCGACTTAACTTATAATTTATAATATTTGTTTTTATCGGGTCTGGGTTCTATCGCACTTCGAAAACTCTTTTAGTTCATAAGATTATATTTTAAGTAAAGTGTCATGATGTGAAAAGTATTGACTAGCTCTACTGCAAGATCGCATTTCACATATTATGACATGCTTCATGAGTTGCATCTTTTGTGAAAGCCGATATGCGATTGTGATAAGCTCTTCATTTTACAATGAATACCTTAAGTCTTAGCTTTGAATGAAAAGTCTAATAATATCCCGAGTTAAATGTTGTGATCCCTTCCATCACAATTTGTGGATTTTGTTTGTTAATTAACTTTTGACACACTTGGTCTAGTGATATGCAAAAAAAGTGAGAATTGCTAGTCTTAAAGGGATTTGGCTTGATATCCTGATTTATTTCTAAAAATTTAAAAGAAAGTACCTAAATGCTAAATTATTCTTGGAGGGGTTTTTATTAAAGGTTCCCCATTTATTAATATAATATCAACTATTAAATCAATTAATGGGAGGGGGTTGTTGAATAGCATAACAATTAGTGATTCGTTGGAAGAACTAGTTATCTCTGATAGTTTTTTGAAATTTCTAAAAATTCCAAAATAATGGTAGTTCAGATAATAGGAAATACATGAAATATAAGATAAGTAACATTTCTCTAAATAAGAAAACAAAATCCACCTAATTATCATCCATTTGATTTTCCTCTTCAAAATGAAAATTCCTTTGTCTACATCAGTCTTTACTTGGTTTTAAAGATAAAGCAAGGGGCTCTTGCAGATTAGCTTTTAGATGTACTCATTTGTCACAGGTAGAACCTCTGTTGCCAATAGGCATCCATAGCCTCGATAGGGTTACCTTTCAACCAGCAATGATTCAGTATCCCATCCAGATAAGAGTGCAATTTTTAGAGATAAATTCCAATTCCTATACTTACTCATTTTTCTTTCTTTTCTAAACACGTCATTTTTACCTTTTAATTTTTTTTATTTTTTCTACTTAAAGGTCACTGCCTTGGTTTGGTGGCCAAAATTGACAATGCCATTCATCATTTGTAACTCAACTAAACAAGTTGGCTCATGATGAGACCCCTTGTATTTTGATTAAAATAATCTCAAGCCATTACCTTGTTTTGATATGCAGTATTGGTAATGTCAGTTTATTATTTCCCTATGAACATGGTAAGTTGGCTCTTGATGAGACCTCTTATCCTTTAAGTTTAAGTATATTTTACAATTACACAGAAACGTTTACCAGATGGGGAGAATCAATGACTCCTTAAGAGTGTCTGGATAACAATTATAGAGTTGAAGATGCTTATCTTCAAAGAGTCTTTGCTTTGTTAAATATACTTTTCTTGACTAATGATAGAACCAAGGTTTCTTTATAAAGTTGAGGTTTTGCAAAGGAAAAATGATTTTGGTGGAAAACAAGAAGTTTTCAGAGAAATAGAACTTAGCTTATGTCTCAAAATGTGAAAATTACCTTCTTAAGAATATCTAATTATACAAGCGGAAAGTCAAAATATAAAAGAGATTATTATTGAAAGGCCAAAAGTAAATGATATTTAAGTTTTATTTTCCTTGAAAAATTAAAGGAAATAGTGGGTAGGGATAGAATAGGTTATCTTCTATGAAAAATATTTCTTCAAAATCTACCCATTAACAGGTATAGAATCTCTCTTGCCTGATAAATCTTACAATACAAAGGTTGATGGGCTGATTTGTTGCGCAATCTGAAATGGTCCAAGCCACATTCTTTGGAATTCGGTACACTTACCTTTTTCCTCACGTGCATTCTCTGACTTGAATATAAGGTCTCAGATCTCAAAGGATTTAGGACTTACAAAATTTGCATCAAATGAATATTTAACTAACTATTGATGATGTGCATGTATGGTTTTGGCTCCATCTCTTTCTTCTTCGAGCTTGAAATTTTCTTATTGTCTTAATGCATAGAAGAAGAAGGAGTTTCTTCAATAAACTGAACCAGTGCTAGAGAGGGAATTGCTACATTTGTAGGGAGAACATCCTCTTTCCCATAGACCAAATTAAAAAGGGAAGTTCCTACTGAGGCCTTCTGCATTATTCAATCTGTCCATAGAGAAAATGTTAAAGGTTTGTGCCAATTTTTGTGACTTTGATCAATGGTTCACTTGACGATTCTTATGATATTTTTTTTGTAGTTTTAGTCAAACCATTTCCCTAAGGATAATAGTTAGCGAAATATTTACGTTTAAAACCTCTTTTAAGAGAAAACTATTTCATAGCATTTCTTGTGAAATAAGATGCATTTTCAAACATGAGGGCAATTGGTAGACCAAATCTGGTGATTATAAACTGGTCAATGAATTCAATGATGTTTTCAAAATTGGCTACCTTAAGTGGAATTGCTTCCACCCATTTTGTGAAGTAATAAGTTGTTGTAAGGATATATCTATGCTGCTTTGAAGAGTGAGGAACGATCTCACCTATTATGTCCAGTCCCCATTGTTCAAATGGTTTTTCAATATTGACCGGCTGCAATGGTAATGTGGTTTTCCTTTTCCTTCCAGCAGTTGTTTGAAAATTTTTACATTTACTTATGTATTCGTGTGCATCTTTGAATAAGGTCGGCCAATAATAGCCATCATGTAGGATTTTATGTGTTGTTGTGTCTCCTCCAAAATGTCCACCAGCTAGTGTATCATGGAGTTCATGCAAAACCTTTTCTGCCTCAGATTTTTCAAGGCATCTAAGTAAAACCGAATCATAATTCTTCCTAAACAAAATATCTTTGATTATTTCATATTGCTTAGCTTTTATCCTCAAAGCCATTTTTCTTTTGTAACTGAGTTGCATAGGGGCATATCCATTTTTCAAGTAAAATATGATATCAACATATTTAGATTTAGTATCGTTGAGGCTTACCTCACATATTTGTATATTGTCACCTGAGTCTTGTAGTACTAGTAAGTTGGATGCTCCTGATAACATTCTGCGAAAACCTTGACCTTTAACAATTTTAGTTGGTCTGATCTCAATGTCATATCCTTGTAGTGTTGTCACCCAATTTTCTCTTTTCTCACCTACTTCTCTTTGCATTAGTAAATTTCTTACTATTGAGAATGGGACTACTACCTTGGTGTGAGTTTTGAGAAGAAAGGGTTTGAAATTTTTTATTGATTTGAAAGTAGAAAAATCTTATTTTTCAACATCTGAATAATTTAATTCACCCCCATGCAAATTGGATCTAAAAAAATAAATTGGTGCTTCGATTTTGTCATCATTGACCTGTGTCGATATAGTTGCATATGATGTCTCAGAAGCAAAGATATATAAAATGAAATGATTAGAAAATTTCGGCATTGCCAAAGAGGGAGCATTTATGATTGCTTGTTTAATTAGATTAAAAACTTCATGCTCAGTATGTCCCCATTTAAAAACAGAATATTTCGTAATCATAAATTGGAGGGGTAAAACAATTCGTGAAAAGTCAGGGACAAATCTTTTGATAAAATTTATCTGACCTAGGAAAGATTGCATGGATTTTTTATTATGAGGCAAAGGGATTTCATAAATTTCTCTTATCCTATCAAGATCAATGTGAATTCCTTCTTTAGATACAATAAATCTAATGAGCTTTGCTTCACTCAAACAAAAGAAAGACTTTTTGGGATTAAGAGAAATTCCATATCTCTGACAATGCTCAAAGATTTGTTTTAAATCATTTAAATGATTATTGCGCTTTTTTTAATACATAGTTATGTCATCTAAATAAATTACCACTGATTTATTCACCAAACCTTTGAAAGCTATATACATGGCTCTCTGAAATGTTGCACCGGCATTGATTAACCCAAATGGAATTTTTTGGTAGGCATAGGTTCCCTATTTGGTTTGAAATGTTGCCTTTAGCCGATCATCTGGATGTACGAGAATCTAATTATATCCTGAAAATCCATCCAAAAAAGACATCAGTTCTGAGCTTGCAACTGATTGTAATATCTATTCCATAGGAGGTAATGGAAAGTTGTCCTTCTGACAAGCTTTGTTGAGATTGAGAAAATATATACATATTCGAATATCACCATTCTTTTTCCTAATTGGGAGAAGATTAGAAACCCAACTTGAATGCCTAATAGGAAAAATTATCTTGGCTTTGAGAATCTTATTCATTTCAGATTTGATCTTATTTTCTAAATTTAGATGATCTTTCTCAACTTCTGTTGTATAGGATTTTCAACGGATATCATGGGGATGATATGTTGAATGATGGAAGTATCATATGTCTTAAGATCTTCATAGTTCCAAGAAAAAACATTTTTGTATTTATTTAACAAGTGAATGAAGGCTAGTATTTCATCTGGTGTAAGATCAAATCCCAGATTAATATTTTGAGGTTTACTAATTCAAACCTCAAAGTTGAACTTTGAAGTTTTGAGTTAGTTGGTTTCTTGGATCTGTCCTTATGATCATATAAGTCTTCCAGCTTAACCACAGATTTAGGTATGGAATTTGCAGTTGTTTCTTGCTTAAGCTAGCTGTCATGCCAATCTTCATCTATTATCTAGTAATCATAAGAGCCTTCAGATGTTAGAAAAATTATGATATCTAAATCATTATTAAAAACGTGCCAATTGGTGATATTGTCGGGAATAGAAGGCCTAAAAATTAATTTAATAGAAAAGCGATCAGGGCTACAATCTTCTGGTGGAATGAGTTTGGATGCAATGTTAGCCAAAATATCAGCACTTGCATTTTGAAGTCTTGGGATAGGGGAAATGTTAAATGTTGTAAAATGGGAGGTGAGGTCCTGGACTAATGATTGATAATGTTTCAAATGTCCAGAGAGACAATGTATAGTGTTCCTCGCCTATTTAATTATAATTTCCGAATCTCCAAACACTTAAAGATATTTGATATCAAGGACGATGGCTTTGTATAGCCCTTGAACTAATGCTTCATATTTGACAGTGTTATTTGTGCATTCGAATTCAAGTCTGCATGCTAACATAGTTTTTCCCCTTCGGGACTAACCAATATGCATCCTGCTCCAACTCCATCGTTAGATTTAGATCCATCAAAAAATAATTTCCAAAATAAAGAATCAACTACAGGTTTATCTACAAAGTTTATACACTCAAAAGAATTTGTTTGAGAATAATTTTCAACTTGCGATATAACAGAATTTTCCAAAAATGGTGAAGTATTTGCATTGAAATTGCCTAGAAATGATTCAACTAAATAATTTCCAATGATATTGTTGTTGTATGCGACAAGCTCATTTTCTCCCTCCAATTCTGTAACGATATACTTTTGATGTTTCTCATGGTCAACCCTTATTTGATTCAGCATCCCATTATAAGGAAGCCACATATGGGACCAGTCGGTTGCAAAATGGCCATGAAGTTTTTCTCACCAGTCCCTACTAAGGATCAAGTCATAGAATTCCAGGATATCGACCACTAGAATGTCAATCACTTGGCATACTTTTGGGTTTGATGAGAGTCTAATGGTGACTTGATTGAGTTCTCCTATAACTTCGACTTGAGATCGATCTAATTGCACAATGCGAACAACATATTTTTGGGGTTCCACATTCAATTTTGCACAAACTATTTTTGGTATAATGTTGGATGAAGCTCTGCAATCAACCAAACAATTGTGAAAATTCTTATTGAGAACTTCAAAATTCAAGAGAAATGGAGGTGTATGGGATTTGGATTTTGCACCTATTAGAGAAATATCAGTTGAACTGATTTTGCTTGATAAGGTAGTAGGAGGCCTTCCCATTTCTTGAGCATCCTGTGAGATTACAACAGTGGGAAGAGGAGAAGTAGGGATTTCTTTTAGTTCTTTGAGCAATATCTTTTGTTGATGTTTTAACCTGCTAAGCTCATGGAATGTAATATTAGCTCTAGTATTTTTCATATCTTCAATGATGCTGTATTCCATTTCATCAGATACTAGTAGAGTTTTAGATGAATGTGAAGAGTTTGATTGAGGAGGAGTTGTTTGAGTGAATTTGGGGGAATATTTATTACCCATTGCTTTATCTTTGGGAGCTGGATTTGATGTTTTCTGTTTTTTATTTGTTTTTGGAAAAGCAACAATGATCCTACTCCTAGTTGCGACAGGTAAAGCTTCTTGTGATTCTTCATTAGGAAGAATTAAATCCCACATTCCTTATAATTCAACCACTTCTTCTTCATTAGTTTGTTCTTCAGCTATTGAGATTTCCTCTTCCTCCACATCTGATTCAACATTTGATATTGTATTTGGAGGTTTAGGATCAGAGGAAGGATTTCTTTTGTAAGGTATGTAATCTTTCCTTGAAGAGGTCTCAACTACTTGTTTTTTTATGTCAACCATTCCATTGGACATGGTTTTAAGGACCTTTTGTAGACCTTCAAGATCAAAAGGATCTTTAGGTGCTTTCTTCTTAGATTCATCCCTGAAAGCTACCTTTATGGATTTTCATTGTTCTAATGCATTCTTCTTATATAAAGCTAAAATGTGTTTTTATACAGCTGTGGCTTCTTTCATGTTTTTTTCCGAAGTAGGTTTGGCAGCCTTATCGACAAAAATAGATGTGTTTGATGGAAGAGAAGAAATGTACCATTCATATTGAGCTTCATCACTGGGTGTGGATGTCATTGGGATCTTATTCAATAACTTATTAAAATGTGAATTGAAGTCCTTAATTGGTTCTCTAGGTTCAACTTTCAAGTTGGAGAGATCGTTGAGTAGAGTAGTTGTCGATCGGTCATCTCCAAACTTGGTTAGGAACTGCTCTTGAAAGACATCCCAACTATTAATGGAACTAGATGGTAATGAAAAATATCATGATCCTGTTGATCCTTGTAAGTTATAAGGGAATAATCTTACAACTTCATCTTCTTCTACCACTGCATTCAGATTTATGGACAACATGAAGTTATTTATGTGCCCTTTAGTAGGCAGACCATCATCAGGGTTGAATTTTGGTAACCATTTCATTGGATGTGTAGGTAGTGGATCTAATGATACTACCATTTGAACAGCTCATGGATTTTTCCATGGTCTTTGAGACATCATGGGTATCTATCTAAAGGAAGATGTTCTAGTAGTCGAAGGTGATTGGGTAGAGGAGGCTTGTGCTCCACTATGTGTAAATCATGATCTGGAGTTGTGAGGTGGATGATTGATTTTGTGATGAAGAGGATGGAGTTAATGAGGGTGTTTTAGATGATGATGATAGAATCTCACTATGATCTTTAGATCGTGTTTTCTTAGTTTTCCTTCTAGGGTGAGGTAGAGGAAATTCAAATGGGGGAACCCCAAATTTTTCACTCTGCAGCCTGGTTAACCTTTGAGAGGAAGGAAACTGAGAAGAAACACTAGCTTGGGATAATTCAGATTCTTCTTGAGATAGGGAAATCCCTTGTAGTCCATGGATTAAAGACTATACTTCAAGAGTTTTTGTTGAAGAAGATTGATCTGATTTCTTTAGGAAAATAGTAGTAGATTCTAAGGACTTCTTTACAACTTCACACCTAGGATTTGGGGATTTGGAATGTGACTGAGAAGTTGGAGGTGATGGTGAGGGAGTTTTACTCTTAGAATGGATTTCTGATTTAGATTTCGTTGTCATTCATAGTTAGGCCCTCCTTCTAGCGCCAAAATTTTGAAGCCTCAAAAATCGTTGCAACAACATGGGGGAAAACCATATGGTTTGGATCTTGAAATCATCTTCTTTTCGATTGATATGGTGGCTCCAAATGGGGATAATGGGACCAATTTCCAAAAAAGGGATGATTTGATAATGTTGATGGCATTACATAGGATGTAATGGGAAATGATTAAGCTAAATGTAGTCTAATCTAGCTACTAAACGCATGCATATATCTTAATCTAACATTATCTATTTGTAAATCCACCTAGGAATAAAATATGATATGGGATTTACAATGATGTCTTACAAAAATTGGTAATAAAGATCATTCAACTGCTAGAATAAATGAAATCGTTTAACAATAATTGTTTTGGATAAATAGTTAGACACAAAATTGAGAGAAATAAACCGCATATAAAACTTGTTCATATATTCAAAACAGAATTAGAGCTAACATCATACAAAAGTGCAATAATGTAAAACTATAATTCTAACTTTCATACATAAAACAATTTGAAAGAAGAAGTATTGCTTAATACATAAATAAAACATAATCATACGATAAAAGTACCATATATGATAAGTCCTCCTCATGTGCTACAACAAGATTGACCCAATATCATTCAATCCAACACATTCCAAGAGTAAAAAAGTGCATTTCGGTAGAACATGCTAGATATTTAAAGAAAAATATATCTTGTTCCATTCATTTCATCAAAACCTCCTCAAAAGTATAGAAGTGTAATGTCTTGAAAAGTGTTTTTGATCAAATTTTTGGACCCCTCTCTAAATGCATGAGAGGGGTTTAAATACTAAAATATATGTCTCAAAATAGATTACTACAAAAATCACTGAGGAGGTTTCAAACAACCTTCCTCAGAATGAGGAAAAATAAAACTAAAAGTAAAATAAATTAATGACTAACTCCTTTGAACTTGATCTTTAAGATTGCAAATATCATTCATTGGCTTGAGCTGAGGTGGTTGGTTGATTGCAGATTTTAATTGCCAAGAAAATATGGCATATGTCAATGCTGGAACCATTTTTTGTGTAGAGGTTGTTAAACACCTTAGAGTCACCCATTGGTTGTGTGGTTTTACTAGAAACTACCAGTATGCCTCCCAATTTAGGTTGGTTAGATGTTTCATAGCCTATTCCTTTCATGCACTGTCTATTTCCATTGCTTCTCTAGTTTCTTGATATTTGGTAGAAACCCTGGTACATACTCTTTGAAAAGATTAGCACCATGAAGGTTTTCATTTATGGCCTCTATTATGCTGGTTTTTGCTCTGACTGCTATCATTGTTGCCCTTTCTGCCTGTTTTAACTGAGAATCCCAATCTGTAAGCAAAATATCTTTGTGAGACTCCTCCAACTTTGATAGGTCAGCCTTTCTTCCATCCTCTGATTCTTGTCGGGTGATAAGTTCAGAAACCCTTTTGTTTATTTCTTCATACTCAAGCCTCATATCAATTATCTGGTTCGTCAATTTATCACTAGTTTCACAATAAGGATTTATTTGCAAAATCTTTTGGCAGAATACTTCCTTTTGTTGCATTAATAGGGTATTGAGGTTGACTGCTTCTTTAATGAATTCGTCAATTTGTGAGTTGTCTTTGAATTTATCTATCATGACTTGTATTTTCAAATGATTTTTTGCTAAGTTAGCCTAGTGCTGCATCCTAATGTGCTCGAATTCTCTTTGCAGTTAGGCTACCTGTAATTTTGCCAGTTGATTAGTTTTTTCTTCAGCTAGTTATTGTTCTAGCAGTAGAATGTTATGTTCCTTCTCTTTCAAAAACATTTGGACTTCAGTTGCCTTGTTGATAGTGGTTGTGGCATAAGATCCTGTGAACTGTCACAGATTTGTGAGATTCATTGATGGGTCGATAGGCGTTTCCTTCCACACAATATCCATTGGTTCATTTTCTAGAGTTGTAACAGCAGTGGTGTCTAGTTTCATTTTCTTCATTTGTCTTTTCACTATAGCCTTGAGGGTAGGACTATAGAATATATATAATGGAGGTATTTCCTCAATTCTTTAGACAATTTCATAAGTAGGAATAATAGGAATAACCTCAATATCCTGGGTGCCTGTATCAACTTCCCCTATTGTTTCTGGATTTTCTTTATGTTGGGTTTGCTTGGGAGTTTGTAGTTCAGATATCTACTCAAGATTTGTGTCTGTATGGAGATTTTTATTGAACTACTCCCATTCTTGTTCTAGCTCAATGATTGGAGCTTTTCCTGATTGAATTGAAGTAGAAGGAACTTTTTTCTTTTTCTTTGTCAAGGCCTTTTCAGTTGTCTCCTCTTTGCTTTCAGTTGTGTCTTTCTCGGACTCTTTATTTGTGTTTACTCCTCCATTTTGAAATTGTCGCTCTGAGTGATCTAACTCATGAGTTGACTTTTCTTGGGTTTCTTCTTCATAATTCTCTTTGGAACTTCCCTCCAAGCTTATGCTAGGAGTTTTCTCTCTTATTGGTTCAATTCAAAATAGGTCTAATGGGACCTTCGATAGTCTCTTATTTCTATAGACATGGAAAGAATTATTATCTTCTGTGGTCGACAGTAGTGATTCCATATGTAGAACTTGTGAAAATGTTTCTGCTTGTAGGAATAGGTCATCGAAGGCATCCTCTTTGTGGTTGAATTGTTTGACTTTTACCATAGTAGTAAATTCATTAACAATGCCATTTGGGTCGTATTGCCTTCCTGGAACTGTAGCCAATTTCAGAGACATAATAATCTCTTCTTCCGTTGATGCATGTCCATAATCATGTGGTGAAAAAGTACCACATTGTAATTGGAAGGTCCGCCAAATGGCTTTCTTCTGCTCTTTCAGTCCTCTAGTTAAACCACCTTCCCCTTTAGTCTGGTAGGCTATTTCTCTGACCAAAATTTTATCAGGGACATAATATGGGAGGATGTGCGGAGAAGCAATGCTCCCAAAATCTCTAATGTAAGTGAATGTCTCTTCCCAAAACCATTTGGCTACTATAAAGATATCTACTTCGGCCTCTTGAGAAAACATAGGGGTTGTTTTATCAAAAACTGCTTTATGAATAGGCAACATAACACCTTGACATATTTTATAAAAATGCGGGTGGAATTGGGATTCCCACAAAATTTTATGGTATATATGGATGGGAAGCGGGTTCTATAGAATCCATTTCCATACCATATTCAAAAAATGAGAACTAAAACAAATTGCATCCATAACAAAAGAACTCATAAAGAAAGGGGGATAAATCTTTAAATAATGACTCTTTTTCTTTCTATATTCCACAATGGTCTTTGCCAAATTGTGTGATAAAATTTCAGCCTAGTTTATAATCGTTTCATTAACTGTTTCATATATTAATATGAGCCATTCTATAGAAAATTTGGTGCTATTAGGTCTACCTAATAACCTACATACCATTGCTGCTTCGAAACTATGAGGGGGAGAAATGGATGACATTGAGTACATACCAGTTTTATTGCATTTGAGTTTGCCTTTGCTTGATCTCTAGGTCTATGTGACGTCTAACAAGTCCTCATTTTATTTGGTGAATTGCTCAAAGAACTATTTTTTGTAGAGCTTTTGAGGCTGTAGTAACTAGTACGTTATTCATGGGCTGTCTGGTGAGGAAGACCTGATGACCTCTTGCCTTTTATCCTTAAAAGTTTTGTGTGATATGTTTACCTCATCAATTACCCATTGGACCATATCCATGTATGGTATTATCTTTGGTCTCGCAGTTATTCGGTGCAGGAATGAACATGATGTTTTGAAATAGGAGGCATCATATGACTCCTAAGAATCTGTTGTTGCCTTTGTTACCAGTGGCCTAGGCTGCTCTTCTTCTAACAAGTTATACATGGCCTCCCATGTCGTGGTTCTTTTGTCCTTGTTGCATGTGGTATCAGAGAAAAGTTATACCATGTCTGATTTCTCAAATGTAGACACATTTCCATTCTTCTCCATTGTTTTTAACGATGTTTTGTGTGGAGGTTTCCTGAAATGGAGCAAATTGAAGTTATCAAATAAACACAAGCGAGAATGAAAGTGAGAATTAAATGATACAGTTAACCTCAAAAGGTGATAAAAGAGGAGCTTTTATTCAAAACACAGATGAAAATATATTTTATCATGTTGAGCTGCTCTTTAGCATAAATGACATTAAACTTATTAAATACCCACTAAGGTCTCTTATGATTGCATGTATTACTCATTAAACTACCACATCGCAAACGGGAAGGGAAATTTTTTAAGGTGGCTAGTTTAAACTGTGAAAATGTTTATTTTTCTATTGCGATAATATTATCGCAATATCATAAATCACACTATCGCATTTTTGGTTATTCTTTTTTCCAAATTGTTTAGAATTCTACGGGATGCGAGATAAGTGGTATATTATTTATCGTTTAGAGCATCGTTTGCCTAAATGAATAATTACTTCATAAATTGCTTTTCACTAAGTGCTAGACTTAACTTATAATTTATATTATTTGTTTTATTGGGTCAAGGTTCTATTGCACTTCACAAACTCTTTCAGTTAATAATATTGTCTTTAAAGTAAAGTGTCGTGATGCGATAAGTATTGACTCGCCCTACCACAATATCGTATTTTGCATATTACGACATGCTGTGTGAGTTGCGTCTTTTGTGAAATTTGATATGTGATTGAGATAAGAACTTCATTTTACAATGAATACCTTAAGTCTTAGCTTTGAATGAAAAGTCTAATAATATCCTAAGTTAAATGTGGTGATCCCTTCCATCACAATTTGAAAATTTTGTTTGTTAATTAACTTTTGACACGCTTGGTCTAGCGATATGTGAAAAAAGTGGAATTGCTAGTCTTAAAGGGATTTGGCTTGATATCTTGATTTATTTCTAAAAATTTAAAAGAAAACGCCTAAATGCTAAATTTTTCTTGGAGAGTTTTTTATTAAAGGGTCCCCATTTATTAATAGAATATTAACTATTAAATAAATAAATGGGGGGGTTGTTGAAAAGCACAACACAACTATAGATTATCATCCAGCATAATCATCACAAGTCAATACTATAATCAATTAAGGTCAATTAGCACTCTCAAACACAGATAATTAGAACAGACTTCATCGACAGACGACAACAAACATAACATAATAGATCAACCATTATCATCAACTTATACTGCAAAACCCTAGCAGATATACATGACTCTTATAAAGAAATTTTGGGTTTGTCCATGTCTTTTACACTTGATACCCATGTACAGATATGTCTATTCTGCAAAATATATATGCAAATATCTAGAATCAGATCCATGTATGTACGTGTTTTTTATGAAGCACACTTGAGTACAAATCTGTAATTACTAAGTCAAACCTTCGCTACACATCATAACACCTGTCAAACACAAATCTCATCATACACAATAATAGATACACATCATAAAATCATCATCACATATATATCCAACCATAAGTAGATTATTCAATATATAGTCATTTCAGATCCAATAGATCTAATCTATCATCTTACTCCTTGGTGCACACTTATTTCAAATCAAGCCAATCCTCAATAACCCAATACATGCACACTTAGCACTTTGATCTCCATCTCCTTATATAGCTTAGGCCTTAGCCAATACCTTAGGTCAATTTTGTAGTTATGCTAATGGTATTCTTTGACAGGATCAATTATCCATTGTCATGCTCATTATTATGGGCCAATACCATGGTAAATACCCCTGGTATTTAGAATACCATGGTGCGGAAACTGTACACGAATTTTCTTCACCATACATGCGTATGTATGCGGCCTTTGTTCACAAGATCCTTGTATACTTCTTAAAACATCATCTTTATCATTCCTCTTTCTTTAAATTGATATTCTTTTGTCCAATCTATACTGGCCTAAATACTTATCCCTATATTATCATGTTGACATCTTTATTAAGTAGGTTTCCATCAAGGACAACACATTTGTCATAATGCCAATAGATGCTACTATTTATAATTAAATAATAGGTTGAGACTGCATTGATATGATCAAATTATGGATCCAGTTTGAAAGATAGTTAAAATTGTTCCACTATGTTTTATTGAAGGAGGTGGTTGCTTCTATTAGTGGTTGGTTCCTCAATCAGATTGGAGCCTACAACAAGTTTGTTCTTACATATTTCAAAGTTTGGTGCCTCCATCAGGTTGGATACTACAACAAATTGGTGCTTGCATATTTCAGAGGTTGGTTCCTCATCGAATTGAAGCCTATAGCAAGTTGTTTGTTGCATATTTTTATGGGTAGGTGCCTCCAATAGGTTGGTGCCTACAAATTCATTTTTGGGATTCATGCCTACAAAATGATTTTGTGGTTTGTGCCTATAAGTTGATTTTTGGGGTTGGTGCCTCCAGCAGGCTAATTCCTACAAATTGATGTAATTAAATATTGATGAAAATAATAATGTTTGTGGTTTTCTCTCACAATGGTTTCCATATATATCTACTTCATGTGTATTGATGTGATGATTTATTTTATCGGTGCATTGTTATGCTTTCAGTTATGTTAAATTTTGAGATTGGTTAATTTGGTCATTACAATGATTCCTCCCCCCTCATTCGTTGTGTAATCAATATACTAACAAAAATTCCTCAAATGTGCTTATCTTGAATAAAACTCAACATCCATTATTGTAGACAAATACTACTAAATGCAAGTATTCATCCTACTTGGACAACTTAACCATCACATACATTATTAACATGTATTTGATCACATGATTGAAATTCTCGTTTTTCCCATCTATTTTTTTATGATTAGTAGTATCAAAGTTCATATTTGTACCAAAACACTTGAATAATTTCCAAAAGTTTCAAGTAAAATTTGGATCTCTATCTAGAATAATTTTATTAGATATCTCATGCAACATGGAAATCTCATTCAAGTAGACCTTATCTACGTTATTTTCCTTATGAATTGGTTTAACTGGAATAAAAATGGTAGACTTAGTTTATTTTTCCACTAATACAATTATTGAAACATTTTCCTTCTTTTCTTAAGCATCTTGCTATAAAAATCAGTAGTAACCACTACCCATTCCCTCTTGAAAATAGATAATGGATGTAGCAAACCTATTGGATGTATGTGCTCAACATTTACTACCAAAAATTTCAATTACCTGACCATAAAATAAACTACACCATTCTACATTATTAGCCAATAATATTGGCTTCTTACTGTTCCAATTGCTTTGTGATAACATGGATTTCCAACATATGGAACATTATGCATTTTTTTTAAAATAGTTTCTTTTAAGCAAATAAACTATGTTTTTTTGAATATGAATGGACTTCTCTTCCAATTTGTAAACCTCACACTCCAAATACACATTCTCTTGATATAATCCTTATTTTATCTAAGATGATTTCAAATTAGGTTTACACATACATGATGGCTATAGCATGCATCACATGTACGCTTTTATTAACAAAATCATCAATATTGTTCTTCTTCCATCTAATATGTTTAATACAAAATTCATATTCGCTAAGTGTTGATCAGTGGTTGTCATTGATGTCAACCCAAGCAACACCAGGGGATACCCCGATTTTGCATGGGAATTTTTACTTGACAACTCATCTTATTCTGAGTCAAGTATCTTCCAAATGGATTCTACTCATTGAGGTGTTTTCGTTGATATATGGTACACCTCCCAGTTCTTCACGGTTTGAGAGATATTCATGTTTGAAGTTAGTAACCCTTGTTAGGGGACTAAACCCCATGGGGTTGTGGCATGGCACTCATCATTGGTTGTGTCCATTGAATATTCAATAATTAATAACATTTTAAGCTCCTAAAATACATCAAACATTCACTTGTTAAAGACCCTCTCAACCTAAGACATTTCTATAAATTTGACCCTCATATCCTCTTCATTGAATCACTTTCAACGAAATATCTTGTGAGAAGAACTCTATAACTTTTTGACCCTCATGAGCTTCTAATGCAGGATTTTTTGTATGTATTTTAAGGTTTCATTGAGGTCTGGTTAGGGAAAAAAATTATGATCAAGTTTGAAGGTTTGATTTGAGGCAAGTTTAGAACCTTGGATTCTAGGATTTCGCTGCTTTAAATAGGCCATCATGGAATTTTCGCTATAATGTTTTTTCTATGAAGCTTCTGATGCTGAAATTAAAACCCATTTGAGCCTACATCATTATGAACCTCATGAAAAGCTTTTAGATCTTGGTTTGCTATATTTTTTGATATATGATCTGAGGAAGTTAGGGTTCTTGCAGGCTCCCGAATTCCATATAAAAGAGGTGACCTTGAGAAAATAATCATAACATTCTCTCTGATAATTGGATTCAAATTTTGTAAACCATGACAGAAATAAGATAGACTTTAGTTTTTTGGGTATTGTTTCCAGGGTTGAAGGTCGAAACAGTGACGTGGTACTTCGTACAAGTTCACTCTACTGAATCGGTCTACAATTAGGTCATCGTGGTAGATTGGGCATAACTCCTTCTTGAAGAATCCCATCTCAATTAGACCTATGGGGCTACAAAGAGGACTTAGAGGGCTACCACAGGACAAACATTCAGACCTTGGAGATCTGAAATTACATATATACAACATATTCAATATCGAGCTCCTAGAAGGCAAGAAAATGTATGCATTCAAGAATCACCGCAACAAGGACCACACATCAACAATCAAGGGTAAGTCTGCTACAACAAGGTATGTATAATTATCATTTTCATTTGAATTTTCAATATCATCTCTGACAAATTTTTTTGCAGGATAGCGTTTGTATTTTCTTTTGTAGTTTTTTGGATCTTGCTCGTTAATGCATGTGTAGGAAGGAGAACACTTTAGGACAACTCAGACACCTATAATAAGGACGTGCAGCACCAAAGTACCATTATTGAAGCAAACACAATAGCACATCAACAGCTGCAAGTGATCAAGAATTTGTGTAGAGTCAAGCTTCAGTTCTTGTCAAGAGTCAGTCTTGTAAAAGATCATCATTGTAGAATTGTAAAAGAGTGATTATTGTAAAAGAGTGAATCTACCTAGAGTTCAAGAGGCATTGTTGGGATTATGTCATGGTTGGGTGTAGGTCATAGTGTGATTGGGTTTTCGGTCAAGTACAAGAAAATCATTGTAAATCATATTATATCGTGGATCATTGTCCCTAGTATAGGAGTCCACACTCTTGTCTCATTTCTTATCATTATAAGGCGGCAGGGAGGTGTTAGGCAGGTGCATGAAGTCACCTACAGGTTGGAGCTTGTGAACACTTCAGGGTGGTAGTTTGGTCTAGGATGTTGGGGCATCCATTCAGTTGACTACTCAAGAAACCAAGTTGTTGGGTCATCTTTCAAGTGGGCGTTGGAGAAGAATTTTTTTCTAGAATTCTAGGAAGTTGTAACTTTCATTTAAGTTGGGGCTGAAGATTAAAGAATTTATTAGAAAATTTTTCGGTGTTTTTTGACCCAGAGGGGGTTTTCCACCTAAAATTGTTGTTCCTACTGTGTTTTATTGTTTACTTTTGTTCTCATCTTTTGAAAATTCAAAGGTAAACTTCCATTGTTATTTTTTTTATTGTGGTGAGATTGGGCATTTTGCAGCCAAGTGTCCTCACAAAATGAGGTTGTTATAAAGGGAAAGGCAAGTGCTACGAAGTTCAACAAGTAAGGAAAGAAGAAATGGTTTAACAAGAGTTTCTTCTCCAAATAAGATAGCTCCTCAACCAATGAAGATAGTGATGATGAAGAAGAAATCAATCAAAGAGTATTGTTTATGGCCAAGCATAATAAGTAAGAGTCAACTGACGAAGAAGGAGACGAAGAAGAAGAGGTGATTGAGGTTGAATTTCAAAACGAAGTAATCAAGGTTATCAAAGAGCTCAAGGTCGACAAGAAGTACATTAACACTCTTGAAGATGAATTAAAGACAGAAAGGGAACATGTCCTAAATCTTAAAATCAAGGTTGATGAATACAAACAAATTGAAGAAACACTCAGGAAATAATTAAAGGAAAGCAACAAGGAAATATAAGCATTGGAGCCTGAAATAGTCTCTGTATGAAAGGAAGTAAAAAAATGGAAAAACTCTTCAAAACTATGCCAGCAACTCAAAGGCATTGGAAGAACCCATCAGCAATAAGTGATCATGCAGTGACAAGACTAGTCTTGTTTACAAAGAAAAATCTGAAAAGGAGTCAATTCCTTCTATGAAAACAAAAAATGAAGGAAATGTAAAATATACTAAGAAGGAAGACCTCCTAGCTAAATCAAGAGATCAAAACTCGTAGGAAGCACCTTGGAAGATAATTCCTCGAAGAAGATTTCCTCCTAGGTATCAACCTATCTTTTATGGTCATTATTATTCATGTGGAAGGTTTGGACATAGAGGTGTAGAATGTTGCACATATGTTTGGAATGAATATAGTTCTGGGAGATCATTCGGAAATAGATATTCCAAAAATCAACAAAATATCAACATATTTGATCCTTTGAGAGATGATACCGAATGTTATAAATGTAACAATTTTTCACATCTATCTAAAGATTGCAAACTTGGAAGTTCTTCAAAGGAATTCTTGCAAAATCAGAATGAATAAGTATGGAAAAAGAAGACTGAAAATTGTGCTCTCGCTCTCAAGCCTCAAAGCAACAGAATTGTTTGGTATGTTGACAGTGGTTGCTCAACACATATTACAGGAGATAGAAATAAGTTCATATCCTTGAAGGAAAAGAAGGATGGAACAATGTCTTTTGGAAATGACGGGTCTTTAAACGTCATAAGAGCAGGTACAGTCACACTTGGAAGCAAGGATGCATTAGTGAAGGATGTGTTGTTGGTTGAAAATATGAATCAAAATCTTCTCAGTGTTGGGCAAATGTGCGATCAAGGACGCATGATGTTATTCAACTCAAAGAAATGTGAAATCAGGAAAGGAAAGTTTGGTAAAATTGTGGCTACAACAAGCAGAGCTCCAAATGACATATATATTTTGGATGAGGCACCTAAAGGGTGTTTCTTGGCGAAAGAAGATGAAATTTGGTTATGGCACAAATGAATGGGACATATAAATTTTGAAAATTTTGTCAGGATGAGCAAAAAGGAAACAATAAGAGATATACCTAAAATTTCAAAACCTACCAATATGATATGTGAATCTTGTAGGCATGGCAAACAGAGAAAAGTTGAGTTCAAGAAAAAATATCACTTTGCATCACGTCCATTGGAATTAATACATACTGATCTATGTAGTCCTATGAGAATAAAAGCTTTAGACAAAGAATTATACTTTATGCTAATGACAAATGATTACACCAAAATGACTGTCATCAGTTTCTTAAAGAAAAAGTCAGGGGAATTCGAGTGTTTTAAAATCTACAAGGAATTGTTCAAAAATGAAACTAATTTGAAGATCAATTGTCTGAGATCAGATATTGGCATATAATTCACTTCCAAATATTTCAACAGTACTGTGACGAAAATGGAATAAAAAGGCAATTCTCAACAGCCAAAACACCACAACAAAATGGAGTTGCTGAAATAAAAAATAGAATCATACAAGAAATGGCTAGAACAATGTTAAATGACTCAAAATTATATGATAAATTATGATTTCAAGAAATCGATACAATTGTATTCATTATAAACATAGGTTTTCTCAAGAACAATTGTAACATGACTCAGTATGAACTATGGAAAGGAAGGTCGGCTAATGTCAAGTACTTCAAAATATTTGGAATAAAATGATATATCAAAAGAGAAGATAAAAAATTTGCAAGTTCGATTCACGTGTTGATGAAGTTATTTTGTTGGTTATTCACACAAAAGGAAGGCTTATAGATGCTACAAGCTGAGGCAAAAACAAATAGTAGAAAACATAAATGTTACTTTTGTTGAAGATTGTGTTCCAAAGGATAACGATGAGATTGTTTTTTCAAGAAAATCTAAGGGATCTGAGGTATAATCTATGAAGAATGAAGAAGAATCTCCATAAGAACACCAATCAAATAAGGAAACAACAGTCAACCAAGAGGAAATAATAAATGATCAGTAGGATGTACATGAAACTTCACCAAAATTTTTAAAAGAATGGTGTCAAAATAATCATCCATCAAATTAAATCATCGGAAACATAAATGAAGGAATTGGAACCAGAAGAAGTTGAAAGCTTTGTTCATCACAGCAAGCCCAACTTTCTCTTTTAGCAACTTTTGATCCTAGCAATTTTCAGGAAGCTAGTCAAGATGAACACTCAGTAGCAACTATGAATGAAGAACTAAATGAAATTGAGAAGAATGACAATTGGGAATTGGTTCCACGACCAAAGGATAAATATGTTATTGGAACTAAATGGATCTTCATAAACAAATTGAATGAGAATAGACAATTTACCAGGAATAAGGCAAGATTAGTCTGTAAAGGATATGCACAAGTAGAAGGAATTGGTTTTGAAGAAACATTTTCTCTCATTGCCAGAATGGAAGCTATCAGGATGTTTCTCGCTTATGCATGCTCGAGAAAAATCAAAGTGTGCCATATGGATGTTAAGTCAGCCTTTCTAAATCGTGAATTCGAAGAAGAAGTTTACATTGAACAACTCAAACGTTTTCTGCTCTCTGACAAGGAAGACTACATCTATATATTAAAGAAGGCACTATATGGTCTCAAGAAAACTCTTAGGGCTTGGTATGCTCATCTTGATGGATATCTACATCAACACGGATTCAAGAAATGAAGCGCTAATAGCGATCCATATGTGAAAGTGGATCAAGATAGCCTAACAATTATCCAGGTATATGTGGATGATATAATATTTGGAAGCAATGATGACAGATTAAGTAAAAACTTTGCCACAAAGATGCAAAGTGAGTTTGAAATGTCTCTACTTGGCAAGCTGACATACTTTTTAGTGCTTCAAATATCTTAGCAAGATAAAGGAATATTTCTATATCAAGCCAAGTACATCAAGAAAATTCTCAAGAAATTCAAGATGAAAGATTTCAAGCATGTCTTGACCCCAATGGTAACATGTTGCAAGTTTAAAAGATTCATCAAAGGATGTGGACCAGAGGTTGTATATATCTATGATTGGTAGTCTTCTATATGTGACAGCTTCTCGACCAAATGTAAGCAGGCATTTTGAGAAGTAGCAAGATTCCAAGTAGCACCAAAAGAATCTCATATTATTGTCATCAAAAGAATTTTTCGATATCTTAAGGGCATAGCAAAATATGGTTTATGGTATCCCAAAGAAAATGATCTAGTTATCCAAGCTTATACAGATGCAGATTGGGTAGGAATTGTTGATGATCGAAAGAGTACTAGTGGAGCAACATTTTATCTAGGTGATTTCCTTGTTTCATGGGTAAGTTAAAAGAAGTCTTCAATCTCGTTATCCATAGCATAAGTAGAATATATCATGGTAGCAACTTGTTGTACTCAAGTTCTCTGGATGAAGAAAAGTTTACAAGATATTCGAGTCAAGTTTGATGATCCTATTCCCATCTTATGTGGTAACACTAGTGCCATTAGTATCTCCAAGAATCCTATGATGGATTCCAAAACAAAGCACATTCCAATCAAATATCATTTCGTTAGAGAGCAGGTCGCCAAAAAGAATATTAAGCTTGAATACATGAGCACAAAGGAACAAATTGCTGACATATTTACTAAACCATTACCTCATGAAGAATTTTAGTATGTTCGCCAAAAGCTTGGGATTCTCCCAAGTTCTCATTAGACTCTTTCTCTTAGCTAACTAAGTAGAAAGGGGAAGTGGAGGTGTGTGCAGTTTCGCAGGATGATAGTTTGATAGGGGGAGTTACCCTTTTCCATTGATGAAAAAGGGGGAGAGAAATAAGTATGAAGAGGTGCCATGATCACAGGGGAGTACTTGTGTTGCCATCAATGCCAAAGGGGGGGATTGTTGATTAGTGGTTGTCATTGATGTCAACCCAAGCAGCACTAGGGGCTACCCCAATATTTCATGGGAATTTTGACTTGAAAACTAATCCTACTCTAAGTCAAGGGTATTCTATATGGATTCTACTCGTCGAGATATTTCCCTTGATAAATGGTACGCATCCTAATTCTTAACGGTTTGAGAGATATTAATGTTTGAATTTAGTAACCCCTTTTAGTGGGTTAAAACCCCATGGGGTTGTGGCATGGAACTCATCATTGATTGTGGTCATCTAATAGTCAATAATTAATAATTTTTTAAGCTCCTAAAATCCCTCCAACATTCACTTATTGAAGACCCTCTCAACCTAATACATTTCTATAAATTGTGACACTCATATCCTCCTCATTGAAGCACTTTCAACGAAATATATTGTGAGAATACCTCTGTAAATTTTTTTCCCTCATAAGCTTCTAATACAAGATCTGTTATAGGGATTTTAAGGTTTCATTGAGGTCTGTTTAGGGCACAAAATTATGATCAAGTTTGAAGGTATGTTTTGAAGCAATATTAGAGCCTTGGATTCTAAGATTTCTCTGCTTCAAATAGGTCATCGTGGAATTTTTGCTATAACATTTTTAATACAAAGCTTCAGAAGATAAAATTACAACCCATTTCAACCAAACTCTTGATGAACCTCGTGACAAAATTTAAGATATTGGTGTGCTGTATTGTCGAAGATATGATGTGAGGGAGTAAGGGTTTGTCTATGCTCCTGAATTCCATATCAAATAGGTGACCTTGGGAAATTCATCATAACTTTCTCTCTAAGCATTGGATTCAAATTTTGTAAATAGTGACAAAACAAGGATAGAATATAGCTTGTTGGATATCATTTGCAGGGTAGAAGGTAGAAACAATGACACATGGCACTTCGTACTATTTCACTCTACTGAGCTAGTCTACAATCAGGTCATTGTGGGAGATTGGGCATAAATCCTTCTTGAAGAATCCAATATCGATCCAACCTGTGGGGTTGGAAAGATGAATGGGAGGGATACCAAAGGAAACAATTTCAAACCTTGGAGATCCAAATTTACATAGATACAATGGATTCAATATCGAGCTCCTAGAAGGCAAGAAAAGGTATGCATTCAAGGATCACTACAGCAAGGAACACACATCAATAGTCAAGGGTAAGTCTGGTACAAAAAGTTATGCATAATTAGTGTTTTCATTTGAATTTTGAATATCATCTCTAACATGTGTTTTTCCAGGATAACGTAAGTATATTGTTTTGTAGTTGTTTGGGTCTTGCTTGTTAATACATGTGCAAGAACGAAATTTTTTTGAACAACTCAAACACATACTAGAAGGATGTGTAGTGAGAAAGTACCATTACTTAAAGAAACCGCAATAGTACCTCAGCATCTGCAAGTGATCCAAGAAGTCGTGTTAATTAAAGCGTCAGTTCTTGTCAAGAGTTAGCCATGTAAAATATCATCATTGTAAAATTGTAAAAGAGTCATTATTGTAAAAGAGTCAATCTGACTAGAGTTGAAGAGTCATTGTTGGGAGGTGTAGGAGTCATTGTTGTGATGATGTCATGGTTGGGTTGCAGGTCATAGTGTGATTGGGTGTTCGGTCAAGTACAAGAAAATCATTGTAAATCGTATTATATCCTAGATCATTATCCTTGGTACATGATTCCACACTCTTGTCTCATTTATGATCATTATAGGGTGGTAGGGAGGTGCTAGGTAGGTGCATGAAGTCGCCTACAGGTTGGAGCCTGTGAACACTTCAGGGTGGTAGGTTGGTCTAGGATCTTGGGGCATCTATTGAGTTAACTACTCAATAAACCAGGGAGTTGGGTCATCCTTCTAGTAGGAGCTAGAGAAGAATTCTTTTCTAGAATTCCAGGAAGTTGTAACTTTCATTTCAGTTGGGGCTAAAGATTAAAGAATTTATTAGTAAAGTGTTCGGTGGTTTTTGACCTGGAGGGGGTTTTTCCACCTAAAATTGTTGTGCCTAGTGTGTTTTATTGTTTACTATTATTATTGGATAAACATTAATAATAATTGAAGATTAAGTAATGCTATGAAAATCTTTAAAAGTGTTGCTTGCTATGGAATACGGATTCATCGCCCCTCTCAGCATTTCCAACAATTAGCATCAAATATTGGTTCCTTCAATAGCAGTCTAACAACTGGAAGGAGATAATGGAGTATACTAAGAATAGAGTTCCTTTGTTCAATGGAAATAACTATGAACTTTGGAGTGGACGAAAGAAGGCTCATTTGTTGGCACAAGGATACGAAGTATGGGAAATAATTGACAAAGGCTTCACACTGACCTCAGATGAAAAAGGTAAGAAAAATATGGTATATCATGCAAAGGCTAAAGATATTATTATCAGTGGGCTTATTGAATATGTCTATCTTAATTTATTGAGTTGCAGAACTATTAAAGAGGTATGGGGCAAGCTTGACTATATATATACATATATATATATATATATCTATATATATATATATATATATATATATATATATATATATATATATATATATATATATATATATATATATATATATGTAGGTGACTCAAAGGTTAAAGAAGCAAAGCTTCAAATTTACACTGAAAATTTTGAGCAACTCAAAATGAAGGAAGATGAAAATATCGCTACATATTTTTAGCTTGTTGATGAAACAAGAAACACATTGGAATGTTTGGGAGAAATTGTCGACACAAAAATTGTTGTCCGAAAGATCCTCAGAACCTTACTAGCAAGATTCAACCCAAAGGTATCTGTCTTGGAAGATAGATCAGATCTGACCAATCTCAGCATAGATGAATTGCATGGAATTCTCACGACATATAAAATGAGGATTGAAGAAGAGGATGGTACATCTCACTTAGAAACAACATTTTCCACATCCAAGAAGACTAGTAAGGACAATCAGACTCCGAAAGTGAAAACTTGCAGTTGTAAAGATGAAGAAAAGGAAGAAGATGAAGAAGAATGTTTAGATAAAGAATTTTCCTACTTCACACGAAATATGAGAACAGGTGTGGGACAATTCAAAGGTAAACTTCTATTGTCATGTTTAGATTGTTGTGAGGTTGGGAATTTTGCAACCAAGTATCCTCACAAAAATGGGGTTGTTATAAAAGGAAAGACATGTCCTAGGAAGCTCAAAAATAAAGGAAAGAAGAAATGGTTTAAGAAGAGTTTCTTCTCTAAAGAAGATAACTCCTCATCTGATGAAGACAATGATGACGAAGAATAAATCAACAGAATAGTATTGTTAATGGCCAAGCACAGTAAGCAAGATGCATCTAACAAAGAAGGAGACAAAGAAGAAGAGATGAATGAGGTTGAATTTCAAAAGGGTTATCAAAGAGCTCAAGGCCGAGAAGAAGTACGTCAACACTCTTGAAGATGAATTAAAGATAGAAAGGGAACATGTCATAATCTTAAAATCAAGGTTGAATAATACAAACAAGTTGAAGAATCACTCAAGAAAGAATTAAAGGAAATCAACAAGGAAAGAGAAGCATTGGAAGCCGAAATAGTCTCTCTACGAAAGGAAGTAAAAAATGGAAAAACTCTTCAAAACTACACCGGTAGCTCAAAGGCATCGGAAGAACTCATCAGCAATAAGAGATCATGCAGTGACAAGATTGTTCTTGGTTACAAATAAAAATATGAAAAGGAGTCAAGTCCTTCTATGACAACAAAAGATGATGGATATGTAAAATCTACTAAGCAGGTAGACCTCCTAGCTAAATCAAGATATCAAGACTCGCAGGAAGAACCTTGGAAGACAATTACTCAAAGAAGATTTCCTCCCAAGTATCAACCTGTGTTTTATGGGAATTATTATTCATGTGGAAGGTTTGGACATAGAGTTGTAGAATGTCACACATATTTTTGGAATGAATATAGTTTTGGGTGTTCTTTTAGAAATATATATTTCAAAACTCAGCAGAATATCAATAGATTTTATCATTTGAGAGATGATGTCGAATGTTACAAATGTAACAATTTTGGACACCTGGCTAAAGATTGCAGACTTGGAAGTTCTTCAAAGGAATTATCACAAAATAAAAATGAACAAGTATGGAAAAAGAAGACTGAAAAGTGTTCACTCACTTTCAAGTCTCAAAGAAACAGAAACATTTGGTATGTTGACAATGGTTTCTCAACACATATGACTAGAGATAGAAATAGTTTCATATACTTGAAGGAAAAGAAAGAAGGAATAGTGTCTTTTGGAAATTATGGGTCTTCAAAAGTCATAGGAGCAGGTATGATCACTTCGAAGCAAGGATGCATTAGTGAAAGATGTGTTGTTGGTTGAAAATATGAATCACAATTTGCTAGTTTTGGATAGATGTTTGATCAAGGACACATGATGTTATTCAACTCTAAGAAATGTGAAATCAGGAAAGGAAAGTTTGGTAAAACTGTAGCTACATCAAGCAGAGCTCCAAATGACATATATATTTTGGATGATGCACCTAAAGGGTGTCTTTTGGTGAAAGATGATGAAAGTTTGTTATGGCACAAACGAGTAGGATATATAAATTTCGACAATTTGGTCAGGATCAACAAAAAGGAAGCAATAAGAGATATGTTGAAAATTTCAAAACCTACTAATACAATATGTGAAGCTTGTAGGCATAGAAAATAGACAAAATTTGAGTTCAAGACAAAATAACAATTTGCATCGTGTCCATTGGAATTAATACATATTGATATATGTGGTCCTATGAGAACAAAAGGTTTAGACATATAATTATACTTTATGCTAATGACAGATGATTATGCCAGAATGACAGCCATCAGTTTCTTAAAGAAATAGTCAGAGGCATTCGAATGCTTTAAAATCTACAAGGAATTGGTCAAAAATGAAACTGATTTTAAGATCAAGTGTTTGAGATCAGATAATGATGGGGAATTCACTTCTAAGGTATTTCTGCAATACTATGATGAAAATGGAATAAAAAATAAATTCTCAACAGCAAGAACACCACTGCAAAATGGATTTGATGAAAGAAAAAACAGAACCGTACAAGAGATAACAAGAACAATGTTAAATGACTCAAAATTAGATGATAAATTTTGGGTTCAAGAAATCAATACAATTGTATTCATTATAAACAGAGGTTTTGATCAAGAACAATTGTAACATGACTTTGTATGAACTATGGAAAGGAAGGTCAGCTAATGTCAAATACTTCAAAATATTTGGAAGAAATGCTACATCAAAAGAGAAGATAAAAAATTGGTCAAGTTCAATTCCCATGTTGATGAAGGTATTTTCGTTGGTTATTCATGCAAAAGGAAGGCTTATAGATGCTACAATATGAGGTGAAAACAAATAGTGGAAAGCATAAATGTTAATTTTCCTGAATATTGTGTTCCAAAGGATAAAGATGAGATTGTTCCTTCAAGAAAATCTAAGGGATCTTAGGTAGAATATGTGAAGGATGAAGAAGAAGCTCTGGAACAAGACCAATCAAATAAGGAAACAATAATCAACCAAGAGGAAATAAGAAATGATCACCAGGATGTACAACAAACTTCTCCAAAATTTTTAAAAGAATGGTGTCAAAAGGATCATCCATAAAATCAAATCATCAGCAACATAAATGAAGGAATTCAAATCAGAAGAAGTCGAAGCCCACCTTGCTCTTTTAGTAACTTTTGAGCCTAGAAATTTTTAGGAATCTAGTCAAGATGAACACTCGGTAACAGCTATGAATGAAGAGCGTGATAAAATTGAGAAGAACGACACTTGGGAATTGGTTCCACAACCAAAGGATAAAAATGTTATTGGAACTAAATGGGTTTCAGAAACAAATTGAATGAGGACAGACAGGTTACCCGGAATAAGGCAAGATTAGTCAACAAAGGATATCCACAAGTAGAAGGAATTGATTTTGAAGAAACATTTGCTCTTATTTCTAGAATGGAATCTATCAGGATGTTTCCTGCTTATGCATGCTCGAGAAAAATCAAGGTGTAACAAATGGATGTTAAGTCAGCCTTTCTAAATGGTGAATTGGAAGAGGAAGTTTACATTGAACAACCTAAAGGTTTTCTACTTTCTGACAAGGAAGACTAAGTCTACATATTAAAGAAGGCACTATATGGCCTCATGCAAGCTCCTAGGGCTTGGTATGCTCATCTTGATGGATATCTACATCAACAGGGATTCAAGAAAGGAAGTGCTGACAACAATCTCTATGTAAAAGTGGATCAATATAACCTAACAATTATCAAGGTCTATGTGGAAGATATAATATTTGGAAGAAACGATGAAAGATTAAGTAAAAAAAATTCCACAAAGATGAAAAGTGAGTTTGAAATGTCTCTACTTAGAAAGCTAACATACATTTTAGGGCTTCAGATATCTCAGCAGGATTAAAGAATATTTATATATCAAACCAAGTACATCAAGGAAATGCTCAAGAAATTCAAGATGGAAGATTGCAAGCATTTCCTTACACCAATGGTAATAGGCTGCAAGTTAATTTTAGAAGATTCATCAAAGGATGTGGACCAGAAGTTGTATAGATATATGATTGGTAGTCTTCAATATGTCACAGCTTCTCATCCAGACGTAATGCAGGTAGTTGGACAAGTTGAAATATTACAAGAAGCACCAAAATAATTTCATATTATTGTCATCAAAAGAATTCTTTGATATCTCAAGGGCACAAAAAAATATAGTTTATGGTATCCGAAAGGAAATGATCTAGTTATCCAAGCTTATACAAATGTAGATTGGGCAAGAAGTTTTGATGATTGAAAGAGTACTAATGGAGCGACATTCTATCTAGATGGTTGCCTTTTTTCATGGTTAAGTAAAAAGCAATCTTCAATCTCGTTATCGAGAGTGGAAGTAGAATATATAGCGACAGCAACTTGTTGTAGTCAAGTTCTCTATATGAAGGAAACTTTGCAAGATCTTCAATTCAAGTTTGATGAGCCTATTACCATCTTCTATGATAACACCAATGCCATCAATATCTCCAAGAATCCTATGATGCACTCCAAACCAAAGCACATACCAACCAAATATCATTTCATTAGAGAGTAGGTCATCGAAAAGAATATCAAGATTGAATATGTTGGCACGAAGGAAAATATTGCTGACATATTTACTAACCATTACCTTGTGAATAATTTGAGTATCTTCACCAAAATCTTGGGATTCTCCCAATTTATCATTTGACTCATTCTCTTAGCTAAATAAGTAGAAAGAGGGAGTTGAGGTGTGTACAAGTCTTTAGGATGACAGTTTGAAAAGGGGAGTGACCCTTTTCCATTAATGAAAAAGGGGGAGATAAAGAAGTAGGAAGAGGTCCCATGATCACAGGCGGAGTACTTTTGTTACCATCAATTCCAAAGGGGGAGATTATTGATGAGTGGTTGTCATTGATGTCAACCCAAGCAATACCAGGGGCTAGCCCGATCTTGCATGGGAATTTTGACTTGATAACGCATCATGTTCTAAGTCAAGGATCTTCTATATGGATTCTACTCATCGATATGTTCCCCCTAATATATGGTATCCCTCCTCGTTCTTCACGGTTTGAGAGATATTCGTGTTTGAAGTTAGTAACCCCTGTTAGTGGGCTAAACCCACATGGGGTTGTGGCATGGAACTCATCATTGGCTATGGTCATTGAATAGTCAATAATTAATAATGTTTTATTATCCTAAAATCCCTCCAGTATTCACTTGTTGAAGACCCTCTCAACCTAAGATATTTCTATAAATTGTGACCCTCGTATCCTCCTCATTGAAGAAATTTCAACAAAATATCTTGTGAGAAGACCTCTGTAATTTCTTGGCCCTCATGAGATTTTATGTAGGATATGTTGTATGGATTTTAAGGTTTCGTTGAGGTTTGGTTACGGCACAAAATTATGATCAATTTTGATGGTATTTTTTGAAGCAAGTTTGGAGACTTGGATTCTAGGCTTTCACTGCGTCAAACAGGTCATCATGGAATGTTCACTATAAATTTGTTTCTATGAATCTTCAACAGCTGAAATTAAAACCCATTTTATCCAAAATCGTTATGAACCGTGTGACCATATTTCAGAGCTTGTTTCACTATATTTTCAGCGATATGATCTGAGGAAGTTAGGGCTTTTGCAAGATCCTGATTTCGATATCAAACAGGTGACCTTGGGAAAATCGTCATAACTTTCTCTCTGAGCATTGGATTAAAATTGCATAAATATTGATAGAAAGAGGACAGACTCTAGTTTTTTGGTTATCATTTTGAGGGCCTACGATCGAAATAGGGACATGTGGCACTTCATACAAGTTCTCTCTACTGAACCAGTCTATAATCAGGTCATCGTGGAGATTGGGCATAACTCTTTCTTGAGGAATCCAATCTTGATTACACCTATGGGGTTGGAAATAGGTCTCATTGGGCTACCACAGGACGAATTTGAGGCCTTGGATATCCAAAATTACATAGATAAAACAGATTCAGTATCGAGCTCCTAGAAGGAAAGAAAAGGTATGCATTCAAGGATCACTGCAACAAGGACCACACATCAATAGTCAAGGGTAAGTCTGCTACAACAAGGTATGTATAATTAGTGTTTGCATTTGAATTTTGAATATCATCTCTAACATGTATTTTTGTAGGATAACGTAAGTATATTTTTTTGTAGTTGTTTGGGTCTTGCTTGTTAATGCATGTGCAAGAAGGAGAACACTTTAGGACAACTCAGACACATACTAGAAGGACGTGCAGTGCCAAAGTAACATTACTTGAAGCACACACGATAGTACCTCAGAAGCTACAAGTGATCCAAGAAGTCATGTCATGTCAAGAGTCAGTTCTTGTCAAGATTTAGTCTTGTAAAAGAACATCATTATAAAGTTGTAAAAGAGTCATTATTGTAAGAGATTCAATCTGTCTAGAGTTGAAGAGGAATTATTGGGAGGTATAGGAATCATTGTTGGGATGATGGAATGGTTAGGTTGTGGGTCATAATGTGATTGGGTGTTCGGTCAAGTACAAGAAAATCATTTTAAATCATATTTTATCATGGATCATTGTCCCTGGTACAGGAGTCCACACTCTTGTCTCATTTTTTATCATTATAAGGTGGTAGGGAGGTGCTAGGTAGGTGCATGAATTTTCCTACAAGTTGGATCTTGTGAACACTTCAGGGTGGTAGGTTGGTCTAGGATGTTGGAGCATCCATTCAATTGACTACTAAAGAAAGCAGTGCGTTGGGGTGTCCTTCTAGTGGGAGCTGGAGAAGAATGTTTTTCTAGAATTCTAGAAAGTTGTAACTTTCATTTCGGTTGAGGCTGAAGATTAATGAATTTATTATAAAAGTGTTTGGTAGTTTTTGACCCGGAGGGGGTTTTCCACCTAAAATTTTTGTTCCTACTGTGTTTTATTGTTTAATGTTGTTACTGGATAAACATTAATAATAATTGAAGATTAACTAATGCTCTGAAAATATTTAAAAGTGCTAATTTCTAAGGAATATAGATTCACTCCCACTCTTAGTATTTCCAACACTAAGAAATTATATCCATGTTGTATGTGCTTGAATTTAATTTCTACTATTAAAATATATATTTAACACTACTTTGTTCCATTCTTAACTCAAACTTGCTCCCCATTAGGTGATGCTTCCACATATTTAGCACATGAGTTGTCAAATAAAGGTAATAAGTCATGTGTGTTATAGTTCTTTTCATGCTCCTAAATTCTCCTGGATTCATAAGAAATCACCAGCCCATTATGAATAAGAAATTTACTAATTCCATCCTTTCAAAAATATATTCATGCCACAAAATATTCATTAGGTCAACAATCTTAAAAATCAATGCACTAGTAAAACAATTCTTTAACAATTGAAAGCTTTCTTAATAATTAGGTGTTGATTAAAACTTAATTACCTTATTCGATAAAAAATTGAAGGGATGAACAATATTGGAAAGTACTTTTATAAAGTTTGATAACATCCTTAAATTCCATGAATGAACTTATCTTGGCAATATTCTTAATTTGAGTCGATTCCCTAATAACTTCAATATTCTTTTGCTCTAGTGTGATTCCTTCCTCAAACATGATGTTTCTAAGTAATATATGTTGGGTTGTGTTATATTCTTTCCATGACTAACCTATGTAGTGAACCAGGGGGTTTGGTGGGGGGAGCCCCCCCTTCATTGCGTCAGTTGTGTAGTGGGGGGGTCACAGGGGGGGAAGCAACCCCCACTGTCTGGGGGGTTTGAGGAGGGCAGGTAGCCCCCCTCTACGGGGCCTGGGGCAGCACCCTAGGAAAAAAAAAATGGACCCTATGTTAGGTTGGGCGAACCTACCTATGGTATTCAGTCCATGGTATTGGGCGCGATGGTTTTTCGGTCCGTGGTATTGGATGCTGCGGCACGTATAAATATGTATAATAACATTGAAAGGAAAATAATAAAAAATCAAGCTGGTAGTCCCAGTTTTTGGATCTAGGGGAAAATCGTTGTGTATATGTGTTTTATGTGTTATGCCCTCGCATTTTTTATTTTATGTGTTTTAGAATTCGTATGCAGGTAATTTCTATATGGGGTTAAAACCTACATTTGGTATCAGAGTTGTGTTGGCTTCAAGGGGACGCCTTTGTTGCTAAGGGGTTTTGCTCAGGCCTGTGGTAGACCTTGTTTAGTGGGAGATCTGCGAGATCGATTCTGGTGGTGAAAGAAGATGGCGAGCAGTGGAAAGATAGAGATCGAGAAATTTAGTGGTCAGACTTTTGAGTTGTGGAAACTCAAGATGGAGGATCTGTTGGTGGATAAAGATTAGTGGATTGTGGTAGATCTAGGTACTAAACCAACGGGAGTGTCCGATGAAGAATGGAAGAAGTTGGATCGAAAGGAAAAGAGCACAATACGATTATGTGTCTCAAATTCAGTATTGCTGAATGTATCAGGGGAAGCTATGGTGAAGGCTTTGTGGGACAAGTTAGGGACTTTGTACCAATCTAAGTCTCTGGTGAATAAATTGTTCCTACAGAAAAAGATGCATAACCTAAGGATGAAAGATGGAGACTCAGTGACAGAGCATCTGAATGCATTTAATACTGTGGTAAGTCAGTTAGCATCTGTTGATATTAAAATTTTAGATGAAGATAAGTGCATTACTTTGTTGTGTTCTCTACTAGATTCGTGGGATAGTTTGGTTATTGCAATAGGTAGCAATGAAACTGCCTTGCATTTTGATGAAATACTCTCATCCTTGTTGACAGAGGAGATGAGATGGAAAAATATGGAGAGCCACAATGGTGATGCCTTGTCTGTACGAGGATGGTCCCAGAACAAAAGCAAAAATAAGTCATCGAGTGGGAGATCTAAATCTAGAGGGAGATCTAAATCCCCAGGAAAAATTGTAAAGGTGGTGTGCTAGAAATGCAGAAGGAAAGGACACTTCAAAAGGGACTATAAATCTAAAGCTCCTAATAAAGGAAAGGGATTTGATGATGCTCCTTCTGTAGAGGTGAAAACCACCTCAGATGAAGGTGGGGATGTGTACTTGGCTTCTTCAAGTACACATGTAAATCATGAGGCATGGTTGATTGACTCAGGTGCATCCTTTCACTTCATTCCCCATAGAGAGTGGTTATGTGAGTATGAGAAATATGATGGTGGTGATGTCTTCTTGGGGGATGATAGGAAGGCTAGAATCGTTGGTCATCGAAAAGTAAAGTTGAAGTTGCAAGGTGGAAGGGTTAGAACACTTCCGAGTGTTCTACATATTCCTGCATTGGCTAGAACTCTGATTTCTGTAAGCAAGCTGGATGATGCAGGTGTAAAGACAGTGTTCGAGAAAGATACCTGCAAGATGGTTCAGGGAGCACTGGTATTGATGCGGGGAGTTTGGATTGGAACTCTGTACAAGTTGCAAGGTAGCATTGTTGTTGATGGGTGCAACAGTTCCGTGGTTCCTGAAAGTGGAGCAAAAAATCTAGTGGTCTCTGGAGAAAAGACCATGTTGTGGCATCAAAGGCTTGGACATATTGGAGAGAAGGGCCTTCGAATACTTCATGGTAAAGGTATGGTAGAAGGTACGAGTAATAGCTCTCTGGATTTTGATTTCTGTGAAAATTATGTATACTGGAAGCAGAATCAGGTGAGTTTCCCCTCTGGTGGTAAGAGGGAAAAGCCGATATTAGAGCTTTTGCACAATGATGTGTTTGGACCCGTGAAGGTTCCATCACTGGGTAAGTCTGTGTACTATGTATCATTTATAGATGACTTCTCAAGGAATACATGGATATATTTCCTTAAGAAGAAATCTGAATTCTTTGACAGGTTTAAAGAATTTAAGGCTTCGGTGGAAAACCAGACAGAGAAGAAGATAAAGGTGTTGAGGATAGATAATCGTGGAGAGTTTTGTAGCAAGGAATTGGAAGAATTTTGTAAGAAGTGTGGTATATCACGACAGAAGACTACTCCATATACACCTCATCAAAATGGAGTTGCAGAAAGAATGAACAAGACATTAATGGAAAGGGCAAGAAGCATGCTGAGTGGTGCCAGGTTAGGACATGAATTTTGGGCAGAGGTGGTGGATATTGCATGTTACCTGGTCAACAGGTCACCTTCATCAGCGTTGGAGGATAAGACTCCACAAGAGGTATGGACTGGTAAGAAACCCTCTCTTTCACATCTAAGGGTATTTGGATGTGATGCATATGTACATGTTCCAAAGGAGAAAAGAACCAAGTTGGATAGTAAATTTGAAAAGTGTATCTTTATTGGTTATAAGGATGGTTTGAAGGGTTATAAGCTTTGGAACCCAGTAACAAGGAAGGTTGTGTATAGCCAAGATGTGGTGTTCAGAGAGGTGAAAGATGTTATTAAACATGAAGTCCAACCAAAGGAACCTGAGAAGATAGATTTTGAGCTAAAGGAAGAAGAATCAGACTCTAAAGCAGAGGAATAATCAGAAGATGAAGAGCCACAAACTCCAGCTGTGAGAAGATCAGTTCGAGAAAGAAGGTAACCAGAAAGGTATAGTCCATCTGCTTTCTGTTCAAATTTTGCTTTGTCTATTACTGATGATGATCCCAGAACTATGAAGGAGGTAGTGGATTCAGAGGATGGAAAACTCTGGAAAGAGGCCATGGTTGATGAAATGGAATCTTTGCACAAAAATGAGGCTTGGGATCTGGTGGATTTGCTGGCTGGAAGGAAACCCATTGGTAGCAAATGGGTGTTCAAAAAGAAGACAAATGTAGAAGGAAAAGTCGAAAAATACAAAGCTCAGTTGGTAGCAAAAGGTTATTCCCAGGTGTCGGGAATTGATTTTGGTGATATTTTCTCCTGTTGCCAAGGTAACTTCTATTATATTGCTTTTATTTGTTGCTGCTACTTTTGATTTTGAGGTAGAACAGATGGATGTAAAGACAAGATTTCTTCACAGGGATTTGGAAGAGGAAATCTACATGAAGCAACCTGAAGGCTTTGTAGTGAAGGGTAAGAAAGAACTGGTATGCAAGTTAAAGAAGTCTTTGTATGGGTTAAAACAGTCACCAAGGTTGTGGTATCAGAAATTTGATACATTTATACGGGGACTTGGCTTCACCAGAAGCAAAGCAGATCACTGTGTGTATTTTAAATTAATTGGTGACCGTGTTATTTATTTGGTCTTGTATGTGGATGATATGTTTCTGGTTGGAAATGAAAAAGAGATTATCAAGGATTTGAAGACCCAATTGTCCTCCAAATTCGACATGAAAGATCTAGGTGTTGAAAACTATATTTTGGGCATGGAAATTAAAAGAGATTAGGCAAAGAGGAAGCTCTGGTTAAACCAGAGGAAGTATGTCGAGACAATACTACAAAGGTTTAATATGCAAGATAGTAAACTGGTGAAGGTTCCTATTCCTGTAGGTGTAAAGTTATTTGCTAAACAGTGTCCCAAGACACAAGAAGAGGAAGAGGATATGTCCCGTGTTCCATATGCAAGTGCAGTCGATAGCCTGATGTATGCAATGGTCTATACTAGACTAGACATTGCACATGCAGTGGGACTATTAAGTAGGTTTATGTCAAAACCAGGGAAGGAGCATTGGACACCAGTGAAGTGGGTTTTCAGATATTTGCGTGGCACTAGTGATTATGGTTTGTTCTACCAAGGAAGACTAGGATTGGACAGAGTGTTGGATATTCATGGCTTTGTTGATGCAGACTGGGCTGGAGATCTGGATCAGAGAAGATCTACAAGTGGGTATGTGTTTAACCTATTTGGAGGTGCAGTCAGTTGGATGAGTAAGAAACAATCCATAGTGGCATTATCAACTACAGAGGCAGAATACATGGCAGCCACTCATGCAAGCAAGGAAGCAGTTTGGTTGCAGAGATTGTGTTCAAGTATGGGGTTAGTACAGGGAGCTATAAGGATAGACTGTGACAGCCAAAGTGCAATTTTCTTGGCAAAGAACTCTGCTTATCATTCAAATACAAAGCACATTGATGTTCAGTATCACTTTATGAGGGATATGATAGAAGACAAAAAGGTGTTGCTGGTAAAGGTGGACACTTTAAAGAATACTGCAGATGCATTGACAAAATATGTGAGCTCTGAGAAGTTCTCCTGGTGTAGAGAAACAATGGGCATTTCAAGGCTAGAAAAATGACTAAGCGCTCTTGTGGCCCCCTGTGGAAAGAAAAAAACAAGTGGGAGAATGTTGGGTTGTGTTATATTCTTTCCATGACTAACGTACATAGTGAACCGGGGGGTTAGAGGGGCAACGGAGTGCCCCCTTTGTTGCGCCGATTGTGCAGTGGGGGGTCACAGGGGGGCAACAACCCCCCTTGTCCTGGGAGTTTGAGGGGGGTGGGTAGCCCCCCTCTATAGGGTCCAGGGCAGCACCTCGACAATTTGGACCCTATATTAGGTTGGGTGAACCTACCTATGGTTTTTGGTCCATGGTATTGGGCGCAATGGTTTTTCGGTTCATGGTATTCGATGCTTCGGCATGTATAAATATGTATTATAACATTGAAAGGAAAATAATGAAAAATCAAGCTGGTATTCCTGGTTTTGGGATCCCGGAGAAAATCTCTATGTGTATGTGTTTTATGTGTTATGCTCTTACATTGTTTATTTTTTGTGTTTTAGAATTTGTATGCAGGTAATTTCTGTACGGGGTTAAAACCTATAATATTACTACCTCTAACTAGAAGGATTCCTTCTTAACTTCATATATAGTTTATAATCTCTTATTACTTGTAGTATTATCCTCAAGTGCTTTTCATGCTAGTCCCTTTATGATATATAAATTTTCATGGATATTCCACTAGAAAAGTTCATCAAAATAGATCTTATAATATTTTAAATTCTTATGCGATGTAAATTATTTCCCTTATACTATTAATTACTAGATTTTCTTGAACTTTATCAAATAATTGAAATATAAAATAAAATAAAAATAGAAATAACACATACAAACCATCCATGCAAATGAACATAAAAATTATCCTAATGTTGAGGCCTCAACACCTCCCCTTATTTTTTCTCTAAAATAGAGCCCCCCACATAAAATTTTGAAAATATTTTCTTGGATTCTTTTTGGTTTCCTATTTTTAGTGATTTTTTAGTTTCATCGTTTGTCTCTTTTGACAATCCCATCATATGTGTATCATCAATACCCTTCCGGTGATACTAAAAAAAAAATTCATTTCAACTCCTGGATCAAAAGTTGTGGTTGTTTAAAGTTTTATGTTTTTTCAATGGTTTGATGAGGTGGCATGCCACATGGCATCCTATGTGTAATTTCTAAGATGGCGGTACTAACTCAGCAAAAATTATAAGTGTTGTCTCTATTTCATCCCCACATATTACTACATCCTAACTACATCAACATCCAATCATGTTTTCTTCACACACCACGTGGCACTTCCATGTGGTTTCCACCTCAGCACTATTTTCCACATTGATGTCAGGGGGCACCCATAAGAGTATTTTGCATCAGTATGTGGGACCCACCATTGGGTTCACACCAAATTTTCAAATACTAGCAAAGTCGAGGAGGGAACGATGGCAAAGAAAGTCTATCTATTAACGAAAGGTGGGGAAAGTCTAATAATTGACGAAATGTTTTCCATCACAAGATCCATCAATTGATGGTCCTAGGAGATGGAAATTCATGATAGGGATTTTCCCATCCCATCATGTTGAACATATTTCATGTCTTACTTTGGTTTAGATGTAGTCTAGGAGGGTGTAATCCATTTCTAAAAGTTTTTTATAACAACTAGGCAATCACGTGGGGCCTCCACATAAGCTTAACTAATCTCATAATCTAAGGTTCCTACTAGCATTAGTTTTCTAAGGTTTCATTTTTGTTTAATATATTTTATTCATATAGTTTCACAATTCATAATGGGCCAAAACATTAACTAATTTCCTCTCCAATATGGCTTCCCTACATGCCTACACCATATTTGTATGTCCAATAGGGGAATTTTGAGTCCAAAATGGGCCTCCTAAGAAAAATGTATAACCAAAATAAACTTTATAAGAACCAACAGGATTCAAGATGATGATGTCAACCATGGGGGATGATTCACCATTTTTGGAGTAAAAAAGTAAAAAGATTAAAAAATAATAAAATAATAAAACTACTTTTTCAATTCATATTTTCAACATATCTCCCTAATGTTTACTCAAATTTTGAGTGGGAGTACTCGTTGGATGCAAAATTCAATTCCTCATCCAAGGAGTACCCATGTTCCATACTTTTGATGGACCTTACTACACAAAAAATGAGAAAAACATGAAAAAACATGATTGCAATCATGTTTTTTAATGCATTTCTCATTTTTCGTATAGTAGGGTCCATTGAAAGTATGAACATGGGTACTCATTGGATGAGGAATCAAATTTTTCATCCAATGAGTATTTCCACTTGATATTTGAGTAAACCCATAGGGAGATAAGTTGAAAAAATAACTTTTTCTTTTTTCCCTCTAAAATTTGATGATGTAATCTAATCTTATTTTATTATTTCCACTATTATTTTATAGTTTCCTTAGGAGGCCCATTTTAGACCTCAAAATTCCGCTAATGATTGTTTGTCATATTACACTTGAGCAGTTACACAATCCTATCTTATGGGGGTCATATCTCAAGCTATAGGTAACAAAATTAGGCCCACGAGTCCTCATTGAAAATTTTAAATCAAGGAGAAAAATATGGGATGGTTTATTTTTGAAAATATGTAATATAAACACCCTAAAAATTTATTAAAAAAGAGGCTACAAAACTGCTACAAATTGTGATCCCTATGCAATTTTTTAAGAAAAATATGACGACCAGAGAATTTTATTGATTGTACTACCTTGCAATCTTAACTATTGGTAAATAATGCAATAGAAGAAAATCATCTGGACCCAAATAATGCATGATTAGTTTTCAAATAATTTCATACCTGAGTTTTGCCTAGAATTTTAATACGTTTTTAATAATAATTTTATTGATATGTTTACAAAGATTTTAGAAGGTTGTTACCACTTGGAGTCTCAGGGTTCATGGATTATAATTTCATAGGAAAATTGGATTCAGTAGCTCCCCAAAAAATGAGAAAACAAATATTCATGAACTATCTTGAAACGACCTAGGCTATTTCAAATTAAATTGTATGGTTATATAAAAGAGGTTTGTAGAAGAGGGAAGGGTTCCAATTTTTGGAAAAGAGAGCATATTTTGCACCGTTGTAGGAGATTATTCTTGAGGTAAATTGGAAGGTTACAATACTGAATTACAGAGAGGATATTAGGCAAGGATAAAACTTATGTTGTCATACATCATCTTTGAAATTTATTGTCCTTGAGGATTGAAGCTATATTCCAATTTTGTGCACTGTGATAAAAGTTAGAACACTGTTGGAAAGCCCCTAAATCTCTATTTGTAATCAATATGAGTACTTCTTGAGTATTGTTACTCAAACTTGGCTATGGATAAAGATGCCATTCAATTTCGATTTATCTTTTGTTCCATATAAGTATGTGTTTCTAATTTATGCACTATTGTTAATTCATTAAAATACATGCTCATTTAAAACTAGTAGAAAGATGTATTTTCATGGTGGCTTAGACTAAGGTTATAATTGAATCATAAATTTAGGTAGGCTTGGATATGTTAGCTAATAACTTCTTAGCATCCTGATTATATGCTTATCTTTTTTTCATTGTTGTTGTGTCAGGAGAAGAGTTTCTATGATATAATGGCATATCTAACCTTGAAGTTAATAATTAGTATTTAAATTGAAGTATGTGCTTGAGAGGTTATGATATTTGTTTATTAGATAACAAAATATGCACATTTTCCTTAACTGATGTTGATCGTATGAGTTGCTTCTATGATTTTTTTATATCAATATAACCTTAGATTAAATTATGGTCCATTCTATTTGTATATTTCTCTTGGTTGATAGTGGGATCTTTACTTCTCTTAATCAAGAGAGATTAGATTTGTTTCTATTATTTGCATGTTAGATTAGATTGCATTTTCGTTTAGGAGATTATATTAGGAAGTCTCCATTTTTGGATAAAATCATTCAGGTGGAAACTAGGCCCACATACCGGTTGAAATCACCATCCCAAATGGAAAAGGGTCTAATTGGAGCCCTAATTCAATGATTTCCTAAATGTTAAAAAAAAAACACATTTTTTGCATCAATGTTTTTGGCGCTAGAAGTAGGGAAGATTGGCAAGTTGGCCTTTTGGAGCTTTTCATATTAAAGATTTATTTTTAATGCCTCTTTCCAAAATCCTTATTTGGAGATATATTTTGGCTAGATATCATGCACTACTCGATTAAACATATTTAAATACTTGTCAAAAAATAAATTTGATGGTAAGGGTGAAATAATTACAGTTGAACATGTTTTTCATTTTTATCCAAAATTGTAGTTCTCATGATATTGACGAAGGTGTTATGTGCAATATTTTCATTCTCACTTTCAAAAGTGGAGTTAAGAAATGGTGTGAATCATTTCCATTTGCTTTAATACACACGTGGGATAAGTTTTTAAGTAAATTCCTACATGCATTTCAAAATTATGACTATGCTAAAGTATGTTTAAAACTTAAAAACTTATGTAAATTAGAAGGTTAATTTGTAGTAGACTATCTTATTAGATTTAAATTATATGTCTTAAATTTTATTCTCATGATAAGACCTCTGACATAGACCTTAGAGAATGAATTATTCACCTTTGTTCACTTCCTTGTATAAAGAATAATCATGATGAAATGAAAGGTCATTCTTTTTTAAGTGCACATGCTACATTAAACAATAGGGATGATTCTTTTGAGTTTTATTATATTATTGATAATTTTGATCAACCACACTTTCAAAGAACTTTAATTATTAATTTAAAGAAGGTAAATATGAATTTAATGAAATTGATTCTGCTTTGAAATTATTTCAAGCTATAGTTTGATGTTTGTGGTGAACAAAATAATGGAGAAGTAGAATTGGAAACTCAGGTTGATCTAAAATTGGATTAGGTGATTTCTTCCTCCTTTCCAAATTCAAATGAAACAAAACTTAAGACTGTTTCAACACTTTGCAAGGTTAAAATGGGTCTTGAAACAATAGGTTTTACAATGACTCTTCAAATCATGAACCAATATCCATATTTAATTTAACATAATGAACATAACAACACATAATCCATGCAGGCATAAAGAAGAGCAAGAAAAAAAGTTTGTTGATGGAGTTCACCCCTCCTGGGCTACATCTTTGGGCCTATCAACATGACTAAACCTCTCATATATTCAGTATCGATGAAGTACATAAACATTTGTTACAGGTAAATATGTGGCTATTAACCCTACAAGGTAATGTTCTCCTACAAAGAACTCTTGCAATATAAGTAACTCAAAACATATCCTACAAAGATGGCATACTTCAACTAAAATGAGCTAAAAACATCATGTGCATACTTCAATTCCACATTGAAACACATAACCAAAACTTCATGTTAACGTAATTTGAACTTAAGTTGAACCCTGTTGGTTACAACTGTTGTAGTAGCCTTCTAGAAATGAGAATACCCCTACAAGGTATTCTCCATTCCCAAATACCTCCCAGAACTACTTCCAAACCCTAACTAATCCTTACACCTTTAGTCTCCAACCTGAAAAAATACCCTGTAGATGTTCCAAAGTCAGAAATTAGATATTACAAATGGATTCATAACATCCCAAAACCCCTAAGAAGTCTCTTTTAGAGCTCAATTTGGATAAAAACTCAAAACTATATGAGCTTTGAAGCTCTCTCATGAACTTGATTGTTAACCATCCTACAAATTCAACCTTCTGGCTAACTTTCCTACAAATCCTTCCCAAAATCTCTAATGGAGTGACAATTTTTCCCTTCGCAAGTGCATTATGTTGGATGTTTAATTCAGCCTCTAACCCCTTGAGACCGAAAAACTAGGTCTCATGGCCACATAAGGTTGTGGGCTAGGCCTTAATGCCTGCCCCCATTGGATAAGCCCTCAAACTCTAGGTGAGTGGTTACATGGGTGCCATGGGGACAAGGTTCAGGCTAACCATATGCCCTTCCTATCATAGCCCCTAAACTCCTATTCATCAGGTCACATAATGTCCATCGGACCTAGGGCTGGCCCCCACATCTTAGTGCTTCTATCGAGCACCCTTTGCATCCATGTCGGTCACATTATGGTCCATCGGACTTGCAGTTGGCCCCCTTCCTTGGCGCCTCCATTGAGTGCTCCCAAAAATTGCGCATGTGGTCGCGTTAAGGTCATAAGACCATGGGGCTAGCCCTCATCGAGGTGCCTTTCACGTAGCACCCCAAGCTTCTACTGCGGGTCATACCAAGGCCAGGTCACCAAGGGATGGGGCCTTAAACTCCGCTCCTCCACACTTTGGCTCTAGTTTATATGTTTTTGGTCCTATGGTATGTCGTTGTGGGCTTCAAGACCTCAGTTCAGGGCTAATCCCTAGCCCTTAGCTCCCCTTCCTGGGGTCTCATGGGCGTGGGGTGGCCGGGGGCTAGGGCTTAGCCCTCACCCCTTCCTCCAAATAGCATATGCGCAAAACTTATATAGTCCCTTTGCATTATATTTAATAGGAAACATAGTGCGGCCATAGTGGTAAGTCATTGGACTATTGGCTTGGAGGTCATGTGTTCGATTCCTATGGGGCAGTTCATCCCATAACATAATTTTTTTACCATTGTTGGGAGGCCGCGTGGCAGCCACCCATTGGCCCGCATGGCTCCTAGTTATTGGACCACATAAAAAAACCAACAACTAACCATAACACAGTAAATTCGAACCAATCCAGAGAGGATAAGTGGCAGTCTGCCATTGGTATGAGAAACCTAGTCAGCATGTCCAGTCACCCTACCCAGTCAGCGTACCTGCAAAAAATTTTCATGTTTCAAAAAACTATCAGAATGTGATATCGGGAACATACAATATTTGTTTGAGTTATTCATGTTGCATTGGATTCATATTGGTGATCTCTTTGATTTGGTGCCAATTTCAAGAAGTTCTGGGCACTTTCATTTTTGAGTGAAAATTTAATCGCCTAATCAGAAGTATCAATCTCTAATGGTAATGATCATTTTACTAGAAGAGATACATTTAGTTTTATTCTCTCTAATAATAATTTCTCATTATATCTTGATAATTTTTTGTTTGTAATTCTTATGACAATAAATCCTATCATTTAGAATATACTGCAGTTACAAAGACCTTTTTAAAAGACAGAGGAACTATCATAAATAAAATGAGCTATGAACTTCCCATCAGTTATAATCAGAATGATGAATCAATTAATGATCGTTCCTTGCATAGTTCTAAAAATTCTCATGTATGTTCATTTGATTATTCTTTTGTTTCTAATTTATATTTGTGAGGGAAGATAGCGAAGACATTTATGACGAACATTTGGATATTCGTTATATTGAAACACTTCATCCTTTGGTGAAGATTATTTCAGGTTCTCATGTTATTTATCCCCAACAAAAATATATATTTCAAGATTAGATGTCTTCTAATACAAATGATGCCATAATTGATCCTCATCTTGTATATTCTAAAAATCAAAATGATTTCATTTTTGAAAAAGTAATATCCATTCCCACATATGATTCTAAAGGCATAGATCAAGTTCCTATTGAATATTGTAATTTTTCACAAGTAGATAAAAATATTGATCTTGACTACAACATCTCAAGTGACACTTGTGAAAAAGAAATCTACGAATAGGTTCCCATTACCTTGCAACAATAATGTATCTTGTGTAAAAATGATGTAAATACTGATATTGTCAATATGTATAATCTTGATAAGTTATATATCTAGATATATATAAAATTGTGATATTTGGCTTTTTTTATATTTTATGTTGGTATTTCAAACATTTAAGCATTGAAGAATTGCTTTATCAGTTAGTGGAAGATTATCCAAATGAATTTCTTCAAAGAAATGAAAAATCGGAATATGAGTGTCTCAAGGAAAACACTACAATTCCAACCAATGATGTTGACCTATCAAATCATTATGTCCTATAAGATTAATAATTTCATCAATCTTCCACAAGCTCCACTACATGAAAGTATATCATTAGAGTCCTACCATTTATTCCATCCATATGTGGCTTCTTCACGATCTATAACATATTTCTATCTTGATATTAATGACCGAATGCAAGCATGGTTGGAGGAATCATTTTTGAAAAAAAAAAATTGTTGTATTATAATAAAATTGATTTTCCTGTTGTAAATAGAACAAATGTTACTAAATTTTCTTTACAAGGTATGGTTTAGGAAGTTTCCTAGCAAATGGCTACCCCAAGTATGCTTTTCCCCCAACAATTTCATGTTTACCACATTAATTTTCATGATAAAATCGAAACATGGTTAAAAGATATGTTTCAAGAAAACTTTATTGTGCAAGAAAAGGATTAGGTATGGTTGTATAGATTTCATATTTTTCTTTCTATGATTTGGTACTAACTCACTTTCATTTTTAATTTATGATGTGAATATTTGTGCATGTTTTAAGCAACTTGAATAGCTACATTAGAAGTTTTATTTTACCTAGTTTTGATTATCCTTGTAGAGTAGAATAACTCTAGGAGCTTAATTTGGCCTGAATTATTTTTTCTTTTGATTACCTGAATAACGCATTTATGGAAATAAGAAAGTGTCCAACCCTTTAGAGAGTCCACTTTAGTGTTTCCCTCTCTTCATAATTTATGGTCTTATTAAGATTTGGTGATTATTTATTTACTTTATGGCGAAGGATTGAAAATTGGTTCACAGTATTACGAGTGAAATCAATTCATTCATGGAACCAATTTAGGGAAGCATTCCTTCTTGCTCTAGGATTATAAAGAAATGGATAATCCTTGCATTCTTGAAAATGAATCTGTAGATACATTTCTTACTAGATTTATGTTACTTCATTGTAGACTTCATCCTAAAGATTTACCCAATGAGAAAGATTTGATTGAATGGTTTTCTACCCTCGTTTGTCCTACTAATATACATAATAGAACAAGGAATGATAAAAATAGTAGATACCTTTCTCATAACATTGATCCACTATCTATCTTGATTCTATTTCTAACATTATTGAATCAAAGGATGAAGTTGAAATTTCTTTTGAACCACACACAGTAGATGTATATTCTATACATTTTCAAAAATTACAAGATAACTAATATTTAAATCACAACTCTAAAAATGTTGTCGAAACATCTTTTAATGTCTACGACAAGGAGAAAATTTCGATATAAATAAATTTGGTTCAAGACTTAACTAATGAACATGCAAACACTAATACTTATTCAGTTGTTGGTCTAGAATGAGTTCCTACTATTTTAATGCAATATTTATCCATTAATCTCATGAAAGATTACTCATTTCATGATGGTGAAAATCATTTATAGTAAGGAAGTCATTATTTTATGTATCCAAATTTACTTTTCAATATGAGTTTATATAATAATTATTATGTTAGTGTTCATGTTGAAATTTCTATTTCAACTAATTTAGATTTTAGTGAAAATGAAACTTTTTCAAATCATCCTAATATTGAAGTTTCATTCCACTTTGTTTATGATCATGAAGTTAAGGATAATTTGTTTATAAATATAAGCTCTAAATCTCTTGCATGTCCATTTGATAGTATTAATGATTCACATTTTTTTCATGATTTGCGAGATAAGGAAATTCCTTTTTATATTAATAATGTTGATTTCATACAAAAGGAAAGTGAGATACATCCACACTTAGACATAGAAGATTCTCATTAGATTCCTCTTAATATAAGATCACAACTCATTTTTCTAATGATGTTAACGTTATTCCTCATAATTCACTTCACGTATCTAACAATGTTCATAGTAATATTGCATAGGATGATTGTTATGAACAAATCCTTGTGAAACCATTTCCTTATTTTCTTGGTGGTAGTCTTCACTAGCCCAATGGTTGCCATAGTACTAATTTTTGGTTTAATAAATTAGTGAAAGATGATCATAAACATAGAAATATTTGAGAAGAATGAGATTTATCAAGTGAATGAGATACCTCAGTCCCAGTCAATTGTTACATTTGAATCGCATTATCATGATAAGTTACCTAAAATTAATTACATTCTTCCATGTTCATCTTCTAATTTATTCCATTGTAAATATCATGATAAGATGGAGCCTTGGTTATAAGATACCTTTAGTAGAAAATTTCTAGTAAATAAGAATCTTCTACTCTTGTGTATTATTAATAAAGATGTAATGTTGACAGTGTTGGACCCCCCAACATGTCAGGGGATCTCCCCGTTAAGAAGTCTCAACTAGAACTCAGACCATTTGGAGTAGGAGTCCTAGCAGTGGGTACTAAAGTTATGCCTTTACTGCGATAGTGTGCAGAGGTAAGCAAGATATCCTTGTCGGAATCAAGTGTGTGACCTTGCGACAAGTCAGGAGAGATGCATGGGGAGGTTCTGACACAATGAGGGGGGAAGACATGTGTCTCTTAGAAGCCTGTAATATTACATAGCCTGAAAGGAACACATGAGTTGAAAGACATCACAAACTGGAAAGCAGAATAGTCGACAATCCATGGTGATGAGTTAAACCAACAACACGCTTCAATAAGATTCATACAATCACATATGGAATAGTCCATACATAAATGCGTAAGGTAAAGCTACATACATTTCTAAAGTAACCAGAATAGTCGAACTACAAGAACGACATATGCATGAAACATGCTGGCTTTGTTATATTAATATATTAAGGGAAAGTTTCATCCATACATACAACCATGACAGCCACTAACCCCAATAGTAAAATGTTACATTCAACACTGCCTAGTCCTCCAAACAGAAATAGTCGCATTGCACTGTGGAGAAGCCAAGGCTCATCACAATATTCTCCAAGCCCTCTCTAAGCAACGCATAGCAAAATCTTGTCTCCCAAAAGCCTCTTCTATGAGTTATGAGGTTCTATTTATAACAAAGGTTGGGGTCACGCTTAACATTCCCCTTTGTGACTCTTGGACTACACTCATGACTCTTCAACTTCATTACATAACTCTTTATATTACATATGATTGCTTGCATTCCACTAATGACACTTGGAATTTCACTTTACATCATGTTTACAAAAATGATACATTTTCCACATATACTCATGTGGGACAAAAAGGCTTGAGTCAGCTAGACAAGATAACACTAAGGCTTCGATGGTTGTGGAAAGACAAGCTCATCAACCTCCTCTTCATGATCCTTGCTGACAAACTAATGCCATGCTTGATAGTGCGCAATGGTGTCTGCGTACTCCTTGATGATGTCTTTTTGGAAATAAACTCTTGCCTCCATTTCTTCTGAGTATACTGACTTGGAACCTCTATCCAACTCATCTGGTAACATGTGCAGCTTAGTCCTAAGCAAGTTCGAACCAATGATGTGCATCGGCATGTTATTTGCAGTGACTTGCAAATCTGCAATGGTGGTTGTGAGCATCAACTGATCAAAGCATGTCAAGCTCCAGTCTAAATTGGTTCTTCTCTTTGGCTTCGATAAGCGTACCAATCAACGAGGTGTTGTACTTTCTTACCACGACATCCAAAATTTTGAATAACCATGCATACGAAGCCTCAACAATGGTGATGAGGAGTGGGAGTTCCTCATAGTTCTAGATCCAGCTCTAGATGCATGCTTTGTCCAACTCTACTTGCGGCTTCATCATCTTGTGCAAGTGAAGTGGGGCTCCCTTGTACTTCATTGTCCATGTTTGCACATGATCAACTGTGGCATGTATATATGTGAGTGTTTGCGCTACCTTGATGCAACGCTGTTGATGACCATGTAGATGGACAATTGCCTTATGCATCATGACCAACCTTTCATACAGTCTCTACGTGACTATTTCAATAATTGGTACTTCAGCACGTATGGATTTATTCATCTCTTCTCTGGCGAATCCTATTAATTGTTCCTCTCTCTGCTTGGCAGCTTGCAATTTCTTAGTCATGCGTTCATTTTCTGCTATCACAAACTTAATGCTCGAGCTCATGGCTTCGACATAAGCCTTTGTAGCATCATCCAAGGCAGTTGGACGTCTTCGTACATCTGATGCAATCACCTATTCTTCAAAGTGCATAGGTGATGCATGCGCATTCAGGGTGCACGCTCTACGTTCTTATAAAACTATGTGTTGTGACTCATCAAGGGCTATGTTGTACACATCTATTCTTAGATTATCCTTAAGGAGAATGGTTCCCCCTTATTCACTCCAGAATTTCTCTACTATCAGAGTTAGTGAAGCCTGTGGGGTGACCTCAGTTGCTTTTGGCATGAGGCCGGTGTCCTAATCCTGTTATGGTTGTTCCATCTCCATGTCCATCTGTTCCACTATTGGTTCATCTTGCAGAGAAAGTTCCTATTCCTATGGTTGCTCACCGTATTCCTCATATACTACTAGTTCAGAGTCTTCAACCTGTATCGGCGTAGTTTTCATTGTCTGTACACCTTGCACTTCCTCCTATTCCTATTCATGTTCATGTTGTGCTTCTATCTCTCTTCTGCACAACCCTTATTCTTCTTTGAGCTTCTGTTTTACTTCCTACAAATTCCTCTCTACTTCTTCCAGTCTTTACTTATCCCTCTTTCCTTATGCTATTCTCTTGTTGTTTCATTGCCTCTTTGCATCTATCTCCAAAGATACTTTCTCCATAAGTGGGCTTTCCTTTTAAACTTGTATCTTTGCTCCGTCTTTGTGTATTTGGAAATCTTCCTCTTCCCTTTATCTTGCACAGGTTTCCTACTTGTTGCTTCTATTTTTGTTGCTCCCTCTGGTGCTTATGCCTTGAGTGCTACTAGCCACTCTACTGCCATGATAACCAATTCATTGAGCCTAGAGGAGTTATAAAAATATCTCCATGGGTCATCCTCTTGCCAATGACACGGCTTGTGGATCCAAAAATTGTACACTCTCACATAGTGGTCCCTACATAAGCCATGTGGGTGGTATGGATTGAAAATCTTGGTGTTGAACTTAAACTTCTTGAAGTCCTCTACCTCGACACCTGCTTCTTTCAAACTCTGGATTGTGTACAACCCAGTTTGCATAGGAAGCATAGGCCATGGTGCCTTCTTCTTCATATTCAATCTAGCTTATAACCTTGTTGATATGTGGTATGCAACCTCCTACATGACTAGCTTGTCCATGGAAAACCTCGGTAACACATGCAGATCCTTCTCCGTGTTTTACATCCTGATGAAGGTGACATTGGGTGAGGCGTACCAATCTGCAATGTTTAGCAATGCCTCCATTGCTGCTTGGGACATGAAAGTCAAATCTTGTTCAAATATCATCATGTATAGAGGGGAGATGAAATGGTCAAATAGTATAGCCATGACTCCTCGGTAGCTACAGTCTGAGAGAAACTTGGAATATATGTTCACATCATTCTTTGAAGGTGTCCATACCCAACCCATGCCAAGAAATTGTTAACGGGAATAGATTTCACCGAGAAGGTAGGCACACATGAATAATCTTGCTTTTTGATCCTTGGGTAGACTTCAGGCTTTGGATACATGCACTTTTAGCTGGAGAGCCAACATGTCAGACCAGTTGAATAGTTTTCCTTCACTTGCCACTTGATCCAACATAGAAACCAAACTCTATGGGAAGGTCTTTGTACTCCCTTGGCCATACAAATGCATGCAAAGATGACCAAGAATTGGTATGCCTTCCTAACTATCTTCATCTTGTATATTTGGTTGGGTGTCATCCTGAATTTTGTTGGCTCCCTTACCCAATGCTTCAAGATGTCTCTTTTATTCATGCTACTATTGGGAGTGCAGAACTATGCATCCATCCTACTCATCAGCATTAGAAAATGGTACATCTATTGATAATCTTATGTCCTAAAGGAAGAAAGCTCTACTCCACTGACACTACTCAACATCATCGTATCAGGATCAGTGTGTGAGACAATCCAGTGGATCACGTGTGCACACAAGAATACAAGATACCTAAATGAAACCTTGTACAATCCCAACTTATGGATGTTTACATAGACTTGTTGGTCCTCCCTATTCTCCTCAAATTTTCCTGCAAAAAGAGTGTTGATGTCTTGCCATGTGATCTTGATATCTTTCACGATGAACAGGTGTGTGTTTTTGTACATGGGAAAGCTCATAGACCCCTTCTCAACCACATCTCTAGTACTGCTTTCAACTATGCCTTTTGCTCTAGCACTCTTGGAGGCCATGATACTTGTAATATAGAGAAGCTTCTGAAAAACCTACAGTACCTGAAGATAGAGAAAACACTCACAACAAGGAAATGTCAACTAGAAACCATCAAGCAACTTGAAAATAAATCGAGCAACAAAATGGTGACTGCTAGGAAATATTGCAAAGCATTGACTCTGGGAGGCCGAGAGACTGTCAACTTGAACTGCGCATTGCACAATCTCAGCTGCCAGTGAGGCTGACTACTGACTGGAACTATGCAATGTGCAAAACAATCATGTTGGGTTGTTGGTTGGAACTGCACATTACGTAGTTCCAGTGGGAAGGACTAGGCACTGCCTCCCAGGCTTGCATAGAGCACAGCTGGGAGCAAGTGTGGGCAGCCTTTATGCAATTTCTAGGGGCAAAGCAAAGCCTTGACTACCAGGAATGCACAGAGAATGCTTGGAGAGACAAGATATGGGCCAAGACAGCCTGGATCTATCCAATGACAACCTAAAAATGTGAAGGACTAAGTGTGTTTGAAAATTTGTTGCATATCTGAGTGAATAGACATGCATGCAATTCAAGTAAGTGTTGAAATTAGTTAAACAACAAAACCAAGAAGCTCATGAAGCGAGTGGCCACAACGACAACTTTCAATGTAGAAACAATGTTATGCATGTGACACAAAGGAAAGGCAATAAAAAACTCTAAACAACACTTCTACAAACTAAAATGCATTTAAACTCCAGTGGTCGTTCAATAAAATAAAGGAAACATGACTCATACAAGCTGAAAACTAAAAAGCGACAAAAGACATGAAAAGAAAAACTTACCCAGAAAAGTTATGCTGACTATGCCAAAGGTTCTAGATGCCTCAAGAATGCTAGAGCTCCAAGATTAAATGTGAAGAATGAGCTCTGAGGCGTCATTTAAGTATATTTGGATAAATTAGGGTTTATGATGTGCATGCCACAAATCTAGAAAAAAAAAACACTTGGCAGGGATTTTCTAAAAGGATTTTTGCATGTAACTCCCACTGCTAAAAATAGATCCCTAAAATCTAGGGATGATTTTTCCCTTTTCTTATTTTTTATTTTTAAGGAAATGCTACCCAGCATGCAAGAAAGGATTGCACAATTCTAGAGGTTACCGGGAAACCTACCAGCACATGCGATGGACAACCACTGAGGGAAAACTTCTACATTGTTTCTGGGCTAAGTGGCCCTAGTTGGTTGGTCAGCGGTGTGCAATATTCTAGAGCAATGTTGTTGGCCTACTCTGCACATTTTTATGAAGCAGTGTTGTTGGAAAGTTTTGCACATTTCTGGAGCAGTGTTGCTAGCATGGCTTGCTTTGTGTAATTATGGAGAGCATCACATATTTCTAGTTTTGCACATTTCTGGAGAGCAATGCAGCTGGCCAATTCTACGCAATTTCTAGAGCAAGGTTGGCTTGCCTGCTCTATGTAATTTCAGAGTGCAAGGAAGCTTTTGGGTTGCTCTGCACAATTCCTGACGGGAAGACAAACTACCCTCTAGGATTGACTGAATGTGAACCAAATGTTGGTTCATCTTGTGGTTGACCAACTAGAAAAGTGATTGAACACAAGCTGTTAAGCGACATATGAAATTAGGTAAACACAAGTACCTGATCAGTGTAGGATAGTTACTATGATTTCGAGGAGGGAGGCTCCAAAACGAAGCGAATGAATAATTTTGGAGGGTGGTTGTAGCCACTACAACATGTACATAGTTTGGTATTTTCATGTTATTTAGTATTAGTTACATTTATGATTCTAATATTTGATGTACATATTCTTGTAGGTCTTAAGAAAAATTCATGCCTCCATTGGAAATTTGACTTTACTCAGTTCTAATCCTCCCAATTATATTGGATTAGCTTTAGGTATAACTTAGTTTATTTATGCACTCTTTATTTGAATAAAGAATTTATGAAGGCTTGTATGATAGAAATCAATTATCATTAGAGAAGAAATTATAACATTTCTTCTTTCCTTAATTTATCACTTTTCTCATATTTAGTTCTACTAAATATTTATTTTAAGTCTCATTTTTAATTTTCTAAATACTAAGACTTACTTGTGAATGTTTAATGTTATCACAAAGCAAACAAATTTAGAAGGACCAACTTCCTAGTCAAAGAATTACATATGAATTTATAGTCATAGCTGCTTATCTAGTTTAGGATTTTGTTTTTGAATAAAATCCTAATCAATAAGGTTATAAGAAAAACCATTTTTGAACTTAGCATGAATTGAAAAAAATATATTAATCTAGAACTTTTCCTTTAAGGTACATTTTCATATCGTGTCATGTTGGGGTTTTCCTTTATTTGTGGCCTATTACTTTACTCTGCTTTCCATATTGTTGTTTTCTCTCCTTAATTGTTTGCAAAGTTTCCTATGGCCTTGATTTGCATAGTCCAATGTTAGCACTTTGTACAATTATTTCACCTCACTTTTGCTTTTAATTTATATTTACATTTCCTAATGTTTTCAAATTCTATATGGGGAACTATTTTCAAAACAACACCAATTGGTAGCCTTAGGGAAAACTATACTCTATCATTATAATGATTGTTTGTTTATTTAAAAAGCATTCTTATTACATTTCCACTTTCTCCTATATTATCCAATCACTTCGAAGGAAATCAGGGACATGTTTCAAGTATTAAAGTTCATTTTTATAGAGGAAAGAATCTTGCTCTAGCCTTTTCTTTGAATCCCATCCCTTGTCCCACCACACTAAATCCTCTTTGTTGGTAGCTTAGGGGGAGGATTTTGAAGTCAAATTTTAAATTATTACATATTTGTCCTTAAAAATAAAATCATCTCTTGTACCATCCCACTCTCTACACCCAATTTCCAAAACATAATTCTCAATTAATTGAATCTAAAATGTGGAAACATAAGAGACTTTTAAACACTAAAAAGAGCGGGAAGTATAAGAACCTATCATAGATATGGAAACTGATTGGCAACAGGGTTATGGATGATCATATGGTGTTGATACATCTTCATCGATGTTGTGGATGCTCACAAGAAGCGAAGTGATGTCGAGAAACAAAGATAAAGTATACATTCAATAGATGTTTACTCATCATAAAACTTCATTAATGTACCTCTTCTATCTAGCATTAAGAGGAAAATATAAAATAAATTTCCCTTTAATTTGATTCATTGTTCAAGACTAAGTAGTTATCAAGTACTCAAATCTTTATGAACGTATATTATTTGACTTGTCTGATGTGTGATCCATATAAATCAATCAATGTCTAAGGATTTTATGAAACCTACCATTTGATGTTTAATAAAATTAAGCCCATTACATTAACATTAGGGATAACTTATTCATCTCAGTGTGTTGCCAATTGTTGAGACCTCAACTTCTCCCCTTATGTTTTTTTAAATAAAGAAGCCCCATATAAAAATTTTAAATATTGCCTTGGATTACTTTTGGTTTTTTATTTTTAGTGAATTTTTGGTTTCATATTTTTCCCTTTTTTATAAGCCCATCATCTTCTTCTCGCCTATACCTTTTTGGTGATATAAAATTTATCACATTTTGACTTCTAGATCAAAGTTATGGTCATTTTAAGTTTTAATTTTTTTTAATGGTTTGATGAGGTGCCATGCCACATGGTAGCCTTCATGAAAACATTAACATGGAAGTACTTAATTAGCAAAAGATATAGGTGTCACCTCTACATCACTTCCACATATCACTATATCCTAACCACATCAGCATCCATGCACGCTTTTCCATGCACCATGTGGCACTTCCATGTGGCTACCACATAAACATTGTTTTCCACATCACTACCATGTGGCACCCCTACGAGGATACCACATCAACACTAGGACCCACCACTAGGTTCATGCCAATTTTTCCAATATTATCATCGTCCAAGATGGAATGATGGTGTAGATAGCCTAGAAATTAATGGATGGTGGGGAAAGTCCAATAATTGGCACAGGGTGCACTTGAAGATAAAGGAAATTTTCCATTCTTAGATCCATCAAGTTATGGGCCTAAGAGACAAGAATTCATGATGGGAATTTTCCCATCTTATCGTGCCAAACTTATTTCATGTATCAATTTAGTTTAGCCATGCGTTGGGATATATTGGTCCATTTATAAATGTTGGCTCGAGGGGGTCTAGACCTAGGTTTAGAGTTAGCTGCGCTAGCCAGCAAAACCATACACTATTGGCCCTTTCGGCAACAACCCGCGTAGCGTAGACTGTAATCTCACCCAAGGCGGTATTGGGGGATGACAGAACCAGGTTTCTGCATCCAAAGGTCTATGTGATGGATTCCTATTACTTCTATGGCTTTATTCATACCTTTGCAAACCCTAATCCTTAAAATAAAGAAATTATCATAACTTACAGATAAGAGATTCTAACTCTGCGTCGATTGCTTTAAACATTCATAACATCAAGTAAACTAACAGATCTAACACTTTCGCTCATCTATTAAGAGTTTCTTATGGTAAATGTAGTAAATAGAGTGAATATATAATAAATATAGAAGTAAACATAAACGCACAGAGACACAGGGATTGCTCCAAAATAATATTTATTATGTTCAGATCTTCTATTACAGACTTTTTCTTCCCTGCACACGTAGTGGCACGGGCCCGTGCACTCAGTTACAAACTTGCCAAGGTCTCCGCACACATAGTTGCATGAGCCTTCCCCTTTGCCTAAGTACAGAGTAGGCAATACAAACCCAAAACTTACCTATATGTGTTCTTTATTATCTTCATGCACTTCAATATAACCTTCTATGACTCCTTTATATCATCTTCTTTTACAATACCATGGTTCGCAAACCATGGGCGGGTCACAAAATAACTTAAGTTCTAACAAACTAAGTGGCTTTGACCTTCCTAAAGCCCTTTTGATTCCTAATGACCTTTGCACTCTACTGCTCAAAATGTGGAGACTTTAAAAATAACAAAACTATTTGCAAAATTGACCCTAGGGGACCCTGTCCCAACAGGCCCCCAACACAAAGTCGTGACTCATCGTCGATTCACTATGTTGGTGGCGCCTCAATCTTCTCCTGTAGATCACTGAATTTTATCTTCAATACTTTCATGCCTTGTTGGCTTGATGGGGCCTGACTGAGGTTCAGCTTTAACTACGTCAACTAATAAATTTACCCTAAATTTTCAGCCCTTTTGGCAACAACCCACATAGTGTAGGTTGCAGTCTCATCTGAAACAGTATTGGGGGATGCTAGAACTAGGTTTCTACATCCAGAGGCATGTGTGATGGTTTCCTAATACCCTTGTGGCTTAGATCTACCTTCACGTAGATCCACTTCTTTCAACAAACATCTACTGCAACTCTATCTAATTGACTTTCATATCTTCATGAAGGTGGTTAATTATACTTATCATGCATAACTATTACAGATCTACCAATTCTATGCAATAAATAAGCATTAATTCACATTAAACAGATTACAAAGCAAAGATACATAAACTTTTCATTTGTAAATAAAAGGACACAGATGCTTCAATTTCGGCTGAAAATAGTCTTTATTAAGTATAAACATTCAGATACATACTTCTTATCCTTGCGCACCCAGCTCGGTGCTGCAGGGGCCCATGCACTCAGCTGCAGACTTACCAAGGTCTCCACACACTCATCTATAAGAGCCTTCCCCTTTCGCCTAAGTATAGGAAATAGACCTTTCCTACCTTAGCACCTTGCCCTTACAACGATTCTTCACTCAAAGTTATCTTCTATACTTGCTATGACTCAACTAATCATAGCATTTTCTTTACAATGCCATGGTCCACAGACCATGGGAGGGTCTCAAAACAGCTCTAACACCTACCCACCTAAGGGACTAAAGCCCCCTTTACTCTACTTAGCTTTGCACTCCTATTTCCACATTTTGTGGAGACTTTTCCTTCGCTAAAAAAAGATATTACAAACATGACTCAAAACTTGAACAAAATTTATCCCAAGGACCCCATCCCAATATGCCCCCAACACAAATATGGTGACCCACCCTTGAGTCACTCGGTTGGTGCCTTTATATTATTTCAAAGTTCATTGAACTTGACCTATAATGTTGCTATTTCAGCATAACCCTAGACCACGGCCTGTTGCACTTCCTCTACCAGCCTTTTTGTAGTCAGACCTTCCATCACCAGGTGCATCATTCTTTGTGTATCCTACAGTGTCTTCATCTTATCTTGGACTGACAGAGTAAGCTGAAATGCTTCCTCTTTCCATGGTTGTATTCTAGCCTTTAAAACAACCTCTTTTCTATGTGTCTCTTCAATTTGTGATTGCAGCTCTTTTCCTTCATGCAATCGAGCGAGGCATTGGACTGGCACCAAAGTGCACACAGTCACCCTAATTTCATCAAACTGTCATTGTGTCTCCTAGATGTTTGTGCCATGTTTATGCATGTTTGTATCCTCCTGTGGAGTCGTCCATAGCTCCATGTTCTATTTGAATATCACTATGCAGCCAGTGACTGTTGCATCCAAAGTGCCCATGCTTTCCCTAGTGGTTTCTCTATGCTATTCTCGAACCTCTGGCAGAGTGGTTGGATGTAATTTCAACTACAACTATGAGATCTTCATTTGAAATTAAAAGGTTACTCGACTGGTATCATCCTTCGATTCTATGACTTTGGTAGCTAACTTCCAAATCTTAGTGGTTGCTTCTCCATCCTCGGGAATGTGAAGTTTCGGTAGCGTTTTGCATGCCTAGGCAATTTTTGCCTCCAAGTTCTAGCTTTGCGTGGCCAGTTCTCCCTTTTCTTTCAATGCTTGAGCCTTTTCTGCAAAAATCTACTCATTTTTCATCTTGACTTCGTTGATGACTGATAGTGTGTGATGCTCCCTAATCTTGAGCTCGTCTAAGACCCCCTGATGAAGTGCGTGGAGGGTCTGAATAGGTAGCGCGGCTAAGTTGACACCCACATCTTTTATCTATCTAAGCTGGGTGTTTACCACATTTGCCTCTATGCATAGTGATCCTACTAGTAAGGGAATAAATTTGAGGTCCAGAGTCCTATCTATTTCTAGTACCGACGTGTTGGCTTGCTGCAGGCTCGCTTGTCGCATGCTCACCTGAATTTGACCTATTTGAATCTGCAACTTGCACAAATCCTTTTTCACGCTCCCCAAGGTCTACATGTACTACTGCTCGAATTGTGTCCAGAGCTTTGTCATAGTATCATAGACCTTATCATTGATCTCATCCAAGTCCCCCTCAGTGAGGACCATTGGATCGGCATGTGCATGATTATCGGATTTCTGCTTCTTCCAAGACCCAGAAGTGCTCTCCCTAGTCTGTTTCTGCGATATAAATGGAGTGCTATGCTCCTCACCACCACCTCCTTCCTCCTCGAACCCTTCCTTTTCCACAATATGTTGAGAAGCATATTCCTCCACTTGCTGTGTGGCCTCCATCGCGATGTGATCCTTGTTAGTGGTTTCCTTAGCAACTTCTTCCTTCTTTTCTCATTTTGCTTTTTCTTGGGTTACTGCCTACTTAGCCTCTTTCTTTTTTTGTGTTTCCTTCTCATGAGCGGTAGCCTACACAACTTCCTTTTTCTTTTGCATTGTTGCGGCCTACGCGGAGGAACTTTCCCCAGTCATGCTTGTTCCTATGTCGAGATCTGATGGCTACCTCCACTCAGTGGGCCATTTTCCTATGACTTCCTATACATCTACATCTGTTATGAGGTATGGTAACTTGTACCATACTTTCTTCAGGTCTCACCTCGCATAGATGGATACGTTATGAAAATCTTCTTTAAACTTTGTGTAGGCTTCCAATTGTCCAAACAATATTGGTGACAACCTTGGCCTCTAGGGGATCAAGGTGCGAAGGTCCATCTCGACCAGCACCCATAATACTTTCATCTCCATGACCATCTTTGGGTCCTTCGTTCCCCATAGTGAAGCGAACTTTGCGGCCTCTAGTAAATCATCATCTTGTGGAGGGAACTGGCTGTCCTCTAAGATCATCCATGTGACAAGGGAAATCAATAACATCAGGCAGGCATAATGGAATACCTTACCGTCATCCTATTCTTTGCAGCAATTCAATAGGAATTATTTGCATAGGTATTGCACCCAGTTGTACTGCACCCCCTTCACACATTGTGCATCCAATGAAATAACTGGCACTGATACCTCATCTGCGTGGCACTTTCTCATAATCTTACAAGCCAAGATCTCGGTAGAAAACTACATCACCCTATCAGTGATGGAAAGGATAGAGTATCCTCACGACTTCTTCACTAAGCCATACTCGTGCTTCATGTTATATATGATTTGTTTCTCTTGACTCTTGCCTCTAAACTCCTTGGCAGGATCCAAACCTTTGTAGGGAAACCTTGTGAAGTGGTGGATCAGCATATCTGTGATGGGGATGTGCTCTCCCAACTAGAGACACCCATCATGCACCAGTGTAAGCAATTGGCGTATGAACACCATGTTGATAGTGATTCGGCTAAAGTGTGGTACCCACAAGATATTCAGCAACCCAACATTTTCAACCCCTGTGACCCACTTCATAGTCTCTAGTCGCGTGACTTTAGTCTCCTCATAATATATCTTTTCTAGATATTTATTTGTCACCAAGTGTGGGAATTTCTCATGATCAGCTAGATCCCAGTCCTCCATTTTGAGTGTGGGAATGAATCCTAACTATGCACCTTCAAATGGCACTTTCTTTGGTAATAGTGGTGTAGAGACCATAAACTTGCCTGAATCCAGATCCTTGGGTACCTTTTCTTTTCCCTTTCGTGGAGGGATATAATCCGGGAGTCTAGTGATAGGCTTGCCCTCCTAAGCATCCAACTCCTCAACCCTATCGCGAAGCTCCTCTTCATTCAAATCCAAGGGTTCATATGGTTGTTTTTCTTTGTCCATCTTCCCTTTCTATCGAACCTCCATAGTGTTCTTCCTTGGTGACTACCACACCGATACAGCCTGTGGTTTCTTCCATTTTTCCTTAGAAGCAAATGGTTTAGGCTTGGGCGAATTCAAAATCATAGGCACAGATGGTGTAGCTTCCATTTTCAACGTAATTTCAGGGGTTGTAGCGTCATAGACAGTGGCTTCAGAGACAGTGGCTTTGGAGACAATAGCTTAAATCTGCAGGATTATTTGCAGTCATTTACTCAAAGATGAGCTAATGGTTCCACTCAAGAAAATTTGCGAATGTTAGCTATGAGAGAAGTACCTCCCAATATTCTTGGTTCATAGGTTTCAAACAATAGAGCTTACAAATAATTTCCAAAAGGCAAAGTGTTCTACTGTAGGCCAACATGCCAGATTTATAGGTTATTTCAAATTCAAATCAAATCGTTCCCTCCATGTTTTGCTCATAAATGCATCTTTGGCAGCTGATTGCCAAAGATTTTCACCATAAATGCAACCTACCCACTCCTCCTAACGGTATTTTCACCATCCAATAAGCTACATTGCACCCAATGGCTATTTTTGGACCCATTTGCACGGCACCAACCTCCATGGCGTAGCTCTCCTGATGCAGCTCCTCCTAGTGCACTTTTGGCTTTCCTCTCACAACTACCTTACTTCATTTTACCATTCTTTGGGCAATGTAGTTTATAGTCCCATACTCCCTTGTAGCTTCCTGTAGTACTAAGATTTTCCTGCCATCATATAGTCATTGCGTAGTGGTAGGATACCCTTGACATAACTTCAATTTAATCCCATTGACTCTTCCTGAAAATATTTCCCCATTCAGCTTTGCAAGTGGACTGTGCCACTATCTATAATTTCTTTGATTACATAGGGCACCAACCAGTGCATTTGAAGCTTCCCAAGAAACTTTGTGAACTTTCTATCATAAAGTAAGACCAAATCATTCACCTTGAAGGTGCGCAGCTTAATATGTCGATAATGCCATGCCTTTTTTCGCTTCTTTTTCACTTGTTGTTGAAATCCTGCTAAGAACCTATCCTCTTCTAACTCCAACAATTACGTGAGGTGTTCCTCCATAGTTTCGCGGTCCACCATGCTAGTCAATGCTACAATTTGAAAACTGGACACAATATACTCCATGGGCATCATAGACTCTATCCCATAGACCAGTCTGAATGGGGTTTGTCTAGTCAACTTCTTACACGTCATCCTATATACCAATAGGACCATTGTTATACACACATACCAATCATTTATTTGCACATTGTAGACCTTCGTTAATGTGTTTTCCAAGAGTTTATTGATTTCTTCAATTGTACCATTTTCTTGCGGATGATAGGCATACTCTTTTGATGATAAACTTGAATTTCTTCAAGCATCACAGCAATAGTTTCATTCAGAAAGTGTGTACCCGTATCAATCATCAGTATCATAGGACACCCAAAACTTAGCAAGACATACTCAAATAGGAACTTCGCAGTTGTAGCAGTGGTACAGTCCTTCAACGGTTATGCTTTTGCCCACCTCGTCAAGTATTTAGTCATAGTAATAATATACCACATGCTAGTCTTTTCCCTGGTGACTGTATCAGACCCATAAAGTCAATCACCCATTTTTCAAACACCTTTAATAAAATCTTACAATTAAAAGGAAATTCATCCCTTCACGATGGCTTTCCCATCCTCTGACATGCATCACATGCCTTGCAATATGCATTAGAATCCTTATGTAGCATTGGCCACCATAATCCTACACACAAAATCTTTTGCGCGATTTCTCTTCCTACATCGGAACCATTTGTTGGCTTGATGGGGCCTAACCCAGGTTCAGCTTTAACTGCACCAACCAAAAAAAGCCTAAAATGCTATCCCTTTCAGAAACAACCCATGTAGCACAAGTTGTAGTCTCACCCGAAGCAGTATTGGGGGATGCTAGAACTAGGTTTCTGCATCCAGAAGCCTGCGTGATGGTTTCCTGATACCCTTATGGCTTATATATTCCTTAGCGCAAATCTACTTCTTTTGACAAACAACTACTGCAACTCTATCCAATTTACTTTTAGATCTTTGTGAAGGTGGTTAATTATACTTGTCATTCATAAAGATTATAGATCTACCAATTCCTCACAATAAATTAGCATTAATTCACATTAAACAGATTATAGAGCAAAGATACATAAACTTTGGAGAAGTAAATAAAAGGACACATATGCTTCAATTTTGGCCCAAAACATTCTTTATTAAGTATAAACGTTCAGATACAGACTACTTATCCCTACACACCCAACTGTAGGGGCCCATGCACTCAGCTGCAGGAGCCTTCCCCTTTCGCCTAAGTACAAGAAACAGAATTTTCCTGCCTTAGCACCTTTCCCTTACAATGATTCTTCACTCAAAGTTATCTTTTAGAATTGCTATGACTCAACTACTTATAGAATTTTCTTTATAATACCATGATCCGGGACAATGGGCTGATCTCAAAACAACTCTATCACCTACCCACCTAAGGGACTAAATCCCTTTGACTCTACTTAGCTTCACGCTTTGCTTTCCACCTTTCGCAGATACTTTTCCTTCGCTAAAAGAAGATATTACAAAAATGACTCAAAAATGCAACAAAATTTACCCCAGTGACCCCATCCCAATAGGTCTATTGTCCCCTATGTAGCATCTTGACAGAGTTCTTCAACTAATTTTTCTCTGGTTGGGCCTTCGATTGCAAGGCCCATGGTTCTCTGCATTTGTTTCATCTCCTTTAGCTTGCTTTGTACTGACAATGTCAATTAACTTGCCTCATCTACCTAGGGCTTCATCCTTGAAGATATGATGGATTCCTTTCAACACAGCTCATCGATCTCACTATGGATGAGCTTCCGCCCCATACTCTTGTGAACCTTTGCACTGGTGCTAAGGTTCACATTGTCGACCTGATCTCATTGAATTGCCTTTGCTTTTCCCAAATATTAGCTTCAATCTTCTGTAGAGTTGGATCCTCCTGTAACGAGGGCCACAGTTCCATGGCTTGTTCAAACAATTAAGTGCAACCCTTGACTAAAGCTTCTAAGGTAGCCATGTCTTCTTTAATAGCAGCCTCGCACTGCTCTCTAACTTCTGGAGGAGTGGTTGGTTGTAGCTTAAGTTGGAGTTCAGATATCTGCAACTATAGCTCAAATCTAAATTTGCCAATTTCCTCCTTCGACTCCTTTACTGCGAAAACTAGATTTTGAATCTTCTCTGCAGTGGCTGCATCTGCTAGAATCTAGAGCTTGAGAAGCTCACTACAGGTTTGCGCTACTACTGCTTCTAACTACTGACTGTGCACCATCACTTCCTCCCTTTCCTTGAGGGCCTGCACCTTTTCCTTGAACATCTGTTTATTATTGGTTTTGACTTCGTTGATGATCAACAAGGAGCATTGTTCCCGAACTATGAGCTCATCAGACACCCCTTGATGTAGCTCATGCAATGTTTGGATAGGGAGCGCCGCTAGGTTCAGACTCAAATCCTTCATGTGTAGGAGGCACGCCCTCCCTTTTGATGCTTCAACGTGCAGCAATCCCTCTCGTAACAACACTGTGCGAAGGTCCATGGTGAAATATGCTGCTAAGGTCAACCTACTCACTTGTTTCAGGCTAACTTGATTCGGGATTTCCTATTTCACACTCACTTGAATAATACCTGTTTGGACTTGTAATTCCCACAGGCCCTATTGTACCTTATCTAGCATTTGATGGTATTGTTCTTTGATGTGGCCCCAAATATTCTTCATGGCCTCACGGACCACATCACCAATCTCATCTAGGTCCCCCTCTTTGAATACCAAAGGTGTCACACTCATTGATTTGTCTGACTTATGCTTCTTATGCAGCCCTATAAAACTTCTCTTTTGCCTCTTTTTGATGATGAAGGGGGACTTCAAACTCCTGTCCCCTTCCTCTTCTCCCTTTGCTTCTTCCTACACATTTGTGCACTCTGTGTCTAACTCGCCAAGGTCAATAGTGGCTTGCAATGTAGTAGAGGCCTTTTCTTTTGTTGCTTATTTCTCCTTAGTAGTAGTTTCTTCTTGCTATGCAACCTTCTCTTTTGTATCATCCTTCTCTTTCGCGGAATACTTTTGTGCTTCCTTCTTCTTTTCTTTGGCTGTTCCTATCATTGTTGTGGTATGCCCTGCGTCACCTTCAGTAGCCTTACTAGTTCGCGCGCCGGCATTAAAGGGGGTTAGCCAGTCACTTGGCCATTTACCAACAACCCCTAGAATATCATCCTCGATGACTAAGTATGGCAACTTGTGCCATGTGCCCTTGGCATCTTTCTTCAACGGATGTGCAGATTATGAAAATCTTCCTTGAAATTTGCAACATTCTTGTATTGCACGTGCAAACTTGGTGATAGCCTTGGCCGTTGGTTAATCACCATCCTCAGCTTTGATTCAAATAAGAGCCAAAAGATATTTGTCTCCATAATGTGGTTGGGGTCTTTGGTGGCCCACAACGAAGCAAACTTCATAGCCTCAGGTAGATCAGAGTCCTGCTGAGGGAACCAACTTTCCTCGGGAATCCTCCAAACCACAATGCGATAAACAACATTAACCACGCGTATTGGCATGACTTGCCCTCATCCTGGGCCTCTTTGTAATCCTATAAAAACTCGTGACATAAGTATTGAGCCCAATTGTATTAGACTCCTTTGGCGCACTGCGTAGCCAAAGAGACAACTAGCATCAACACTTCATCAACGCAGTACTTACTCATGATTTTTCCAGCGAAGATTTGTGCAGCGAACTGCATCATGCCATCTAATATGGAATTTATGGCATAGCCACACGACTTCTTCAATATCTTGAAGTTGCTCTTCATTTGATATTCCAATTTCTTCTCCTGCAAATTTCCGATGAAAGCCTCCACAGGCTCCACTCCTTGATACAGAAACAAAGTGAAAAATGTGAATCAGCATGTCAGTAATCGAGATGGGCCCTCCCAACCAGAGGCACCCATCATGCACCAACATCAACAATTGACGCACACAAACTATATTAATAGTGGTGTGGCTAAAATGTGGCACCCACAACATATTCAAGGGCCCCGCGCACCCAAATCTTCATAATATAGCTTCTTCAAGTACTTGCTCTAACCCAATTGCGAGAACTTTGCATGGTCCCCTAGGTCCCAATCCTCCATTTTTAAGTATGATATCCGAGCCATCAAATTTACCTCAAACAGCACATTCTCCAGTAGCAAAGGTGTGGAGACGATGACCTTCATTGAATCTAGTTCTTTAGGCACTTTAGCCATGTATTTTCTTGGTGGTATATATGGCGGTAGCCGAGTTATTAGCTCAACCTTCTATGCATCAACCTCCTCAACACCCCCAGTTAGTTCTTCCTCATCTAAGTCCAGGGGCTCCGTCGGTTACCTGGATTGGTCCATCTTTCCCTTATGTCGGATCTCATCATATTTTTGTGCAACAATTTCCCCACTGGTGCTTGCTAAGGATTCTTCTCCTTCTTATTCATCATCATGGAAGCAGATGGATTAGGTCTTCACGACCTAGGCATTGTAGTAGGAAACCCTGTAAGTACAAGTTAGGTTAGCTCTGGCTCAGGTCAAGTTGCATTCATTCTCTCAATGAATAATTTGCGATGTCAGTCGGTTGAATTTGTGAATCCCGACTGTGAGATCTTCTCTTTAACTTTTTTCCAAATCATTGTCATACATATATCACTTCTCTTGGCAAAAACTAAAGAGCAAAAACTCAAGACAAATTCTCAGGAAGAAAAGTGTTCGAATGTGGAGTGGGATGCCATATTTATAGCTCAATTTGAATTCAATTCGTCTATTCCCTCCAAATCCCTATCATTAATGCATTTTTGCATAATATTTCTAAAGATATGCATCTTGAATGCTCCCCCCTCGTCCCCTTCTCCTTTTAATGGAAAAATCACCATCCAATCATTTACAGGGTTTCCAACGTCATTTTGTGGCCAAGCTCCGTGGGACCCACCATTCTAGTGCAACTCCTTCATCGCAGCTCTCCTTGGCACCTGTTGGCTTATTGGGCACTGACCCATGTTTGGAAGAGTTGTTAGCCAAACAAAATCCCGCAGCTACCGACCCTTTTGGCAACAGTCTACAGAGCACAGACTGAGGTCTCACCCGAGGTAGCAGGGGAGGGCGTTAAAACTAGGTTTCCACACCCTTGGGATATCTTGATGTGGTCTGGAGGGGTTGTGAACCACTCTGTGGCCTTGTGCCACTCAATATTAGTATCGAGCTTTCGTGAAGATCTGCGTGGGTGTACTTTCATATTAATGAAATTATTATAGATTTGATCTTCCATTTACAGTCTTTAAGCAAAAATTTAACAATACAACCCAGTGCGCAGAATTATAAAAAGATATAAACTCATATAACAGATGCATATATCAAAACACAATAGATTCTCGATACTTCAAAACCACTTATCTTTATTAAAACATTTCGCCAATACCACCAGATCTGCTCTGCTCACTCAACTTCAGGGGTCCACGCACACAGTTGCGGACTCTATTAGGCCTCTGCCCACATAGCTGCAGAGCCTCTATCTATCTACCACCTCCCTTGATTCGGACTTATAGATGTAGATAATAATGTCTTCACAAACCCATAACACCAATATCAACCAACCATAGTAACTACCTTCTACCCTTAGAGCCTCACTCTATTTATACATTCCCATGGTCCACAGACCATGGGCATACCGACTTACTTCCTATTATTCTATGTTATTTCTAGACAGACAACCCTTTGACTCAATCTATTACATTTCGTGCTCTACGCATTTCAAAGATTTACAATATTATTATCCTAACTGATAGGCTTTAAGCTTCAAAACCATTATGCGGGCCTCCGCTACCCAACAGGCCCCCAACACAATCACCGTGACTCGTCCCAAGTCACTCGTCGGTGCAGCAATACACGCTGCCTAGGCTCCACAGTTCACCTCCCTGTGAGTGACGCACTTTGTTTTGATGCTCCCTCTTTGTCTCCTGCAATGCTTCGCCCAGCTCCTGCTCCATTTCCTTTACCAATTCACAAAACCAATAATGCTCATTCTGCTCTACTCGGTTAGCACATAACACCCCCTCATAGGATTTTATCTCTAACTAGGGGGCTGCATACGGAAACTCCTCGCACCATAACAGCAAATTTCCAACATATGGTCTGCTACGCGTATTACTAGTTCTTTATTCTGCTGCACAGAATACCCTGGAGGCACGGTTCCCGTGGTTAAGAAATGTATTATATCCTCAAAGTGGCCATCTGCGATGCACATGGCATAGCGCTATGCGTCAGGTAGTCCCTCTTCTAAGTTTGTAGGCTCTTCACAGTTCTCAATTCGGGACAGGTGATCTATACCGGCATTTAGACGTCTTGGCTTTACGATGACTTCAAAATCATATTCCTAAAACAATAACAACCATCGACAAATGTGCCCCCCCAACACGGGCTTATTGACTAAGTATTTTAATATGGAATGATCAGTATACATCTTAAAGTGTCCCCCGAGAAAATAGTGGCAATATTTTTGGAGCATGTACACCATTACCAACCCTTCACGCAAAGTGGTGGAGTAGTTCTTTTCATCTTTGGACAATCATCGACTTACAAACGCAATCAGGTTATCAATTCCTTCCGCTCCTTCCTGTGTGAGTACCGCACCTAGAATGATACATGATGTGTCCACATGTACGTGAAATTCAATGTCCCATTTTGGAAAGACCAAAATGGGCACTGATGCCATATTTTCCTTGAGAGTTTCCAAACTTTTGTTACATTCCTCATTCCAACAATAAGTGGCATCCTTTTTCAACAACTGTTCCATCAGTGTTGTGATTTGTGTGTAGCTCTTGATGAACTTTGAATAGTACCCAGTGTGTCCCAGTGTGGTGTGCAATCGTTTGATGCTTCGTGACGCTTGCAAATTGAGTATGACAACGATCTTCACCGGGTCTACCATTAGGCCTTGCCTGCAGACCAAATGGCTGAGCAAGTTCCCGAAGGGGATGAGGAAAGTACACTTCTTTAGATTTAGCGCAATCTGGTGCCATCAGCAAGTATCCAACATTAACCATAAGCTCACAACATGTTTCTTGACTAACCCGAATACAGTCCAATCATCAAGATATACTTCTGATAACTTATGTATAAATTCCTTGAATGAAGCTACCACATCGCGTGACAATATCTCTAGCGAATTCTTCAGTCCAAAGGGCATCACAATGTACTAAAAATAGCCCCATTTGGTGGCAAAAGTTGTTTTACTCCTGTCCTCTAGCGCGAACTTGATCTAGTGATACCCTGAGAAGCTGTCTGTGAATGAGTAGGCTTCTTGTCCCCCCACATTTTCCAGTACCTCATCTGTAAATAACATCGGAAAGGGATCATTAACACATGCATCGTTGAGCTTCCTGAGATCCATGCAGATGCAAATTTCACCTTTTTGTTTTTTCTCCTATTCAACCATAGGACTTACCCAGTCAGATTCCTCCATTGGTTCAATTATTCCTGCTGCAAGCGTTTTGTCCAACTTTTCGTGGACCTTTGCTTTGTATTTTGGATTCAACTGATAAGGCTGGTGCATGACTAGCTTCATGTCCAGTTTCAGGGTTATCTTCATCATCCCTAGGTCATTGAGGATTCCTTTTAACTCTGTGATTTTAGTTGGGAATAAGTCTTGATATTCTCGAAGTAACTCAACGACCTTTTCCATTGTGGCATCATCCCAATAGTCCCCAAGCATCGCATACTTCAGCTCCTCCTCCGTACCAATGTTCACCTATTTTGTTTTCAGCTGCATGGTGATGTCAGGGTCCTCGATCGCAGGTCCTCGAACCTCGCGGCTCCCCTCGGTTTCCAAAATATTGATGTTTCTAGGGTTGTCCTCATCATCCTCTATCTGCACATTGTAACATTCCAGGGCCTAAATCAACTGATGCGACCAATCTGGCTACACTAATTCTTCCAGTTCCAGTGGTACCTTGAAAATGATGACCTTCACAATTTGCAGTGCATCATCTATAGTGTCCATCCATTGGCCCTCAAATAAGAATGTCAATAAGAATCCTTTGCACAAGATATCCCATTCACTCGTACCATGTCAGAGTTCTATTTTAGTATACCAGTTCCATGGGATGACATCCAAGGTATGATAAAATAAGTGTACCCACTCTGGTTGGGGCTCTTTGCCATAGGCCTAGGTCCATCTGGTGAGGTACATGCATGGATCATCACATCCACTAAGTTATTCGTAGTTCCAACTTCCCAAACCTTATTTGCATCATCCATCTGCAACCTCGCCAGTCTTCAAATGTTCCTTCATGCGTCCCCCACCAATGCACTGGCATCGAATGCAATGCCCATTTTAACTCATCGAACTGATGGTGCTCTGGTACCACACATTCGAACTTGGTCAGGAATTCATCTATAGCTGCCAGCCCATCATACATCAGTAGTTCTCGATCCTAAGATTTTATGCAATACAACGACCTAGTCATCATGTTGTAGTTTACCGTTGTTACCCCATTTAACTGATTATGCCACCACTCGGCTTCCTCATCTGAATCTATAGTTCAAGACTCTTCACACTCCCACGATATTCCTCCTTCTACAGTTGGATCGACCCAATCTTGATTTCATGCAGTGATCTTATAGATCCAATCCAGTTCATCATCACCTCCTTGGATGGCTTCTGTGTAGTGCGCTCCCTCAGCCAGGTCTAGCGAAATAACTACGCAGAGCAACTTCTTCTCGAATATCATTTTCCGCTTCTTTAAATTAATGACCCCATTCATATCTGTGGTCCAGTGTATCCCTAACAACATAGGGTAAGGGCTATTGTCATCCATGATTTCTATTACCTCAAAATCCATTCATGTGCTCGCACCTTATGTATCTACTATGATTCCGTGCAGTCTCCCCATGGACAAGATATTTTGTTGGTTGGCCATCTATAATTGAATAGGAGCCCATTGCAGTGGGGGCTTGCCCATGCACTCCCAAGTCTATTTAGGTAGCACGTTTGAATTCGAGCCTAAGTCCAGGATAACCTGATCCATCTCATAGGTGCGGATTTGTGTTGTTAACCGCATCTCTCGTCCAATATGTGAAGCATGTTTTCCTAATTTTTGGACCACATGTGGTTCACTTGACCCTGCGCATCTAGTTAGCAGCTCTTGTAATCCTCTGACTGCCCTGCTATCACGAAGCAATTTCATGCATGTCTCTAGAAAGGTAGTTAGCATCGAGGGATCCCTTGTCGACTCAGGTTGATCCTTACTACCTGGGGTAGAGACTTCTGCGAAGCTCTTCCTAGCTTCCAGATCTATCTCCTCGCAAACCCCGACATCACCCTTGGTCTTATCCTCGCCTGTGGCTACACCACTTATGAGCACCATGTTCACGTTGGGGTCTTCCTCGCGTGGTTCAGCCCTCATCATTTGGACATTCTATGTCGTCGTAGGTTGTGCTGCCCTCTTCTCATGTATCTGTGTTGTCAATGTGAGTGAATCTATCATTTCATGATTGAATTTCTCGCAATAAGGGCACGATCTTTTGGTCGGGTTGGTACAGTTCCGCACGTAGTGCCCTAGTCCACCACAATTATAGCAGACTAGTTGCCCGTGACCCCTTCCTAGCCCCATTCCTCATCCTCATCCTCACCCCTAGATTCCACTGCGCGCCATTGCTACAACTAGATCCTGACCTCACACCTCAGTCTACATCCGGTAGGCAGGTGTTCGATCCATTAATAATTCATAACTCTGGCAGTCCCGTTCATCGTGGCCCACTGATCTGCAAAAATTACAAAATAATTGTTGGGGGGTGCGGTTAAACTTTTGTAGTAGGTGACAACTGTCTATGGTGTGCTTTCCTCCCACCTGATAAATTGCACACCAGAGCGAGGGCACTGCGCTTGGCCCTACCTCTGCCTCTAGTTGCAATGGCATTGGCCCCCCCCACCAAATAATTTGCAAATATCAGACAATGATCCTTATCGTGACCCTAGCCTTTGCATTTCACGCACCACACTTCTTCCTGTGCTTCTGGGTAGGGTGAACGTAGGTATTGTATTTGCGCATGGATTTGCTGAAATCCCAACCTCGGATCCTGTATTGGAGTTTCATGCAACCTCATCGTTGTCTCTAATGCTTCAGCCTGGGTTGAGATCTTTTGTTGTGACAGTGTCGTCCTCAGATGTGGTGTCAATGATGCTACAAACCACGCGTAGTGATGCGCATCCGTCAGTGCCATGTTCGCCTCGTGGATTGTACTTTTCAATCTTTGATCTAGATCCCACGGGGTTTCCCCAGGCATCAACACAATCTCCTTGAACCCGATGATGGATTGCATTTCTGATTTCGGCCGGCTAAACTCCTTTTTCAATGCCTCCCAAATTTCCGCTATTCCCGAATTCAGGTGATCGCTTGAGTGCTTTATATACCATGTTAAGGCGCAGTCCTGCAACGCTCTAACCAGAGTAGCCTTTTTTATGTTATTGTCTGTAACTTCGTGTGCTTCCCACACTGCCCTTACTACGAACCAAAACTGTTCTGGATCTTCGCTTCCTGCTCCTTTGAATATTAGCAGCGTGATCGTGCTTGTCATTTTTAACTCTGGGCCTACGCGCAGGTATGCTAGAGCCTATTACGACCTCGTACCACTTCTGATCCAAACAATCCTCAATCTCTTTCTTTGCAAGGCTTCGAAATTCCACCATCAGAAATCCCTTAGGTCAATCCCAGTCCTGGCAACGGAACCATTTGTTGGCTTATTGGGCCCTGACCCAGATTCAGAAGAGTTATTAGCCAAACAAAATCCCATAGCTATCGGCCCTTTCGGTAATAGTCCATGGAGCGCAGACTAAGGTCTCACCCGAGGTAGTAGGGGAGGGTGCTGGAGCTAGGTTTCCGCACCCTTGGGATGCCTTGATGTGGTCTGGAGCGGTTGAGAACCACTTTGTGGCCTCGCAGCACTCAAGATTAGTATCGGGCTTTTGCGAAGATCCACACAGGTGTACTTTCTTATTATTGAAATTATCATAAATCTGATCTTCCATTTACAGTCTTTAAGAAAACATTTAATAATAAAACCCAGTGTGTGCAATTATAAAAAGATATAAACTCATATAACATATGCATAAATCAGAACACAATAGATCCGCAATACTTCAGAAACCACTTATCTTTATTAAAACCTTTCGCCAATACCACCATATCCACCTTGCGCACTCAGCTACAGGGGTCCGTGCACACAACTATGGACTCTACCAGGCCTCTGGGCACACAACTGCAGAGCCTCTATCTATCTACCACCTCCCTTGAATTGGACTTACAGACACAAATAATACTGTCTTCACAAACCCATAACACCAAGATCAACCAACCACAACAACTACCTTCTACCCTTAGAGCCTCACTCTAGGGAAGAGCGACTTACTTCCTATTATTCTATATTATTTATGGGTGGGCAACCCTTTGACTCCACCTATTACATTTTGTGCTCCGTGCATTTTGAAGATTTACAATATTCTTATCCTAACTTATAGGCTTTAAGCCCCAAAACTGTTATGCGGAGCCTCTGCTACCCAACAACACCTTCCCTTGATTCGTCGCGCAGCCCATTCTCTTATCCCAACCATCCTTCTGGAGTTTATAGTACCACACCCCCTTGCAACTACCTAAGGTACTAAGACTATCCCTCCTCCATATAGTCATTGGGTAGGAGCAAGATCACCCTTGTATAACTTTAACCGACTCCCATGGGTGTTTCCTAAAAATAGCTCCCCATTTAGCTTCATGAGCTAAACTACATGTCCATATGTAATCTATTTAATAATATATGGCCCCAGCCAATGCATTTGGAACTTCCCCGAAAACTTCGTGAACTTACTGTCATATAGTAATACCAAATCTCCATTCTTAAAGTATGTTGTTTGATATGGAAATCATGCCATGGCTTTTCATGATCCTTCTGCACCTACTGATGAAAACTCACCAAGAAGTGATCTTACTCTAGCTCAATGAGCTACGCAAGGCATTCTTCGATGATATCTCAATTGGCCATGTCTGTAACTACAACAATCCACAAACTTGGCATGATGTACTCCATCAGAATTACAGCTTCTTGTCCATAAACTAGTTTGAACGTCGTTTCTCCTGTCAACGTTTTGCAAGTGGTTTGATATGCCCATATAAAAATTGGTATGTGCATATCCCAATCATTTCACTTCGCATTGCAAATATTCGTTAAGGCATTCTCCAGGATTTTGTTAAATGCTTCCACTATGCCATTCGCTTGAGGATGATACGGCATACTCTTCTGGTGATACATCTGGAAATCTTTGAGCAAAGTAGCAATTGTTTCATTTAAGAAGTGAGAACCTCTATCACTCATCAATATCTTAGGGAAACCAAACCAAGACAGGATATATTCAAAAATGAACTTTGTAGTTGTTGTTGTGCTACAATCCTTTACAGGTTGTGCCTCAGCCCACCTAGTTAAATATTCAGTCGTTGTAATGATGTATCTGGCCCTTGTCTTCTTTCCCAATGGTTGAATTGGCCCCATGAAGTCTATCACCCACTTATCAAATGCTTGTAATGACACCTATAGGTTTAAGGGAAATTCATCCTTTCGTGACAGTCTCCACGTTCTCTAACAGGCATCACATGCCCTGCAATAAGCCTTGGAATCCTTATGCATAGTTGGCCACCATAGTCTTGCTCGTAGGATCTCCTCTGCAATTTCTATTCCTGCATAATGTCCTCTTGTAACCCCTCCATGCGGTTCAGTGAGGATACATTGTTGTTCGATAATATTGACATGAGGGGTGCATTGGATTCTGACAATCTCATGCAAAGTGACCTAGTTCTCCATAATTGTAACAAATGATTTGACCAGGACCTCCTCTAGTTCCTCCTCCTCATCCTCTTCATTGTCCCTAAAATCCTTTACATGTTGCGATTGCACCTTGATCCTGAGGATAGTCCTCCATCTGGACTCTATATGTTGGTGTTATTATCATCATCAATTCATAACTTCGGCAGTTGCGCTCGTCATGGCCCACAGACTTACAGAAATTACAAAACAGCTGTTGGGGATTCTACAAAAACTTCTATAGAAAATGATAATTGTTCGTCATGTGTTTTCCTATAATATGATAGATAATGCACCATGGTACTACCTTATACTTCGCTCAGTGGTGTTTTCTGGCTTCAAGGGGATAGGAACCCCCCCCCCCCCCAAAAAAAAAATAGATAATTCTGGTACACCGGGAAATGATCCTTATCATGACCTTGGCCCTTAAATTTCAAACACTATACTTCCATGTGGACCTCATTCTAGACTTTGTTTCCTTTTTTGAGGCTTTTCAACTCCATATGCAGGCTATCCAATTGTCATTGAATCTATTGTACTCCCATATTCATATCCCGAATAGGTGAGGCTTTCAATTTTATAGAAATCTCTAGTGCCTCAACTTGTGTTCCAATCTTCTCCTACAATAGTGGAAGTCTTAAATGGGGTAGTAGCGAGGCAATATACTAGTCCTTGTGTTGGTCATCCATGATCTAAATATTAGCCTACTGGAGTAGACATTTCAACCTCTAATCAAAGTCCCATGCAAACTAATTCACCTTTTGTTGGATCTCTTTGACCTTTGTTACTGTCTAGGCTTGTGACTTAGGCTTATTGAATTCATTATTTAGTGCTTCCTCCATTTCTTTCAGTGTTGCATTTGGATGAGTCGAAAAATACTTAATATACTAGCTCAGTGCTCTATCTTGCAATGTTATGATCAGTTGCGCTTTCTTTAGGTTGACCTCTATAATTTGTTGTGACTTCCACACAACATCAGATACAAACCAAAAATTTTCAGTATCTTTTGTCCCTAGAAATTTGAATATGTGCATCTTCATAGCATTCACCATGTTGAATAGTGGAGGCGGAGGTGGAGGCGGAAGTGTAGGTGTGTGAGGCGGGGGTGATCGCAGAGGTGGAGTGGATGGATGTGGCATTCCTATGATACCATGATTTACTATCTACAACGCACCTTGAGGTGTTTTCAAAATACTACTTTCTTCATCACTATCAGATGCCCCCAACAAAGGACTATACTCAACACCTAAATATAGATCCCTTATGAATGTCTTTCCACTTCGCGTAGCTCCTATCAAGTCTCTTCTAAACATTAATTCAATGGCATAACCCTTTTCTCACACAATAGCATTTTAATCCAAGTTTTCGAGGACATTATATACTTCCCTTTTGGTCCTTTGAAAAACTGGCATTTAGCTTCGCTAGAATTGATAGATGTATCGATCGCAAACTCAGTAATGAAACTACCCAAAATTCTCTTAATCCAGTAATCGACAGCCCTCACGATCTTATTTTTTGAAGCTTCCATGTGCTTCACCACCTTGGAGTCCACAGCATAGGATTATCAAATTTCAACATACCTTGAATGTCTGCCAATTTAGACAACCATTCATGTAATTTGAATGGAAAAGAGCAGAAGAAAATTTCATGTTCATCTCTATATAGGCATTTATTCAACCACTCTTCCTTCAAGAGGCACAGATTCCTATATTCCAAGGTTGCAAATTTGTGTAGCTTCAAATCTATCCAGTTCTCGATCTCCTTCTTAGCTATGAACCATTTATTCAACATCACACATTCCTCATACAAATCCTGATCCTAGAAACAGAACCATTTGTTGGCTTGAGGGGTTCTGGACCTAGGTTCAGAGTTAGTTGCGCTAACCAAAAAAACCCTACAATGTCAACCCTTTCAGCAGCAACCCACATAGCGCAGGCTATAGTCTAACCTAAGGCAGTATTGGGGGATGATAGAACCTAGTTTCTGCATCCATAGGTCTGTGTGATGGGTTCCTATTACTTCTAGGGCTTTATTCATACCTTCATGAACCCTAAACCTTAAAACGCAAAAATTACCATAACTTATAGATAACAAATTCTAACTCTGCGTTGAGTGCTTTAAACATTCATAACATCAAGTAAAATAATAGATCTACCAATTTCATGCATCCATTATGAGTTTCTTATGATAAATGGAGTAAACAGAGTGAATACATAATAAATGCAGAAGTAAACATAAACACATAGATACACAAATATTGCTCCAAAATAGTCTTTATTATGTTCAGATCTTCTATTACAGACTCTTTCTTCTGTGTGAACATAGTTGCAAGGGCCTACGCACATAGCTGTGGACTTACCAAGGTCTTCGTGCACACATATGCAAGATCCTTCCCCTTCGCCTAAGTACAGAGTAGAAAATACAGACCCAAAACTTGCATATCTATGTTCTTCACTATCTTCACCCACTTCCCTATGACCTACTATGACTCTTTTATATCATCTTATTTTACAATACCATGGTTCATGAACCATGGGTGGGTCACAAAACAACTTCACTTCTAACAAACTAATGGGCTTTGAACTTCCTAAATCCCCTTTGACTCCTAACGACCATCGTGCTCTGCTCCTCAAAATGCGGAGAATTTAAAAATAACAAAACTATTCACAAAATTGACCCTAGGGGACCCTGTCCCAACACCAAAGGTTGATGAGGAGGATTAATGTTTGGTTCAACATATTTTAATTTGTTTTCTTTTTTTTTTTACATCCATCCATTAATATGGGGCATCCATGTAAGCTTAACTCATCTTACAAGTCAAAGGTTCCTACTAGGATTATTTTTCTAAGGTTTAATTTTTGTTTGATATATTTTATTTCTTGAGTTTCACAAATCACAACAGGCCAAAATATTACCTAAGTGCCTCTCAAATATGGATTCTCTACATGTATACACCATATATGTCTCCCAATAAACTACATAAATACAAAACATCCCATTTAAACTCTTCAATGTGGGATAATTCTTTTTAAAATTAATTGTTCGATAAAATGCATAAATTGTTTGCAATATTACATGTCAGCAATTACAGGTCTCTATCTATTTAAAAAATGAAACTGTGGTAAAATTCCACTTTGGAACAAATCCCTTTATGAATGTAATTATTGCATCTAATTCCTGTTTTCGAGGGGACCAAAATCGACTAAATATCACTCAAATCGGATAAGGGAAAGTGTACTTATGAAGAAAATCCCACATGTGCATATTGGATAAGGTTGGCCTTAAAGAAAAGTGGACCACCTTAGAAGGCTATAAATACAAGTGACCTCTACCTCATTTAGACACAACTATAACACACTCTTCTATCCGTGTTTTGGCTCGTACAGGTCGGAGGCTCATCTGCGGAGGATCAGGTTCACTCTGAGGTGAAATTGTAGGGTTTAAAGCTCACATTTCAGATCTAGGATTTTGGACCATAGTCACAGGTACAACATAGAAGGATCGCAACTACAGCTTCTCCCTCAGAGGATCATGTGTGCGACTGGAGTCTTCCAGTCGCACGAACAACTCACTATGCATGTGACTAGGACTTAGGGTTTTTATAGTCCAAATTTTACTTCAATCACTCACTTGTTAGGATTAAGGGAGCGATTGGGAAGCCATAGTCACTCACATATATCCTCTTCCATGTGACCAAGAACTAAACGATGGAATCTCATTTGTCCGAATATTTCACTCAGTGACCATAGTGCTCGTTTTTTTACTACAGGTAGTGACAGTTCATTACAGTCTTCAAAATCATATTTTTGAGTATAAGCTTTGTTGGGTTCATTTATGGATGTTGTATTTGTATTTGTTGGTTAGTTGCATAGATTAAGATATGGATCAATGTACTCCCTTTTGTTGAATCATTTGTTGATGATCTATTAAGAAGAACAAATTGAAATGGTTTTCCCCATAGTGAGTTTTTCCCTCGTCTCTGACCAATCCTAGTCTCTCTATGTATGAATGTGTCCTTCTATTGTTCCTTTATATTATGTTTCATTGATGATGATGATGATGATATTTTTATTTATACATAGTTGCATATGGTGTTTAATAATGATCTAAATCTGAATAATATCATGATGTTATGGGGTGAACTTAATGTGTTAATGAAGAAATGAAATTATCGAAGCAAAGAACAATATATCCCTATGAAAAATTAACATGGTATCAAAGATGGGCTGAAGCAAATTCTTCGAGATCACCCCTATGATGACATCCTTGATGGATGCAATATAAGATGGAGACCTAAAAGAATTCAAGGATTTGAAGAAACTCTTATACAGGAAAATGACCTCCTTATCAGCTCAGAGGATAAAAACATGATGACTGAAGGACTGACCAAGTTCACAGGCCCAGTTGCCAAGCTAACAATGTAGAGACACTATCAACCTACTTTATAAAGCTCTCAGCAACCCTAAGGGTGTGTTAGTGCCTAGGGTAAATCTTCTTGTTACCTCAGGAACAACATTAGTGACCTTACATCAGTTTCTATGGGTCAAAGGCGTGAATTGACTGAGAACATATCCCTAGATTCTCTACTATGTCATCTCGTAAAAGTAGGGAAACATGAGAACTCAACCTATTTGGGGGAATTACTAATTCCTAATGGGTATGCAAATGGGAAAGAGCACGAAAGCATGGAAACATCACTACTTTTTCCTAATGGAACTCATGAAGGAATTGGCAACCCTGACCTCACATGCTATATATGCAAGGTCAGGGCCATTGTGAAAGTGGTCGAACCATTTGAAAGGATTTCCTATTTGACTATCGAGCAGAGTCTTAGAATAAGGCATCAAAAGAGGTTAAGAAGGGAGAGAGAGCGCGGAGCTAGAGGGCTAAGGGAAGTCTGATGTAATTGATGGTTGTAGTCACTCTTTCTACATCAATATAGAGCTGCAATTGTGTTGTCCACTCCATGATGTTGGTAGTATAACTTGTTTATATGTTTATCCAATATCTTTTAGCATGAGTGGCTTAGTTATATGCAACTAGGTATCTTTTATATGTTCATGCATTCATTTATCAAGGTTTTATGTTGTGATATTAAACTTGCCTTTTCTATGTGTAGGTTTTGATCTGGAGCCAGCTCAGGGGTCTTCCGCCTAGTTGCATTGCGCTCTCCAGCAACACCACATTAAGACATGAGGTGATAAGTCCTTTTAACTTTGATATTCAATTGTTAAACATAGATATGCATGTATCTTTGTGACAGTTGCAGCTAACCTGACTTTCTAATGAGGATCTCAGGAAGATCCTTGAGTGTTTTCTACATCATCAAACACCTGTGCATTAATCCCTGTAGTAGAATTGGTGACTCTACTTAGTTCTTGTTTTTTCCAAAAAATTTCCTTATCTCTCTTTCTTCCAGGCCTTCATGTACTTCTTCAATCCCTTTCCGACCATTCAGGACAATACAACACCCTTCTCTTAGTGCTCAGCCCTAGATCTAATCCCCACAACCCATTTTTTGAGTATTTTTCTTCATTAATGCAGGTTACCAGTGAAAAATAGTTCTTTATAAAGCATTGTACCCTCACAGACAAAGAATTAGTGTTGAAACTAATTCTCTGTAGCCTCTAGTACAGAGCGTTAGTCAACCATTTCTTGATAAATAGCTTACCTTGTGACCTCATGGGTTGGGAAATCTGGTTGTAGACTTATCAGGATCTGCAGTTGCACTTATTTGATTGATCTATGTCCTGATTTTTTTTTTTAAGAAAATAGCTTTACTTCTTAAAGTTTTTGTTTTCATTAAAGAAAAAATTCAATTTTTTTTACTGTTTTCTTCTTAGCTGGTTTGATATGCATTATTTAGTTTCAAAAGTTGTTAGTGAGCACTGAAGTTCTATCGGCTATGCTAGTGTTTTACTGAATAGAATGCATGGTATAAATATTGATGTATGAATGACTCTCCCTTTGTAGAAGCAGCTTATTCATCGAAAGTGAAAATTTACAAGCATTGTTTTTGCATGATTTGAGTCAGAGTCCCATATACTTTTATACGTCAACACCCGTACCGAAGACTCTAATGAAGTACATTTAAAATCTACCTAATAAAATCACTTAGCAACTATTTTTAGAGTAAACACACTTTAGTTTAGGCTAGGATCTTAGGACAGACAGTGTGAGTTAATTGCCCAAGATCATACACCGAAACTAGTGTCATTAAAGAGAGAAATCCTTCTGCACTCATACTACCTAGGACCACTACAGTAAAATCGAAGATAAATACAAGACAACATTAGACTGTAAGTGAAGGTAGCCTACCTTTGCTTACATCTCCTTTGGGTATTATGTGTATCTAGGATATCAGAGTTGAATCAAGGACTCAAGTATCCTACCCGCACAACATATTATCTGCGACTATGTCCCCCTCGTAGTGTCTGTGGTTTGAGGCATCCTTAGTGGCCATACTTTTACGGACAAACACAAGGTGACTAGGGTGGGTTTCCCTGGTACCTAACACAAATGAACCTACTTTGTCTTTAGTTTTTGGGAGGGTGCTCATCTTCATGAGAGGACTTGGCCCCTTAATTTGAGGTTCGGGCGAAGCTCAAGAGTAATTGTAACTGTACATTTGGCCAGCTCTGTTAGAAAATTATATATTACAGAGTAATGGAACACATAAAATATTGCATAAATATAAACACAAAAAATGCATAAAACATGAGACACAGATATATGTGGTTCACCCAATTTGGGCTATGTCCATGGAGAAACCACCAGTCCTTCCTTTTATATTATCCAGCAAACTAAAGAGATACAACCTATAGCAGATCCATTGTAATTCCCTCTTCTCTCTCGCTCAATCTCCTCTCTCTTCTCGTTCATAATACAAATCTACATAGAAGCAATACAATTCCCTCATATATAGCGAAGGGTTACCTTCTAGGGTAAAAACCCTAAATTAAACATAACTTCTGTCTTCAGATCTTCAGATCTTCGCCTAATGAACAACCCAGATTGACTACGAAATTACAACATTTTACAAGGCAATTTTACATCTATTTTTAGCTTCGGGTGCACTACCCCCAATTCCCCTCACCAGGCGGGGGGACTTCCAAAGGCCGCAGTCATGCCCCCTAGACCCCCCTTGCAATGAATATTTTACGGGTGGCATTGCCACCACATTACAGACTAGGGTCCAGTGTGGTGATACCTCTAAATAAAGAAGATAATTAGGCTCCACACCCAACAACCTCCCACTTGGAGACTAATTATAGCAACTCCACCGTTTCTTCATTTGCTGGACAATGGCTCCACTTTGGACCTGTCTATTTCTCATCTTCTTCTTGATACTTGAAGAGTAATTGAAATTGGGAAGATTCTCAGTTTCTCCCTAGTTACTACTTTTGTTAACATATCTGCAGGATTCTAGCTAGTGTGCATCTTTTCCAGCTTCAATTATCCATTTTCCAATGATGACCGTATGAAATGGTACTTGAGCTGTATATGTTTATCCTTGGAATGAAATGTAGAATTATTTGCAAGATGTATGGCACTATGGCTGTCACTACATAACCTGCCCAACTCTTACTTCTTACCCAATTCATCCAGAAACCTTTGTTACCAAATCATTTCTTTACTAGCCTCTGTAGCAACAACATACTCTGCTTCCCTTGTTGAGAATGAAACAACACTTTGCAGTTTTGAGACCCAACTGGTAGTTCTTCCACCTATAGTAAACACATACTCTATTGTGCTCCTCTTGTTATCTCTATCACTCGTCATATTTGCATCAACATATCCCTGTAGAGAAATGTTTGAACCACCAAAGCATAATGCTTGATTTGTGGTAACTCTCAAATACCTGAGAATCCACTTCACTGCCATCCGATGTTCTTTTCCTAGATTGTTCATGTACCTACTTACAACTCCCATTGCATGTGCAATATCGGGCCTTCTACAGACCATTGCATACATTAAGCTTCCAATTGTTGATGCATATGGAACTTTAGACATATGACCCATTTCTTCCTGAGTCTTGGGACACTCCACCTTACTTAATTTGAAATGTCTAGCGAAGGGTATACTAACTGGTTTTTCATTCTACATATTAAACCTTTTCAACACCTTTTCTATGTACTCAGTTTGAGATAATGTTAATTTGCGATTCTTCCTATCTCTAGTTATTCTCATACCAAGGATTTTGTTTTGCAGCTGGCCCCACCTCGACCCCCCCTACAGTGAATATTTTACAAGTGGTTTTGCTGCCACATTACAAACTGGGGTCCAGTGTGGCGATAACTCTAAATAAAGAAGATAATCAGGCTCCACACCCAGCAAGCTCTCTCTGTTATTCATTATGATACTGGGTTTCATCTCCAGTGATGTCATTTCCCTCTTCTTGTTGATTGATTTCCTTAGTGTATTTTTTATTTTTTTAAGTGTCAAGGTGTTATCACCCAGACTTTCATAAACATCACTGTAAAATTTACTGATAAAAATTTTTGGCCACCGTGGCTACATCTGGACCTCGTTATCAATCTAGATGGTTGTTAGGACTTCCCCCACGCACTGTGGAGGATCCGCTGAGCTCCAGTGAACCAGATACCCATCTTCGGGAAATCAGTCTCCAAGATATAACACAGAATCAGTTTGGACGTCCCACGATTCAAGCTTACCAAAGGATTTCTTCCTCCATACAATCCTCCAATCACGAATCTTTTGGGCCGACTCTTGGTTCCCGTTGCATTTGTACCTCCTTTGGCTTCAGTTGGAACATTTCCACCCATCCCATTGATGAGTAATGGGTCATGGCTTTTGTGGACACTTTTGGTCCACCACTACCTCCCTAGTCGATAGTCAGTACCACACCTCTAATGGCGAACCCTATCATGACACCCACCACAAATGGAACCTAGTACATTTTTGGTTCCTCCTCTTTTGTGTCAGCCCCTGGACCTTCGAAATGTGCTACATATAGTGCTCCTTATAACGCTCAATATAGCATGGTTAGCATGGGTCCCTTAAACAAACAATATTGTTGGCATCCATTGTATAGTTCTAAACCCCAGATTCAGGTATCTAGGGGCACTATTCCCAATATGCATATACCGGCTAGGAGCGTAACAATTACCCCTCCATTTTCAAGTATGCATGGTCAATCATTGACTGACATGAACCCTCCTTATGTCAGTCAAGGACCTATGGTTAGTTATGTGGCGGGCAAGAACCCTTAACAAGGTCCCAATCAATCCATAGGGGCACCCTACTCACAACATCAAATGAGTCAAGGTGGCACTTCTATCCCTCAGCCTAACAACCCCTATGGCAACCCACAGTACAATACCATACCCCAAGGCACTTACTATACCACACAACCTGTGTATAATATTGGAAACAACACGATGGGAGGACCGCAAGGATCCTCAAGTCATATGTCATTGCCTTGGTCCCATTCGGGGGCATCAAACACTTTTCCTTTCTTGGAAATGTTTGATATCCCTCATTTTTACAAACTTACAAATGACCCCATCTATCACAACTTACTTTGGCCACCAATCCTGCATAAAATACCGACAGACATCCCGAAGTTCAAAGGGAAATAAGGGGAGGATTCAGGTACACACATCACCACCTATCATCTATGGTGTGTTTCTAACTCCATGGTGGATGATAGTATCCAACTACATATCTTTCCCCGCACCCTTACTGGTAATGCAATGAAGTGGTACATCGAGTTACCATGTGCGTCAGTCAACACCTTTCACGCTTTAGCGATGGAATTCTTAAATCACTTTTAGCTACTCAACCACTATGAAACTAGGATGGAACTCCTCACTTCATTACATTAGGATACCACCACCCAGATCTCTATTCATATACATGAATGGAGATGTAGGCAGAGGTTAGTCAAAGCTCCCCTCCTAGACTATCTATTAGTGGATTGGTTCTGCAAGTCTCTACTCCCCCAAATCGCTAAAGATGTCGCCTTAGGTGGTGTGGTCATAGAAGACCTATCCATGCGTCATGCCTAGGACTTATATCTGATATATTCACAGTCTGGCACTTTATACAACATCATTCCCAATGCCCCTCGCAACTCCAATGCTCCCGCTACTCAGCAACCTAGAGCGCACACCAATGGGATTATTGGTGCAACCTCTCGGGTTGCTATAAAAAAAAAATTAGTGGTCACATTGCCTAGATGTCAATTGACCCCTATACCAAATTGACTACTCTTCCTACCATCGCGATAAACTCTGTGCAGTCTACACAAAAATCCAGTGGTAAAAACAAGAAGAATAAGAAAAATATTGCTCCTTCTGAAGAGCAGTCAACAAAGTAGCACAACCTAAAACAAAAGGCTATTGTGCCCTCTGACGATGGAAAGGTTAAACCCGCCAAGTTCCCTTGAAAATCTGTACCGAAGACCACATGACCTATCGTTGTTTGCATCTTCAAGAATGCACAGATTTCATTGCTAAAAAGGACATTGGGAGGACCCCTGTTGTCCTGAATAATCCTTTACCTGCTTAGCAGGAGCAACACCTTATTGCAAACCAACCCCAACCCCCAGAAGGGGGCAATGGCAGTTCACAACACCTTATTGCAAACCAACCCCAACCCCCACAAGGGGACAATGGTGATTCGCAACATCCTTCAGCTGGTAAAGGACCATCTATCGTTTACACCTTTGAAACAGTAGACCTACAAACGAGAGCCAAATCTTATGGAGATCCAGTCGCTCATGTAGAGGAACCCTCCTCAAGTCAAAACCGACCGCCACCTAACGATCTTCATATCGAAAGACCAGTTACTGATATTGTATTTGCCCCCCTAAAGGGTCACTTCGTCGCACAATGCACAATACATCTGCATGTGCCACCCAAAACTATAGTATTGTAGAAGATTTGGTGCAAGCACCATCAGCTATGTCGGCACTCGAAGTATTAAAAACCTATCTAGCACAACGGAAAGCTCTGCTTTCAATTATTTGTGGTATCAACCGTCAAGATTCCATGCTTGAAATTTTTGACATGGAAAAATGTAAACCTCTCCTTTCACACCAACTTGCATTTTAGGTGCAAATATTTTCGAAAGTAAAAGGACTACATAGAACTGTCATTGACAAAGGTGCTTCAACCTATGTAATGTCAGCTTCATGTTGGCTCAATTTGGGTTCTCCAACCCTATCCTGACCGTTGAATTCCCTTAAAGCTTTCAATGACCACACTTTCATCCCAAAAGTATACCTAGCTAGCTACCCCATCACCTTGAATGGGAAAACGGTAACGGTGGACATTGAAATTATAGATAGAAAGCTCGACTATAATCTCTTGTTGAGTCATAGTTGTACTTACGTCATGACTACCATTGTGTCTACTCTCTTTTGCATCATCCTATTTCCATTAGATGGAAGGATAGTCACAGTGGACTAGCTGTCCTTTTTCACCCGTGATTATTCCCCACTACCCAATGTCTTTCTACCCTTAGTGGGTTGTTTACCTGACTCTTACGTCAGTATTGGTACTGATCTATTGAAGGGATCTTCCCTGATGGGTTGTTTCCCTCTTTTGCCACCAGTGGTTCCACAGGCGGTCAATATGGTTTCATCCATTCCTCACAAACCGACCGATCCTTAGATCTTATCGGCCCCTTCAGACATTGACACTTACGGAGAACAAATTTCGTTGTCGCCAACTGAATTGGCCTACCAATCCATTCAATCTGCATCTAAGTGTTTGGTCACTTTGGTCATGGCCAATGGTACCACCGCTCCTCCCATAACTTCTCCGTCTTTCGATCTCGTCAATCAAGTCCTACCTATAGATGAAGCTATTAGAGAGATCATGAGTTTAGAAGAGAAACCTTAGGAGGACTCACACCATCTGTTATAGACAATTTTGTGCCTTACAGCAATAAGCATGAATTGTCAATAATCCAAGGGATCCAAAGTTCCCTAAATATGATGTTCCTACCCCTAGAGGAACAAGGTCAACAAACCAACAGCTCTCATATCAGTTCTCCACCTAAAAACACTCAAAAACAAGCAATCCTGAAATCAAAGCGGGTGCTCCACTAGGCTTCTGCGCTGAAACACAACTGCTCCATGGTGTACCTGCGTTGCAAAGCAGGTAGAACAAAGCCCACCTGCGTTGGGCGAGTTTGGACATGTGGCACAGTGAGTCATTGCTTTGGAATCTTCCAAAAATGACACTTGGGTCAGGTATTTCGCCTTGTGATGAGTCAGAGGCTTTGTTTCTCCAAGTGGAAGCAAGGTTCACCAAGTGGACTCAGGAACTGAAGATCAACTGAAGATTAACTGAAGAGAGAGAGGACACAAGGCAGCTACACATCAGTTGCAAGCTGACTCATCCTTTCTCAATTCATCTATATATTGAGCTCTCTCCTATGAGCTCAGGAGGCTGGAATTTTGTGCAAAGTAATGATATGCTGTTGGTTTCATTCTTGAGTTATTGGGTGATTGTTTGAGAGAGGTGAAGAAGAGCAATTCTTTCTGCTGGGAGGTGTTGCTGGGTTGGAGCCTGCAATGGATGTAATCCTCTCAGAACCTTTATTTCTTCATTAATAAAGGCTATTGAGGTTCTTCTATGTGCTCTTGTTTCAATTATGTATTGTGATGATTGCATGTTTGGTTTACACTAATCCATGAACCAGTTATGATTGCATGCCTCTTGTAGTTTCCTTCTTTGTTGTTTTGCAGGATCTCATTGCAGCTGGGCGAGCAGAAGGACAAAGAGCTAGGAGCAAGCGGCCAAAGAGGAGAGTTTGGATTCGACATTAAGTGCAAGGCAACGGTTAGTGCTTCCTCCATTCTCTTTTGCTTTCATAAAGAAGTAAACCTTCAGTAGTTTGTTTTACAGTTGTTGCTAAGGAACTGTCACCCTTAGAGTGGGTTAGGGTCATCCGAGTCGGATACTTTTCCCTACAACAAACTGGCGACTCCACTGGGGATCGTATCCGTTTGATTGTGTTTGTAGTATTTTGCTATTCATTTCCTGAACAAAAGAGTACCAAATCGAAAAGCTTTTGACTATATCAAAAGCGAAGTAGAGGGGCTGCTACTCTTGCTCATTGTCTGAGCAGATTCATGATTTGAAGAGCTGATCTACAAAGATCCTTGTAAGCTCTTAGTGATAGCTTTGCACCTTCTAAATCATCCCTTTGATTGTGCTTGACTGATTGCTTCTGATTTGAGCAAAAACTGTGCATTTTTGAGAAAATTATGACCCGGAAACTGTGAAAACGCAGCTCTCGTTTTCCAAAGCAGGTAGTACACAGGCTACCTGCTTTGCAACGCAGGTCCCGAACTAGCTACCTGCGCTGAGAGCCAGTTTGACTGTGCAGAGCCTGCATTGACCCAAATTTGCTTAGTGCATTTGGGATTTCCTCCTTTCTCTTGCCTATTTTCACTTAGTTTTGCTGCTAGGTGTCAGTCTTGTGCCTGTTTTGAAACCAATATTACTTGCCATCATTCTTCCTCTGTTATATAATGAAATTGTACTTGTTCTTCGTATTTCTTACTCATTTACAATTTCCCATAACGAAAAGTAAACTAGTCATGATTTTGGCCTCTTAGATCTGAACCTGTGTTAGGCATTTTGCTGGTCTAAAGAGTTAGCTTGTTTGCTGTCCATAGCTGGTTAGTCATTTTACTTTCGTTCGTATGGTTTGATTTCATGTATTTCCAGTGATTAAGCAAGTGAATCTTAAGGTGTCTTTTGATTTTGGACAAGCTTGTTTACTTTCGCTTTAAATCGAAATCAAAGTTATATAACCACTTTCTTTTTGTATCCATCCACATTAAGAAAGGGAAAAGAAAATACATGCATTGTGCATTTTGCATTTGACTGTGTGCTTGACGATTTAGAAAAATTTTCATTTTAGTGTGTGCTCTATGATCTGTGTGAAAAGATTTGCCTTTCTTTTCCCTCAGTAGTTAAGGTTTTCAAAGTTGAAAGATTGAAAAGTTTGCTTCTCATCTTAGACTGCATTCAGGAATTTGTTATATACATCTCGTGGTGATCCTTAAAGGCAAATTGATAAGCAAGATCAACATTAAAATAAATCCAATTTACATAACAACGCTTTGTAACATAACGCAAACACATAGAGGTCTAGGTAGAGACGTGTTCCGGCGTCGTTAAACATAGTGACTGTCGATCTCTACGAAGGTGGGTGATTCCTCCTGAGAGTCGGTGGCACTAATACGGACTTGTGCTCCCACGTACTGTCGCGTATATATTGGGAGACCCCTATAGGCAATTATCCTTTATCCATAGGAAGCCATGTCGACCGCCCTACTGATCGCGATGCAGTGAACACAGCATTCACGAAGATCGACCACCCGTACCGTAAAACGTATTCTGTGGTTTCGCGAAAAGTTTGGCACACCCTCTGCCTAGAACTCCAGAGCAGTTTCTTTTGGCCTTTTTCAAACTCTATAACTGAAAAAGTCCATCCGAGCATTTGTCACTTCGGGCTCGTTAAAACATCGAAGGTGACTAGAGTCATATTTAGCTTTTTCTCGACTCTTAAAACATGAAAAAGCAAGTTTGTGTCTAAAAACGTCGTTAATAAAATTTATTTTAAGCGGGACAAAATCACCTGTTATTCCCACGTTGATCTTTCAGTTGAAAAGTATGGAGCCCACCAACCAAGGAGGCAACCTTGGTGGAAGTCCAAATCCCTTCTCCTCTTGGGGAGATGTTGGTGCGCCTCATATGGCAACATTGTCACTTCCAGGATTGACAATTGGCCTACCTGTATGGCTCTTTTCAACTAATGTAGTCCAGATCGCCACTAATCCTGAGCAGTCGAATCAACAGTCAGACCAGTCTAGGACTACCCACCAGCCTTCCACTTCTTACAATACTTCCTCTGATCCTTCATCTTCGCAAGGTAGAGCTGGCAAAAGTCAGCCTCCAAAGGAGAAGAAGGAAAGGAAGAAGAGAGAAAAGAAGCAGAAGGAGCCTATGGCGAAGGCGACTGGGGGCAAGCAAAAGACAGCTGACAAAAACCCACACACTGCACCGACCGGGCCTAAATCGCCGTGTGTCGTTTGCGAAGGGGCCCACTTCCATCGTGATTGTCCTTGTATTCCCCGGATACTAAGGGACTGGTCCCCAAGATTGCACAATCCGGTAGCATCAACCTCTGGCAGTCATGTTGATTGCAGTCCGTCAACTAGCGAGAGTGAAGGACGAAGAGGGAGACCAAGATCACCCTGTATATTGTGTGAAGGCGATCATGCCATCCACAGATGTCCATTCTTAGATGAGGCAAAGAGAGTTTTGGAAGATCGTCTGGTTTCGCCGTTACGACTTCCTCCTGGATACCAAAAACTCGCGCCTAATCCCTCGATAGTTGAAAATCCAGCTGACCCGCCCAAGTGGTCAGCTGAAGTGTCGGTCATTGAGAATGAACCTACTGAATCCAGACCAGACGAAAGTCTAAAGGTCGAAACGGCAGTTGACCCGGTTCTTCCTTCAGAGGTTTCATCGTCCAATGACTCCATCATTGAAGACCCATCTTCAAATGACACCCTCACTGAAGAGGATAAGGATGACACCGTCCATATTCTTTTCATCAACACAGACTCTGATGAGCATCAGGGCAATGCGCCCATTCCTTTATCGCAGGAAGGAACATCGTCAGGGTCGTATCCGGCCGTCTATTCGGTCCCACCACCAAGCAACCTAGTTGTATCCTTTGATTGGAATCAACTAGGCAGACCCCGGTTACCAGCCAGTATCCCATTCAGAATCATAGTCCAAATCTACAGAATGGTGATGGCTGGAACTATCATTGATGAAGGGGCATCTGTGAGTATCCTTTCCTCTGTTGCTTGGAAAGCACTGGGTTGCCCGACGCTTTTACCTGAGATGAGAAATCTATCAGGTTTTGATAAAGGAACCAGTCACCCGTTAGGGGTTCTCCCCAATGTTCCGGTTACATTGAAAGGGAAAACAGTTCGCATGAACATCATGGTCGTCCAAGGACCCTTGGCATATAACTTACTCCTTGGACGAGACTATATATATTGCATGGAGGCAATAGTGTCCTCACTCTTTAGAGTCATGTGTTTTCCGCATGAAGGAAGAATGGTCCAGCTAGTAGACCAACTTTCATTTCCAGGATCACGCATTGCAAATAGTCAAATACCACCCCTTAACGGTTTATTCGCTCAAGGAATGCCACCGCCCCCGTTCTACTTCCCGATAAATGCGAGTAATTCGGAAAGAAAGAACTGGGACCCAGGGGGCATGCACCCTGGCCTGCCTCGGGCAGAGAAAACCTTAGGTATAAAGTTAATTTCCGCAGAAGGATGGACTAGTCCGTACCCCCGTCCGGCAGAGGAAGAGAGGGTTGTTCTAGGATAAAATTCTTTTGTCAAAGTTATGTGAGCGAAGCAATCGCTCCCTTTGTCTAAAGAAGTGGGCTCTCCTAAGGAGGGGGTGTATTTGTGGCAGCAAGAATCCACCATCTTTGAATGTCAAGCCTCACCCATTAAAACAAGCTGTTTTGAAGGATAAGTAGGGGCAGTCTTCAAAGAAAGAGATGAAATTGCTGCAACAAGTAATCACCATCCTTAGCAACCTAATGATAGACATCGCCGAAAAGAGAGTTTAGTTTGCGGCAGCAAACAAAACCATTTTTCGGATAATAAGTAAGAGATGGCAGAATCTCGAAATTATACTTTATACCTGGGGGCATGCAAACCTTTTGGAGTGCAAGCACGGGACGACTATTTATTTTTTAAATTTTTAGGTCTTCCCTTTAAACCTGTAGGTCTAACCCGTTAAACTCGTAGGATTAGGCGTTTCTAGCTTGCATAAAGAAAGGATGAAGGGCAAAAGTTAAAACCTGCCAATTTGGAGTAATTAGTGAGGTATCGCTCCTTAAATAAGATTACCTCACCTAAAGCATTCCTTGTATTAAGACTGGTATAATTCGAGCAGTTTTAGCAATGTTCATGCTCGTTAAAAAATAAAAGCAATCATCGAGCAGTTTTTGTGCAGAAGTTCATGCTCGTTAAAAAATAAACGTAAATTGTGAGCAATCTTTCCCTAGCAATTCAAGCTCATCCAGAAAAATGAACCGGTAAACAACCTCGAGAAATGTAACCTTTGAAAGCCATATTAAAAGCCCTTGGTCGTGTTTATATGCCATCACCTCCATCTGTTCATTTGGCCAATCGTTCACCTCCATATGTTTGTTTACCCATTTTGAGGAACAGCTGCGAAGAGTGATTTCACTTAGCCATCCTTGTGACACTGCAGTGATTGGAGAATTCCAACCTGTACCTGGAATCTGCTGCTATCCCTGTTCATCACTCGTTCCTCAAAAGACGAGTCTTCTTTGAGCTCTTTTCACTGACTCGTAAAATATGAAAAGTTTGCCGAGTTTTGGCCTTCCAGCTCGTTAAAGCGACTGGAAAGCTATCCCTCCTCTAGATTTTAATCTTTTTGGACCTGAGGGATTATTGCACAAAAAGATCGAGCGCTTGTTTGTTCGGCTCGTTAAAGCGACCGAAAATTCATCCCTTCTGTATTGTTTTAAACTTTTTCGGACTTAAGGGATTAGATGACGAAAAAGGAATTTTGGAGTTAACTTTTCGTACCTTTTCAGACTCTCTAAAAATGAAAAGGACCGAGTTTTCCTTGTCGTTAGACTCGTTAAAATGATTAAATAGCGACAAACTTGTCTTTAGACGAGAACGAGTTTCCCTATCGCTAGGCTCGTTAAAACATGGCAATGGGCTTGCCCGAAGGGCAGGTTATAGAACAAGCATATGTTATCCTCCTCAAGCTTGACAAAAATAAACAGGTACTGGTCAGCAATGACTGGGGAAAAATTGGGAGAACCTCACAGTATTAATGGTAGCAAGTCGCTCTTGAACATGACACTTTGTCCTCTGTACCGCATCGGGTTGGGTTGTTTCATTCACCGGTCACAGAACCATGGTCCTCGCCACACCGTCCACAATTGGGGTAATGCTACCAATCCATCACATCAGTGTCGTTATATGTTCAAGAGATGTGGTTCTGTAAAGAGTCAACCGTGTTCCACCCACTGCCATACATTATCCTTCATCCACTTCATGACCGCCACCCTGAATCATACATCACAGTTTGTTTTCACCTCATCATAATCACTAGCTCCGTTCCGTGTCACTGATGTGGGATTCATTAAGGCCCTCCTTTGATGGATCGCTCCTTGTCGACATCAGCTCATTATCCAAGGAGTTGATCTAGGAACACCCCCCTCAGTACTTTGAAGCTTGCATGCCTCAATGGCAAGTTTCTCACTTCCGGCGACAGGTATACATCAATGACCTTCGACCAGAAGATTTTGTATGGTGGTCGACGCCAAGTCCTTTATTCCCACCATGTAGATTGTACTGTTGTACCTTGAGGGTCATCATCCTTATCGGTGATTCCTCTCGCGCTTGTTAACAGTTTACATCATTGACCGGTAATCAATCGATGTCTTTCCATGTTCGACTTCAAGAAATTCTCACATGGGTCGACTTGTACATCGAGTGAAGATCGGAAGAGACTGAAGACCCCGGATCTAGTTTCATCCATCCGGGCTGCGATATATATTCAGGACATAAAGACATTTGATATGTACATCATTGCAACAGATGATCATCCTTTTCAAAGGATGATAAATTCGGCAGAGAATTATCAGTCTAGCATCAGACGATCGTCTGTTCTATGTACCAAAATGTATTTATAAAGCTGAGCATGGGAATGCCCGCCTCAGCTAGATCATGAAAAATGTATGAAAAATAATGTATTGTATTGTATCTTATTACAGGACACTTCTCAACAGATTGAATGAACTTCGGATCCTCTCAATAAAGCATTTCACCCGATAAACGACCTCATACTTTAGGGGGCATCTGTTATAGACAATTTTGTGCCTTACAGCAATAAGCATGAATTGTCAATAATCCAAGGGATCCAAAGTTCCCTAAATATGATGTTCCTACCCCTAGAGGAACAAGGTCAGCAAACCAACAGCTCTCAGATCAGTTCTCCACCTGAAAACACTCAAAAACAAGCAATCCTGAAATCAAAGCGGGTGCTCCACTAGGCTTCTGCGCTGAAACACAACTGCTCCATGGTGTACCTGCGTTGCAAAGCATGTAGAACAAAGCCCACCTGCGTTGGGCGAGTTTGGACATGTGGCACAGTGAGTCATTGCTTTGGAATCTTCCAAAAATGACACTTGGGTCAGGTATTTCGCCTTGTGATGAGTCAGAGGCTTTGTTTCTCCAAGTGGAAGCAAGGTTCACCAAGTGGACTCAAGAACTGAAGATCAACTGAAGATTAACTGAAGAGAGAGAGGACACAAGGTAGCTACACATCAGTTGCAAGCTGACTCATCCTTTCTCAATTCATCTATATATTAAGCTCTCTCCTATGAGCTCAGGAGGCTGGAATTTTGTGCAAAGTAATGATATGCTGTTGGTTTCATTCTTGAGTTATTGGGTGATTGTTTGAGAGAGGTGAAGAAGAGCAATTCTTTCTGCTGGGAGGTGTTGCTGGGTTGGAGCCTGCAATGGTTGTAATCCTCTCAGAACCTTTATTTCTTCATTAATAAAGGCTATTGAGGTTCTTCTATGTGCTCTTGTTTCAATTATGTATTGTGATGATTGCATGTTTGGTTTACACTAATCCATGAACCAGTTATGATTGCATGCCTCTTGTAGTTTCCTTCTTTGTTGTTTTGCAGGATCTCATTGCAGCTGGGCGAGCAGAAGGACAAAGAGCTAGGAGCAAGCGGCCAAAGAGGAGAGTTTGGATTCGACATTAAGCGCAAGGCAACGGTTAGTGCTTCCTCCATTCTCTTTTGCTTTCATAAAGAAGTAAACCTTCAGTAGTTTGTTTTACAGTTGTTGCTAAGGAACTGTCACCCTTAGAGTGGGTTAGGGTCATCCGAGTCGGATACTTTTCCCTACAACACCATCGTGTTTTTATATCTGATTTGGACATTATGCCTCTTAAAATCCTATCATTTGACGCACCTGAAATATTTTCCTCACCTTATACGACTATCCAAACATTGGACTCGGAAGGAAACATGGGCAATATTTCAAAGACATTTTCTCATTGATATTTCTGTCACAATAGGCATCATAGAAAACATCTAGGTTGGAGTAGATTGCAATCTTGAGGAAATTTCAAGCTTCACCTGCCTTTTGAAGGACTTCCGCGATGTACTCACTTGGTATTATGAGGAAATTCCCGACATATATCCTTCTATCGTCGAGCATGAGATTAAGATATACGACAATGCTAAACTTGTCTGCCAAAGACTTCGACTAGTCCAGCCCTTTAAAACGGCAGCCATAAAGACAGAGGTGGAAAAATTGTTACGTGTTGGTTTCTTCTATCACATTCCTTTAATGGAATGGGTTTCCAATCTGGTTCCTGCCGATAAAAAACAAGGAACCATCTGCATATGTGTCGACTATCGAGACTTAAATATCGCGTGTCCAAAGGATAATTATCTGACACTGTTCATCGACCAAATCATCGACGACTATGCCAGTTGTGAATCATTCTCATTCATGGATGGTTTCTCAGGATACAACTAGATTGCTATAAAACCAAAATACTAGCACAAAACCGTCTTCATTTTCCCATGGGGAATCTTTTCCTATCGAAAACTCCCATTCAGTTTAAAGAATTCTAGAGCAACATTTCAAAGGGCCATGGACTACGCATTTCATGATATCAGGCATATCATTCAAGCTTACTTGGATGACCTTCCAACCCATTCCAAGAAGCAAGCATAACACCTAGATCATTTAAGAGCTATCTTTATTAGGTGTCAGTTTTATAACATACGTCTGAATCCACATAAATGCGTTTTCTTTGTCAATTCTAGATTCTTACTTGGATTCATTGTCTCCAAGTACGAGATTAAGGTTGATCCTGATAAGGTAAAGGAAATTACTCAATTTCCCAAACCACAATCCATTTTGCAGCTCCAACTTTTGCAATGGAAAGCAAACTTCTTATGAAGGTTAATCATAAACTATGTTGAGTTAATGAAAGGCTTTATGTGTCTACTTAAGGATGGAGTTTCGTATCTATGGGATGATCAAGCTCAACGATCATTTGATGCCTTGAAAAATGCGCTTATATCAACCCCACTCCTTAGGGCTCCCAACTATGGGTGCGAGTTTATTCTATACCTGGCAGCCTCGCCATCCTCTCCAAGAATGGTCTTGGTTCAAACTCACGATGACTAGAGTGAGCATGTAATATATTATCTATTGAATGGCTTGGCTGGGCCCGAACTCAGATATTCACATGTGGAAAAGTTGTACTTGGCAGTTGTCTTTGCTGTCAACCGCTTCTAACATTACATGCTGCTGCGAAAGACTACTGTCTTCACCTTGGAGAATCCCATTAGACACATTTTGTCTCATCAAATAATTGGAGGGAAATATTCCAAATGGGTCATGATCCTCCAACAATTTGATTTGGTTTTCACTGCTACCAAGGTGAAAAATTCCTTAGTCTTCACTGAACTTTTGTCAGATCTTCCCATTGTTGATCCTAACAAGATAGCCCATGATCCTCTTCTAGATGAATTTTTCTATCTTATTAACACTACTGGCCCTTGGAATGGTCTACCTCCAAGCGCAACGTTTCCACCCTTAGCTATCGTCAGGTGACCATCGTTGCATCTGCCACCAAGCGCAACACTATTTAGTGCTTAATGATATTTTATATCATCATGGTACTAATACAATTCTTCGACATTGCCTCACTCATGAGGAGGCGGAACATGTTTTAAATGGCTACCATGATGGGGCATGTGGTGGTCATCTTTCTGGCATATCTACTGCTCGGAAAATTTTGTGTGTAGGCTACTACTAGCCAACCTTGTTCAAAGATTGTATCAAGGCTATCCAGCACTGCCATCCTTGTCAAGTGTTTAAAAATAAAATGTGCACTCCTCTGGCCCTACTACACCCAGTTATCTCTGTTTGCCCCTTTTCCAAATGGGGGATATACTTCGTAACTTGCAACGTTGTTTCCTCTGTTGGACACAACTATATTATTATAGTTGTGGACTATTTCACGAAATGGGCTGAATCCCTTCCCACCTTCCAAGGCGATGGAGAAACTACGTGCTATTCCTATTTAATCAGCACATATGTCACTACGGTGTGCCTCGCACAATCATTACAGACCATGGGTCTCATTTTTAGAATCACATGATGCCTGACTTAACATTGTTGCTTGGTTTTCTCCAGGATCAATCATCCTCCTACTACCCCCAAGCTAATGGTCAAGTAGAGGCCATTAACGGCGCCTTAAAAACCATGATTTGTAGGTTATTAGGGAATCATAAAACCCATTAGCATAAAATTTTATATCCTACGCTATGGGCATACCGAAATTCAATTAAAACTACTACAAGCTTCACACCTTTTCAACTAGCTTATGGCCTAAAAGCAGTTTTACCAATCGAGTGTCAGATTCCTTCCTTACAAATTTTCATTGAACTCTTTCCCAACACTACTACTGAAGAAGAGCACCTACTATACCTAAATCAACTAGATGAAACACGTTGAGATGCTGAATTGGCACTCAAAACCCACCAGTACGACAAAAAGGTGAAGCCTTGTTCTTACCAAGAGGGAGATCTTGTTTTACTCTACAATAAAAGACATGACCTCTTGAGGGCAGGAACACTTCAACTCTTATGGCTCGGTCCATATGTAGTCAAGAAATCCCTCTCAAAAGGGGCATATGAACTTTAGGGCTGGGAGGGAGTCCCGCTCACTAAGCCCTAAAATGGGCTCTATCTGAAAAAGTATTATGCCTAGTACTGCACTAGGCATGTTCTTTGTAATTTTATGTATTTGTAAGTTTTGCTTCTTTTTTTCTGTGACTAGATTTTTTGGTATTTATTGAAGTATTTGTCTCATACATATTTATCATAATGCAGATGCCTTCATTACCCTAAGCATATGTAGGATACGTAGATGGTGCCAGTCATCACACACGGCACATTACATCAGCTGCTTGGGTCATTTACACACCTGAGTCGGAACTATTTTGTTCCGGGGGAGTCTTTCTTGGTACTGCCACCAACAATATTGCTGAGTACATGTCCGTAATTTCACTTCTCACTAAAGCATCATCAAGGGACATCTCCAATATGGTGGTCAAGTTAGACTCTCAGCTTGTTGTTATGCAATTGACAAATCATTATCACGTTCGTAATCCAATCTTGTTACGTCATTATTTAAGGGTACGACTCTTGGAACATCAATTTGAGGTTATCACATATGAACACATTCCTAGAGAATTTAATACAATTGTTGATTCATTGGCAAACTATGTGTTAGATTGGCATCTGTCTCATTCACTATAGATACATGTATGAAAGTAAATATTTACATAGTTAAAAATTTACAAAAACACTTTAAAAAAAATTTACATCATAAAATACCAAAATATCTGTAGATATATATATATATATATATATCAAATTCAGTCTTTTACATCAAAATATTCCAAGACTTGGGTGTTTTAAGTACAAAATGGCTACTAAACCTAGCTATAAACACTCGCTAGCTATACCAAAGCACCTGCTAGTAGAGCCTACTACTCATGAAATGATAACATTGCTCTAGCTATCCTCCGAAGAGGAACCAGAAATCGCTCAGGCACACTGACTGTGTGCCGCTACATATGAGTGGGGATCTCCCTCATAGGAAGGGGGGCACACCCATGCTCAAGCCCTCCAGGTTCCTCAAAACCTTGTGAATACTATCAGCATCACCCCCCCCCCATCAGGTAGTTGGCTTCCTCACCTCACTTGGCGAGGTTCACCTACAGGTCGTACCAGTGCCGCATCTATGTCAAGCAAAAAGCTCCATGTCAATACTTTTTCACCCATAAAATAAAAAAAAACATAACATAAACATTCAAAAGCTTAAAAATACTTTAAGTACTCTCAAAATCATTCTTACCTTGAGGCCCCCAGTTTGTTCCAGGTGGCAGAATCAAGTCAGGATCTCCGGTGAAGTCCATGCCCTCATTGGTATAGTCGTGAATCATCACAGTCTAGCCACTAAGCCATTTGAAGAAATATTCTTCTAGAAATTGTGGGATAGGTCCTCCTCCTATGTGAGGATCAATTGATGCCCATCGCCCCTATCTAGGCTCCCTTGGATCAAGGGGACCTAAGCTCATCCGTGGGTGCATAACAGGTACCCTCTCAAGTATGAATGAGACAATGAGAGTGTCATACCCGAAACTTTGTTGGGTTAGAGTCTTGCATGCAGTCAATTCTACCTTCAACTGACGAACCACTGCCTCGCACTAATTAAATATCAGCAGCTTGACACAGTCAACTGCAAACAACAGTTTGGCCTTTTTTGCAACATGGGGACTCTTTGACCCCACCAAATGCACAATTACCCATAAAATGGTCGTCATAGATCTAGACCTAATCCTCTCTATCAGGACTCTGTTGTTGACAAGTCCACTCTCAGGGATATAGTAAGCTTGAACCAGCTCTAGGGTGGATCGAGGATCAGGCCTACCCCCGGTCAGGTTGGCCCGTGCTCCTCTACGCAACAAACCAGTCAAGAAATATATATCATCTTGGTCAATGGCCAACTCATGATCCCCAATCCTGAACACCTATTGGTGCTCATCCTAGTGTTGGATAATCCAATTCAAAAGGTCCTCCTAACCTTTCATGAAGTCCAACTTAGCATACTTCACCAACCCACAGTGATGTAATGCAATTATGCAAGTAGGATCATTTCGCATTAGCAATTCTTGTCGATCATGGGCCCATTCTCTCCATAGACTAGTCATAATGGCTCAAAACCTGCACAAATCAACCCAACAATCAATGCAAATGGGGAAAAATTCTTATTAAATCACTGCTTGGGGTTTTAGGGTGCACCTTCATGCACTAACACACCCCCTAGTGACATACATGGAGGATTAATGCCCTCCACCAAGTTGTAAAGGGCGTTTAATGCTCCCTACAAGCCTAGTAGGCGGCGTTAGGCGCAATTAATGAACTACGGCTCCCGAGTTCTCCAAAAAATCATCCCAAAAGCTGATAAAAAATGTTGAATAATGCAAGATCAACGTTTTGGAATCTACCTGGGACTTATGACATGTCAAATGGCACCCAGATCTCCTACAATCATCCATGGAAAATCTGCTTCTCTTTGGCTCCAAAACGCTCTCACAGCTCTCAAATGATGCAAATGGTGAAAGTGGAGGCTCAAGAACTCCCTTATAGTCACTTTGGAGACATGAATGATCTTAATTGAAGTCATTAAAGTAGAAGTAGTCCATTTCCAATGATAATTATCATGCGCCATGACCCCATATTGGGAGAAATTGCTCATGTTTTGATGAAATAATTTTTAGGATTGAATGACAGAAATGACCATGTGCAATTCTCTATGAGCTCTTTCTTTTATGGGATTTTTTCTAGCTCTAAAATTGAAAATTCCCTAAGTTTTTCATTGTCAGACTCGTTAAACACTTACGATCACAATCTAAGCAATTCTTTTTCCCTCTTTTTCTAGCTCATTAAACTGAAAAAAATCGATTGAGCATTCCTTTTTGGGATTTTTTTTCTTGCTCATAAAATCAAAAAAACCTGAGTTCCTTCTTCAAGCTCGTTAAAAACTTATGAAGAAGCTTTGAGCATTCTTTTTAGGAACTTTTCTCGCTCGTTAAATTGAAAAAGCCCCGAGTTTCCGTCATTGGGCTTGTTAAAATTTACGACGATGATATGAGTGCTTTTTTTTTTGGGACTATTTCTTGCTCTTAAATAAAAAAAATCCCCACAGTTTTCCCTTCTTCAGGCTCGTTAAATCTACGAATAAGGAATGAGAAGTTATTTTACCTCTTTTTCCTCACTCACTAAACTGAAATAGATACCTTGAGTTTTCTTCATTTGAATCGTTAAAATTCAATGAAGGTATTGAGTGTGTCATTGTGTGACTCATTAAGATTTCATGACGAATAATGAGTTTACTTCGTCTCCTTGTACTTGTAACAAAATGAGGCAAACATTTATTGAGCATAGGTTTCTCTTTATTCGGACTCAATAGATTAACTCACAGAAAAGGAACTGTTCCGGGTATACTATTAAACTTTTGTCGCACCTGGTTAACAAATATGACAAAGGGACCACCTTAGAGTCATTCTTTACGATCTTTTCAGACTCTCAAAATATGAAAAAACCACCAAGTTGTCTCGTCTAGACTCATTAAATTACATATATGAGGAATAGAGTCGCTCTTTTTACGATCCTTTTCAGACTCTTAAAACATGAAAAGATCGACGATTTTTCATGTCCGGACTCATTAAATTAATCAGATAGGGCATAGAGTCGCTCTTTTTACGGTCCTTTTCAGACTCTTAAAACATGAAAAGATCAATGAGTTTACCTGTCTGGACTCACTACACTAATCAAATGAGGAAAGTGGACAATACAATTGCATTATGTTTCGTATTTTGAAAGAGATTTTTGGCAGCAATCACTCCCTTAAACATGGCACTCCCTCAGATAAACCTTCCTTGTGACAGCCTCTCAATACGAATCTTACCATCCTATGAGTTTAGCCTATATACCCTGATGTTCTTGCATCTTTGTATCCTAACACTCTTTGGTGTTCATGAGTCTAGTGCTGCATGGTTAAACCCATTGTCGTGGCTTCTATTGTTCAAGGGAAAACCTTTATCTTATGTTTCCTCCATCAAACCATCAAGCATATCCTACCATCAAGCCCTCTGTCGCTTTGACCCAATGCTCAAAATATTCCTCAAAAAACATCATTCTTTTCCTGTTTTGGTTCGACTAATGTAGGAAACCTTATTTCCTACCTTTTGATAGGTCTTATCCTATCGAATTCAACACTCTATCTAGGAAGAAGACCCAGAAACACTTCAGTGCCTTTGTACTTGCAGACATCAATGGTAGGTCACCTTGTGTTGGGTCAGGGGTTTTCATTATTAGCTCCTGGTTAAACGATTCTATAAGTGCTCGATGGCAAAAACATTTTTCGCACTTGTTAGATTGTACTATGCATCTTGGAGACCATCACCATTATCGGTGGCCATCCTCGCGTATGTTAACAGTCTCCATTATTGATTGGTAATTAGACGATTTCGTGCATGTTCGACATCAACGCCTATATTCACATATATCGATCTATGTTGTTCGGTGAAGCAGAAATCAAGACCTTGGGTAGAGGCTTGCATCACTCAGCCTTGTTTCCTCTCCCAAGTTGCAGCTATTTTTTTTGGAGACATATTATCATAATGATCCTATTATGACACAGGTTCTGCATTATGCTTATCAGCGACTAGCATCATCATATCTCTTTTCTGAGAAAATCACTCTGACATAGCTACTAAGCATGGGAATGCCCGACTCAAGACATGATTTAAGTTGTTATATATATATATATATGTGTGTGTGTGTGTGTGTGTGTGTGTGTGTGTGTGTGTGTGTGTGTGTGTGTGTGTGTGTGTGTGTGTGTGTGTGTGTGTTGCATCAGGTTTCTCATACCACCCGAAGCTCTGATCCTCTCTCTCTTTTTTCCAAAGAAAAGGATAGTTAAATATAAAGTATTTCAACCATCATTACAGCCTCTGATCTCACACTTTAGGTGGCATCTGTTATACAGGAAACTGACCTCCTCATTAGCTCAGAGGATAAATACACGATGACTGAAGGACTGACCAAGTTCACAGGCCCAGTTGCGAAGCTAACACTATCTAGACACTATCAACCTACTTTATAAAGCTTCTCATCAAGCCTATGGGTGTGTTGGTGCCTAGTGTAACTCTTCTTGTTACCTTGGGAACAACGTTAGTGACCCTACATCAGTATCTATGGGTCAAAGGAGCGAATTGACTGAGGAAATATCCCTATATTCTCTCCTTTGTCAGCTTGTAAAAGTAGGGAAACATTATAACTGGACCTGTTTGGGGGAATTACTAATTCCTAATGGAGTATGCAAACAGGAAAGAGCACTAAGGCATGGAAACATCACTGCTTTTTCCTAATGGAACTCATGAAGGACTTGATAACCCTAACCTCACATGCTATATATGCAAGGCTAGGGCCATCGTGAAAGGGGTCGAACCATTTGGAAGTATTACCTATTTGACTATTGAGCAGAGTCTCAGATTAAGGCATCAGAAGAGGTTAAGAAGGGGGAGAGAGAGAGGAATTGGAGGGGTAAGGGAAGGCTAATGCAATTGATGGTTGTAATCACTCTTTCTATATCAATATAGAACTGCAGTTGTGTTTTCCACTCCATGATGTTGGTAGTATAACTTTTTTATATGTTTATCCAATATATTTTAGCATGAGTGGCTTAGGCATATATCTTTTATATGTTCATGCATTTGTTTATTAATGTCTTATGATGTGATATTATGCTTGTCTTTGCTATGTGTAGGTTTTGATCTGGATCCGGCTCAGGTGTCTTCTGCCTAGCTGCATTGTTCTCTCTAGAAACACCATAGTAAGACTTGAGGTAATAAGTCCTTGCTTTGATATTCATTTGTTAACATCTGCAGTTAATTTGACTATCTGCTGAGGATCCCAGGAAGATCCTTAAGGGTTTTCTACATCACCAAACAACCATGCATTAATCCCTATAGAAAAAACCTTAAGAAATTTTTGTATTAGGGTTTGATGGATATTATGAGGTTAGAGTTTGAGAGAAATCCTGGTTTATGGAAAATATTTGAGATACGAAATCTTACATGGTCAATGTGAAGATTCTCAAGTACTTCTGATAGATTTGATGAAGCCCTAGATGGGATAGTCTCTAGTAGGCTTGGTTGTTGATAAAGTTGATTGAAGGAAACATTGTTATCTGGACAATGGACAATGATGGCTCTTAAAGGTTGGTTCAAGAGGGAAAGGATCACCTCTCATTAAAGATGAGTATTTCTTGAGTTTTGATGCTCCTTTATGTCTTTATTTTTTTCTAGACTTATAGATATGATTATTGTTTTGAGCATTACTTATACTTCTTGCATGTATATTTGAGTATTTGTATGTTTCTAACCTCCTTGATGAGATGTAATAAGAGGATCATTTTTTAGGATCATTTCATATGGAAGAAAGAAAAGCTAGAGATGGAAAAGGTAAAGAGGCACCTCATGAAAAGATGAATAAGTGCTACAATTTGCCTATGTCAAATGAAAAGGTGCACATGTATTTGAATACTACAAGGTATGCAAGAAAACCACCCGGACAGAACATCGAGGGGAGTGAACAGGGAACAGTGGACGAATAGCTAGGGTTGCAGGTTTCTGAGCTTCATGGAGGCACACAAAGGGGGGAGCTCCACTCCCTCCTATAGGTAGGCAGTGGCCAGCCGAGGTAAGAAACCTATAGAATCTATTAGAGGGCCTTCAGAAGAAAGGAAAAAAAGTCTGTAAGAGGATCAAGATTTTACCAAACCAAGGGAGGACAACAACATGAAAGATAATGAGGAAGAAGACAAAAAACTGGGAGCAGAAAATAAGGCACCCAAGGGGCCATGTAAACCCAAAACTAAGGTCACTCCCTGAGTAGTTTTAAATGATCCTACTCTACAAGCGCACAAGTACCACAAGTCAACCTATGCTATCATTTTTAAATTCACGGGATTATGGCCCACTGAAAAGGCTTTACAAGCATGGATTAAATACCATTGGAAATCGAAAGGAAGCATAGACCTACACCTCGGGTCAAAGCGTTTCTTCATTGTGGTCTTTACAAATATTGAGGACAAAGACATGGTGTTTGAAGGAGGACCCTAGTTTTACCTAGCAGCAGGCCTTTACATGTGGCCATGGATGATGAATTTTGTCCTGGAGCGAGAAAATTTTACTTCAGTCCTAGTCTGGGTAAGACTCTATTCCCTACCTCTTGATTACTCGCAAACAGAATCATTATCTAGCATAGGAAATAAACTAGGGTGTTTTGTTAAAGCCTCTGAGGCCATCAAAAGGGGAAAATACACCTCCTTCGCACGAATATGTGTGGAGATGGACCTATCGAGAGCCCTACCAGATGAGGTCATCTTGGAAGTTTTTGATGAAGAATGGGTGCAAACGGTAGATTATGAACATATTCCTTTTAGATGTCACAGGTGCCATGAGCATGGGCACTTATTTAGAGACTGCCCTCTCAGCAAAATAGAGAATAGAAGTAAAGAAACCACAATGAAAGACACTAAAAGCTTTCACAAAGTGGGACATAGAGGAAAAGGGGGCAAAAGGGGGCCAAAGCAACAGCAAACAGAAGGGAAAAAGGCCAGTCTAAATAGATTCCAAGTTCTTGAAGAAGAGGAAGGAATATCAAAAGCAGATTAGGTAATGGAAGGAAGCTCAGGGGAGAAGGAGAAAGAAGAAGATAGGGAACAAGCATAGGATGTTACTAAACAGAAAGAAACAATGCTGAGTGATGGAGAACTTGAGATGGATCAAGAAATGACTCAAAGTGAGATGGAAACGGAGGATCATGAACTGCAGGAGATTCTGGATAGAGAAAACCTATATCTGGAAGGATTCTTGAAACAGGGAACCATGGGAGGGGTAGACTCATTACCTCAAGAAGAGTTCAACATAGTACAACAGCTGTTTCTATGGAAAACTCAGGCCAAAGGGCTGGAAAGGCAAAGAAACAATGAAAGGCAGGGCAACGAAGGAGTGAAAACTATGAAAACCACACCAGGATTAGCTCCCAGAAACCCAGGAAAGAAAAGAGGCAGGAAAAAGCAGAACGAGCTATTGATGGAATGTGGAAAGCTAATTATAGATTCAGGTAAGATGAAAGACCTATCCGGTTACTCCTTTAAATCTTTAATAATGAAGTTCACATCTTGGAATATCAGAGGTTTAGGTAGTAAAAGAAAACAAAGAATACATAGCAATAGAATGAAACAAGAAGCTCCGATATGATCTTTATCCAGGAAACTAAATGTTCCATTCAAAAAATCAAATAAATTCATAGCAAATGGCTCAATAGATTTGAGTTTCTAGAAGTTAAAGCAGGTAATACAGCTGGAGGCTTCCTCACTCTTTGGAACCCTCAAAATATTGGCATAATAGATGCTGAGGCATCTAGGAATTATTTATTAGTGGTTATTCAACCTGTGGGAGATAGCGGGACTTATTTGGTCACGAATGTTTATGGCCCAAAAAGACTGGATGATAAACTTAGATTTGTAGATTCTCTTGTAGAACTAAGAGATAGACATGTAGGAGTTCCATGGATAATGGGCGGGGACTTCAACATGATCAAATCACTTTCAGAAAAAGAGGGGGAACAAGAACTTTAAGCAAAGATTATATAGCATTTCAAACTTTCATAGATAATATGAAGCTAGTTGACGCTGAAATGAATAATGGCCTCTTTACATGGAACAACAAGAGAGGAGGGGAGTCTCAGGTAGCCTCAAAGTTGGACATATTCATAATTTCAGAGGAACTTATGCTCATAGACAAGGAAGTGATAGTGAGAACTCTCCCCTTTGGTGGCTCAGACCATTGGCCTATACAAATGGATGTACAAGGCATTGGTACCCCCAAGAACAAACCTTTCAGATTTGAGAATATCTAGCTTACCCACCCTGATTTTATCAGCAATATAGCAAGATGGTGGAAGGAAGATCTGCATATTCAAGGAACAAGAATGTTTTTGCTCCACAAAATACTAAAGTACATCAAACTCATACTTAAAGACTGGAACAAGAAGGAACTTGGCAACATCTTTGCAGCAAAAAAAGAGGTTGAAGGAAAAATGCAGACACTCAATCAAACTCTTATTACAGATGGCTTTAATAGAGTCAGAGATGAACAAGTCACCAAACTTCATCAAGACTAGGAGAACTTATGTAAACAAGAGGAAATATATTGGAGACAAAAATCTAGAGTTCAATGGCTAAAAGAAGGGGAACGAAACACCAGTTTTTTCCACAGATCCACCATGGTGAACAGATCCCATAATAGGATCTCTTCAATCAAGGATGAGGGAGGTCATCTTCGCAATACCCAAGAAAAGATAGAAACTATGTTAGTCCAGCACTTTCAAGGTATAGCGAAGGAGACCACGACAGACAAAGATCACTTTATCAGGGATTTAACAAGGCATATACCTAGGCTAGTATCAAGAGAGGATAATTTCAATCTCAACAGGCCAGTGACTAAAGAGGAGGTTAGTGAGGCAATTAAGGAAATGTAGAATGGAAAAGCGTGAGGCCCTGATGGTTTCAATGTGGATTTATTTAAAGCCAGTTGGAGCATTGTTAAACAAGATATTATGAATGTAGTGGAGGATTCCAGGTTGAATAGAACCATTCTGAAGGTGCTCAATACTTCCTTCTTATCCTTGATCCCCAAACAAGATAATGCTCAAACTCCGGATAGGTTTAGACCCATAGCTTTGTGCAATGTGGTGTATAAAATAATATCCAAAGTTGTTGCCAATAGACTCAAACCCCTTCTTCCTACTCGAGTTTCTGTGGAGCAATCAGGTTATGTGGAGGGTAGACAAATACTCAATAACATCATTCAAGCACATGAAGTGGTGCATTCATTGTTAAGAAATAGGAAGGCGGGAATGATTATGCAATTGGACCTTGCCAAAGCTTATGATAATTTGAATTGGACCTATATTAGGAAAGTCCTTCTAGCCTTTGGATTTGATCACAATTAGGTGAGATGGGTTATGGCACCGGTCACTTCTTCTAGCTTTTCAATTTTGGTCAATGGATATCCTTCCAAGACCTTCACTCCTTCAAGAGGTCTCGGACAGGGAGATCCGCTCTCTCTCTTTCTCTTTATCCTCATGATGGAAGGACTTGGGTGGTCTATCAAGCATGCGAAAGAAGGGGGTAACATCATGGGTATCCAAATTTCTGAAACTTGACAGGCTTTATCCCATCAACAATTTTTTGATGACACTATGTTGCAGGGAGTCCCCATAGTAAAAGAAGCTCTTGCTTATAAACAAATATTATGTGACATTGTTATGGCCACAAGTATGGAGGTAAATCTGTCCAAATCTAAGACTTTTTTCTTTAATACTAATATTGCTATTCAGAGAAATATCTCCAGAATTCTAGGCTTTTAAAGGAAGGTCCTTCCTTCCAAGTACCTGGGGGTTCCTCTAACTGATAAACCTTTGCAGAAAGGCATTTGGGAGTCAGTAATTAATAAGATACAGGATAAAATTAGAAAATGGACTATCAGATCTTCAAACTTGGCAGGTAGGTTAGTGCTTACAAAATTTGTTTTGCAATCAATCCCCATTTTCATGCTTTCAGCACTTCCAACTCCAAAGGGAGTTTTACAACAATTTAGAACCATTCAAAGAGACTTTTTTTGGGCTAAGGGGGAGGAGAGAAAGAAATGAGCCTTGATAGCTTGGGATAAGATTTGAAAACCGAAAACCTATGGGGGTCTTGGATTGGATGATCCAGATGTACTCAACAAGGTTTTAGGGGAAAAATTATGGTGGTGTTGGGTAACAGATCCAAAGGCTCAGTGGGCTAGTGTATGGAAAGAAAAATATGCCAGAAATTGGCAAGATAATGATCACATAAGGATGACGGGAATCATAAAAGGATCCCACATTTGGAATAAGGCCTGGGAGAATAGAGGCTTAGTGCAGAAAAACAGTTTTTGGGAAATCAGAAGGAGACTTTGCTCTGTTTTGGGAGGATAAATGGCAACAATAACCTACACTGTTAATAGAGGACTTTCTGGACCTCTAGAAAGAAACGGATAACGAAGGGATTTTCAGGGTTAAAGATTTTTGGGAACAAACTAGTATAGAAGACAAATGGAAAACTTGGAAGAATATAGAATTTTGGGATGACAACCCCTTGAAGGCAAAAGCAGATGCACTGCTGACAATTTTGGACCAAACGAAGATTCTTTCTTCAGAGGGGCATGACCAACTTAGATGGGGAAACAATAAAGAAGGCACCTTCAATATTAAGGAAGCCAAGAAGATATTCCTTGAGTTGGATTCCTACATACCGGACAGGGTTTGGCAGAACGTTTGGAAGCATCAAGGTTGGATGAAAATTAAACTCTTCATGTGCTTGGTACATCATAAGAAAATTTTGACTTGGGAAAATATTCGGAACAGGGTTTTTCTGGGACCTTCTAGATGCCAGCTCTGTGAAACCCAATAGGAGACAATAGAGCATCTTCTCAATGACTGCATATTTACCTCTAAGTTGTGGGATACTTTTGCCATTATTTTCCAACAAACGGACAGGGACAAAGAAATCATTATCAGCACCCTAAATAACTGGAGACGAAACTTCTCTGAGTATGAGTTTCTTCGCTTGGCTTGGGTTTTAATTCCAGGCTTCATAATTTGGAATGTTTGGAAAGAAAGGAACAATAGAATCTTCAAAAATGTTCACAGCACCACCCAACACATTTTTGAGTAGATCTTAAGATAGCTTAAGGAGACAGTTGGCACTATTGAGCAAAACTCCCCAAAAAATCCACCTACAGAAAATGAGATGTGGATACTATGTCAGCTAGGTATGTAGGGGCTTATACTACAGGGAATGGATATGAAGGTTATGAATTCGACAAATAAGCTAGATTATTGGCATCCCTTCCTTCAGGGTTTACTGAAATTCAACATTGATGGGGCCTCTAAAGGAAACCCTGGTCTTGCTGGTTTTGGAGGAGTGCTACGAGATGATAATGGTTGTATTCTTTTTATTTTCTATAACCATCTAGGAAGAGCTACAAACAATATGGCTGAATTAATGGCTCTTGAACAGTGTTTAGATTTCTTGAAGTAGGATAATATCCATAATATTATTATTGAAGCCGATTCTAAGTTGATCATTAAATCAGTTAAAAGAATATGCTGTGGAATAGAGCCGGAAAAAGTCTCAAGTCATTGGAGGCTGATCCAGGTTTTTCAAAGGATCCAATTTCACCTCTTAGACTTACGCACATTGAGTTTCACCCATGTGCGTAGGAAGGCCAATAAATTGGCAGACATTCTAGCCAATCAAGGAGTGGTTTGCACTAAGAACAGGGTCAAGTTGATTTGGCGAGAGATGCCTCATAACAGCTTAAGGGAGCAGTTTTTTAGTCAGGCGGAAGAGGACAATAAGGTATACCGAAACAGAGCCACAGAGATGGGATTTGGTTGACTTTTATGCAGAGTTATGACACAAGTAAGGTCACTTTTGGCATGTAGGTCTATGATTGGCAACAGCGAACCAAAAGTTTTAGGGGGTTGGTTGAAAGAAGGGATCTTCACCTTCCTTTGGCCCAGGCGCCGGAATCCAGTCTTTCGCGACAGCCACAAAACCCTGCTTTTTTGCCTATGGCAGCTTTACCACCCTTGAAGTGATTTCCAGTGTATCACACCACCTTCATGCCAGAAGTGGTTTTTTTCATTTGGAAGCGATTCCACTCACCACGCAACATGTGGCTCAGAGTGGGGAGGAAACACTGCCCTCATCGCGTAGTAATCTTCGGTGAGTTAAGGTCGTTCGATATGATTCGTAACTATTGGATCAACCTCGGTCAATCTACGGCCAGGATTAATCGTGCTTGTTGGTGGGTCTGAAACAAAGGTTAAGTTTCGAGCTGTTCACTTGACCTATCTAGAATCACGCGCATATGGTAGATTTCGGGAGGTGAAATTGAACGAAGGTTATGTTTAAAATGGACCCAATTGAATTATCAACTATGGTCTAATGAGTCCATCGGGTCCATTTTTCTTATTATTCGGTGTGCTTATTGGCCACTCGAAATGTTTGTCTTTCATTGGATCTTTAGCTCAGGATCTAACAGCTAGTTGTGGGTCAAGCCTTTTGTACACTATTTCTTTTTTTTTCAACTGAATAGAAGGATCCGCTCTTGCCTTAGCAAAAAAAGAATACTACAAGGTATGCATGATATATTGTCTCAATGTTATGTTTCAGCTGTAATATTGAATGGAAAGGTAATCCCTAAGGTATGATGAGAATGTATCCTTCTCAAATGGCTCATGCATGCATATGAAAGTGATTTGAATTCATGGTTCTTATGACGAAATGGTGCACCTGGTATTGAACAAGTATCTTACCTTCTAGACATAATGAATTTATTGATTCTATGAAGCTACTTGGAAATATTGATTTTTGATATATTGGTATACTTTATGTTTGTCTAACATCTATCATTTTTGGATACCTTGATTCCATGAAGAAGCATGTCTCCTTGATTATAATAGATGGTAACTTGATTTTATCGATATTGTTTGTGAAAGAATGATACCCATGATTATAGAAGTGTAACAATGATATCGATATTCATGATCTTTTGTTAGCCATGATTATATTTTCATGTGCTTGGTGATTGTGGCATATGGTAAATTGAATGCCCTAACTTAATGGATTGAGTTATGTGAAAAAGAAGTAATGTTGTGATCATAATTCTTGAAGTCTACTCCTATTAGCTATTTGACACTAACCCTTGATGAAATATTGATGTAATTATGAAGAAGCTAATGATAAAATATACGATCATGATGAATATGTGGATATAGTCTGATTTTATGATCTAAAAGATCTATTTATCTATGATAGCATTATAGATAGGTTGATTGCATGAATGAATATGACTAAAGTGGATTCCCATTCAGAGGGAGAACCTATCCATAATATCCCTTCTCCTATTGACATTTTCATTATATACTCTTTATTGTTGAAGTATTATTTATGGGCATGAATAGATAATTATCTGATATTATTGATCTGCAAAAACGTTATGATCTAAGGTGAGAGAGTTTTCTCTTACTATAAGCCTCAGTCGCATGGAAGAAATCCTACAGGTTTGACTTTAGACTCCCAGCCACACAAAAGTAAGCTCAAGGGTGTGACTAACGCACTGAGATAGTTTTGGGGAAAATCCAACCATAGTTTCTCACTTACAGTGCTTCAGAGAGTGACTGGGAAGCATCAGTCGCTTGAATAACACCTTTAAGGGTGTGACTATAATCTTCCAACCGCACGCAGGAAGGACTATGGGTTTGAGTATGCTTGCAGGACACAAAAATGAAGTTTTGTGCACGAAATCAGATGTTCACCTAAAATATGTCATTTCTACATACATGAAGCAGAGAACAAAAATATATGTGAAGAGGAAAGTTTGAATGTTGACAATAATATTAATATGAAGATTGAACTTGTGTTTGCAAGTGGTCAGGACATGCATATAGATATGTCATTATGCTTGAAGTTTGTGCTAAAAGAGTTTGACATGATTTGGTTGATTAATATAGATGAGCAGTGTTTGGATTTTTGACATAATTCTTGATAATAAGTTAAGAACTTTGACTTGATATGTTTTGGACTATAGATCTCACTATGATAGAAAAATTGGGATTTGACCTAATTACTAATGATTTGACTTGACGAATGATGATTTGCATCGATAACAATGCTATATGGGCATAGTGACCTTCAGTGGCTAATAATGGTGTTTGATAATGGTTATGTATTGGCCTCATTGTTCTTAGAAAAATGATTGAAGTGTTGACAAATGTGATTCAGTATGAAGTAACCTCACAATAAATGGATGGAACCTACATGACCTATTCTTGGTGTATAAATTTGCATCTAGTGACTTATATTATGATCATAATGATGACTTGATGAATTTTGGTTTGATATTTCTTATGACAACTTGTTGACATGATAATAGATGAAGTCATGACTTGATGAGAGCTCTACGTGTCACCTGGTCTAAAGAATCTGATACTGTGATTTTTTTATGATTTTGATATTGGTTTTGATCTAGCATCTAAACTTTGTTAAGCTAACTTAGCTTATTTGATTGTATAATACTATGATTTTGAGCATATTGGTTTGGAAAATTATTATGTTTCAAGAGAGAACTATATGAAGAAAGCTCCTCAGTCTTGATATGTTTGCATTGATAGTTATCTGGTGAACTCAACATGATGTGTTGATCCAAACCTCTACTTCAGAAGTGTTCCAAGGTATGACTTGGATTTTGGTTTTTGTTTTATATATTGATGGTCTACTATTGATAGGTAATAAGCCTCTGATGATCTAAGTAAAAGGGAAATTATTTTTGAAGCTCGAAATGATGAATCATGGCATGATAAATCCATTTTTAAAGTTGGGAAAGATAATCTATATTGCAAAGATACTAGGAAATGACAATACTTGGACACTATGATTGAAATTCATGATGTTGTGAAGAAATATTTTTGAAGTCGTATTGAAAACCAACAAATGATTGAAGCGCTGATGTTTCATTTTTAACACCCATCCATATATATATTATATGGATAGAACCTAAATGATTTCATGATTGATCCACTTCACTCACATAAAATTTCCATTGAGCATCCTTCAAGATATTTGCATGGGATGATCAATTTTTTTTCTAATACATTCCTCTTGTGATATGTGACTACGTGGATGTACTAATGATGATTAGGATCGTTAGTGATAATATGAGCACATTTGTATGCCGCCTTAGTATGATATCTGCCATGATATCTTGGATGAGAGGTCTGTAGCATGACTAAGGTGGAGTACGATGTTGCTAACGTGACTAGCTATGTGATAGGGTGGAGAAGCTCCTTGGAAAGTCATCTGAGAAGGATCTACATATGACAATGACACATTATGATGAAAAATATTGGGAACTGATTGGAAAAGAATATAGCATATAGTTGGGACTGGTTACCTTCATATATTGATACATTGTTGTCGTACATGACAAGCTCGAGCTTGTGGTTGGCACCTTCTTGAGAGGGAGGATGATTATGGTATCCTTTTGTGAGATATATATATATATATATATATATATATATATATATATATATATATATATATATAGATAATTTTGTTCTAATATGATATTTGATTTGATGTCCTATATGAATAGGAGACAACTACTATTGAGGCATGATGATTACCAGATATGAGTATGATTATATGTTGCTGATATATAGAGAGCATCTCTGGTCAAGGACACTAAGCCAGCTCTTCCTCCCCTGTTTGAGCTCCCAGGGTGAGGAATTGAGATAGAGGAATCCTTGGGTTAAGGGAACTCTAGATAATAAGGTATTACCCCTATTTGTTACCCAAAGGGTTGTAGTAGTAGCTCACACTATCTTGGTCTTTACAAAGTATACCCCAGTTAGCATCATACCCACGAGTTGGGCTTGTTGGGAATATCTTTGACCACTTGGCCAATGGTTTGAGAGTGTACTTATGGTGTACAACCCAAGTTGATTGTGATGCAGGTGTTATACCACATGAATATTGAGGGTCATTGTTGGCAAGATCAGTAGGCAATAGGATGGGTCGTGTAATAGCTCCCATTTATCACCTACTGCTCAATATATGGTCATAATATTAGCTCCCTCATGAGATTCTTGTTTGAGATATGCTCCTTGATGATATGCTCTCTAATGATGATGTGGGTCATAGATCTGTCTCCCCACCGATATTCACAGTTAGTAGCCTGCTAACAGAGATTCTGGGTAGTAGCCCAATGATAGAGATTCCAAGTAGTAGCCCACTGACATATATTTTCGATAGTACCCCGCTAGAAAATATTTCAAGTAGTAGCCGGATGGATAGAGGGTGGTAGATTGAGCTCACCTCTGATGTCAAAATTATTCTTCTTTTAGATTCAATAATGTTCAAGATATGAGAAGGGGCAATCAAGAGATAATAAGGAATAAGCAAGATATTAATTGAGATGAACATTTATGATTCTAGATGATGAAATACTTGAGCCTGGATGGGATATGATGACAGGATGATTGATTGTTTGATATTGGCAGGTAGAATTCTTCTTATTTTAGAGGGAGTGTTTAAAATATGCAACTGCAATGACATTCCATTTTGGAATAGATCCCTTGATGTAGATAATGGTTGCATTGAATTCCTCTTTTTGATAGGACCAAAATAGACCTAAATATCACTCAAATCAGATAAGCCAAAGTGTACTTATGAAGAAAAGCCCACATGTGCATATTGGATAAGGTCAACCCTAAAGAAAAGTGTAGCACTTGGGAAGGACATAAATACAAGTGACATCTACCTCATTTAGACATGATAGTAAGACACTCTTATCTCTTTTTTTTGGCTCACACAGGCCTGAGGCATGTCCACAGAGGATCAAGTTTTCTCTAAGGTGAAATTGGAGGGTCTGAAGCTCGTATTTTGGATCTAGGGTTTTGGGCCATATTGGTAGACACAACAACGAAGGATATAGACTAAATTTTCTCTCTCAAAGGCTCATGTGTGAAACTGAAGCCGTCCAATTGCACAAACAACTCACTATGCACGTGACTGTGAGTTAGGGTTTCCGCAGTCCAAATATGACCTCAGTCACTCGCTTGCTAGGCTTAAGGAAGTGAATGGGAAGCCATAGTCGCTCACATATCTCCTCCTCGAAGTGACTAGGAAAGAAATTATGGAATCTTAGTTGTCCAAATATTTTGCTCAGTGACCACAGGGTTCAGCTATTGACTGCACACAATGAAAGTTCATTACAATCTTCAAAATCAGATTTTTGAGTATAAGATCTGTTGGGTTCATTTATGGACGTTGTAGTTGCTTTTGTTGGTTAGTTGCATAAATGATGAGATGGATCATTGTACTCTCTTTTTCTAAATCCTTTGATGATTATCTATTAAGAAGAAGAATTCTAAATCTTTTTCCCCATAGTGGGTTTTTACCTAGTCTCCAACCAATCCTAGTGTCTCTATGTGTTAATGATTTTCTTCTATTGTTCCTTTATGTTTCGCTACAATGATGATGATGATAGTATTTTTTCTACATAGTTGCATATGTTGTTGAATACTGATGTAAATCTAAATAATATTATGATGTTATGGGGTGAACTTAATTCGTTAATGAAGAAATGCAATTATCAAAGCAAAGAACAATATAGCCCTGTGAAAAATTAATACTATCTTCCAGAGATCATATCTCAAGATACAAAGCATGAAATAAATCCCATGATACCTTGTTGAAAATATTAAATTGAGGACTATGATATGGGATGGTTTATTTTGCAAAATTTTCAATCTAATCATTTCAAAATTTAGTAGAAAAGAGACTACAAAACTACAACAAACTATTATCCCTATGTGTATTTTTATGAAAAAAACACTGTGAGAGAATCTTGTTGATTGTACCACATTACAATTTCATCTAATGGTCAATAATACAATAGTTAAGAAATTATTTGGGTTTGTTGACATTTTTGGATACTGCCAACATGTAGAGGATATCCCTGATATTATGTCCCAATTATACATCACACCATTTGGCGTAGGAGTCCCATCCATCTATATGATCTGGCCACCATTACAAAGGTTTTAGAGGTATGACTTGGTTACAAAAAATGCACAAGACAACACAAACACCTTTTTGGGGCAGAAAGTATGTAAGATTTGTGTGACACTAAATGTAGAATGCACAGGAAAATATCACAGCTGGTAAAGGGAACAAGCGTCCAATTAGGGAAGTAATCGTACTATCCTAAGAGAGACCTGCGAGCAGAAGATAAAGACTTGTTGATTTACCTGCAAATTACTTCACAAGACAAACACCAATCATAAAATCATAACAACACTCATTCAATAATATCCATATCTAAGCAACGAAATAGTTCATTAGTCTTAATATGTATTACACTAATATATACCACAAACATAACAAGAATAGTCTTATTACATCCATAATACATGCATGAAGCTATGTTGGCTTGAAGAGCTTCTGATTATAAATGAAAGGTTCAAAGTACACTATTACATAGATGAAACACTAGATCCAGTAGTGGAACATGAAGCCACCGCTTGCTTCTACAAAAAATGATTTATCTCCTATGAAATACAAGAGAAGCCTAGGAAAAACTCTAACAATCCAATCTGGGTTGTATTTTAGGATGGGACTCCTACACATAATATTGTGATGTCTAATTGGGATATTATATCGGGGATATGCCTTGTATTTTGGTGGTATCTAACACCATCAACACTCAAGTGTTAGAAGGAGGGAAACCAATTTTTTATGGTTGATAACTCTTCACATCCCAATCATTCAGTTCTTGGATAAGGCAATAATATCCCAAGTAATTTTCCTACTCTTATTCCTAAGATAGGAAGGTCTTCTCAACCTGGTATAGAGTTGGCTTACAAAGTTACCTACAAACAACTCCGATAAATTCAGCATATTACCTGTCGATTCACAAAAGCTATCAATTTACTCCATGTTTCTCATAATCTTCCTCATCATCATAATAATAAATAAACAACTTGTACTAGTGTATTGATTGCATCAGTGGAAGATTTGGTTTTTTCCACTCTTGAGGAATGACCAGAATCTTCAGAAGACACAGTTTAGCAAGAGCCACTTCCACCCATTCACAAAGAGTATGAGGAAGATAATGTTATTTCTAACAGAGAATAGTCAGTAGTCAAGTTAGAGTTAGAGTTCAATGACAGTTTAAATGGTGAAGGGGAAATCTCATTGGATTCAGAAAAGGAGGAGGAGAAAAGAGATTAAGACATGGTAAATCCGGACTTAGTTTGAATGGCCAAAGGTTCACTTGCTATTCCATAAAACGTTCATAGAATTCCTAGACATCTAGAGAAGCTCTTACCTAAGTTTGATCCTGACAAGAAGACTAAGGCAGGAGATCATATCGTTGATTTCTACATGCATCTATGGATGTTAGAGGCACGGTACGTTGATGTTTCTTGTAGGCTTTTTCCTTTTACTTTAGAAGGAAAAGCAGCAGCATTGTACCATAGTCAGCCTTTTAAGTCAATCCATGGATGGAGGGATTTTGAGAAAAAAAATTTGGAGAAATTCGCCAATGACAAGACTCCCACTATGTTATTGAAAGAGATCGGAAATATTAAGATGGGTGATAAGGAGAAAGTTAAGGATTTCAATCAAAGGTTCAACCGCATATTGAAAAATTTTCCCCCTGACACATAGCCTCACGATTTTATCACTATTGATTATTATACAGCTTCCTTGTCGACAAATATTTCTACTTTTATTAAAAGAGTTTCAAAGGAGACATTGGTTCTAAACCTTGCAAAAGTGATCACTGTGGAAAAATAATTTCACACCATTGGATCTACTACTGATGATGAAAAATATAAATACTCCAAGGAGACTAGAAACAAGTCTCAGACTTCTCCAAGTAAGGATAAAGAAAAGGAATCTGTTCATATTGAAAGTTTGACTAAATCTATGAAGGCACTCACTAATGAAGTCTCAAAATTAAAAATAAATTTGAGTGAGACCTCTACCAGCAGCAAGCCTCCCAAGTATTTCCCATTCAAAAGGAATAAAAATAACAAATAGGAAACTATTTATACCCAAAGTTCAAATGTTGTGTTTAATATTGAAAGTACGGGCATGGATAACTATTGCTCCTTCCATCAGAAATGGAATTCAGAGAAACTGTGTCCACATTAGAACCACAATATGAATGGCCTAGTAGTACACATTTTTTATACTTTACTAGCATAAGAGCAGTCCGAGTAGATGGAAGAAAAAAATGAACCTACAATGGCTGAGGAAAGTGCAGGGGTTGTGATGAGCCTTAGTATTGCAACAAGAATGCTACAACTCCCAAGGCTACCAACATAAATTATCAACCTGAGATTCATACAAACTTAAGAGGTTTTGGCACTATACGTGCAGCATACAGTGTGTCCTTTTTTTTATCTGAGGTAATGGAGTGAATTTCATGAAATCAAAGCCTAAACTAATTGCAGAAATGGAAATGTTACTCTATTTCCAACAAATGGAAATGTTACTTGCCCAAATGTAAACACTAATCCTAATTGCAAGAAGGTAGAGACTATGTTATTTGTAGTAATTAAAAGTACTTGTATATTTGTAGAATGTAAACCTTATGCTACTTGCAAAAATGTGAATCATTAGTCTAATTGCAGAATGTGAAAAGTTACCTTGAAAATAAACTAATCCTATGCAAGAACAATGATTTGTAATTGAAATCCTAAGAGCATGAATTCAAAGAAATAGGCCTAATATAATTTGTAAAAAAGAAAGTTATAAGTGGTGTTTATTCTTCCATAATCATGTATTTAGAGCCTATGGGTCATTATTCAATCCTAAGAGACAAAAACCAAGCTTTTGGAAAAAATCTGGTCAAGTTTACACGTGCTACAGGAGTGCTAGAAGAGGTGCTATAGGAGGCTCTGTTTTGCTACAAGAGGAGATAACTTGTCGAATTCCCAAGTAAATCATATTAAAATGGGATGGGAATTTTTTTTTCATTAATAATGATTTCTTAGGACTCCATTCCAAGTGTAATCACTCCAAAATACCCATGTTAACATGTGCTAAAAAATAGCATAAAATTACTACTCTAAAAACTGGAAATTTAAGATCTAGTGAGCTTGTTAACCTACCAAATGCCTAACCTAATCAAGTGTAAATTCTATGGGGTGAAAAAAAAAAATATTAAATTGAATGCTTTTATTCCCAATACAAGTAGAATAAAATCAAATGAAACTTATTAACATGTTCTAAAAATAGCAAAACATTACTACTATTTTGCTACAAGGGACTTCCAAAAATTCTAGATTTGTGAACTAGTAAACCAATCCAAGTAGCTCAAAGATGATGATGGCTTTTAAAAGTTGTTCTAAAGATGAATAATTATTGTGAATATATAAATAACCTACAAAATATCTCACTTCAATCATTTACCAATGTAGCCAACAACAAAAGAAACATGAAGAGTAAATGCAGAAATAAGAGATGCAAGTGAAAAATACATCCAAAGGAAATAAAGAAATTGTACAAGAGGGCTCTAAGGCTTTGCGATGGCCAATCCCAAGTAAATTCATAGTCCTATGAAGGAAACCAAACTTTAGAAGCTAAAAATGGCACCAAAATTCATTATTTGAATCAATCCAAGTACATCCCTGCTAGAAATGAAAGTCGAGCTACTAAATAACAAGTTTTCTCCACAAGAAGACTAAGAAATAAATGCCCCTAGAGGAAAATTCGAATTTGTACTTATAAAAATTGATGGGGAATCATTTTCCTTGAAAGGAAGAAGGTTTCCCCTCCAAAATCCCTCAAATAGTGGATTTGGTCCCTAACACTAGGAATTTGTATTAAATGGCAGGGAACACATTCCTAGATTTTCCCAATCATGAGAGCTCCATAATTTGGTAATAATTTCAAGATATTATGTTCATTTACTATCCAATATTTATCCTCATGTAGAAGATATCAAGTCCCTAAGTTATCTCCTCCTCCAAATATTCATAATCTTCCCAATATTCTACAAAACTAAATAATATTAGGCACAAATATGAAATTATCTATAAACATTCCTTATGAACATATTAAAGCTAAAAATGTGTCATCTAATGCAAAAAAAATATGCTTAATGTGTTGAAGAATGGTCGGATTGGCCTTAATTTATGTCTAGCTTTTAGGCCCATCATACCCCCTACTAGAAGCGTTGCTCATCCTCCGAGCAATTTAGTGACCTAATTGTGCCTCATGCATGGCTCCCGTGAAATCCTTAAAATCCCAAGCTACCTTAGAATGAATTTTGACACATATTCTCTTGCTCCATACTCTTCCTCTTCTTCTCTAGCTCCTTCTGTAGATCCTTCCTTTTCTCCAAGTTTTAATTAGGCTTGTGCTTGTGTCTTAGGAAAAGTCTCCCTATTAATGTTCATAATGTTTTCCAATGATACAACTTTTTGACCATTCTGCGCAGCATATGTGATATTAGCATCCTTGGTGAGTCCATGCACTCTCTTCAATTGAAAATTCTCCCCCCCCGTGATTTGTCACTGTGAATTTCCAAAGTTTGGTAAACCAATACTCTCAATCCTTCTCTTAGATGTCCCTCTAGGGTAAATATGCTCAAAAGCAAGCTTTTTGTAGCTCTCTAGACTTTCCTATAGCACAATGTCTTATATAGTAGCAAATATGTCCCTTCATGTGGCAATGTTGTTTCTCTTGTAGCAGATTTGTTTCTCATGTAGTAGCTCTATTTTCTCCCATAATAAGGTTGTTTATGCTTTGAGTTGCTTAGTTGTGGCTGTTCTAGTGGTTGGCCTTCTCATAGGTGTCAAAAGTTGCTTCCCCTTTGGTTGAAACCTCCCCCATTTCTCCTACTGCTCCTTCTCAAGGTTACTTGGGTGTATTTTAATATTTTCCTTAGAGCAATCTTGATTGTAGAGACAATGTCAAATTTTCCTTTTTATCTAAGAGGGAGAAGGATGCTAATAATTTTTATCAGAACAAACTTTCCTCTATCCCTATCTTTCCTTCACATATAACAATTTCCAAAGGGAATTATTGCACAATTTTTTGCTACAGGGTACTTAATTCAAGTAGAATTCTCCATGCAAATGTATGGAAATTAAAGAGGGAGAAAGCCACTTACTCCTTTCAAGATAACTATGTCATGTACATCAAGGTTTGAGGATAACTATGGGTAGTTTTGTATCCCTTTCTCCCTTCAATTCTCTCTTGTAGCTTCCTTTCGAGCCCCTTGTAGCAGTGCAAATCCTCCTATAGCATCTCAAATCCTCCTATAGCTCATGTAAACACAGTTCAAAGCAATTCGGTGGCACACTAGGTAGACTTTGGTAGCATCTAGCTCGTCCTTTTGTACCTTGATGGGTTTCTCCAATTGTTTCTTGGGAATGAGTGATTGTACAAGTGAATTTGAGCCTCGTAATTTTATTCCCTTTTGTGGTAATGGCTCAGAGCGCTTTGGTGACTTGGAATTTTCATGAATTTCCTCTTTTAACCATTTTCCTCACTCCTTGAAATCATCACCCTTCTTAATTTGGAATTTCTACATTGCATGAGTGAGGCAGTTAGTTGCACTTAACTGGTTGAGGGTGGTCAAGACTAATGACTCATCCTTAGCTTATAAAAACTCATCTCTTATGCATTGACAACAAATTTCTAAGAATAACATGCTTATTAGAAGAGGTGAAGAATATTGCATACATGTACCTACCTGGTGGTTTTTGGAGAGGCATGCATGATGTTGTTGAGTTTATGATCGATCCATGGTCCTATGGAGGTGCTAATTTTCTTGCTTTACTTGTGCACACATCTTCACATGATGTAGTTGAATGATGGAACCTTTCTTGCTTGCAGGTATCTCTCCAGTTTCTAATTTGTTGTTGTTGGAGTCGAAGGGTGACCATACAACTTCTCCTCAGCGATGGTGTGGCTTCCTCAAGCTTCAGGGGTGGCCATCTCTTCATTCTAGAGCAATAAGAATCCTTGATAAACATTTTTTGATGAATTTGTGAAGGTTATTACATGAATGTTTCCTCCTATAGCAGTCATTCAATTTCTTCTCACAATCTCACACTACATTTAGGAACTTGGAAAATGATAGTGGGTTTTAGGGACAAGAATAACATCTTCAGAAGGTGGTGAAAGTTGTGGGAAAGGAAAAAAAAATTAAGTCAAAGTCCTTTTTCTGTGTTTTTTTCATGTGTGGTTAGAGGCAGAATATTGGAGATAGATTTGGTTGAATGAAGTGGTGATTAGGGTGAAGGAGTTTAAGTGAATCTCTCCCAACATTTCCCAAGGAAAATAGGACCTTTGGGGCTCGTTTTCCAAGTTGATCTCCCTCTTGTAGCATTTCAGGACAATCTCTGCAAAATTATTTTATCCATATCCCTCAAAAGGTAGACTGGATTGACGTGAAATTTGGTGAGCATGTTTTCATTATATTTATGCATCTCCCCATAAAACATATTGGCCAATGGATGCATGAATCTTGAGAAAAAATAAAAAATGGATATAGGTGATGGAGGTTAATTTCTCAAAAAGTGTGCACTCGAATTTGCTAAAATTCCTTGAGCATGTTACCATCATCCATATGCATCTCCCATGAAATAACTTGGCCAATGGATGCACGATTTTTTAGGTATAGTAAAAAAAAATTGTGTCCTATGTATTTTGGTCTCCTGTAGCAAAACAAAACCCTCTTGTAGCATTTTAGGACAACGAGGAAAATGAATGGGAAAGACTTGGAAATGAAAGGAGAAGAAAGCCTTAGTTTGACTTCCTTTGACTAGGTTTTTGATGATTTTTTTTTTTTTTTGGTGCTAAATTGTTCTAGTTACTTGCAAAGGTTGGAGAGAAATTGCATTCATTAGAGAGAGATACATGGAGAAAAAAAAAATCCTTTTCATTTTTTATTTTTATTTTCCCTAGGCCTACTAGTTACCTCAATGAGGTTTTCAGCTAGTAGGTTTTCCTATGCGCCTCAAAGGAGGTTTTCACCTAGGATATTTTCTTTTTCTCTTTGTTTCTCTTTTTCCAACCCATTGACCACCTCATGGATATTTTCAATCAATGAGCCAATCTGAGGCACCTCAAAGGAGGTTTTCACCTGAGATTTTATTTTTCTTATTTTTTCTCTTTTTCCATTTTTTATTTCTTTTTTTCTTTCCTAATCTACTTGAAAAAGAAAAATCTCTTTCAGGTATAGGAATACTTCCAATGGAGCCATGTGCACATCAAGATGACAGATAAACTCATGTGTAGGCTTGAAATACATGTTTTGACTTTTTAGAGACCAAATGTTTTAACTTTGACAATATCAAGCACTGTTGAAGAAGAGAGTGATGCTCCATATTGTTGATTTTGTGGAACCAAACCTCAATATAGCTTTAGTGCCCTTGGTTTGCTTGCTCATCTAGATCATTCTTCATGTATTCTTCTACCATGGCATTCAAATCTTCCTCTTTTTGTTGATTAGTCTCTTGAACACATGGAGGATCTGATGGTACACATGAGGGAACTTTCTCAATCTCTTATTCTAATGTCTACTTTTCATCAAGTGCAGCCCATGATTTTTTAGTCTTCTCATTTGAATCTTATTTTTTTGAATTTTATCCTTCACTGACATCAAGAGAATCTCTTTTTTTAATACTCTTTGTGAGCTAAGATGAATACCATTTAGGTCAAGAGGATTTGTTTGGAAGTGTTGTACCTTAGCATTGTAAGTGGGATGAGCTACTTCCTTATGTGGGTTTGGAAATGGTGGTACATTTAGTTGAGTGTGAGTGGATCTTTGAGATGGATGTAGGGATAACATGGAGAAGTATATTGAGGATACTGTGGATTTATCCTATAAGGCTCTTTCCAACCTTGTTGCCAAGATTAGTTTTGGGGTTTGGATGGCCAAGGTTTGCAAGGAAACGGTGTGTTACAATTACCTTGAGATGGATGTGCATAACCTTGAAATTGTGAATTAGGTTCTTGCATCATATCAAGTTAACTAGGTTTCCATGGTCATCTTTGAGCTACATAATATAGTTGCTTTGGTGATTGACTTGCCCCATTGTCATCTTAGTATACTTCCTTCAACCTCGGTAGTGATCAAAAATATTTAATAGCATGTGATTTTGCATGGACAACACAAATACTATCATCTTCTTTTTGCTCATTTTTTATTCTCAAAATTTTTACTTGTTCACTTAGATTTCTAAGATTTTTTTTTTTAAAGTAATCAAGCAAATTTCCAAGTTCATTTTGACGTACCGATATTGATGTTGATTTACTTACTCTTTCCCTTCCTCTTGATATGCGCTTGCATGTTTCACAAATTTATTCAAATAATAATTGGTATACATCACCTCTACTCATGATATCAAGGAGATCAATCCACTCATCCCTAATTGTTATAAGTAAGAGGGCTTTTAGTGTGTCAAATCTTAAATGATGCAATTTTTCCCTCTTAACATTATACATAAATATATCTATTAGATTCTCAAGGCTCTCATCTTCTTTTTGAGTCATTCTAAAGATTTTTTCTTTAAGATCATGATCTTTATATTTTTCTAGAAATAAATTTCGCATATCATTCCATGATATTATTGAATATCCCTAAACTCATGAACCATTTAAGAGCTTTATCCTTCAATGTTGCTGGAAAAAATCTCAAATTTTCAGTGTTTAATAAGTAATCATAAGATCTACAAAGGATTTAAAATTCAAAGAGAAAGGCCTCTGGATCCTCTAACCTCATACCATGGAATTTGGGAAGGAAAGATGGAGGGATGTTCTTCATATGAACATTGATATCAGAATCTTAACCAGTAAATCCAAGACGATCTTCTTCATTGTCATCATCTCCATCCACTTCTTCTACCTACTTTGCAACCTCTTACTCTTCTACCTGCAAAAGTGGATGGTGATGTGGTTCTTACTACACCATGTGATCAAATGGGGGGGTTTGGTGTTGGAGAAGTAATTTTTTTTTAAATTCAATAAGAATAGTAATGCAATGCAATTTTCTGAAATGAAATATGCCTAATGCAATTTTTTTTGTTTTTACAGAAACAAATCAACTAGGGAAGAAACAAATGCATATTTAGACACCTCCCCGGCAATGGTGCCAAAAAGTGATGAGCATCAATATTGCGACAATAATGTTGCAACTCCCAAGGATACCAACTTAAATTATCAATTTGGAGTTCGTACAAACATAAGAGGTGTCAGAACTATATGTGTAGCATACAATGTGTCCTTCTTTCGTTGATATGATGTAATGGAGTGAATGTCATGAAATCAAAGCCTAAATTAATTGAAGAAATGGAAATGTTACTATATTTGCAAGAAATAAAAATGTTACTTCCTCACATGTAAACACTAACCCTGATTACAAGAAGGTAAAGGTTATGTTATTTGTAGGAATGAAAATTACTTGTCTATTTGCAGAATTTAAACCTTGTTCTACTCGCAACAATGTGAATCATTAGTATAATTGGAAAATGTGAAAAGTTACCTTGAAAATAAACTAATCCTATGCAAGAACAATGATTTGTAATTGAAATCCTAAGAACTTGAATTCAAAGAAATAAGCCTAATCTAATTTGTTAAAAGGAAATTACTAAGTGGTGTTTACTCTTCCCTAATCATGGATTTAGAGCCCAGGGGTCATTATTCAAGCCTAGGAGACAAAAACCAAGCTTTTGGTGTAAATCTGGTCAAGTTTGCATGTGTTATAGGAGTTCTACATGAGGTGCTACAGGAGGCCCTATCTTGCTACAGGGGGAGATAACTTGTTGAATGCCCAAGTAAATCAAATGTAGATGGGATGGGAAAAAAAAATTATTAATTAGGATGTCTTAGGACTCGATTACAAGTGGAATCACTCCAAAATACCCCTATTAACATGTGCTAAAAAAAAGCTGAAAATTACTACTCTAAAAAATAGAAATTCATGAACTAGTGAGCTAGTTAACCTACCAAATTATTGACCTAATCAAGTGAAAATCCTATGGGGTAAAAACATTTATCAACCTGAATGATTTTGTGACCCAATACAAGTGGAATAAACTCAAATTAACCTCATTAACATGTTCTAAAAAATAACAAAAAATTACTACTAATTTGCTACAAGGGACTTCCAAAAATTCTAGATTTGTGAACTAGTAAACCAATCCAAGTAGCTCAATTTTCAAAGTTGTTCTAAAGACGCAGCATGCTTGTGGATCTATAAATAACCTAGAAAAAATCACTTCAATAATTTAATCAATGTTACTACAACAAAAGAAACATGAACAGTAAATGCGGAAATAAGAGATGCAATTGCAAAAGGCATTCAAAGGAAATAAAGAAATTCTACAAGAGGGATCTGAGGCTACTGGGATGGCCAAGCCCAAGGAAAAGCAAATTGCTATGAAGGAAACCAAACTTTAGAAGCTAGAAATGACACTAAACTTCATTATTTGAATCAATCCAAGTACATCCCTACTAGAAATGAAAGTTGTGCTGCTAAAGAACAAATTTTCTCCACAAGAAGACTAAGAAATTCATTCCCCTAGAGGAAAATTCGAATAGGTACTTATAAAAATTGATGAGGAAGCATTCTCCTTGAATGGAGGAATTTTCCCCTCCAAAATCCCTCAAATAGTGGATTTGGTTCCCAACACTAGGAATTTGCATTAAATGACGGGGAACACGTTCCAAGATGTTATCAATCACTGGAGCTTCAAAATTTGTCAATAATTTTATGATATTTTGTTAATTTATATTCCAGTATTGATCACTATGTAGTAGGGAGAAAGTCCTTAGATTATCTCCTCCTAAAAATATTCATAATCTTCCCAATATTCTCACAATATTCTACAAATGTAAATAATATTAGGCACAAATATGAAATTATCTCTAAACCTTCCTATTGAACATATTAATGCTAAAAATGTGTCATCTAATGAAAAAAAAAGAGGTTTAGTGTGATGAAGTATTGGTAGATAGGCCTTAATTTATGTCTAATTTGGAGGCCCATCAGGTTGGGCATGCAGTTAACACTTTCTTTTATTTTCAATACCGATAATAAGAGTGTTGAAGCACCACCTCAAAGTGAAACCCCTTCTCAGAAACAACATGAGCATTATAATTTTAGGAGAAAAGGGTCTATTCCTCAGCTGGAAGTGGAGAGAGAAGAAATAAAGAAGCAATTGTTAAGAAGACTCGCACCACCAACTAATACTGCTCAGAATACACAAAATAAGCTTGAAGTGTTGTTGCCTTTAAGAGTACTTCCACCAGCAGTAAAAATAATTCCATCACTCTAGAGGTTTCAAATCAAGTTACACCTCTAGACTTTTTAGCACTGCCTACTAAAAATGAAACTATTGATTATGACATATTTGAATATTTGAAGATAGATTGTGCCAACATTACCATATTTGAGCTCGCAAAGATACTAGGCTAGCGTGAACTACTTGTCCAAGCCTTCTCACAACCTTCATAGGGTGACAATGATTCTACCTATAAAAAGGTACTCAGTAAGTCTTTTGGAACTTTCAAATCAGTAGTTATTGTTGTAAATTTATATGCTAACAATCTGTGCCCCCCATTTTTGCTAACTTTCAAAATATTTAATTACAATTTCCATAATTGTTTGTTCCATTCGGTTGCATCTATAAATGTAATGCCATTATATATTGCTAAGAAAATTAATTCTAAGTGGGATAAAAATAATGCACAAATCATCGAGCTAAACAAATCCCTTGTCCAAGCTAGTGGTGAACTCAAGAATGTTATTATCTAATTATCATCTAATCACCAGGTACACCAATGCATAAATATTGTAATTGTGGACATCTCTAAAGTCAATCGTGTACTATTGAGTAGAGAATGGTCTAGTAAGTTACAAGGGTATTTTGTTACATATTGGTCACACTTATGTCTTCCTTTTGTAGCAGCTACAACCACCCTCCAAAATTTTTCCTATGCTTCGTTTTGGATCCTCCCTCCTAAAATCATAGCAGCTTATCTCGCACTGACCCAGGTACTTGTGATTTGATTCATATTATCTTCTTCTTACGGCTTTTGTTTCCTAAATCACTTTAATATATAACCCACAAGCTGATCTCTTGACTTAGTTTTGACCCGGTTCTAAGCTTGCCTTAGTGAACTGTGCAATCCTTGAGGGTAACTAGCCTTTAGTCCAAGAATTGCGCACTCCAAACCTGCAGTGAGTCTTTAGATCTAGAATTGCACAGACCTAGTTGGCAACATTCCTTTAGCTGGTAAATTGCACAGAGCCTAAGAGGTACCCTAGAGCCACTTAGCCCAGAAATTGTGCAAAACCTACTTTGCTCAGAAAGTGCTCAGTGCATGAACCAAAGAGTTTCTTGGTCCTTTCTAGAACTACACAATATTTTTGAGAAATGCATGCAGTTTTCCTAAAAAGTAAAGCTAAAGGGAAAATGGAATCCCTAGGAAGTAGGGATCCATTATTAGTTTCCAAAAGGTAACACATTGCACTCTTTAGAAGTTTCTACCAAGTGTCATTGTTGTCCTTTATCTCAAGCATACGCGTCATGAATTCCATGTTGCCTAACTCAATGTAATGGATGCCTTTAGAGCTCACTTATACATTTGATCATCAAGCTCTAGCTTCCATAGGAGATCAAGGAGACTTCAAAGCATTGTCATCACTTTTCGGGGTGATTTTTTCTTTTATTGCCTTTTTCTTCTTTTTTTGTCGCTTTTATTTGTTTAGCTTGGGAGAGTGTTGTTTCACTCATTTTGTTGAATGACTGGTGGTGTTTTAGATTGTTTTAACTTGTAGAAATGTTGTTTCAAGTTATAGGTTTCCTTTATCAAGTGTTGTGTGAGTTTTCCCATTTTTGCACCAACAATTGTCATTGTGGCAACTCCCTTCACATGATTCATGTTCCTTCATTTTTATCCATTGTTGCACTTGTTTTACATGCATACATCTACACTTAGTCAGATATTCACTCATCCTCACATCATCCTTCAAATTTTCTTGTTTGCACACTCCCCATGAATAGGTCTAAACTCCCCTTTCTCGGATCTCACATCTCACTACATGTAGTACAAAATATGGAAGCTCAAGGCCTTTGCCTTGGCTTTTGGAATTGCACAAAGTGGCTACATCCAACTACGCACAGTGCAATTCTAGGAGCTAGTCTCCCATCTTGGTCACTGAGACTATGCAATGCACAGTCTCTCCCAGGCCCTGTCCCAGAATAAACTACACATTGCGCAGTTCCAGTCATCAAGCTTCCATACTCACTGTTGGGACTACACATTTCCCATAGTCAGTCAATCGCCCCTGTCAATACAAATTATGCAATTCCACTCATTAGATGCCCTGGTTGCTACTTGATCATGTTGTGAAGTTATATTTTTATGAGATAATGTTTTTTCTCCATGAGCGTCCTTTCTGTCCCATAGGTACCACACTCGTCAAGGACTTCTCTCCAGCAATCATTATACCATGGCACCAAAGAGAGTTGTTTCAAGAGCAACCACTAAAAGCAGTACTGGGGAAGTAGTTGAGCAAGCGCCAATTTACTTTCCAATATATTAAGATGCCTAATTGTTTACGAAAAATGAATCAACACTAACATGGAAGTAAGACCGGTAGCAGTGGCAAAAGGAATAAATCTAGTACAGGATCAAGGAAAGAGTAAATTGATGACATAATAAGGGGAGAAAAAAGTTGTAAAGCGAAAGCGCATTCAATCTTCATGCAGACATCTTTAATAGAAAAATAAAAAAGAAGAAAAGGACATAGACACAAGATCAGAGGAATAAATAAAAGCAAAGCTTGTAGGTAGCATAACTGAGACCGCAATAAGCTAAAAAAAAAACTGAAGGAAGGACAAGAGCTTAGGAGGAAAGAACAAGAAAATAATCATAAACATGAACAAGAACAAAGGCAAGGTGAAACAACATAGAAAATAACTCAAATACATGTTGATGACCTAGAAAATCTAGCAGCTAAGGAAGAGAGTGAATAGATGCATGTTCTGTCACCCAAGCTAATCACAAGAACCATGTCTAGTTAGAGGTCGACAGGTAAATGGAGTATCTAAGGCAAGAGGCCACCAGGGATGACTTGGAGCTAAGCACACCAAACATGTAGAAGCACACTAGTGGTCCTATCATGGTCTACACCATACTGCACATGCTTCAGGATGATATGGACACATGTTCCAAGACCATATACCCAGAAGCTATGGAGGCAAGAGTTCGCTATGAGGAAGACACCATGAAGCAGTTTGGGGACATCATAGGAAAGTACCAAGATTGGCATTAGTACATGACCAAGAATCATCAAGTGGAGGTTGCTGAGTTGGTCTTGCCCCAAACTTCGAAGTCATAATGTTGTGTCTTATTAGGTTGTCTCTGCTTATTTTGTCTCACATGCATACATGTGGAAAATGCATATTATTTGTAAATATGTTGTCAGTGAAATTCCAAGTGTCATTAGTGGAATGTGAAAATTCACTATGTAATGTAAAGATTTATTTGTAAAGAAGTTGAAGAGTCATGAAGGTATTCAAAGAGTCAAAGGGGAATGTCAAGGGTCACCACACCCTTTGTTATAAATAGAACCTCATAACTCATAAAACAGGATTTTGGGAGCCAAGCTTTTGGCTAGGCATTACTTAGAGAAGGATTGGAGAGTATTGTGACAAGCCTTTGCTTCTCCACAATGTAGAGCGAGTACATATCTTTGGATGAGCAGGCCATGTTGACTATAATGTTCCACTATTGGGGCTAGTGTGTTATGAAACCAGCTCAAGAAAATATAGAAAAGAAAGATCAACGCCTTAGAATTCAGCCTCTTCGAGGGGGCAACCTCCTTTACATTACATAAATGAACAATTCTTGGATGATACAAATGACAAAACCTCCTTTATATATATAGGAGTCTAAGGAGTCACAATATAATCAAGCCGACCTAACAATAATAATATAAAGCCACAAAAATAACAATAGAGGGATTCTATGGGGCACAGAAATAACAATATGGGGGTAATAGGGGCACAACAATATAAATAAGGGGTATAACTACAATAGTAATGGGGTAATCACTAGTATTATAAGGACCCAACATGCCCCTCTCCTTCAAAAAAGTGTTGTCCTCAACGCTTGAGCAGTTCTGGATACTTCTGCATAAAATTCTCATCCTCCCATGTGGAATCTTCAGCGGATAAGTTCTTCCACTTGATAAGATACTCTGAAATTGATCGATTTCGTAGCTGTCGAGTTCTTGTTTCTGTGACTGCTTCCGGTTCCAATATAATTTTTCCTTCCTCGTCAAGTTCTGGCAATATTGTTTGAACTGGGAGCTTGTCGCCTATAACCTTCTTTAAGCATGAAACATGGAAAACTGGGTGCAATCGAGAAGCTGCAGGAAGCTCCAATTTGTATGCCATAGTACCAATCTTTTCCAACACCTTGTACGGACCATAATACTTTGGTGATAATTTATTATCCTTCTTAGCTTGCTTTAGGGACATTTGCTTATATGGTTGTAGCCGTAGGAATACCCAATCACCTACATCAAAACTTCTTTCACTGCGATGTTGATCTGCCTGTTGTTTCATTCTATTTTGTGCCAACACGAGGTTATCCTTTAAGAGTTGGAGGACTTGTTGTTGATGTTCGATGTGATGTTCCACTGCCTGAACCTTAGAATTTTCTCTTAAATATGATGTGATTGATGGTGGTTGGTACCCATAAAGTGCCATAAATGGGGTCATTTTTGTTGCTGTATGGAAGGAAGTGTTATACCACCATTCAGCCAGAGGCAACCATTTGACCCATTGTGTCTGTTTATCAGATACAAAGCAACGAAGATATCCTTCCAAACATTTGTTTACTATCTCAGTTTGCCCATCAGATTGAGGATGATAAGATGAGCTATGAGCTAACTGAGTACCAAGACAAGAAAATAATTATGTCCAAAAATTTCCAGTGAAAATGGGATCTCTGTCACTTACAATAATCTTTGGGTTTCCATGTAGCTTTTGAATTGTTTCCATAAATGCAGTAGAAACTGTACTGGCTTTAAATGGATGTGATAATGCACAAAAGTGTGCATACTTGGTAAGTCTGTCAACTACCACCATGATGACACTCTTTCCCTCAGACTTGGGTAAACCTGTGATAAAATCCATTGAAACCTCCTCCCAACGTTGGCTTGGAATGGATAAAGGTTGTAATAGACCCGGTGTCTTAATTGTTTCAACTTTATTTTGTTGGCAAACCAAACATTCTGCCACAAACTTTTGAATATCTGATTTAAGGCCATCCCAAAAAAATTCCTTCTTAACCCTGTGGTAAGTTTTTAAAAATCCTGAGTGCCCTCCTAAGGGAGAAGTGTGCAATTCCATAAGAATCTTTTGTTTTAGCTGGGAATTCTTACAGAGGTATAAGCGATCTTTGTACCATAACGAATCATTTTTCCAGCTAAATGTATCAGAAGTACTGGAATCTTGTTGTAGCTTTCGAATAAGTGCCCACACTTCTTCGTCATTCTTCCATTCCTCCTTTGCTTCGTTTATCCAATCTGGTTGGATAATAGAAATGGCACACAACAATGCTTCCATATCCTCATCCTTTCTTGAGAGTGCATCTGCCACCACATTTTGCTTCCCTTTTTTGTAGATGATTTCAAAGTCATAACCCAACATCTTTGTGACCCACTTTTTTTGCTCTTCAGAGGATAATCTTTGTTCTAAAAAGTATTTAAGGCTATCATGATCCGTTTTTACCTTGAAGTGTCTTCCCATTAGGTAGGGTCGCCATTTCTTAAGTGCATGGAGTATTGCCAACATTTCCTTCTCATAAATAGCTTTGCTTAAAAACTTTCCCTTGATTGGACGACTTTCAAAAGCAATGGGTCTTTCATCTTGCATTAGAACAACACCAATTCCATTTCCTGAAGCATCACATTCCACAATAAAGGTTTTTGTGAAGTCCGGTGTAGCTAAGACCGGTGCTTGGCACATTGCCTCTTTAAGATGTTTAAAGGCCTTTGTTGCTTCCGGAGTCCATGAAAATGAATCTTTCTTCAATAATGTTGTTAGAGGTGCTGCTATTCTCCCATAATTCTTAACAAACTTGCGATAATACCCTGTCAACCCAAGAAATCCTCGCAGATGCTTTATGGATGTGGGGATTTTCCATTCCTTAATGGCTTTAATTTTGCTAGGGTCTACCTTAACTCCTTCATGAGATACAATATGACCCAAATATTCCACCTCCTGGACTCCAAAGAAACATTTGGATCTTTTTGCATATAATTGTTTCTCCTCCAATAGTTGTAGCACCTTGTCAACATGTTCAACATGATCCTTCCAAGACTTGCTGTAGATTAGTATATCATCAAAAAATACTAACACAAATTTTCTAAGGAATGGTTTGAAAATTGAATTCATCAAACCTTGAAATGTTGAAGGTGCATTGGTAAGGCCAAAAGGCATGACCAAAAATTCATAATGACCCTCATGAGTTCTAAATGCCGTTTTCGGAATGTCTTCAGTCTTCATTCTGATTTGATGATATCCCGAACGAAGATCCAACTTGGTGAAGTAAATTGATCCATGCAATTCATCCAGTAATTCATCAATGACAGGAATGGGGAACTTATCTTTAATAGTGAGCTTGTTGAGCTCCCTATAATCTGGACACATGCGCCATGATCCATCCTTCTTGTGCACCAATACTACTGGAGCTGAGAAAGAACTTTGACTCGGTTGAATTATACCAGCCTCTAGCATTTCTGCAACCATACGTTCAATTTCACTTTTTTGGACATATGGATATCTGTACGGCCTGATGTTTGGAGGAACACTTCCTGGAATCAGATGAATAGCATGATCATGATCACGCATAGGTGGGAGACCTTTGGGAGTCTCAAATACCTTGGAATGATTGTCCAGGACTTTTTGGAGATCTGGAGAAATAGATGATTCCAATGTGGAAACATCTAGCGAACATAATTGTGCAATTACACCTCTTTGCTCCTTTTTTAGAAGCTTTGTCATGCCATTAGAGCTGATTATCTTTCCTGGTTTCCCTGCAATACCCCTTAATTCAACTTCCTTTCCTTCCACAGAAAATTTCATGAAAAGTTCTTGAAAATTAAAAGCTATTGTACCCAAGGATTGTAGCCATTGGACTCCTAGTACAACATCAGCACCTCCCATTGGAATGGAAAGCATTGGGCTAGTCAATACATATTCTCCCATGGATAGCTTGATATTATGGCACTTTCCAGAACAATTTATTGTTCCTCCATTTGCAATCATCACTTGACACTCTGGTGCTGGATATAGGAAGCAATTCAATTCTTTTGCTACCCTACAATGAATAAAATTGTGGGTGCTTCCTGAATCAATCAACACTATTACCTTTTTCTTCTTGATTTGTCCTTCTATCTTGATGGTTTGAGGAGTGGTAATTCCCGCCAATGCATTACAAGATATGGTCGGATTTATTTGTTCTTCATCTAGGCTTTGTTCCTGGAATATATCCTCTTCTTTTGACCTTTCTTGCTCCTTTTCTTCTTCCTCTTCACAATCTATGTAGAATAATTTCTTCTCAGCACACTTATGACCTTTTGTGTATTTGCTATCACAATTGTAACAAAGCCCTTTTGCTCTTTTTTCTTCCAATTGTTGTGGTGTCAACCTTGTAGGTTGTGGAAGACTATGGGCAAAAACACTTCCGTCTTTATAGTTGTGAATGGTATGCTTCCTAGTTGCCATAATTTTGCTTTCCATTTTTCTTGCTAACCTGAATGCCTTCTCTAATGAATCAGGTTCCCAAAGGCGCACATCATGTTGGATATTATCCTTTAAAGACCCTATGAACACATCAATCCTATGCTCCTCTGGAATATCTTTTACCCTTATGTTCAATTTTTGGAACTCCTCAATGTGCTCCATTATTGAACCCTTTTGTTTGAGACTTATCAATTGGCTAAAAAAAGTGTTGCTTTTTGTATCCTCATAATGTGCTACCAATTCTTCCGTAAAAATTGCCCAAGTGATAAATTGTTTACAAGAACAAAGCCATTGATACCATACAAACTAATTTGGTTCCAAATATAAAGTTGCCATACGTACCTTTTGTGTGTTTTGCACATTATTGAGATCGAAGAATTGCTCCATCTGTAATATCCATGTGGCGGGGTCCTTGCCATCAAACTTCCTCATATCGATTTTTGGAACATGGTGAGTCTTTGATCCAACATTAGAGTCTATGGAATCATGATTAACATTTCTTTTGTTCTCATCATGAGTTTCCTTTAGTACTCTTTCACCCTTAGTGACCATTTCTTGTAGCAACTTATTCATATTTATCTTCAATTCTTCCATCTTATCATCCATGCCATCAATTTTAGCGTCCATGCCCTTCACCTTAGCTTCCATGCCATCCATCTTAGCTTCTACGCCTTTCTTTAAACAATCCATCTTAGCTTCTACACCTTTCTTTAAACCATCCATCTTAGCTTCTGTTCCTTTTTGTGCAAGGGACAGTTGTTGCACTTGGTCTTGTAATTTTGATATATCATGTTGCATTTCTTCCTCTTCTTCATGATTCATGCTAGAGCTTTCAGGTTCCTTACTAGGTGTTTGCATTTTCTTTCCTCGGGGCATCAGTTACCGATAATAATTCTCTACTATGCCCTTTGAATTCCTTCAAAATAAATTTTCAAACCAAGCTTAAGCAAAAATTTAAAAAAATCTACACACCTTTTTTCACTTTGTAGGAGCTTGATATTTCCTCTGATGTATCTCTGTAATTTCCAATCATCTAGTTCTAAAATTGTGACCTATAGTAGCTCTCTGTGTCCTCTTTCCAATGCCACCCGTCTGATCCAAATTGGATTCTCCAAGAAAGAGTTATGCACAATCTCCCAAGATGACCTGATTATAGACCTTTCCAGAAGAGTGAACCTGTATGAAGTGCCACGTGTACAATTTTCGACCTTTGGTTCTGAAAAAGATATACAAGAAACTACAATCTGTCCTCTTTCTGTACCTTCTTATGAAATTTCAATCTGATCTCCAGAGAGAAAGTTATGACGATTTTTCCTAGGTCACCTATTTTGAATGTAAATCAGGAGTCTGCAAAAAGACCAACTTCCTCTGAGCATATCTCCGCAAATATCGCGCGAAATGATCTGAAATTCGGACCCAAGGATCAGCGCGATTTCTTCTCAAATGGGTTTTTTTTGCGACTTCTGAAACGTCACAGAAAAAAAGTTATAGTGAAAATGCCACGATGACCTGTTTGGAGCAGCGAAACCCTAGAATCCAAAGCTCTGATACCAAATGTTATGAAACCAGCTCAAGAAAAGATAGAAAAGAAAGATCAACGCCTTAGAATTCAGCCTCTTCGAGGGGGCAACCTCCTTTACATTACATAAATGAACAATTCTTGGATGATACAAATGACAAAACCTCCTTTATATATATAGGAGTCTAAGGAGTCACAATATAATCAAGCCGACCTAACAATAATAATATAAAGCCACAAAAATAACAATAGAGGGATTCTATGGGGCACAGAAATAACAATATGGGGGTAATAGGGGCACAACAATATAAATAAGGGGTATAACTACAATAGTAATGGGGTAATCACTAGTATTATAGGGACCCAACATAGTGGTTGTCAATGGTGTATGTATGGATGGAACTTTCACTTAATAATATAACTGAGCCAGCATGTTTTCATGCATATGTTGTTATTGTAGTTGGACTATTCTAGTTTCTTTAGCAATGTATTTTATTTAATTTACGCATTCGTGTATGAACTATTTTGTATGAAAATGTATGAATCTTGTTGAAGACGTGTTGTTGGATTAACCCGTCACTTTGGATTGTGGACTATTCTATTTCCATCTTGTGATGTCATTCCGCTCATGTGTTCCTTTCAAGTTTTGTACTATTACAAGATTCTAAGGGACACACTTCCTTTTCCCCTTTGTTTGTTAGAACCCCCATGCATCTCACTTGACTCACTGCATGGTCACACACTTGCTTCTAACAAATTTATCATACTTACCTCTGTGTGCTACCGTGGTCCAGGCACTACTTTACTACCCACTGTTGGGACTCGTACTCTGAACGGTCTGAGGTCTAGTTGGGACTTCTTATAGGGGATATCCCTTGACATGTTGGAAGGTATAGAAACATTCCTAGTTCTAGAAGAAGGGCCAGATGACAAAATTATCCCTCAAAGTTTATTTTAAATCTCTACACATCATTCATGACTTACATTACAATCTCAACTCTAGCAGGTTTTTCTCATGCACATGATTTCGAAGTGTCGGAGGATGTCATTAATGTATTTTCATGACTCGAATACAAAGGTGAACGTGGAATAACCCTATTAAGACATGGAGTTGCCTTCTTAGGTTTATGTGAAAGGATTGAAGTCCCCTCCGATGAAATTTCCTATGGGTTTTTCACTCACACATTTGGATGGCACATTCAGCAATGGTGTCTCACATTGCTCGGAACCTCTATTCACTCTTTTAATCACATGATTAGAGAGTTACATAATGATTTCTTCTGTTATGATAGTAAATAACTCAATAAAAAAAATTCTAGAATTACTAAAAGCACCTGATGAATTTGTTGTGAAATTTTGGGATCACTTCGGTAATATTTCTTTTCAAATCCTGTAAGATGAAGCTGATTGGAAATTTCTCAAAGAAATATTTTAGTATCTTCTTCACATATCTAAAAATCCACATGAATTAGAATCATTCAAACCCCTCGCAACAAACCTCAGTGTTAGAGCTTCCAAATCTAAGATGACCAAGGTCGATGTCATGAGTGACTCTCTGTACTCTTCTCATCAAAAAGCTCTAGCTCCGTCGGTCGAGGTGGAAGAAGTTGCGAACCAATCTGTTGAACTGTCACCTCCTCCCACCCCACCTGCTCTGGATATATGTGCAGATTTGGAATGCAACCCTAATGGTTGTCATGTGATCTCATTCTCTCAACCTCCATCCTTTAGTTCCTATGATCCTTCAGATTTTACTGTGTTTTGTTCATTCGTTTTGCACTCCACATATGTTTTTCACGAGGATCAAGTTGTCAACGGAGTTGGTGTTAAGTAGCCAACTTGTGCTATCATTTTTTATGAGTATGTGTGGGAATCTAAAGAAGAACTAGTGATGAAGGATGACCTCCTTCTATCTGCACCTCATCCACTTTACCCTAACATCTTCTATGATTTTACTATTTCTGAATTTTCTTGTGAAAATTTATTCCCAGATGTTTCTACTTTTGATCATTCACAAGACACATAGGATGTCAGTCCATCATTTGATTGCGGAGAGGAAAAATATTTATTTCCAAATCCACCCAATCTTTTATCTTTCATTTCTGCAAATTCAGACGGTCAAAAATTTCATTTCTCATCCACCCCTCTGTATGATTCATCAGATCATGACACTGCCAATGCACATCTTGAATTTTCTAATTGTGGTTGTCATGATCCTTTTACTCATTCATTTGATCACAATTCTGATTCACTTGTTGTTGATCTTTCTAAGCCACCATTCTTTGATGATACATCTTCTGATGAAGTGGAGACCCCTCAAGCTGTTGAGGCACTTTATCCGAAGATGATGGTTATTTCAGGTTCTCGCATCCCTGAGGTCAATTCCACTTCTGATCATAAATTTGTTGAAATGCCCCGGGCTCCTCATCACTCTCTCGTGCAGATTGAAAATCAATCTAGTGTACTAGTTTCGCATCCTCCATGAGAATCTCACGATTCTATCACTCATTCATTAGAGCAGTCATACGTAGAAATTCATGTTTTCAAAGCCAAATTTTTCTTCTTTCTACATGTTTTCTTGTGTGTCAAGGTCGAAAGAGTGTACATGCTTGTTTTCTGTGCACATTGTGATGCCACCTTAAGGTACGTCTACAAAATGTCTGTCATGTGCTTTCACTCTTTTCTTTTCTGTGGACGCATTCAAACTTTGAGCGTGTTGGCTTTCATTGTTTTATTTGTCTTCCTTGTTGGTTTGTGTGAATATCTTTCTTGTCAATTATTCCTTCACTTACATGGGCCAATCAATGTGTTTGTGACTACATTGGAAATATCACTTCACATGAATATGCCCATGCATTGTTTAGCTTAGGAGTAGGAGTAGTGTTTGCTTTCATGTTCGTGTTTTCTTTCATGTTTTGGCTCTTTCTTACTTGTTTTTGATTTCATTTTACTGCTTTCCTTTCCTTGTTTGTTTGTTTATGCACCTGTAGGATTAGTTTCCCATGAAACTACATTTGGCTTCTTGAGACAAGCAGAGTGAGATACAAGAAGACTTGTACAACTCTCAACATTTGGTTGTCTATTTATTCTCTCTCCTTATGAAGATCTTGTGTTTCTTTAGTCAATGATACCTTGATGGAAAATATGTTCCTTTCAAAGTGAGTCTTCGTGAAGTCACAATGCTTGCACTTTAACTAGTACCACCTACTCTAATCAGTTTTCTATTGTTGGTTAACCCTTGTCAACTCATTCAAGTATAGTAAGGTGAGGGGGGAACCTTAAAAAGTATGTCAGAGGTATATATAACATCCTTCTCTAAAGGAAAAACCACTTTTGCTCTTAATAATTCGGGATCCCTCTTCTACTTCATGAAAATAAATAAGTGCATATGCATAGTTCTTTGAAAAATGAAAACTAAAAAAAGTAAAATAAAGGCAAAAGAAGAGAAAAGATTCATATGCAAAGAGATGAAGAAAGTAACTCCACCGAGGTACTGTCTAGGCTCTCTCACAACAGAAAAATTCTTGTGTTCTTGTAGACTTTGTCGGGGTACTGTCTAGGCCTACTGGCAACGAAGAAACACTAGAGATGTAACAGAAACTATGACAGTATATATTACTTGTGCATCAATATACCCCTCATCCTCAATCAAAACAACTTAGTTGACTTGCCTTAGTATGTGTTCTGACAGATCAAGAGAATGGTAGGGACTACATCTTTAACTAATGCTAGTGAGGGAGCCATGACAATCAAAGAATTGAACAATACTTCTAGAAGAGTTAGACTCGCTTTACACAAGACAAGGTCCATAAAGAGAGCTGGAGTTCTACCATTGTGTTGCCAATGTTGTAGCAGCTACAAACACCCCCCAAAATTTTTCATATGCTTCATTTTTGAGCCTCCCTCCTAAAATCACAGTAGCTTATCTCGGACTAACAGAGGTACCTCTAATTTAATTAATCTTATCTTCTGCTTATGACTTGTTTTTTCTAACTCACTTTACTATCTATCCCACAAGTTGATATCTTGACTTTGTTTCAACCTGGTAACAAGCTTTCCTTATTGAACTACACAATACTTGAGGGAAAACTAGCCTTCAATCTAGGAACTATGTAGTCCAAGCCCACAGTGAGCCTTCAGCTCCAAAATTCTGTAGCTCTAGCTGGGAACCTTCCTTCAGTTGGGAAATTATGCAAATCCTAAGAGGCAACCTAGAGTCACTTAACCCATAAATTGTGCAGAACGTATTATGCTCAGAAACTACTCAATCCATAAACAAAAGAGTTATCTGGTCCTTCTCAGAACTACGCAATCTATCGGGAAATGCATGGCATTTTTCCTGAAAAGAAAAGCTAAAGGGGAAATTGGCATCCCTGGGAAGTAGGGATCCATTATTAGTTTCTCAAAGGTGACACATTACACTCTTTAGAAGTTTATGCCATGTGTCATTGTTGTCCTTGATCTCAAGCATACACATCATAAATTCCATGTTGCCTAACTCTATGTAATGGATGCCTCTAGAGCTCACTTATACATTCAATCATCAAGCTCTAGCTTCCCTAGGAGATCAAGGAGCCTTCAGAGCACTGCATCGCTTTTTGAGGTGAATTTTTATTTTATCACCTTTTGCTTATTTTTTTGTCGCCTTTGTTTGTTTAGCTTGGGAGAGTGTTGTTTTACTCGTTTTGTTGAACAACTACTAGTGTTTTAGATTGTTTTAACTTGTAAAAGTGGTTTTTCAAGTTATAGATTGCCTTTCTCAAGTGTCACATGAGTTTTCTCATTTTTCCACCAACAATCATCGTTTCGGAGACTCCCTTCACATTCTTTGTGTTCCTTTAGTTTGATCAATTTTTGCACTTGTTTTAAATGCATACATCTACACTTAATCGAATATGCACTCAACCTCACATCATCCTTCATATCTTCTTGTTTGCACACTCCCCATGAACAAGTATGTGCTTCCCTTGCCGGATCTCACATCTCACTACATGCATTGTGCAATATGGTAGCTCAAGGCCTCTGTCTTGGCTTCTGGAATTACATAGAGACTATCCTAGACTAGCTCCAACTGTACATTATGCAGTTCCAGGAGCAAGCCTCCAAGCTTGGTTACTGAGATTGCACAATGCGTAGTCTCTCCTAGGCCCTGTCCCAGACTAAACTGTGCATTATGCAATTTCAAACATCAAGCTTCCATACTGACTATTGGGATTGCGCAGTGTGTAGTTCCCACATTCAGTCAGTAGCCCCTGTTAATCAAAATTACGCAATTCCTCTCATTAGATGCCATGGTTGCTACTTGATCATGTTGTGAAGTTAAATTTGTAAGAGTTAATGTTTTCTTGCCATGGGTGTCATTTATGTCCCACAGGTACCACACTCGTGAAGCACTTCTCTCCAGCATTCATTGTACCATGGCACAAAAGAGAATTGTTTCAAGAGTGACCATTGAAAGAAGTATTGGGAAAGCAGTTGAGAAAGTGCCAATTTACTTGCCAATATATGTCGATGCCCAATTGTTGACGGAAAAGGAATCAACACTAACATGGCAGTAAGACCAACAGTAGTGGTAGAAGGCGACAATCTAGTGCAAGATTAGGGAAAGAGGAAATTGTTGTCATAATAAAGGGAGAACAAAACTGTAGAGCAAAAGTGCATTCAATATTCATGCAGGAAGCTTTAACAACATAAGAAAAAGGAAACATAGGACAAAGACAACAGAGTGGAGGAAGAAAGAAAATTAGAGCTTTCAAGTGGCAGAAGTGAGACAGCAACAAGCAGAACAACAACTAAAGGAAGGACGGGAGTTGAGGAGGAAATATTAGTAAAAGAAGTAGAAATAGGAATAAGAACAAAGGAAACATGCAATGACATAAAAAATAGCACCAATATAGATTGATGAGCCAAACATTCCAGCAGCTAAGGAAGAGAGTGAATAGATGTAGGTTCCCTCACCAAATCTAAGCACAAGAACCAAGTCTAGTTAGAGTCCCATAGGTACATGGAGCAACTAAGGCAAGACGCCACCAGGAATGACTTAGAGCTGAGCGCAAAAAAAAGCAGAAGTACATTGGTGGTCCTGTCATGTTCTACACCATGTTTCACATGCTTCATGATGAGATGGACACATTTTCCAAGACCATAGACCCAGAAGCTATGGAGGCAAGAGTTTGCTATCAAGAAGACACAATCAAGTAGTTTGGGGACATCATAGAAAAGTACCAAGCTTGGCATCAGTACGTGACCAAGAATGGAGGTTGCCAAGTTGGTCTTGCCAGAAAATTTGGAGTCATAATTTTGTGTCTTGTTAGACTATCTCTAGTGGAAAATGTATATTATTTGTAAATATGTTGTAAGTGAAATTTCAAGTGTCATTAGTGGAATGGTAATAGTCACTATGTAATGTAAAGAGTTATTTGTAAAGAATTTGAAGAGTCATGAGGGCAGTCAAAGAGTCAAAGGGGAATGTCAAGGGTCACCCCACCCTTTGTTATAAAGAGAACCTCGTAATTCAGAGAACATGCTTTTGGGAGCCAATATTTTGGCTAGGTATTGCTTAGAGAAGGCTTGGAGAGTATTGTGATGAGCCTTGGCTTATCCATAGCGTAGAGCGAGTACATCTCTTTGGAGGAGCAAGCAGTGTTGACTGTAATGTTCCACTATTAGGGCTAGTGGCTGTCAATGGTGTATCTATGGATGGAACTTTCACTTAAGAATATAACTGAGCCAACATGTTTTCATGCATATGTTGGTATTGTATTTGGACTATTCTGGTTGCTTTAGCAATGTATGTTTTTTAAATTACACATTTTTGTATAAACTATTTTGTATGCAATTGTACGAATCTTGTTGAAGACGTGTTATTGGATTAACCCGTCACTTTATATTGTGGACTATTCTGCTTCTAGATTGTGATGTCATTCCACTTGTGTTTTCCTTTCAAACTGTGTACTATTATAGGATTCTAAGGGACACACTTTCTTCTCCCCTCTATCTGTTAGAAACCCCATGCATCTCACTTGACTCATTGTAAGGTCACACACTTACTTCCAAAAAAGTTATCATAATTACCTTTGCATGCTACTATGGTGAAGGCACTACTTTACTGCCCATTTCTGGGACTCTTACTCCAAACAGTATGAGGTCTAGTTCTTACTTCTTACCAAGGAGATACCTTGACATGTTGCCAGGTCTAGCACCTTCAACACTTCCATATAAGGGTAGAAACAACCAGATTCAAGTGTAGAGTGAACCATACATGAAGTATACTGTGACACCATGTGAGTGTCATAATGAGCTCGTTGCCTTGCAGATCTTATCTTTGGAAATTGTTTCTTGGAAGTTGATTGCATGTGTTATCAAGCATAACCACCACCCATCCCACCAGATACATAGTTGGAGCTCCTTCCTTTTACTCTAACTAGTGCTAATGAATCTTGTAATTTAGATGTAAATAATAGTGTAGGAACTAGTTTAGTAGCTATTAATATATGGACTATGTACTTTGATGGTTCTCAATTGAAGGATGGCTTTGGAGCTAGTTTCATACTCATAAACCCACATAATAAGAAGTACATCTTATCATGTTGTTTGGAGTTTGAGTGTACAAATAATTCTATTGAATATGAAGCACTCTTGCTTGGGTTAAAGAAAACCATCAACCTGAAGCTAGAGTTACTCAAGATAATTGGTGACTTAGAAGTGGTTACTAGATAGGTGTGGGACACTATCCATTGTGCTTCACCAAATCTTAAAAACTACCAACATGAGGTATGGCAATTAATTACTTATTTTAAAGCCTTCAAAAGACTTAGAAATGATACAACAAATACATTAGCTAATGCAGCCTCTAGAATGTCACCTTTGAAAAATGGTTTTTCTATAGAAATTATATATAAACCATTTGTGTTTAATAACATCACTATTTTTCAATTTTTTATTGAAAACCAACATATACTGCATTTTATGGCTGATGCAGGTGTGTTTAAAGATGCAGCCTTTGAGGAGGATGAACACGAAAAGGCTTTGTAGGAATCATATGATGCAATGAAAGGAAACATTATGCTTAAAGGAGTAGTGTCCTTAGAAAAATTATATGACTTGCAAAACTAGTTTAGAGGAAAAATTAACACCAAGACTTAGAGCTCGAAGTTTTCATCTGAACAAGTCAACTTGGGAACTCAACAATATCTCAAATATATAAACCTCAGTACATGTTGTCCTCCACAATAATAACAAGAAATCATCCACCTTTTCAAATAGTAACGAGATGTGTCTGCATGGAATTACAATGATTTGAAGACATATGATACTCGTATTATCCAACATGTCATTCCCATTAAAGAAGGGTTGAAACCTTTTCAGCAAAAGATAAGGAAAGTTCATCTAATGTTGCAACCCCTAATTCAAAAGTAGTTGAGGAAGTTGTTGGATCCTCAAATCATTCTCAAGGTCATACATTCTACTTGGATTTCGAATTTGGTCCCTGTCAGAAATAAGTTCGACGAGATAAGTTTATGTGTCAACTTTCGCAGTCTTAATCAAGCCTATGACAAAGACAACTACCCAATGCCACCCATGGAACATATCTTCCAAATAGTATCTAGGTATGAGATTTTCTCACTGCTAGATGGTTTTTCTAGCTACAATCAAGTGCTAGTGGTAGAACTAGACCATCTCAAGACCATTTTCAGGACCAAGTGGGGAACATTTGCCTTCAAGCACATTCCATTCAGGCTATAAGTTGATGCTACATTTCAAAGAGCAATGGACATTGCTTTCCGTGTCCTGATTTTCCAAAGTGCAGTTGTTTATTTGGATGATGTAACATTATTCTCCAAAAGAATATTAGATTAAGTACGTCATCTGAAGCAAATATTTGATTGATGTCAAAAATATGGGATCTCTCTCAATCCAAAGAAAAGAATATTTGGTGTGTCAGAAGGCACTATCTTAGGACACATCATTATGAAAAGTGGAATCAATGTTGATCCTGAAAGGGTCAAAGATATAACTCAGATCTCATTCCCAATAAATAAGAAAGTTATGAAATATTTCTTAGGGAATATTAATCTCATGTGTAAGTTCATCTCTGACTATTCTCAGATGGTTAAACCTCTAGAGGAGATGGTTAAGAAAGACACAATCTATAAATACGACAAAAAGGAAAAATATTCCTTTGCTCAAATTAAATAAGTTATAGTTGATGTGTCTTCATTGTTTAGTCTTGATTATGGTGAAAATTTCATGCTTTACACTTTTGCCTCAAATTCATCTATTGTAGTCGTATTAACTTAGAAGGATGTTGAAGGAATGAATGACCTATTTCCTTCATTAGTGTTGCCTTACATGGGTCAGAGCCAAATTACCCTACCATCGATAAACAAGCCTATGTTGTATATAAGGTAGTAAAATAGTCTAGGCCTTATCTCCTTAAAGATCACACAGTCATATATGTGCCTCATCCAGTGGCAAAAACACTCTTTGTGCAATAGGATCTAAGTGAGAAGAGGGTAAATTGGATGACCTGTTTACAAGAATATGATCTGGAGTTTAAACCAATTCATTCATGGCCTCTGTTAATTAGCAGTAGAAGCAAGAGATTCTTTGGAGCAAGATATTTTAAGATGGGAGCATGAAATAGAAATGTATAACATCGAACAAGTTCCCCATACAAGTTCAATATTTCCATGGTATTCATATTTACAGAAATTCTTAGAGCACAACACCTTTCCAATGCACTTATTAAAAAAAAAAGAGGGAAATCCTCCTTAAGGCTATATCCTATCAACTTGTTCATGGAGTGATTTTCAAAAAGAACCATAAAAGAGTCTTGCTAAGATGCCTTGAACCTCAAGACATGGAGAAGGTACTAAGAGATTTGCACGATGGACCAGCAAGTGGTTACTATGTGAGTGATATGACTGCACATAAAGCAATGAGGGTTTGTTATTACTGGTCTCCTTATTGAAAGATTCTCACACTTATGCTTGCAAGTGCCTAGCTTTTCATTGATGTGTCTGCCGAGATCAGAAGCCATTCGCCCCACTGTTACCAATAGAAGTTGAGGAACCTTTCCAACAATGGGGACTAGATGTTCTTGGAGAATTTTTCCTACATTCATCAAACAAAAACAACTACTTTTTAACAATGAAAAATTATTTTACTCAGTGGACAGAAGAAGTTCCTTTAATACAAGTTAACAACCAGGAAGTCATCCACTTCTTGAAGCAGAAAATTATAACCAATTTTGGCATTCTAATGTCTCTTTTCTTTGATAAGGCGACTTATTTTTCTTTGGTTAAACTTTATGATTTCACATTTGAACATGGTATTGTCAAAGCATGAATATAACTATTACCCATAGGGAAATGGTTTAACTAAATCAAGAAACAAAAATCTCATTCACATAATCAAGAAAATCATTTTATTTGAGCAAAGGAGCTCACACAATGATTTGATAAATTCATTATGGGTCGACCATATAACTCTGAAGCCTTCCCTCAAAACCTCATTGTAATTCCTGGTACAGGGAAAAGAAGTTATCTTGCCTCTAAACCTGTATCTCATCGCCTTGTAACTCTCTCAAGAGTCCCAAGGTAGACCTTATCTTCTGGTTCAAATTAGGATATATACTTTTCTTAAAATTGAGGAATAAAGGCTCAAATCCAAAGAAATATTTTCCATCCATCAAAATCGTATTAAGCATTGGTTTGACAAAAAATTCACTCGGACTAAGAGTTTTGATGTGGGTGACTTAATATTGAAGTGGGACAAATCCCATGAAGAGAAAGGAAAACACATGAAGTTCCATCCTCTGTGGATAGGCCCCTTTACCATCTAAGAAAATCTAGGTCATAATACTTTCAAGCTAAAATCCTTAGATGGGAGAACTAGCCCTCTTCTCATAAATGACTAAGATTTGAAATGTCATTTCCAATAACAACTCTAAGTTGTGTTTCTTGTATAGTTTTTCTTTCGTTTCTTTTTCTTTATCGTATGTGTCAGTCATGTCCTAGCATGTTTTATGTCTTGGTCATTATACATAAATAATACCTTGTGTGAAAGAGTGGAAGGCTCAGAAGGGCTTTATGGTGAAACTAAGAGGAGATTTGACAACCACAATGCTTGGCTATTTGTTTATTCTCCTTCTTTCTCTTGGGAATATGCCATAAGTTGAGCTAAGTCTGTATGGAAAATAAGATACATCCAAAATCAAAACCTTGAGGGAACCATCTAGATACGCATATATTCTAGTATTCAAACTCCTTAACTTGGTGTTAAATCTAATTGGTGTGTTGCATGATTACCCAATCTAGTAGAAAAAGTATAAGGGGAACATCTCAAGAAATCAAACTAATATCAGAGGTTATATAAACACTTATCGAAAGGGATGACCTCCACTTCTCTCAATTATTTAGGATCCATCTTCTACCAATTGAAGATAACAAGTGTCAAAGCATAGTCCTATTAAATAAATAAATAAAGGGAAAAATAAGATAAAGGCTTCCTCCACATGGAGGTGAATCAAGCAACTTTGTTAGGGTACTATACAGGCCTGTTGGAAGTGAAGAAACATTTATTATCTTGCAATGATTATGTTGGGGTACTGTTTAGGCCTACTAGCAGTAGAGTAACACTAGAGATGAAACTCATACTTTGAATATCTTAAACACGTCACACGTATTACTCTTCCTAGATTGAAACAATTGTTATATGGCATATATTTTGTGTGTTTGAACCAAGCGAAGTGAAGTAAGGTGCTATGTATATAACCGGGTCGAAAGGGGATCCAACGAAATATAATTGCTGAATCAGTACTTCTTGAAATAATAATCCTTTAACTAAAAATCTATTCCTAGGCATATAAGTTGAATTTCTTCCAGTGTGTCGTCCAATGTAGTCACTGCTACAACACCCTCTAAAATTTCACTACATTCAAATTTCGAGCCTACTCAACTATCGCATCAAGTGTCACCTTGGTTTTCAAGTGTTGCGTCAATTCATTCGATATGTTTCAAGTTTTCATGATCATTGGTAAGTGTCATCACATTGTTTAGAACATCTCTAGTGAACTTCATGGTCATAACACCTTTGATTATTGAAAAACGACACTTTTGGTCACAGTCGTACACACTTTGGTCATTAAACTTCAGGAGTGTCTGTAAACTGGAATTTTGATGTGTATTTATCATTGTTCAAGCTTTTATAATTTTTATTGATGAGTTTTTATGTGTCACATATGATTTCATGTCTAACTCATTGTGTTAGCCCCTTGTTTTATCTTCCAAGATTATACAATGTTTTGTTGTACAAGTGAACCCATTAAGGCCAGGAGCATAAAAGAGCACTCTTATTCCTTGATCAAGAATATTTCGATGTTTGGAAGTGTTCCTTGCACCTTCCAAGAGCACATAATGCACTCATAAACACCATTCCCCTTCCCTGTTATGAACTACACCCTAAAAAGTCAAGTCTTTTTTTTAGTGCACTCCTTCGATTCGAAGGACTAATCCTCCTTGAGCGCATGAGTGCACCCCGAAGCCATGAAGCCTCATCTATTCAACCCTTATAAATTTTCCATGTTCCCTCCTTGGCTCTCTTGAGTGCATGAGTGCACCTAGAAGCCCTAAAGCCTCATCCTTTGTCCTTTGATAGTGCACCCTGTGCCCTCCTTGTCTCCCTTGAGTGCACAATGCACTTGGGAAGCCTAAATGTTTTCCTTCATCCTTCAGAACTATTCCATACACACTCCCTTGATATGTCTCTCTTCTCTTTAGCACATGAGTTCACCCCAAAGCCTTGAATCTCCAATGCTACAGCCTTTCACTGTGCACCCTTGTGCCCAGAAGTTTCCTTGTCCTCTCTGAACGCATTCTTAGGTCATGAACAAGAAATTTGCATGAAACATGTTAGGATAGGATATTTTTTAGGTTGATGATTTCTTTCCATGAGTGATTATAGTTTTAGATATTTCAAGAAGAGCATGGCAAGGATGCATGAAGAAGATCAGGGAAAGAGATCAGTAAAAGGAAGCCTTCAAGAACTAATAACACATTGAAATCTTGATGATCAAAGCAGCCCCAAAAGATTCCATAAGATCAAATACCCTTTGGAGGGTGAATACTTCAACAACATGGGAGCTACATGCAATATCAAAGACACAAGTGAAACCTTGTCACCTACTGAATAAATTCCATGCCATCAAGCATTACGCCTCCAAGTCATTAATGATAGTGACTTATCATGTCCTCATCAAATGATGATGTGGAAATTGTGATGTAATCATGTAATTATTGTAAAGATTGAGAATTAGAATTCCAAGAGTCATGTATGAACAAAATATCCTTGTGAAGAAGTCCAAAATACATGTAATTCCAAGATTCATATGTAATTGCAAAAGTCATTTGGAAATTCAAGAGTTATAGAAGTCCAAAGGTCATTAGAAGTTGGAAAGTCAAGAGTCATGAGGATATGAAAGGTCGTGCCTCAAGTTATAAAAGGAGCTTCATTACTCTAGAAAATTAATTTTAACCTTGGCTTCTCCGACAAGGCATTAGAGAGATACAGATAGTACTTTTTGGGAGCAATTATTGGCTCTAACGCTCCATTATTGGAGTTAGTGGTGTTCATTGTATTTGTGTATCTTGGAACTCTTGCTTAATACTTGAAGCCTTTTTACCATCACATTTTCATGCATGAATCATATATGTTTTGAGACTATTCATATTTTTTTTTCGGTTTATGTTGTCTTTCATATGTACTTAATTAATTGAACTATTTCGGTGACTTTGGTGCTAACCTTGGTCGAAATGCGTTGTGGTGATTTAACGGTCATATCATCTATGTGAACTATTTCTCTTGATGTCTAACAAATATTTCTCATTTGTGTGCATGTGTCACCATTAAATTAGTACTATTATTTATCTCTTTTCTCTCCCTTGAATTGAAATAACCTCGATACATATACAATCGAACATTTCACAAGGCATACTCTCTTGCTCATTCAAAAGTACATGTGCGCTTCTCTCTCGTGCTAATTGCTTAAGACAAGGAAAATCTTTAAATAAATGATATGCAGGTCATATTTCTAGATGGGACTCCTACACCAAATGGTGTGAGGTCTAATTGGGACCTTGTATCGGGGAGATCCCCTATATGTTGGTGGTATCTAGCACCGCCAATAGGTCCCAAATTTATGATTTTATTTTTACTTGAATTGGGGTTTTCTCAGTATGATTAATTTTCGAATGTTTTAAGATGTAAGTTTCCCTTGGAGTTTTACTATGGTTTTATTAATAACTTTATTTATATTTTTGTAATTTTTTGGAAGGATGTTACCTTTTTGAGTCTCAATATTCTTGGATTAGAATTTTAGAGGAAAATTGGGTTCATCATCTACCAAATAAACGAGAAAAAACCTTCATGAATTGTCTTGAAACAACCCTCTGTTTTGAATTAAATTGTATGATTGTATAATAGAGATCTATAGAAGAGAGAAGGGTTTTGGAAAAGAGATAATATCTAGAACTATTGTAGGAGATATTTCTTGAGGGAAATTGGAAACTTGTAAGACTGGACTAGACGGAAGATATTAGGTGAGGTGAAAACTTATGTTGTCATAGTTGATCCTTGAGGCTTGAAACCATATTCCATTTTTTTTTATTGTTGTAAGAGTTAGAAGACTAGTGTAAAGCCTTCAAATACATATTTTTTAATCAAATAGTAGGATTGATACTCAAAGTTGGCTATGAATAAAGGTATCATTTGATTCTAATTTATCTTTTCTTCTAGATGCGTATTTGTTTCTAAGTTATGCACTATTGTTAATTCATGAAAATAGATACTCATTTAAGACTATTGGAAAGATTCATTTTCATGGTGGGTTGGATTGAGGTTAGAATTGAATAACAAATTCAAGTAGCCTTGGATATGTTAGTTGATAACTGCTTAGCAACATGAGTATATGCTTGTGTTTATTTTAATTATCATTGTTTCAAGTGAATTGTTTCTATAATATAATGGAATATCTAATCTTGCTATAATTTATTATTATTTGAACCTAAGTATGTGCTTGTGAGGCTCTAATAAGGCTTTATTATATAACAAAATATGCATATTTTCCTTAATTGCTTCCAATCATATTAATTTCTTCTATGATTTTCTATCTCATTATAACCTTAGATTCAACTTTGATCCATTCTCTTTGCAGCTTGCTCTTGGTTGGGAGTGGGATTGTTCTTTCTCTTAATCGAGATAAATTAGATTTAATTATGTTTTTTACATGTTAGCTTAGATTGAATTTATAGTTAGGAGATCAAACAAGGAAAACTCCATTTTTGGAGAAAATATTTTAGGTGGCAACCAGATCCACATATTAGTCCAAATCATCATCCCAAATGGAAAAGGGTGAAATTGGGGCCCTCACTGAGTGATTTCATAAATTTTAGGAATGGTCATATTTTCCCATCAACCCCTAGGAAACACAATATGGAAGAAAACCCAACTAGAATGTGATGTCTATGCTCTTATCTCTTTGCTTTAGTTATAAAATGCACATACAAAGGAGTGGGAACTCAATATGGAGTTATTTTTTGATAGTGTAGCCTAAATCATTGTTACCAAAACTTCCTCCTCCTCTGTTATACTCTCAAAATACCACTCCTAGATGTTTTTCTCAACTATAAAACAAGTACAATGCTAAATAATAGAACCCCTTCTCCTCCTAGTGGACCATAATTAACATAACTCAATAGACAACTAGTGTAGTGTTTTGACTTACTCAACACTATATTAGTGATGAGGTTTTGGAACTTCAAGAATGTTCTTGAAATTAAATAGATGGATAGACCTACATCTGTGAGTAATGGTGGTTGATGTAACATCCTCTCATACCATGTAAGTCAACAACATAGGTCAACTTATAAGATGCATAACTTTGCATACACTCTCTAATCAAGATGATTTTCACACTATTGGAAAGGCATCAATGTGTAGATCAACATTTATGGTATGGGTGCACAAATTTTAGAAATTGAAATCCCAAAAAATCTATTTTATGCCTCAAAAATGTTCTAGAAGGTTTTGGACCCCAATTTCCAAACTAGGAACCACCATCGAAATGAGTCTTTCATGTCAAATCATCTAATTTTTTCACATAAAAATAAAAACATAAATGAAAAGTTGTATTATTTAATCCATATCATACCTCCCCATTTATGGTAGATTTTGTTCCCCAAAATATTTAGTAAAAAATGTGAGAAAAATATTCCACTACCTTCTACCTAGAGTACCATTGTTTTTACTTGTAAATTGTCCTTTCAACCCAATATGCAAACATCATGTTTCCCTTATCTTTTAGCTATGGACTACATCTATAAAATTATGTATTATATCAACTCTACTTGAAAATCTACAGCTACGTCACCTACAGTAGCTACCACCTACTCCTCCTCTTGATCCAACATGGAAAGCTCATATAGGTTCAGATTTTCCACATTCAACATTGGGTAAATTTTCATGTGTGTGGATAGGCTTATTTTTTTCATTATTATTTCCCACCATTTCCAATACCTCAAAAGAGATATATTGCATAGCCTTGATATTCTTACCAAGACCCTATAGAATTTCCTTGTTTATTATTAACCAAACTCTATCTCCCACTTTTAATGTATTCTCTATTTTATGCTAGTTAGGTTGATCCTTGCTCCCTTCATATGACTTCTTCGACATCTCCTATACTTGCAAATGGATATTCCTAATATTTTCAACAAAAAGATCCAATTTCAACTATTTTCCTATTATGCCTTACCTCACTCCTCTTTCGTGTCCATGTACAACATCCAAGGTTGAAGGTGGAACACACCTAAAATAAGTTTTAAAGAGGACTTACCAGTATAAGCATGGACTTATTTGTTATTAAAGTGTTGAATATATATTAGATTTGCATCCCATGTATTTGCATGCTTCTTATTGTAACCCCTAAAAAGCTACACTAAATTCCTATTGACTACTTATGTTTTTTTATTTGTTTATGGATGGAATGTTGTACATATATTTAACTTAGTGTCTCTCTTCTCCCAATATTAGTCAATAAGGAAATAAGAAAACTATTATCCCTATCCATGATGATTCTCCTTGGTATCCTAAAGTTCACTTAGACCTATTTAAAGTATATGTTTGTTTCTTCCTATCATTTTATGATCGTATTACAAGGCATAAGAATACACATCTTATCGAAATGATCAGTTATCACAAATAAATAGCCTTGTGCCTTCTGGGTTTTTTTCTAACCACCCACAAAATACATGGAAATGATTTTCCAAGGTTGAGTGGGTATAGGCAATGGATTATATAGAACTTTTTTTCTATTGTTGGACTTGTTGGTATGAAAAAAATATGCATCCTCTAATATATTGTGCTACATCATCCTATGTTATGGGCTAGTACACATACCTTTGTAATTTAGAAACTTTATTCCCAATGCAAAAATTCTTTGCAACATTGGAGGTATATGCATCTCTAACAGACTACAATATTGTGCCTTTAGAAATAAAGATCTTGTTTAGCTCATAGAGTAACCTATTCTAGAGATGATATTTCTCCCTTCCATCGACTTCTTCTACATGAATTTGGCACTATAGCTATTGAAACACCTTCTTGAAGTCTTGATCATCTCTGTATGCCTCTTTGTATGCATCATTGGTAAAATGATACTTGTTCGTAAGAGTTCTAAAAGATATAATTTTAGTTGTGGGTGGCCTTGACAACATTCCATGTCAACTTATTAGTGCTACCCTTGTTCATTTTTTTGTAAAAATATCATCCACTTGTGGTTTTTTCTTTTCTAAAGCTTACTCTAGTATTGGAAATATTGTAGTGGCTAGAAATTTGTGTGGTTAATGATTCCTTGCCCATCAGATAGCTTCAGGGAATAGAGTTCCTATCATAGGTAGGGGAGTTTAGGGCACCCCCATGAAACATTTTATAATAATAACATACTTACTTACCTCGTTCCATCAAGACTTCTCCCATATCATACCCACTTGCATATATCTCCAACTCAAAAGGCTTTTACATTAGAGGAAATTTTAGCTTAAAAGTGCACATAAAATTTTCATGTAATTTCCATGTCATAATATGTAAACCAATTAAAATCCTTTAAATTTAAAAAGAGGTACATGTAAATATTTTGGAGGGAAAAGAAGAAAAACTACTTTTTTAATTGTATTTTTAGCTTATCTCCTTATAGTTTTACTCAAATTTCAAGTGTAAACACTTTTTGGATGTGAAATTAAATTATGCATCTAACGAGTACCCATTATGCATACTTTTTAGAACACCCACATCGATAAAAATTGCATATACATTAAAAAAGCATATTGGACACAATTTTTTAATGTATATGTAATTTTTATCAATGTGGGTCTTCTCAAAAGTATGCATAATGGGTACTCATTGGATGTGGAATTTAATTCCACATCCAATGAGTGTCTACACTTGAAATTTGAGTAAACCTATAAGGAGATAAGCCAAAAATACAATTTAAAAAAAATTGTTTTCTTCTTTTCCCTCCAAAATTCATAACTGTTGTTGTATTATTTTAACTAATATTTTATTATTCTTCCTTAGGAGGCCACTTTAAGGCTGACAATTCCTCTAATGCATGTTTTTCAATGTGAAAATTGTGTATAATTGATCTTTCGTTTGATCTCATTGAAAGAATTCTACTAATTCTCCCCCTACTGCAAACTTTCACTACTTTCTATTATGACATGGAGTGGTGCAACTACCATTAGAAAGAACGTTAGGAAATTTTGTAGATATAGTTCTATCCCAACAAATATCCTAACTTCAGTGATATTAGTATGAATTTTCCATTTCATGATGGCGTCCATCCTTGTGGAATTTAACTTAAGTTCCCTTCCATCAATCATACTCCCCAAATACACTAATGAATGCTAAAACAATTCACATTTATTGAGTTTATCCAGTAGCTGGTGCTTATTTGGATTTTCCAACACCAAAATATTGTTAGAAACAATAGAAAAAAGGACACTACTAAGAGGGGGGTGAATCGGTAGTGTGGCCAAATTATACAATTCTTCACAAATTACACTTTGCAATCACTTTAACAAGTATTCATGGATCAACAACAAAACTGAAACATGTAGATCATAACATCATAAACATCAAGCACATGAGTACCATATACACAAGACACCAATCTTCATTATATTACAAGCTTCAACCTGATTACATCAATGCCCCACAAACTATTACTTGTAGGTTTATCAGCTGCTACTAAAAGGAATTTCTATCCCTGTTCATTTAGCAGCTACCATTAAAAGGCACTGTTGCCCCTGCTCATTTACCAGTACTCGCTGGAAGGTAATCTTGCCCTTGCTCTTTTATCAATCTATGCTGAAAGGGAATACTACCCCTGAACATTTACTAGCACCCACTACTACCCCTAATATGCAAGCTACCACTTTCCAACCTCGATGATCCATCTTTCATCCATTTTCAAACTCATATCAATAGGCCTTCTCTTCTTTAAAAATCATTGAATTCCTCAATCACCAACACCTTTAGAAATTTTTGATTACTGATAAAATCACCTTCAACAATCTCTTATTACTGATACAAAACACCAATAAGATCACCTTTAGAAATTTCTTAATACTAAACAAATCATGCACCAGCAACACCAACACCAATCACCAATGCACTTATTTGCATCTTTAAAAACACCTTTCAAATACCAATATTGGTCCCTGATTCACCTTTAATGCATAGCCAAAATGTTATGCATCACACTACACCAACAACGTCTAATCCACACACTTTGCTTTGCCACCACACATAATTATGCTACTCGGATTCTGCTTATAAATATTTTTGCACTGATATTTTTGAATTTGACTTTAGTTATATTGTTCTTTAAATATTTGCATGAGTCTCTAATTTTTTCTTTTTCCCTATTCATTTATGTCTTCTAATTGTGCTCGTAACTTCTCAGTCTCTAATTTGCAAGTTTGGGCTCAATTTCTATGTTGAACTGGTAATTTTAGCAATTCTTGCCTTTTAATAGGCTTTATCAGTGCTTCTTCTAATTTTTTTTTCAATTAACTTTGGCTTAACTACTAAATTAACTGCCAAAATGACAGTTCCACCGAATTTGAGCCTAAACCCCTTTTCCCTAGCCATTTTCTTGTTTTGTGCCATAAGACAAGGTCTCGATGACCATTGGCCAAGGATTTTGGGTGCTTAGTCTTTTTAAACCCTTCATGGGCCAAAATCCATTGTTAATGGCTCCGCACCATTAGTTTCATTTCTACGAGAAATGACCAAAGGGAAAGTGCTTAGTTCCCTTAAGAGTCTTAGCAACTTATCAACTAATAAATTTAGTGCTAAGCCCTTTATGCCCTACATAGGCTTGTTTTCTTCATTTGTGGCTCTATGTCATTGGTCTTGTTTCCACGCAAAACCACCGAAGGCATGTTCCTGGCACTAAGGCGGGAGCTCCTAATCCTGACACTTTTATCCTATGCCTCTTATTATTCAACCACGCCCTTGGTTTATTTCTATGCAAAATCTCTAAGGATCAAGGCTTAGCCTATAGCCCCTTCTATCCCGGCACATACCTCTGCACCCTCTTTATAAATTGTTAGGATCTATCCCTCGGGTTGACGTATCTTGTGGGGATCGTCGCCTCTTCTTTGATTGGTGCTACCTGCCTTTCCTAGCTATCCTATGTGTCCAGTGCCCACTGCCCAAAACTTATGTTGTGCTCAATTAAAAAAACTTGTCAGGGTTTATACTACGAAATGAGTTGTCCAGGGGTGGTCCTCCCACTGTAGCAAGAGCCAATAAAAAAATTCTCTGGGTTGATTCAACCACCTCGTCATCTTGACGCCTCCTTCCCAGCTATTATAGCTCCAAATCTCACTCTTGATGTTTTTGATGCTACACTCATGGCCTAGGGCAACCCCTCCTTCCAGACCTGGTTCAAATATTCAAAAAACAGTGTTTTACTCCCTATATGCGACATTGCCCTGAGCTAAACGCGTGTGTATGCAGGTTTGTGTATACCCAACCCGTGTATATGTCTTAAAACACTTAAAAAAATTAAAACTCTTTAATTTCGGGCAGAGATCACAGGTTTTACCTGCTAATTACCTATTAGTGCCTGTGGCCCAACTGTTCCCAACGAATTCCCAACTAAAAAACTACTTTGGGAGAAGTATAAAAGGCTTCAATGGGAAGGCCTAAAGGAGGAGAGAAGAGAGAGAAAGATCACTCTGCTGAGATTTTCCTTGACCAGGTCTGAAGATCCTTGTGCTTCCAACACTTCCCCATTTGTAGGAAACCCTTGTTTCCTTGTGTTATGATGTCTTTCTACTACTTGAGATATCTTGGAGTAAGTCATGGAAGGAGTTTGTTGAAGGCTTGAGACTGGACGAATCCAGAGGACGGTTCCGCTTGGAGCCTGCGAAAGGAAGACTCAGGTGAAATTATTCCTTTCTGTACTTTAGTTATTTATAATAAAAGAAAAACTTGTCTCGTTCCTGATATAAATCTTCTTCATGTTTATGATATCAATGTTATGATTCATATATGAATGGTTGTTTTTAATTGTATAACTAGCTACCTTTCCTTATGTTATGAAGATGATTTCTTTATGATGTTTGGTCAATATACTACGGTACTTTCTAGTTTTGTTTGTTTTGCAGGTTGAAGGACTAAAAGGAACTCCAAGAGGGTTTGGACCCTAACTGGATCTTCTCAAACGAAGGACCCCCAGGTGCACCCCTTTTTCGTATAGTTTGTTTGTATTAGCATCATGGTTGTATGGAATGTGTGTTTTTCTTTGTAAATAACCTCTGATCTGCTAGGGTATCAACCCAAGACCCTAGGGGAATTTATCCCTTAACACTAGAACATCCCTTATGCACACTATTAACAACACTCTGGGCTACATCCATTAGGATCATTCTGATGTCACTTGTACCATGTGTTGATCAGTGATTGGTGACACGTGTCACCCATAAATGGGAATTTTGGGTGCCTGAAAAAGCCAAATATTATTTTCACGTGTCATGCTCTGATTGGTTAGTGTTGATTTCATCATCCTCTATCATCTATGCCAATCGCATGTCACCACATGTCCTACTAGAGGAGAGAGAAAGGGTCATGTGGCCCTTCATTTTGCACCTATTTCCTTTGTTAATATTTTTATAAAAGAACCATTGGGTTCAATACATTTCCTCTTTTTTCCGTCAATTCAGTGATTTACTGCACTACCTCTTTGTTATACCTCTGGGATTTCTTTTTCAGGCTCACCTTTAGTGGGCATAGTTATGGGAGTGTGGGCCTCCTTGTCGCTTCCCATTGGAAGATGCTTTGCTACCTTGTCCTGACATCCACCACCCGACGCTTCCACTTTTTGTTCCCTTTGCAATCCTCTGGGGTGCACCCACTAGGGTAAGTTTGTCGGGCTAGGTTGTAGTGTGTGCTTCATCTAAGGCCAATGGAAATGCTTCCTACTGTTGCGTTGTTAGCAATGTCTTCTCGGTCCTCTAGTTGTCTGCTCTACTAATTTTTTCACTGGGTTTCCTTACTTTTCCAAACTTGGCTACGCACCAAAGGCTCACCCACACTCCTTATAACTCTGTTAGTTTGACTTGGGGATCCCCAACTTTGGTTGGATATAAATTTTGATCGAGGAGGCCATTTTCAGACTTCCACATACCACTGGAAATCTCTCTCATGTTTCTTCCCATCTGACTGGGTTTCACTTGCATCTAAGTTGATTCACTCTCTAATAGTTGGCTTGAAGTTATCTACACCATTCTCATCCATGATGATCTTCTTATGACTGATCCTTTGTCATGCTTTGCCTTTTCCATCTTTTCCATTTCCATTGCCTTTTCCTTTACAATTTCCATGCCTACCTTTTCTAACAATCTTTTGCATGGCCTTTGACTTTTCCAAAAATGGTTTCCTTTGCCATAAATGATAATATATTTATCAATGCAGTTTCCTTTTCCAATCTTTTCTATTTCCTTTGCCTTTTCCTTTTCCATCAATGACAACATATTTCTGACAATCTCCCCCTTTGGCATTAATGGAAATGCCAAGATAAAACAACACATCATTACCAATGATCATTACTTTTATTTCATACTTCTCTTTATGATCATTTACCATGTTGTATTTAATATACAATACTTCTCCCCCTTTTACATCAATATAAAAGATACTAGTAAACTCCCCTTGTCAACAATCTCCCTTTGTCCTGTAATCCTATGGACCTATCAACTACTTCTCTTATGCTAAACACCTCAAGTACCTCTAATCTGATCCAAGCAACTTCCTCTCTTTCCTATGAAGAATATTGAGTTGAAGGTAAAGGAGTATTTACTCCCAATCTCTGCCTCAAGCAGGCAAGAGGGATGTCCTACTAAAACCACATGTTTGTGCAACTGAGTCATGGGAAAATGATTCCTTTTGGTCTGAGTCTCATCTAGGATTACATTCATAATAGTTTGTTCCTAGACACATACACCTGACCTCTATCAACAAGAACAACCTTTCATATGCATGACCCCATCAATTGTCAACTCATGAACAACAAAGTAAAATACTTAGAAGTGCTTACTTGACAAGCATAGAGGGATGCCCATCAATGCATGCCTATACCAACAACTTAGCTTGTATCTCTCCTAGCAAACTTATAATGACAATAGATTCACCATGATGTTTTTGACTCATTATAGAAAATAATCATATAAATCGTTATTTTCCTACCAACACTTGGACTTACAGAAAACATGAACACCATACTCTGACAAAGAATCTAATGAATATAAATACAAATTACAGTACCTATGATACCAATTTAAAATGATTCCAATTGTTGAATCGTTACTATTTTTAGCATTTTTTGAGCACTTAATAACTAAGTTTCCTCATCCTCTAATCATTCTCCTTTCACCATTATGCCTGATAAAAATTATTAATTAGAACAACATCATCATAGTTAATCCATTTATCATATCAACAACTCAAGATAACATGCAACAAATCCATTATCCTCTGTCATGCAACACACAATTGATACCAATTAATGGTACCAATTGTCACTGCATAATATGATACTTAAAACATGGCTTAAGTACTACTCCCCCTATGGCCATGCTTCCTATTTGTATTAAGAATCTAAAAATAATACTTGCATTAGCAGTAAATAGATCATCAACTTCTATCTATCTTATTTGGCAACAACATTCAATACTTCTCTTATTCTTCATATGCATTCATTAGCATGTTCATTTCTCCTCCTTGCATTTGACTTTTCTGGCTTCCCTTTAATCCAATCTCTTCTTTTCAATGAAGAGGAACAAGAGATATAATCCCCCTTAGTAGATTATCTTACTTTTTCTTCCACACCTGGATATGACCTGATTTATTGCGTTCATTTTCCTAACTGGGTCATTGTCTACCATTTTCTGAGCATATAGACCACTGATAATTCTCCTTTTTAGCACCAATTAAAGAAAATTTGTAATTTACCTCTTACTCTTATTTCTCACTATTTGTGCTTGCTTCCATCTTTTACAACAATGAAGAGCCAACATAGCTATTGTTCCTCTTGTTTGATTTGAGTCTCTTCCTACTATTGACCTTATATAAGAGAGCTCAACTGTAGGAATTTTAGAGTCTAAAATATTAGACATTTGTTGATTATATTCAAAATGAAGCATTGTTATATGTTTCCTCCATACACCATTTGATCTATCTTTCTTCTGAGTGCTAAAATAGCTCCTACGCAATTCTCTTTGCTCACTTTCCACATGATTTATGCATCTATTTTTAGCATTCTAAAATGAGGATTTCTTGCCCAATATACATGTGGCTTTTATACCCATATTTCTTACACTTAGAGCATTCAACATTATTCAAGAATGGGGAAAAGGAATTATACTTCTTACCAAAGATTCTTCCTGTCCAATTTCCTAAACTGTAATTCTCCTTCTTGTTGTTATTGGGCCATTGAAATTATTTCCTTTGAGGGGAAAAGGCTATTTATGCTTGGTTTTTAGAATTGCTCTTAGCAACTCGTAGATGTGGCTGAAATGGAGCATTCCACCTATGTTGTTTCTCCTTGATTTTCCTCTCTGGACACTTGGAGGCAAAGTTCCCAATGTTATTACAACAAAAGCATGTAAGTGGTTGAATACCTTTTATTTTATTTTTGGAGGTATTTTCGATTTCTTGTGGCTGCATTGACTTCTCTGCTACAATAATATTGTTAGGCATATCTTTAAAAAGGTTGATGGGACCCTTCCATGTTGCTGCTAAGTAACTATCATATTCCAACAATGTCTCGGCCTTAGAGGAACAATGGTTGGTTGAATCTCCTTAAACAATGCATGCTTCTGAATATTCAACATATTCTCTTTTAATGTTCTATTATCTTCTTCTGGCTTCATATTTATGGCTCTTAATTTCTTAATCTCTTCAAGAGATGATATGAACTACCTCTTCAAACAAATATTTTCTTCTAGATACTCCAACACAATTAAGGAGCCACTAGATTCATCACTAATGTTTATTTCACTCTCAAAATTTGGTTCCCTTGATGACTCTATGGATGCTTTTGCTAACACGTGAGATTTCCTTTCTTACTCTTCAATAGAGGTGGACCCATTGTCTTCTTGACCTATGTACAAATTTGTGATTTTTATTAAGGTAGCTCTATCTTCACTACAACTTGATGAGAAAATCTCACTTTCACCAATACATGCAGTTGATTAGTTTGAAGATAAATTGTCACAATAACAACAAAACAACAACTTACTTGCATACTTCATTTTTTCTGGGTGTTGATCATCGACTTGTCCTATTGATGCAAAAGAATCATCATTTGATTCATTATCTTCAACGCTCTTTGAATCTTTGACTTATTAATTCTCCATGGAAATCCTCTTGACATCGCATGCAGCTTGCATGTCTATTTCATTGATGCACTGTAATTTATCCCATATCTCCTTGGAATTTTTAAATGTATGACTTCGACAACCCTCTCATGATTTCCCTCCTACTCTTTTTATCAAACTTATCATTAATTACTCCATACTCCACATATATCCATACATCCAAATCAAGAGATTGCAAGCAGATTCTCATCCTTACCTTCCAAGTTGTATAATTTGAGCCATTCAAAAATGGAAATCCATCTAAGGTATAATGGAAGAAGTTGCCTCAGACACGTAATTTTATTAATTAGGAAAAGAAATTAAATGAGAAATTTTGCAAGAGTTTACAAATATTACAAAAATCTTTATTACTCCAATAATAATAAAATATTACATAAAAATATATAACTTATCCCTCCATTTAATTACAAAATTTAAAATCACTTTATAAGAGTGATTTATATATAAAAATAAAATAAAAAATAAAAACACTTTACTTTCCCCACTCTTTCAAACATGAAGTTAAATGGACAATTGTTAATTTAATAAGTGATCCATAACTGACTTTGAGCTTATATATAGTTCATTCTCCTGATTGAAAGAGTGTTTGAGTGTGTGTAAACTCTTGCAAAATTTCTCATGTAATTCTTTTTCCTAATTAATAAAATTACATGTTTGAGGACACTTATGCCATTATTTTGATATTAGCGCTCTAGTAATGCATATGAATAAGAGAGATTCCAACTCAATATTTTTAAGCTCCCCCTAAGTGGGATTAAAAATTCCACTATAACACCTCCTTTGCTTTCTACTTAATTTCCAGGCCTCCTCTATACGTTGCCATCCGGAAATGCGTTAGTCAACATACTGCGTCGTGCTCCCTCTGGTTAACACACCCAACTACGTCCTCTCTTACACCTCAAAATTCTACCAAGTCATAAATTCCCTCATCTTTGAAGACAATGTTATCCACATCAAAACAATTTGCGTCAGTGTCACGCCATATCTTTAACACCGCTTCAGAAGCTGAAGTTTTTAGCAGCGGGAGGCATTGTCAGGCTCTCTTCAACTCTCATGGCATGTATTACATGACCATCGGCTCCCTTTTTCATCGTAGAGCAGACCAAATTATTTCTCCTCTCAGTGCACACTAACATTGGACGATAACAAAGATCTACTTTGAAGGAGCATAATGGATTACGTAAAATCAACACGGCTAACGGGCAAGACCGAATTAATGGTGATCGAACAAGGTTGCAGCATGCCATAGCTCACGGGTTACGTTGAACCAATTCTTCCAGCGAGAACACAAGAGTGACATCAAGCTTCATGTAAAAATTATAGCCATGCTTCATTTAATTGAAATGGTGTCTTTCTGCATTAAAAATCTGCAACCAAAAAACATATTCCTGCTCTTTAATCATCGAATATACATTCAAATCTGGATTCAAAATATTGAAGGAGACTCTTCGTCCTTCCAGCAAATCACTCCATCCCATATCGCTCCATCCATCAGCAATTGACTTACCTAACAGTGAAGCAGCTTGCAGGACCTGCATGGAATGAACTCCATGGAAATCACCAACTTGAAAGTCGCTTGCTTCTTGCCTGGAAGATATCTACAAAGTAGAAATCACCTATATCAAAATCAAAGGTATCATAATTCAATATAAAAGGTCGTAAGTCTTTATTTCAATAGCGTGGAGTTTAAATTGGATAAGCATTTTTCCAGATTTTAAGTGTTTAAATTCATGTTTGAAAGAGTTGGGAAAGTAAAATGCTTTTACTTGAAAAGTTGGGTTAAGTAGAATTTTCTTTTTACATAAATCACTCATATAAAGTGATTTTAAATTTTGTAATTAAATGGGGAGATGAGGCATATATTTTTATGTAATATTTTATTATTATTGGGGTAGTAAAGTCATTTGTAATTTTTGGAGTAATAAGGAGATTATATTTGTAATCTTTTATTTTGGAAAGATAAGAGTGACATTGTAACTCAAAGAAATTTTTTTACTTTGAGGGGGTTAGAGTACTTTTTACATAAAACTTTTCAAGGGGATTGTAAATCAATCAAATTTTAGAAGTTTTCTTTGTAAAAATGCTAAGAGAAATTGACTAGAGCCAAGTGCAAAGCTCAGTCATTTTTCTCCTCCAATGACGAAGCTTCAACACTACCATGTCCAAGTTAGTTAATCTATTCTCTGATTTTAATAAGCTTGAAGGGGTAAAATCATACAAGACATGGAAATGTTTCATTGAAAGCACTCTAATATACAATGAATTGTGGAAAGACATATGTGATGGAGATATTAAACCTAATAAACCCACAAATGTAACTTCACTTGCAAAATGGGAAGTTAAAAATGCCAAGACACTCGCTCTTATAAAGTCTTCAGTAAATGATGAAATGTATATTCATATTGAAAACGTCTTAGATGCATGGTCTATTTTGCGTACTTTCAAAGATCTATTTGATACACAACATGAATTAAAAAAGGTTGATCTACAACTAAAGTTGCTTCAACAAAAATTAACTGAAGGAGGAGATGTCCTTGAATATATCTCCAAGCTTAAAAATATTAAGAAAGAAATAGAAAAAGTTGGATTTCAAATAGTAGATGACAGTTTCATGACCACAATTCTCATAGTTGGATTGCCTTCTTCTTACATGCATATTTTGGATACCCTACAAGTGACCGGAAAATTGGATAAATTAAATTTTGATGAGCTAAGTGAAATGTTGGCCCAACACAACAAAACTTTTGGAAAGAAGAAACAAGGAGAATATGTATTCTTCATAGAGGTTAGCATAAGTAAATCATCAACTGACAATTCGAGAGGCAAAGGAATAAGACATTTCAATCAACATCCAGCAGCACATAATGGACAAGGTCATGGATGAAGTCAAAACAAAGGCAACTTTCAAGGAAGAGGAAATAGTCAAGGCAGAGGCAACTTTCAAAATAGAGGAAACTTTCAAGGCATAGGAAACAATCAAGGAAGAAGCCAAAGTCAAGACAGAGGTAAAACTCAAAGCAGAGGTTAAAGAAGAAGCAGAGGATGGTATCAAAGAAGAGGTAGAGACTTGAATCAAATTGTTTGCAGAAGATGTAATAGAGTGGGCCATTTTGCAAAAGATTTTAGAACTTCCATTAATAAAATTCCAAAGTTCCATCAAAGCACAACTCAATTTTCCAATGATCAAGATGATGATGTTCCAGAATATGTCTTTACAAGTCAAACATCAGAATCAGCAACATTAGTTTCCACTTTTCTTAAAATTGATTATGAAAATGCATGGATTTTATATACAGGAGCAACCCAACACATGACTTTTCAACGAGACTTCTTCTGGAACTTCCAACCATGCCACCTTAATTCAATATTTCTTGTTGATGATACAAAACATACTCCTTATGGAAAAGGTGTCATTAAAGTTTTTCTTCCTAACATTGGAGAAAGATTGATTTCAAATGTATGGTATGTACCCACCTTTAAAAAAAATTGTTGTCTTTAGTTTCGATCTGACAAGCTGGACACCAGGTGGTTTTGGAGGATGGCTTATTTAAAATTAATTCAATCAAACAGAGCATAAAAATAGTGATGACAAGGTATGAAGATGGAAAAATGTTAAGGATGAAATGAACAATTATTCCAAGGAATTCTGACTTTGCAGGGGAAGCAGTACAAACATTTCACCTATCAGATTATGGCATCTGAGATATCAACATCTAAACTTAGAAATTATCTCTCAACTACAAAAACAGGGAATGGTTAAGGGACTTCCTACCTTCAAGAAATAAAATGCAAGATGTGAAGCTTTCATTTATGGAAAATAAAGTGGAGATACTTTTCCCACAAGTTCCTAGCGAGCAAATAGGCGTTTGCAACTAATACACAGTGACATTGGTTGATCCGAATTGGATCCATGAAGAATAATCAAAGCACCATGATTGTATCAAATCGGGACAAAACTCTGAATTCAAGAGCACAGAGCGATCAGAAAAACCTCTGAACGGTGGCAGTTGGCAGCCAGCGTGGAACGACGAAGACCTCGGTCAAATCGCATTGACCAAGGCCCATGGAGATTGTGCAGGAGGCGAAATCGGCACCTGGGAAGCCCGGATCGGGAAAAGGAGGCAGTTTCTGATGCACAATCGTTGGGTAAAACCCCTCGAAATGGAAAGGCCCCAAAGCGCTCGATCGCATGGAAACCGGGAAAACCGTGGGGAAAACCGCAAAAGGCTAAAGGCCGGACCCGCGCTCCAAAAACTGGTGATATATATCGGGGGCACCCTTGGGCGGTAAGCAGATTTCGCTGAAACCTAGCGATTCCATTCAGCGCCTGATGCATGGCAGGCGGAGGAGAGAGAAAAGTGTCGCTCATCACACGCTAACAGTTGAGCAAGTCAACCACACGAAATGAGCGAATGACGTTGGATTTGGGGGTTTCAGATCTAATGGTTGAGAATGTGCTCGATGAAAGAACCAGATTTGACAAGGGATTAAGCCGTGATCTACAAGGATTTGAGGTCCAATTTGACCGATGAGGTGGCGGATGAGTCATTTCCCAACGTAATTAAAGAACTGAACCAACGAGGAAAAGTTGTGCAGTTCGCAAGAGGACAAGTGGCCACTCCCTGTGAACCATTGATGATGACGTTGAGACAGGTAACTCCAAGCGAGCAGCAGTAGGTGATCAAACAAAGGAAGAAGAGGAATCGAACAGTCATGAGATTGATTGGCCTTAAAGCCATGAACAGATAAAGAACAGGACACAGAGAAAAAAGAGATGAAGAAAAAGCAAAGAAAAGAAAGTGAAGCAAAAGGCAGAAAGACATATGGCCGAGCTGACCAAAGGCAGCGTCGAGCACCAGAGAGCTTGAGAGGTTCAAGTCATCCCTAAGGGGATTTGTTGGGAACCAAGAACCATATTGGGCTCCTCCCATTAAAGACTAGAGAGGACAAGAGCTTGTAAGGAAAAGAGTCGATGCACCCTAGTGGCTTGGGGAATCCAAGGACCACCCTGCCAAGCAATTTTGTTTCAAGAGACTCAGATCGAGCTCCTCATTCTAATTCTTTGCTTTAAAGACACAATAAAAGAAGGCCACCACTGAAAGATGAACCAGAGATGTAGCCCTAGAGGATAGGGTGAACTCCTTATTAATTATTGTGTTCTTGTATTTTCTTACTGCGTTTCTCTGTTGTTTTCCATTTTCCAGTGTCTGTGTATTTTGCAATCTGATCGATCTGTTGCCTAAAATAACATAGACACACACCAACACATGAGTCTGTAATCCCTTCATTCAATAATTCTTTAACTAAAATCACTCAAAGGGTGATTTTTAGATCAAGTTGTATCAGAGCTTTAGGCTGTTGAGGTTAGACAAGCTTGTGTTGGTTTAGCTGTGAATGCTCAATAGATCAAAGCTCAAATTAGGAGAAGGAGAGTTGGTCGAAACTAATCCTAAAATTGGGAGAGTCTCTCCTCAGAAGACAATGTCAGAGGAAGGTCTTATGGGTCCAGACCCTCAATTCATAGAAAGTTTCCTAGCCATAAAGTCCATGGTAGAAGAAATGTATAAGGACTTTAGAAAACATAAGGATGAAGATTCATCAGGCTCTAAACAAGACAAAGGAGAAGATGAATCACATTTCCATGACCACTCAAAAGGAAAAAGGGAAAGAGGAAAGCTTTCTCACACCTCCTAATAGCCCTGTACATAACAAGAAATCATCTTTGATCAAGCTAAATGTTAAATTTGATTTGCCTATATATGATGGAGAGTTAAATGCAGAAAAGTTGGACAATTGGATTAGACAAATTGATGTGTATTGCAGAATGCAGAACATCGACTCAGACAAGAGCAAGATTCAGCTGGCAAGCCTACGCCTTGGAGGCACTACCTTGGTTTGGTGGGAAGGCAGAACCCAAGCTGACATGCAAAGACATGGTAAGACTATCTATGTCTGGAGTGAATTTGTGTCTACAATCAAAAAGCAGTTCTATCCATTGGCCTACATGCAACAAGCCATGTTGAGTTGGAAAACTCTTTGGCAGTTGAAAGGGCAAAGTGTGCAAGGGTACACTCAAGAATTTAGAAACAGAGCATTGATTCTAGGAATCTCATTAGACTCACCAGAGACTCTATTGAAGTACATTGGTGGTCTACACAGCTACATGAGGCATACCATCCTCATTTTTAATCCCACTAGTATAGATGAGGTATCTGTACAAGCTACTCATCTAGAAGCTGGAGGAAAGAATCAAAATCTAGAAGTTGGGGGACCATCCCAACCCACTGCAAGCAAGAGGAAGGAGAAAAGAAAGCAAAGTGGAAAGCAAGGAAGGCTAACACTGCACAGAAAAGTAAGGCTTCATGCACTCACTATAAAAAGGATGGGCATGATGATGAGCATTGTTGGATTTTGCATCCAGAGTTGAGACCTAAGAAGCTCGAGGGCAAGAAGAAGAAGACTACTGCAGCTATTCAGAAAGATTTGGGGTCAGACTTGGGATATGAAACAACCATTGTAGCCACAGGTATAAAAGGTAAGAATTCTGAAGCATCTACTAGTAATTCTGCACAATCTGTTATGGATGAAGAAAATGAGAGAAAAAGACATGAGCTTTTCCATATTCAAGTTATTTCCAAACATCAAAAGATTGATACTTTGTTTGATAGTGGCTCACAAGTAAATCTAATTTCTGAAGCAATTGTAAAGAAATTGGGATTAGCAACTACACCTTATAAGAAACCATACCCATTAGGATGGTTGAATGATAAAGCACAACTACAAGTTACTAGACAGTGCAAACTCAAGTTTTCTTTTGGGTCAGCGTTTGTAGATGAGGTTGAGTTAGACATAATTCCTTTGGATATATGTGGAATTGTTTTAGGAAGTCCTTACTTGTATGATAGAAAAGCTATTTTCTATAGAGCTAAGAACAAGTATCTACTTGTCAAAGATGGAATCGAATACTTTGTAAGAGCTCATAAGCTCAAGAATAATTATACTCTCATAAACTTAGGGCAGATGAAAAGAATGATAAATTAATGCAAACAATTCTTACTAATGGTTGTAAAGGAAAAGAAACCTGTTAAAACCAATGTATTTGAGGGTTGTAATGCTAAATAGCAATCTGATTTAGAAAAGGTTGTTTCAGAGTATGATATCTTATTTCAAGAACCTAAAGGTATGCCACCCAAAAAGGAAATAGTACATGATATTATTTTGCAGCAACATGCTCTTTTGCCTAACGTTGGAATGTATAGGTTGCCTGCTTTAGAGAATGATGAAATCAAGAAGCAAGTGCAGGAGTTGCTCGATAAGGGGTTCATCAGGCCTAGCACATCACCATGTGGGTCACCAATCGTTTTGGTGAGAAAGAAAGATGGCTCGTGGAGAATGTGCATTGATTACTGAGCACTGAATAAGATAACAATAAAAAATCGTTATCCCCTTCCTCGCATAGATGATCTTTTATATCAATTGAAGGAAGTTGTTTATTTCACCAAGCTAGACTTGCACAGTGGATACCAGCAAGTCAAAGTGGCAGAGCAGGATGCATGGAAGACTGCTTTCAAAACAAAGCAGGGATTGTATGAGTGGCTGGTTATGCCTTTTGGCTTAACTAATGCTCCTGCTACTTTCATGAGATTAATGAATGATGTACTCAGACCTTTTCTTGATGATTTTGTTATTGTGTATCTGGATGACATTCTGATTTTTAGCAAAACGTAGGAAGAACACTTAAAGCATGTTAAGCAGACACTAGATGTTTTGAAAAGAGAAAAACTTCATGTTAAACTCTCAAAATGTGAATTTGGAAAAACATCTCTAAATTATTTGGGTCATATAGTAGGGGGTGGTGAATTGAAAATAGATCCCTCTAAGGTCGCAGTCATTGTAAACTGGCCTAAACCCAAGTCTGCTACAGAAGTGAGAAGCTTCTTAGGAGCATCACAATATTGGAGGAAGTTCATTTCTAACTTTTCCTCAATTGCAGCTCCCTTACATGATTTAACAAGATTGAACAAGGTGTTTTAGTGGGGAGGCAAACATCAGAAAGCATTCAACACCTTGAATGAAAATATTAGCACAACACCTGTAATAGCACTGCCTGATCTGCAAAGACCATTTGAGATCCAAATGGATGCCAGTGACTATGCCATGGGAGCAGTGTTGACACAACATGGTAAACCCATATGTTATCATTCTGATACTTTTAATCCTACAGTACTTAGCTATCCTACATATGATAAAGAATTGTATGCATTAGTTCAGAGTGTGAAAAGGTGGAAACATTACTTAATGGGCAAAGCGACAGTAATACATACTAATCATCAACCACTTCAATATCTACACTCCCAAACTAAGTTGCAGCAATCAAGGCATTATAGATGGATGGGTTTTCTACAAAAATTTCATTTAGTCATCAGATATAAAAAGGGCATACACAATAAAGTTGCAGACATGTTATCTAGACCCATTATAAATGCATCTACTATACTTAAGCATAATTTTGTGCTACATGAAAGCTACATTAAACAATATGCTCAAGATATAGACTTTAAAAATGTATATGCAACTTTAAGTCAAGGCAAAAGAGTAGAAGAATTGGATTATCATGTAAAGGACCGACTCTTATACCATTGTGGGAAGTTATGCATTCCACAAACTAAGAGAGTAAAGTCATTAGAGAACCACACACTTCTCTGATATTAGGTCACTTTGGGGTAATTAAAACAGTTGCACAGCTGCAAAGATTTTGTTATTGGCCAAAAATGAATGAGACAATTTATAGATATGTAAAAGGGTGTACTATGTGTGCTAAAAGCAAGCCCAGTAATAGAAAACTAGGCTTGTACACAACATTACCAGTTCCTTCTCACCCTTGGAAAAGTGTTTCCATGGATTTTGTTGGAGGATTGCCTAAATATAGGAAAGTTCATGATTATCTATATGTTGTTGTGGATAGGTTCATGAAAATGTGTATTTTAATACCTTGTAATAAGCAGATTACAGCTGAACAAATTGCAAAACTGTTCTTTGAACATGTATGGGTTCATTTTGGATTACCCACTTCCATTGTATCTGATCGAGACACCCGATTTGTGGGGAAGTTTTGGTCAAGTCTGTGGGAACTAATGGACACCAAACTGAAGAAAAGCATAGCTTTTCATCCATAGACTGATAGCCAGATAGAAGTAGTTAACAAGATAGTGATCCAGTTACTCAGAGGATATTGCAGCAAACATCCTAAGCTTTGGGATGAACATTTGTGTTATGTGCAGCATGCTTATAACAGGGAAAAACATTCTTCTACACAGAGATCTCCTTTTAAGACCTGTTTTGGTTTCACACCAAGGTCTCCTTTGGATTTTGTCTTTGGTAAAGATACCACAGTTGAGGGACATAGTGATGTGGAAAGGGCAACTAGGTTTATTGAGCAAATCCAGGAGATCTACCAGGCAGTATAGGAACAGCTGGAAAAGAGCCGAGACAAATACAAGGCAAGGCATGACAAGCATCGGATGGAGCATAGCTTCCAAGTTGGTGACTAAGTCTGGCTATATATTAGCAAGGATAGGATGCAAGGTGAAGGTAAAAAGCTAAAGCCTATCAGGTATGGACCTTTCAAAATACTTGAGAAGATTGGTGAGAATGCTTTTCGCCTTCATCTACTAGCTTACATGCACATCTACTCAGTCATAAATGCAGATTGCTTGAGATTGTTTGAACCCTCTCTAATTGAGGATCCTGAAGAGCAGAGTCAATTGCCTTCTATTAATGACCTGCTACTTGAATATCTTAATGAATTACAGGAAGACATCGTGCTAGATAGGAAGGTGAGGACAACATGCAGAGGAGATGTTGAATACCTCAAAGTAGGGCTCAATGGTTCAAAGCCGAGCAGTGTAAAGTGGATTGATATTGGACAAGTGAGACAACAGTACCCTCACTTAGTCGATGCTTGAAAATCAACTTTTGGTGGTCCAAAATCGTTTTTAGTGGGGATGCCGTGATTCAAATTGGATCCATGAAGAATAATCAAAGCACCATGATTGTATCAAATCGGGACAAAACTTCGAATTCAAGAGCACAGAGTGATCAGAAAAACCTCTGAATGGTGGCAATTGGCAACCAGTGTGGAACGATGAGGACCTCGGTCAAAGCGCGCTGACTGAGGCCCATGGAGACTGTGCAAGAGGCGAAACCGGCACCTGGGAAGCCCAGATCAGGAAGAGGAGGCAGTTTCTAATGCGCTCTTAGCACTAATCGCTCATCGCTGGGCAAAACCCCTCGAAATGGAAATGCCTCAAAGTGCTCGGTAGCATGGAAGCTGGGAAAACTGTGGGGAAAAGCGCAAAAGGCTAAAGGCAGGACCCATGCTCCAAAAACCAGCGGTATATATTGGGGGCACCACTGGGCGGTAAGTGGATTTGGCTGAAACCTAGTGATTCCATTCACCATCTGACGCATGGTAGGAGGAGGAGAGAGGAAACTGCCACTCATTGCATGCTAACAGTCGAGCAAGTCAACCACATGAAATGAGTGAATGACGTTGGATCTGGGGGTTCTAGATCTAACAGCTGAGAACGCGCCTGATGAAAGCACTGGATTTGATAGGGGATTAAACCATGATCTACAAGGATTTGAGGTCCGATTTGACCGCTGAGGTGGCGGATGAGTCATTTCCCGATGTAACTGAAGAACCGAATTGATGAGGAAAAGCTGGCGCAGTTCGCAAGAGGACAAGTGGCCACTCCCTATGAGCCATTAATGATGACGCTAAGATAGGGAACTCCAAGCGAGCAGTAGTAGGAAATTCGAAAAAGGAAGAAGAGGAATTGAACAGTCATGAGATTGATTGGCCTTAAAGCCATGAACAGACAGAGAACAAGACACAGAGGAAAAAGAGACGAAGAAAAATCAAAGAAAAGATAGTGAAGAAAAAAGCAAAAAGACAGATGGCCGAGCTGACCAAAGGCAGCGTCGAGCACTAGAGAGATTGAGAGGTTTAAGCCATCCCTGAGAGGATCTATTGAGAACCAAGCACCATATTGGGCTTCTCCCATTAAATACCAGAGAGGACAAGAGCTGGTAAGGAAAATATTTTGTGCACTCTAGTGGCTTAGGGAATCCAAGGACCACACTGCCAAGCAATTTTGTTTCAGGAGTCTCAGATCAAGTTCCTCATTGTAATTCTCTACTTTAAAGACACAATAAAAGAAGGCCACCACTGAAAGCTGGGTCGGAGGCGTAGCCCTGGAGGATAGGGTGAACTCCTTATTAATTGTTGTGTTCTTGTATTTGCTTACTGTGTTTCTCTGATATTTTCCATTTTCCAGTGTCTGTGTATTTTGCAATCTGATCGATCCATTGCCTAAAATAACATAGACACACCCCAACACATGAGTCTGTAATCCCTTCATTCAGTAATTCTTTAACTGAAATCACTCAAAGGGTGATTTTCAGATCATTGGTGGACCATTGAAAGCTTCTCTAGGAGGTTGCAAATATTTCTTACTCTTCATTGATGATTTCAGCAGAATGACATGGGTTTACTTCTTGAAGCATAAGTCAGAGGCATTTGAAAAGTTTAAAACTTTTCATCAACTTGTTGAAAACGAAGTCAAAGAAAAGATTGGCACTCTTAGAACTAACAATGGAGGATAATTCACTTCAAATGAATTCCAAAATTATTGCAGAGACAATGGGATCAAACGACATCTTACAGATGTCTACACTCCACAGCAAAATGGAGCAGTAGAAAGAATGAATCATACCTTGTTAGAAATGGCGATATCTATGTTAAATTTTAAAAAGTTAAGTCCTATTTATTGGGAAAAAGAAATCCATATAGTTGTTTACTTAAGAAACATGTCTCCCACTGCTTCTTTGGATGGAATCATGCCATATGAAGCATGGTTTGGTTTTGTTGGAAAATACTGAGAGGGGGGATGAATTAGTATTCATTAGCAATTAGCACTTTTAAATCTTTTTAGAGCATTAGTTAATCTTCAATTATCATTAATTTTTATGCAGTAACAACAGTGAATAAAAGAACACAGGAGGCACAAAAAATTTTAGGTGGAAAACCCCTTCTGGATCAAAAACCACCGAACACTTTTCTAATAATTCTTTAATCTTCAACTCCAATTGAAAATAAAGCTCCAACTTCCTAGAATCTATAAAAACATTCTTCTCCGGCTCCCACTAGATGGATGCTCCAACGCCCAATATTCTTCAGTAGTCAACTGAACGGATTCCCCAACACCCAATGAGCTACAACTCACCCTAGCACCACCCTACCACCCTGTAGAAGAATAAAAGAAGAATGGACTACCATACCAGGGAAAATGGTCCACTTTACAATGATATAGAATGATGTAGAAGAAGAAGACACACTAGACCATAACCCCAACTATGACACAGCCACCTATTGATGATCCTAGACATCCCAACACTGCCTCTTCAAATCTTGGTAGATAGACACTTGTACAACTTTTACAAAGATGCTTTTACAATGACTCTGTACAATGATACTTTTACAATGTCGGTATGCAGTGCTACCCACTTGAAGACTTCATGTGGTGAACTTCTCGCTGCTGTTCTGCACCTTGATTGCTGCTCTTGTCATGCTACCCTTTCTCATTCTTCATAAAATTATATTATTAATTGATTCTTCTCTTGATGAATATATAATATCTGCAAAAAGTATTCAAGGAAATACCCATGACATGATAATAGCAAAACTTACCTCATCCTGGAGAGCATATGTCAGTGCTAAACAAAAAGAACAAATTAGAATACAAAGAACCTAATGCAATTAAGATATGAACATGCATATACAGAAGATACTTACCTGTAGCTTACCTTTGTTGCATCATTTTGCTGCACCTTGCTCTTTGCTGCCCTAGAAAGTCTGGTCCTTTGCACCCCTTGACAACACTTGATATAGTTTTTCTTGCCTTCTAGGATCACAATATTTAATCTGATGTATATTTGTGATTTCATATCCCCAACATGTGATCTTCGGTCTTTTAGAAGCCCTCTAAGTCTTCTTTCCAGTGCCACAGGTTTGACCCAATTTGGACTCTTCAAGGCAAAGTTATGCCCAATCTCTCACAATGACCTAATTATGGACTAGTTTAGTAGAGCGAACTTGTACGACATGCCACGTGTCATTGTTTCCTCCTTTGGCTCTGAAATTGATCATAGAAAACTACAATTTTTCACTATATACCACTTTTTACAGAATTCCAATCCTCTTCTCAGAGAGAGAGTTATGACGATGTTCCCAAGGTCACTTCTTTGAGATGAAATTCGGCAGCTTACAAAAACCCTAACTTCCACAGATCATATCTCCTAAGATATAGCGAACCAAGATCTGAAATTTTGTCACGGCGTTCATCAAGATTGCGAATCAAATGAGTTTTAATTTCAAAATCTAATACTTTGCAAAAATGAATTTATAGCAAAACTTCCACGATCACTACCTTTGGAGGATATATGAGATTTATTTTTATAGAGTTGAGAGGGGATTCTATAGAGAATGTTGGAGGAATTTTAGGAGCTTAAAAAATTATTAATTAATGACTATTCAATGACCAAAACCAATTATGAGTGTCATGCCACAACCCAATATGGTTTTAGCCCACTAACTGGGGTTACTAACTTCAAACATGAATATCTCTCAAATCGTGAAGAATTACTTGGTGTGCCATATATCAAAGGAAACATCTTGACAAGTAGAGTCTATCTAGAAGATCCTTGACTCAAAACAGAGTAAGTTTTCAAGTCAAAATTCTCTTGCAAGATCAGGGTAGCCCCTGGTGCTTCTTGGGTTGACATCAATGACAACCTCAAATCATCTTTAGATCAATAATCTCCCCCTTTGGCATTGATGGCAACACACGTACTCCCCCTATGATCAGGGCACCTCTTCCTACTACCTTCTCTCCCCCTTTGACATCAATGTAAAAGAATAACTCCCCCTGACACACAACCATCCTGTGGACCTATACACACTTCCACTCCCCCTTTATTTTTTGAATAAGGAAAATCTAATAAGAACTCGGGAGAATCCCAAGCTTCTGGCGAAGATATTCAAATGCTTCACGAGGTAAAGGTTTATTGAAGATATTAGCGATTTGTTCTTTTGTACCAACGTATTCAAGTTTGATATTCTTTTCAGCGACTTGTTCTCTAACAAAATGATATTTTAACAGAATGTGTTTTGTTTTTGAATGCATGACGGGATTCTTGGAGATGTTGATGGCATTGGTGTTGTCACAGAAGATGGGAATAGGCTCACTACATTGAACTTGAAGATCTTGCAAAGTTTGTTTCATCCAAAGGACTTTTGTACAACAAGCTTCCGCTGCAATGTATTCTACTTCCGCTGTAGATAATGAGATTGAGGTTTTCGTTTTGCTCAACCATGATACGAGACAACCACCTAGATAGAATGCTACTCCACTAGTACTCTTACGATCATCAATGATTCCTGGCCAATTTGCATCTGTAAAGGCTTGAATAATGAGATTGTTTCCCATGGGATACCACAAACCATATTCTATTGTGCCCTTCAGATATCGAAGAATTCTTTTGATGGCAATAATATGTGATTCTTTTGATTCTTCTTGGAATCTTTCTACTTGTCTAACTATTTGCATAACATCTAGTCGGGAGGCTGTCACATATAAAATACTACCAATAATAGATCCGTACAACCTCTAATCCACATCCTTAGATGAGTTTTCTATGCTCAATTTGCAACCTGTTACCATCAGAGTAAGGACAGGTTTGCAATCTTCCATTTTGAATTTCTTGAGCATTTCCTTGATTTACTTGGCTTGACATATAAATATTCCTTTCTTTTGCTGAGATATTTGAAGCCCTAAGAAGTATGTCAACTCACCAAGTAAAGACATCTCAAACTCACTTTGCATATTTGTAGCAAAGTTCTTACTTAGTCGATCATCATTGCTACCAAAGATTATATCATCCACATATACCTCAACGATTGTTAAACTATCCTTATCTATTTGTACGTAGAGACTGCTATCAGCAGTACCTTTCTTGAACCCTTGTTGATGTAGATATCCATCAAGACAAGCATACCATGGTCTGGGAGCCTGCTTAAGACCATACAGAGCCTTCTTTAACCTGCAAACATAGTCTTCTTTTTCTGATAGTAGAAAACCTTCATGTTGTTCGATGTAAACTTCTTCTTCTAATTCTCCATTCAAAAATGTTGACTTAACATCCATTTGGTAGACTTTTATTTTTCTTGATTATGCATAGGTGAGAAACATCCAGATGGATTCCATTCTAGCAACTAGTGCAAATGTTTTGTCGAAATCAATTCCTTCCACTTGTGCATAGCCTTTGCAAACCAATCGTGCTTTGTTTCTGGTAACCTGTCTATCTTCATTCAATTTGTTCCTAAACACCCATTTAGTCCCAATGAAATTTTTATCTTTTGGTCGTGGAACTAATTCCTGGGTGTGATTCTTCTCGATTTGATCCAATTCTTCATTCATAGCTGCTACCCAATGTTCATTCTGCCTGGCTTCCTCAAAACTACTAGGCTCAAAGGTTGCTAGAAAAACAATGTGAGCTTGTTGTGATGAACGAAGATGTCGACCTTTTCTTGTTCCAATTCCTTCATTTATGTCACCAATGATTTGATTTGATGGATGGTTCTTTTGAATCCATTCTTTTGTTCTCTTTGGAGGAGCTTGCTTTTGTTGTTGTTGAAAATGCAACAAGATGATGGAGCTTAGTGGAAAGGAGTCGCCTTCACTAAGTGGGCCCACAGGCTATTTTTGGTTCAAAGTCTATTTTTTGACTATGTCTATTTTTAGACATATGGATCATGGTCTATAAGTTGCAGGATGCTATTTGTGGATGATTGGTCATGTTGGTAAAAATAGATGGACTTCTATTTTTATACATATGGGCAGAGTCTATTTTTACACTGCCAGGCTAAAAATAGAACAGTCGAATATTATTAGCTCTTAATAATATTTGGACTATAAACATTATCTTATCCTCTTGGAGCACTTCATTTCGAGCTACGGATGTGGCACATGCAGCTGTCAGAAGGAAATACGCTTTTCTTATGGGTCAGTTGAGCTATTGCATGATGGACTTCAGTTAGAACTCAAGTGATTGAGTTTGGTGGAGTTGATTGAGGAGTTGATGGAGTTGTGTTCAGTTTGACTTAGTTGAACTAGTTGTATTTAGTCTAACTATAGAATACACTAGTGGTGAGTGATGTGAATTAATTATTAATTAATTCACTAATTATTAACTCATAAATCAACTAAAGAATACATCAGTTAACTCAGTGCATGGACAGTTCAGTGGAGACATGTTTTAGAGGTGAGTGAAAGAGTGAGACTGTTGTTAGTTGTGACTATAGTTGTGCATGAGATTTGCACAATCAATGGATTGAGTATTGCCAATGAGGATTGCGTGGTTCAGCCAAGGGAAATACGAGTTTGGATCAGCCATTCTCATCCATTCTCATGCAGGATTGCGCAGTGGAGGCAGGCAAGCAGCAGAGGAGATTTGAACCTGTGATTGATTCAGATATGAGCTAGTTTGTGTGTAACAGGTGGAGATAGTATTGAGTACTTGTGAGGAGTATTGTACTATGTATTGTTACATGTTCTCAATCAATATAATATATAGATAGTTGGGGGTTTTCAGCTGTATGCTTTCCCCGTGATATACTGTGTTGATATGTGTGATTGATGCTTCAATATGCGCATGCGATTGTTTCTGAATACTGCAAAATTGATGATCAACGTAGAGGAGGTTATGTATTATGCATGCATTCGCAAATAGTGTATAATCAGGATAATATCTGTGAATAAGTGTTATATTATTCAAAATTTCTACATGGTATCAGAGCAGAGTTGATCATCAGATCTATTATTCAGAAAGTGGTTACATTTTAGTTCTTTAGGCAGAGTCTGTAATCGGGCCAGGTAGCCTCTGGATTCATCCTTCCTTTGGAAGGTGAGATATCCAGTAAAAGCCCATACATTCAATCTCTGTATGAGAAATACTTTGTTCTCACGAATTTTAGATAAGAAGCGGTTGAGTTTTGAGCTGGTGGAATTCGAAATTGCAGCAGTGTTTTCTTGGTGTCAAAGTTGAAATGTCTTTCAACGGATTGCGATTGGAGTATGCTCTTGAAGGCAGCTCAAATTATATTGCATGGACAGATAGGATGGAGGCGTTGTTAGATGACAATGGGCTGAAGGAGTTCATATAGGTTGAGGTCCCAAAGCCTACTGATGCTACTCACATTGAGGCTTGGCAAAAGAAGACATCAAAGTGTCGAAGGATTTTGTTGGAGGGCATGAAGGATCACGTTGTGTCTAGCCTGCATGGAAAGGCTTCTCCATACTTGATGTGGAAAGCATTGACAGATCTATTCCAAAGCAAGAGAAACCAGAGGAAGTTGGTGCTCAAGGATAAACTCAGAAACATTAAGTGTGAGAATGGAGACAATATGCCCAGGTATCTCACGAAGTTCACCCAATGTCGGGATGAGCTGGGAAGTGTGGGGGTGAGTGTCGATGATGAGGACTTGGTGAGCTTGGCTCTCCTCGGTCTTCCAAAGAGTTGGCATTCCTATCAGGACTCTGTCAATGGTCGGGAGAAATTGCCAGGATGGGAGAGACTTTGGTCGGATCTTGTGCAAGAGGAGATCAGGCGGAATACCAGGGATGGATCTTCATCAGAGGCATATGATGAAGAAGGTTGCACTTTGGCTGCCAAAGAAAAGAAGGGGAAGGAGAAGGGTTCTCTTTCCGAATCCAGTTCTTCCAATGATGGGAAGAAGGTTGACAAATCGAAAGTGCGATGCTTTCGTTGTCATGAGGTGGGCCATTATGCTACAAATTTTCCACGGAGGAAATCCAAGAAGGGATCTGGGGAAGGATCTGAAGGTGAGGCACTTGCTTCACAGTTTGAGTTGGATTTCACACTCTTTGCATGCATGGTTTCATCCATGGTGGGAAGTGGTTGGTTTCTTGACAGTGGAGCTTCTTTCCACATGACTGGTGACAAGAGTTTGTTCAGTACTTTGGAGGAGAAATATCTCCAGATACTCATAGCGATGGGTAATGATGAGAAGTATAGTGTCTCAGGTGTAGGCACGGTTATTTTTTAGAGGGAGTATGGAGCTCGCCTTACCTTGACCGATGTCAAGTATGTACCAGGACTGAAGATAAACTTGGTGTCGATTGCGATGCTGGAAGACAGAGGCTATGATGTAGTCTTCAGTAAGGGAAAGGTTTTCCTTAAACACATCATCGCTAGATAGGTGAAGCAGATTGGTTCACGGGTCAAGAACCTGTATGCTCTTGAGGTTCAAGATGCATGCAAAGCCTTGAGCAGCAAGGCAACTTATGGAGACTTGGTGGTTGAGAGAGAGAGCGTATATTACCTCTCAACATGCAGAGCCAGAAGAAGTCTCAGACAATTGTGGAGGAGCCACGATTGGTGTAGTAGCTGCAGGACGTTTTGGAGCAGCCACAACAAGGGAAGCTGAGAGGAGATCAAGTAGAGACATCTACCCATGCAGAGACCTCCAGTAGGGGGAAAGTTCGAGCCAAGTGCGCTGAGGGATCACATGCAGCCATACCTCCAGGTAGGAGGTGGGGCAATATAGAGTGATCGTCCCAAGGAGGAGGGGCAGGATCCTTAAGGTACCCAACCTCTTGGATGAAACCTTGCTATGGGAGCCCCAATGTGGAGTAGCAGGAACTGAATTATTGGGTAGAGATAGATGCGGATGGAGCAGCAGAGAGAGTGACAGTGTAGGGAATCCCAGGATAGCGCATAGCTAGCAGGCTGCAGCAATGCGAGAGGCACAAGTGTTTGGCATAGTGCTAGGTGGCACAGAGAAGTGTGCAATGGTGCAAGATGCATGGAGATGTTACAGTAGCACAGATGTCAGAGAGGGAGCACTTGTCAGCAGCAGGTAGACATTCAGCATTAGAGTATGTTCCTAGCCCAACAAAGTGGTCAGTTGGGAGTATTTTTATTCCAAGTGTTGTTGGAGCAAGTGGACTGGCCAAATGTGTTTCATGCAAAACATTCCAGAGTTGCAGGATAGGGGTTGCAGATAATTCATATCTTGTTGAGAGGGAGTGTTGAAAATGCAACAATATGATTGAGCTTAGTGGAAAGGAGTCGCCTTCACTAAGTGGGCCTGCAAGGCTATTTTTGGTGCAAAGTCTATTTTTAGACAATGTCTATTTTTAGACATATGGATCATGGTCTATAAGTTGCAGGATGCTATTTGTGGATGATTGGTCATGTTGGTAAAAATAGATGGACTTCTATTTTTAGAAATATGGGCGGAGTCTATTTTTAGACTGCCAGGCTAAAAATAGAACAGTCGAATATTATTAGCTCTTAATAATATTTGGACTATAAACATTATCTTATCCTCTTGGAGCACTTCAGTTCAAGCTACGGATGTGGCACATGCAGCTGTCAGAAGGAAATACGCTTTTCTTATGGGTCAGTTGAGCTATTGCATGATGGACTTTAGTTAGAACTCAAGTGATTGAGTTTGGTGGAGTTGATTGAGGAGTTGATGGAGCTGTGTTCAGTTTGACTTAGTTGAACTAGTTGTATTTAGTCTAACTGCAGAATACACTAGTGATGAGTGATGTGAATTAATTATTAATTAATTCACTAATTATTAACTCATAAATCAACTAAAGAATACATCAGTTAACTCAGTACATTGAAAGTTTAGTGGAGATAGGTGTTAGAGGTGAGTGAAAGAGTGAGACTGTTGTCAGTTGTGACTATAGTTGTGCATGAGATCTGCACAATCAATGGATTGAGTATTGCCAATGAGTATTGCGTGGTTCAACCAAGGTAAATACGAGTTTGGATCAGCCATTCTCATGCAGGATTGCGTAGTGGAGGTAGGCAAGCAACAGAGGAGATTTGAACCTGTGATTGATTCAGATGTGAGCTAGTTTGTGTGTAACAGGTGTAGATAGTACTGAGTGCTTGTGAGGAGTATTGTACTATGTATTGTTACATGTTCTCAATCAATATAATATACAGATAGTTGGGGGTTTTCAGCTGTATGCTTTCCCCGTGATATACTGTGTTGATATGTGTGATTGATGCTTCAATGTGCGCATGCGATTGTTTCTGAATACTGCAAAATTGATGATTAACGTAGAGGAGGTTATGTATTATGCATGCATTCCGCAAATAGTGTATAATCAGGATAATCTATGTGAATAAGCGTTATATTATTCAAAATTTCTACAGTTGTTCCTGTATATCTTGTTGATCATTATTTACTTCTTCCTGGTTGACAGTTGCTTCTTTTTCTAGAATTTTCTCTGTACCTTTTCAGCCTCTGTCTCAAGTTTCAAAGATTCTAGATCCTCATCATTATTTGTGAGAACACTATCTTCGTCAAATGTAACATTTATGCTCTCCACTATCTATTTTAATCTTAGATTATAGCATTCATAGGCCTTTCTTTTGCATGAGTAACCAACAAAGATACCTTCATCAACATGTGATTCAAACTTACCCAACTTTTCATCTTCTCTTTGATATAACATTTTCTTCTGAAGATTCTAAAATATTTTACATTAGATGATTTTCCTTTCATAATTCATATGTGGTCTTATTGCAATTATTTCTGAGAAGGCTTCTGTTGATAATGAAGATTTCCGTATCAATTGCTTCAACCCAGAATTTTTCATCCAATTTTGAGTCCTTCAACATTGTTCTACCCATTTCCTGTACGGTTATGTTCTTTCTTTCAGCAACTCCATTTTGTTGAGGTGTTCGTGTTGTTGAAAATTGTCTTTTTATTCCATTTTCATCACAGTATTGCTGAAATATTTGGAAGTGAATTCTCCGCCATTATCTGATCTTAGACACTTTATTTTTAAATCAGTTTCATTTTTTACCAACTCCTTATAGATCTTAAAGCACTCATATGCTTCAGATTTTTTCTTTAGGAAATTGATGCCTGTCATCATGGTATAGTCATATATCATTAACATGGAATATAATTCTCCATCTAAGCCTTTTGTTCCCATAGGACCACATAGATCAGTATGTATCAATTCCAATGGATGTGATGCAAAGTGTTCTTTTTTTTAAATCTGCATTTTGTCTACTTGTCGTGCCAACAGGCCTCACATAGTGTGTTGGAAGCTTTTGAGATTTTCAGCATTTATCGTACTGTTTTCTTTTGCTTAACCTGACAAGATTGTCAACGTTTATCTGACCCATTCGTTTGTGCCATAACCAGCTTTCATCTTCTTTATCTAGTAGACATGTTTTAGTTGCTTCATCCAAAACATAAATATTGTTTGGAGCTCGACTTCCTGTAGCCACAATTTTACCATACCTTCCTTTCCTGATTTCACATTTTGTGGAGTTGAATAGCATTGTGTGTCCTTGATCACACATTTGTCCAACACTGAGTAGATTGTGATTCATGTTTTCAACCTATTGAACATTCTTGGCTAGAGCATCTTTGCTTCCGAGATGGATGGTACCTGATCCTATAACATTTGAAGATCCATCATTTCCAAAGGAAACAGTTCTATCCTTCTTCTCTTTTAGAGATACAAATTTCTTTCTATCTCCAATCATATGCATTGAGAAACCACTATCAACATACCACACATCTTTGTTGTTTTGAGCCTTGAGAGTGAGAGCACAATTATCAGTGTTCTTCTTCTTCCATGTTCATTTGTTCTATGGCTTTGAAGATTCTTCTAGAGGATTTTCAAGTCTGCAGTATCTGGCTATGTGTCCAAAGTTTCAACATTTGTAACATTCAATATTACTTCTTAAATGTTCAAATCTATTGATGTTTCGTTGAGCCCTGGGAGGTTCATATTTGACAAATCTCTTGGAATTGTATTGGTTCCTAGGGTACGTGCAACATTCTATAGATTTATGACCAAATTTTCCACATGAATAACAATAGCCATGAAAGATATGTTCGTGCCTGGATGGAAATATTTGTCAGGGAATTTTCTTCCAAGGTTGTTCTTACGAATCTTGTCCAATGAAGTCTACATGCCTGTCAGATCTCATAGGTTCATTGTATTTTGTTGTAGAAGGTCCTACTTCTTCTTCTTTGTAACCAAGGCCAGTTCTATCGTTGTAAGATCATTGATTGTTGATGAGTTCTTCCAACGCCCTTGAGCTATTGGAATAGTTTTGGACAGTTTTTCCCTTCTTCACTTCCTTATGCAGTGAGACTATTTTGGCTTCTAATGCTTCCCTTTCTCGGTTGCTTTCTTCCAACTTCTTTTGAAGTGACTGTTCAATACATTTGTGTTCTTCAACTTCAATTTTGAGACCTTGAACTTGTTCTTCAAGAGTGTTGCAATGGATCTTCTCAGCCTTGAGCTCTTTTATAAGCTTGATTGCCTCCTTAGAAAATTCTTCTATGGTCAACCCTTATTCTTCATTGTTTGATACCTCTTGTTTATTTTTCTTGGCCATAAACAATACTCTCTCATTGACTTCTTCCTCACTGTCACTGTCTTCATCGGATGATGAGCTATCTTCTTTAGAGAAAAGTTTCCTTTTGAATCCTTTCTTCTTGCCTTGTTTGTTGAATTTCTTAAAGCCTTTCTTTCCTTTTGAGTTTCCATCACTTATGTTCGGACATTTTGCTGCGAAATGCCCAACCTCACCACAAACGAAACATATCATTGGAATTTTACCTTTGAATTTTCCCTTACCAATTTTTAGTTTTCTCATAAACTAAACATATTCTCCATCTGAAAAATTCTCTTCATCATCTTCCTTTTCTTCACACTCACAGGTGCAGGTTGTTAGAGTTAGTATTTGCATACTGCCATCAGTGATCAAAATTTCTCTTTTCATATTCATTTTAGGTGTCCCACACATAAATTTTTTATCATTCCACTAGGTCATGCAAAAAAAATTAGTGACTGATGGTAGTCCTAGTCCAAAAACATCACTCGTCCATAAATGTGATTACTTGCTAGCATAGTTTCATATCTTGTTGACTTTACATCATCCATAAAGTTATTTTATCATGCCATTTGTATCTGTCATGAGGTTATTATGTCATCTTGAAATTTATTCCTTCAAGGTCTCATTAGGTCTTTTAGGGTTTATTAAGGTTTCATTAGGTCATTAGGGTTGCCAAGGTTCCATTCCATTGCATAAGACAAACAAGTAAAGGGTGATCAAATAACATCCCTTCACTATGTGAAGACGATTTGTAAAGAGAAATTCTTATTTCATTATATAATTTTATGTCTTTCAAATGTAATAATTTCACCATCCCAAGCTGTTAACTCAGTGTTCCAAAGATGCCAGACCATCAAAAGATCAATTTGTCAAAGGACATAGTCAAGTGAAAGGGTAAAGTTTCAAAGTATTAAGTGCATGCCAAAGGGAGTTGTCTTTTTCCAAGGGTGTCCAAATCATCATTTTCCAGAAGCACTAAACCCTAATTTCCTCACCCATTGAGCTGGGGTTGGATATGGAATCAGAGACATATGAGTATATGAGGCATAAGGGAGTTCATTTCAACAAGTATGAGGCCATTCCAACTCATACACATCATGTCTCCATCATTTTTCAATAAGTCATTCCAAGGGACAAATCATTTGCCACACATAGGGCCAGTTTTTCTTCAAACTATGTTTTAGACCAAACAGGGATGAATTTGGCAAAAGTGAGAGAGGTTTTTGTCCATAATAGGCCAAGGATGGAAAAAATCCTTCACTTTGTACACAGGTGTCATCGTTTTAGATAAATGTCAAAACTACAGTTGCTACAAGAGAGTTGTTGCGCTTCTACAGTGACTTTGGGAAAATCAATTTTTCTTCTAGCAGAATTGTCCAAATGACTTTCTTGATGAGTCAACTGATAGCTAGAGAGAAATATATTTTCAGTGAGCTATCATGATCTCAATTTGGATTTTAGGAAGACCTCCAAAAGTTTCTTGCAAGAGAACACTTCATTTTTTCACTCTCATTCTTCACTTTTTGACTAGTCTTGGGAGAATTGACTTTGAAGGGGCTATAATTGATGATTTTCGGTTCTTGATAGGTCCATTGTGTAGCCAAGAGAGAAACCTTTCCAAAGATCTACCATGGGCTCAATTTGGACACCGGAAAGGTAGTCAAAAGCAACCTGTGAGGTGAGAGCGCACATAGAGCTTAGGTGCTCCGCATAGAGCTTGAGCACTGCGCATAGAGGAGGGAGTGTTGCGCATACAGATAGAGCATTGTGCATAGGGCCTATTTTCCAGTAAATTTTTGCACGGTGCTGCACATACAACTGGAGCATTGTGCACCTATACAAGGCACTGCGCATAGGGCTAGCAAACACCAAAACCATCATAACAACCATTCAAATCGCTCCTTTTGCTACCTAGAGCCTCAAGCAAGTAAGCATACTCCCTAAACTATCCTCCCAGCACTCTTTTCAAGATTTTTAAGTTGGTTTGCTATTAAAATTTTCAAACCCTAGGTTGTCTAAAAACCCTCCCTACTTACCATATCCCTTATTCCCACATTCTATTGTCAAATCCCTCCACCTATCCCCTATACCCTAATCCCCCAAACAAAATCCCTCCACCTATCCCCTATACCCTAATCCCCCAAAAAAAATCCCTACACCTATCCCCTATACCCTAATCCCCCAAAAAAAAATCCTTAAACCCCTATTTACTAAATAGTCCCTATTAAAAAATACCCCCTCCTTCTCACTCTCACATCATACATATCTCATCCTACATCACACAAACTCCTCTCCCCTTCCCCTATCCCTATTTACCATAACTCCCACTTACTGATTACCTTCACTAGGGTTTCTAAAGATTCAAACTCAAAAAACATGGATAAAGTGGACAAAGATTATGAGGATAAATATAAAATTACTCAGGCTTCCTTGAAAGCAAAGGATGCCAAAATCAGGAAGCCTGAGACCAGTTTACGCAGGGCCAAATATATCATCTCCTTTTATGAGCAAGAGAACAAGCAACTAGAGGTCAAGCAAGAATTGATGCAAACCAAGTACATCAAGGCAAAGAGGGAGGCTGAGAAGGCCAAGTTTCAGCTTGATGAGGCTTATGGAGATTATGGAGAGCTGGACGATGAACAGGGACAGAGAAAAAGACCCGTAACAAGATTTGTAACATAAGAGTCAAGCAAATGAAGACAAGTCTAAAACAAGCACTCAAAGGCAAAAAGGAGGGTGATAGGCTTAGGTTGCTTGTTGAAGCTTCATTAGCTGACCCAGACACTTGATGGTGGTGGTCTCCCATAAATTTTGAGGAACTTTGAGCAATTTTTGAGAATTTTTGCATTTTTGAAGAATTTAGCAGTTTTTGACACATAAATTTTGGCTCTATACGCAACACCACTGGCGTTGCGATTTTCCTAAGGGCGTCCAATGAGGAAATCGTCAGAATTGTTCTATTCACAATTATTAGTACATGCAGCCTGTGAATTTGCTAAGCTTTTGGAGCAAAAATGGTCAACCAAAAGGTCAGAAAACACCCAAAAAATGACCTTTCTACCCTCTTTTTGAGCCACAGAAGTAGTCTGGGAGAATCAGTTTTTGAGGGGTCAAATGAACTCCAAATGCAAAAATTCAAGATTTTATGGAAAGTAGGCTTTAATATCTTTCCAACAAGCTATTTTGGGCCCAATTTTACCCCAGGAAGGCCTCCAAAATGGCCCTACAAAATGTGCTGTGAATAGAGCTTGGGCGCTACGCATAGGACAATTTTCTGCTCAATTTGCACTTTACTGTGCCATGACTGTAATTTTTGGGTTTTCTCTCATGGATGATGTTTTTACTGATGTAAATGGTGACTATGAATGTAAATAGGATGAATATTAGTTACCAGAGGGTAGATTCATTGGATCAAAAGTTCTCTTGAAGTCAAATGAATCAGTTTCCTCCCTTTTAGAGGCAAGTTGTTAAGGTTGCCTAGATTCCAGTTTCTTGTTCAACTTTTGATGGATTAGTTCCTCATATTAGGGATTCAACCCCTGAGGATGGGAGGAGGTTGAATTTAGGTCTATATCTTCTTTTTCTTTCTCATTGTAAAGGGTTGGACTCAGTTGGATGCTTATGCTTTGAGTAGACATCATTTTGTATCAGTTTTCAGCAGGAGATTAATGAAAAGTTGCAACTATTTCTTTGGGATCCATGTGGTATGATGTTCAGTTTAGTTTTATCTATTGTGATCATATGTTAAAATTTTTTTTTTACTTCATCAACCCTTTCATTGATTTTACGTGGATGTTTTCAAGTTGATAGGCAGAAGCCATAATATTTATGCTGTGTTTTGGGAAAATATTCACAATCTGTGTTTTCTTCAGTTTAGGAAGAATCCATGAGGTTTACATGCTCTTCCTAGCTCCTCACCTATATTTTCACCTCATCCATCAAACCCTAAGGTTTTGATTGTTGTGCCTACCTTTCCCCATCGAACACCCTGCAATTTTGACCTAATTTCCTTGCCCTAACTGTTTGGCTCCTCCTAATCTAGTAAAACCCTTCAAAATCAAATCAAACCTTGTGCTACTATACCTAGCCTAATATTAGTTTCTAGATCCAGTCAATTTGGCTGAGATCCTTATGGAGAGAACCCTCCCCTGGCCTAGTAGGGCTAGCTACTTGGCTAAGCATGGTTTTTGGTTACCCTGGCATTGCCTTCCTTCAGCCTAAGGTTAAATCCAGGTGATAACATAGTGGCAACCATACTGGGGAACGAATGAAAGGTTTCGTATTCCCTGGGAAATATCATCAAAGTTCAGATCTAGATCTGATTGTTGATGGTGGACAACGATCAGACACAAGAAGGCTGAAATCATTCACCTAGTGACTCCAAATCAATTTCGAGATCATATCCAAAGACTCCACTAGAGGATGAACCTGACCAACAAAAACATGAAAGGAAAATATGGAAAGATTAGGTATTCAAGTTGGAATTTCATCGAAGACATTATGTTCTTTGTCATCAATTATTTTCTCTTTTATCGAGAATGTCAAAAAGGTTTTGCAAAGTATATTGTATTTGAGAAAATATCATAGACCTACATGTGATTCCTTCCCTTTATAGATTGTGAAGACAAATTCTTCGTACACCTTTGATCTTGATCAAGACCCTTATTCTGAATCTTATGATGACCATCTTCAAACTAATGAGCCTAAAGAGACCAAGACTGATTCTACAACTTTTGTATATACTCCTACACCTTGTAAAATTCCAGATTGATACAAACCACTCATATTACCTCCTATACTCCATGCTTTCCCTGAAAATCATTACCTCTACCTACCAAGGTTTGATGGTGAATATGACAATATCACTGCTAAGAGACATATGCAGAATTTTGAGACTTTCCTGAACCTTTTTGAAGTTGATGAAGAGGATGTCAATATCAGGCTATTCTCTCTTTCTTTGCAAGGAAAATTCAAGAGTTGGTTCAAAAACCTTCCTGATGCGAGCATCTCAAATTTCCAATAGTTCGTCAAAGTTTTCCTCAACAAGTGGGTGGTCAAAAAAACCCTTTCTTGATTCTAGAAGAGTATAACTAGCTGAAAAGACTGCCAGGGGAGACAGTACAACAGTTTTCTTCTAGGTTTAACCAAGTCTATTTTTTGATGCCTGCTAATATAAGGCCTCCTCCTGGATCCGCTTTCTTGAACTACCCATATGCCTTTGATCTAGAAATGGAGTTTTAGCTGAGGGAAAGAAACCTTGCAAAACTTGAAGAGATGCAGAACAATGCAATAGATGTAGAGGCTAATCTGTTGATCAGAAGGGCAAAGCTGAAGGAAGAAGAGAGGGAGAACATTGTAAAGCACCTAACATCTGCAGAGGTAAAGCTCATCATTTTGGTAAGTAAAATGGAAGAAATGATGCAAAGAATCACCTCTAGAGATGAATTTTCTATTCAAGATCACCATGACCCACCTATCCCAGAAAAAGAAAAGATTGCTAGCCCTAAAAATTTTCGTACTAATCCTAGCTACCGTAGATTTGAAAATAGATTTGTAGATCAATCTGATGAGAAAAAATCTGATAATATAATGTGTATGATTGGTGACATTACTTATATTGATGATTTGCCAAAGTTTGATCAGTACGACAATTATTATGTTCTCCAAACAGAAGTTAATCTTGTAGAGCAATCAACCACTAGTTTGTGGGAGGAGGAAGTTCAATTTCAGCAACTCGAATACAGTAATCAACCGAAGCATATCATCTATGATAGTGATGAGGAAAGTACATAAATTTTGGAAGTAAGTGAAGGATCTTTGCCTCTTTGTTTTACTTCATTTCAATTCATTAGAGGTAACTTTCATGCGATCAGAAATCAGCACTCACTGAGTTTTGATCTTGACAATCAAGAGGATATTCAATTTTTTTATTAGAGCTCCTTACCCTTGTGTTTCTCCTCATTTGCAAAAATAATAGAAAACTATAAGCAAGCAAATAAGTGAGTGGTCAACACTATAAAGGATAAACCTTCTCATGAATTGGTCGAGGAAATCATTTGTGACATAGAAGCCTCCCTAGCTCTAGATTTGCAGCCACTGAGTTCCATTGAATTTCAAACTACAGATGAAGGCTTGGAAGCTGAAACATATGATCAAATGATGCAAGAGGACTTTGTACCACTATGTTTTGAAGCATTTCAATTTTTAAAGAAAAATTTTCATAATATCTCTAAAGCAAAGGATGAGCAGCCTATAGAGTGTCATGCAGTCTCATTAAAACTGATGGAAAATAGGTTGCAGCAATCTATGCAAGTTTTTCATGACCCAATAGCTGATGTGTTGGATGATATCTGTAGTAAAATTCCTTCTCCATTCAATAACTATGATCCTGAAAAGAATGTTGATATAAACTTGATCCGACAGCCGACTTCATTGTCTTGTTCAGCAAGAGTTTCATTACAAAGTTCATACCAAGATTTGCACTCATATCAGGAGAGTAATGAAGAAGATTTATGTTTTGTTGTTGATCATCAAGAAAAATTAGTCATTTATGAGTTTCAGGATCCTTTTGTCAATTTGTTGCAGTCATCAAAGAAAGAAAATAGAGATGTTAGGAAAATTTTAAAACGAAAGTACAAAGACTACCTAGAGCGAAGCAGTAATGTGTTAGATGGGCTAGAAATCAATATGATACTTTCGCAACATTCTTGAGGTCAGTAGGTGGGCTCATGCTTTTCAATTTCATCAAGATTCAATTTGTTGACAAATTTTCATGGGAGTTTCCTTTCAGTAGTTCTCTCCTCTTGCTCATAAACAAGCACTTGCAGAGAATTCAAACAACAGCCAGAATGCTTACTTGGTTACATTGGTTGTTTCATTTCACTTGATCAGGTGATGAATGGAACAGTTAGACTAGGTTTTGTTGAATAAGCTCCCTTTTGAGCATCTTTTTCAGTTTGTCAGTTGTGTTTTTCTTAGAAAATTATATATTACAGAGCAATGGAACACATAGAATATTGCATAAATATAAACACAGAAAACACATAAAACTAGAGAGACACAGATATACGTGGTTCACCCAGTTTGGGCTATGTCCACCCCAAACAACCAGTCCATCCTTTATATTATCCAGCAAAATGAAGAGATACAACCTACAGCAAATCTGCTGTAATATCCTCTGTTTTCACTCACAGTCTCACCTATATATTTCTCGCTCGAAGAATACACATCTATTACACAACCTCAATACAATGCTCTCATACAAAGAGAGGGGTTGCCTTCTAGGGAAAAAAACCCTAAACGAAACATAAGTTCTACCGTCAGATCATCTGCCTATTGAATGGCCCAGATTGACTAGAAATTACTATACTTTTACAAGGCAATTTTACATCTGTTTTTAGCTTCAGGGGCGCTGCCCTCGAAACCCCCGCTGGGGGACTACTCGCCGTGGACCCCCCAGTCGGGGGGGATGGGCCCCCCCGAACCCACGCGGGGGGGACAAGTCCCCCCCCCCCCACACCCCCACGTGGAGGGGTGTACAAACTTCCTGGGGTATACATCGGGCTAAAACAAAGACCTCTAAATAATCATGCTCCACACTCAACAATCTCCCACTTGGAGAATGATTGTAGCAACTCCACCGCTGCTTCATTTGTTGGACACTGACTCTTCTTTGGACCTGGCTATTTCTCATCTCCATCCTCATACTTGAAGACCAATTGAAACTGAGCATATTCTCAGTTTCTCCCTGGTTACAACTTTTGTTAGCATATCTGCAGGATTCTGGCTAGTGTGTATCTTTTCCAGCTTTAACTCTCCATCTTCCAACACTGATTGTATGAAATGGTACTTGAGTTGTATGTGTTTAGTCCTAGAATGAAAAGCTGAGTTCTTTGCAAGATGAATGGCACTTTGGCTATCACTATATAACGTGCCCATATCATGCTCTTTACCCAATTCACCCATAAACCTTTGTAACCAAATCATTTCTTTACTAGCCTCTGTAGCAGCAACATACTCTACTTCTGTTGTTAAAAGTGCAACAACACTTTGGATTTTTGAAACCCAACTGACAACTATTCCACCTACAGTAAATACATATCCTATAGTGCTCCTCCTGTTATCTCTGTCACCTGCCATATCTGCATCAACATATCCTTGTAGAGAAATGTTTGAACCACCAAAGCATAATGCTTGATTTGTGGTACCTTTCAAATATCTGAGAATCCATTTCACTGCCATCCAATGTTCCTTTCCTGGATTGTTCATGTACCTACTTACAACTCCCACTGCATGTGCAATATCATGCCTTGTGCAGACCATTGCATACATTAAGCTTCCATCTACTGATGCATATGGAACTTTAGACATATAATCCATGTCTTCTTGGGTCTTTGGGCACATTTCCTTACTAAGTTTGAAATGGCTAGCAAAAGGTGTACTAACTGGCTTTACATTGTGCATATTAAATCTTTTTAACACCTTTTGTATGTACTCATTCTGAGACAATGTTAATTTGCGATTTTTCCTGTCTCTAGTTATTCTCATACCAAGGATTTGTTTTGTAGCTCCCAAATGCTTCATTGCAAATGAATTTGCCAATTTTCTTTTGAGCACATTTACTTCCTACATGTTAGACCCTACAACAAGCATGTCATCTACATACAATAACAATATAATATAGCTGCCATCATTTTGTTTTTCAGATAAACACAATGATCAGAGTGACATCTTGTATAACCTTGTTCAGACATAAACTTGTCAAATTTTAGATACCACTGCCTTGGAGCCTATTTTAAGCCGTACAAGCTCTTCTTCAACCTGCACACTAGTTTCTCCTTCCCTTTTACCTCATATCCTCGTCGCTGCTGCATATATATCTCTTCCTCCAAATACCCATGGAGAAAGGTTGTCTTTACATCTAACTACTCAAGATGCAAATCTTCAACTGCTGCTAGACTTAAAATAGTTCTAATTGAAGTCATTTTAACAACAAGAGAAAATATTTCATCAAAATCACATAATACCTTTCTTCATCGTGCAAGTTGACCCTTAGCTTCACATCACCTTTCTTCTGTGCAGAGTCTAGCTTTGTACCTTTGTTTTCCTCCATCTTTAATGTAGTTTTTCCTACAGGAAAACTAACTAAGTCCCAAGTCTGGTTATGCATTAAGGAGTCCATCTCTTCTTCCATGGCTACCTCCCACTTCTTCTTGCTTTCAACCTGCATTTCTTCTTCATAACATTTGGGTTCACCAGAATCAGTCAACAATAAATAATATAATGAAGGAGAGTATAGTTTAGGGGGTATGCTTATCCTAGTAGATCTTCTAACACCACTTTCAAGTGTTTTGGGTGCCTGTTGCTGTTGTGGTGGTTGCTATTGTTGTGGTTGTTGATTATTATTATTTTCAGGCACCTTTACGTTTTCAGTGACCTCATCAAGAACTGTGTATTCCCTATTTTCTTTTTCCTGTTTCTTTTCCTACAACTAATTCTTATACAAGACCTTTTCATTGAATATTACATCTCTGCTCCTAATGATTTTGTGATTTTCATAATCATATAAGCGATAACCAAAATCATTAACACCATATCCAATAAAGGTACATTTCTTTGATTTTGCCTCAAGCTTTGTTATATTTTCTTTATTAATATGGACAAAGGCCTCACAACCAAAAGGCTTTAAAAAAGAGTAGTTTACCTTTTTACCTGTCCATGCTTCCTCTGGAACACCACCATCCAAGGAACTTGAAGACCCTCTTTTTATTAGATAAACAACAGTATCTACATCATCTACCCAAAATTGTAAAGGCACTCCTACATGTAATCTCATGCACCTTGCACGCTCCATGATTGTTCTGTTCATCCTTTCTAACACACCATTTTCTTGTGGTGTTCTTGGAACTGTCTTCTCTCTGCAAATTCCATGGTCTGAACAGTACATATCAAACTGTTTGCTGCAATATTCACCTCCATTGTCTGATCTGAGACACTTCAATTTCTTTCCTATTTCAATCTCAACCAAATATTTCCATTTCTTGAAAGTATCAAATACATCAGATTTATTCTTAATACAATAAATCCAACCTTTTCTAGTTGCATCATCAATAAAAGTAACATAACAACGAGAGCCACTGAGAGATGATACTTGAGCAGGTCCCCATACATCTGTATGCACAAGCTCTAATTTTTCGCTCTTCTTTTCTTTCCCAACTCTGAGAAATCTAACTCTCTTCTGTTTTCCATAAATGCAATTCTCACAGAAGTCCAAATCAACATTCTTCAAACCGGGCAACAAATTCCTTGAGTGAAGAATCTTCATCCCCTTCTCACTCATGTGTCCGAGCCTATGATGCCATAATGCTGCATCTGCTACTTTGGAAGTTAAATCATTAACATAGTTACAAATACCATTGCATAAATACAATGTACCAACCTTTTCGCCTTTTGCTATTACCAAGGCTCCTTTGGTGACCTTCCAAGCTTTATCTGTGAAAGTTGTCACACAACCTTCACTGCCTAACTACCCTATTGAAATCAGATTTTTCTTCAGATCTGGAACATGCCTTACCTCCTTTAGTAGCCATTGGTTTCCATTCTGCTGTTTTACAAGAACCTTACCCATTCCAACAATTTTACAGGTTTTGTAATCACCCAAACATACTTGTCCAAAATCTCCTTGAACATAGTCATGAAAATATTTCTTATCAAGTGTGGCATGGAATGAGGCCCTTGAATCTACCACCCAGGAATCAGTAATATTTTCAAAAGAAAGAATCAAAGCATCTTGTAACACCTCACCTATCACATTTGCTTCATGATTGTTTTCTTGTTGTGCATCTCCTTCTTTTCCCTTCCGAGATCTACAATCTTTCTTTATGTGTCCTTTCTTTCTACATTTCTACCACAGTATCCCCGATCTGGACTTGGATCTGCCTTCCTTGATTTACTGTGATATCCTGAGCTCTTTCCTCTTTCCATTTTTCTTCCCCTAGACTCTGCACTTAAATCATTACCCGATGTTTCACCGGAGCTTTTCCATCGCATTTCCTCACTAAGGATAGAACCAAAAACATCATCAAACTTTAAAGTACTAGATCCAAAAACAGAGTTACTAATGCCCATTACTAAACCATTCGAACTTTCTGGCAATGAGCACAAGAATAAAAGAGCTCTAACTTCATCATCAAATTTTACCCGTACAAAACTTAACTGACTTGTAACAATATTAAAATCATTTAAATGGTCTGCAACAGATCCACCTTCTGACATCTTCATATTAAATAACCGTTTCATAAGAAATGCCTTGTTTGAGGCCGAGGGTTTTTCATATAGTTTCGCCAACACCTTAATCAAACCCTCTGTTGTTGTATCCTTCGAAATGTTGAAGGTGACAGACGCTACGAGGCAAAACTGTACTGTTTCAAGTGCCTTTTTATCGAGAAGGTTCCATTCTTCATCTGTCATACACATTGGCATCTTTGATTTTCCGCCCAATGGTAGGTAAAAATCTTTCTGATATAGATAATCTTCCATTTTCATCTTCCATAGTGAGAAGTTTTGGCCATTAAATTTATCAACTCTAAAATTACCATCTTCCACCATTACTCCCACTTGAACGAGGAACCCTTCTTTCCTTCAAGTTTATCAACCAAATAGACCTTCGGCTCCAATACCAGTTGTTAGAAAATTATATATTACAAAGCAATGGAACACATAGAATATTGCATAAATATAAACACAAAAAATGCATAAAACCAGAGAGACACAGATATATGTGGTTCACCCAGTTTGGGCTACGTCCACCCCGAACAACCAGTCCTTCCTTTATATTATCCAGCGAAATGAAGAGACACAACCTATAGCAGATCTGTTGTAATATCCTCTATTTTCACTCACAGTCTCACCTCTCTGTTTCTCACTCAGAGAATACACATCTATTACACAACCTAAATACATTTCCCTCATACAAAGAGAGGGGTTGCCTTCTAGGGTAAAAAACCCTAAACTAAATATAAGTTCTACCATTAGATCATCCACCTAATGAACGACCCAAATTGACTATAAATTACTATACTTTTACAAGGCAATTTTACATTTGTTTTTAGCTTCGGGGGCACTGCCCCCGAAACCCCCGCCAGAGGACCACTGGCCCCTGGACCTCCTAGCCGGGGCGGATGGGCCCCCCCGAACCCCCCCGCATGGAGGGGTGTACAAACTTCCTGGGGTATACATCTGGCTAAAACAAAGACCTCTAAATAATCATGCTCCACACCCAACAGTTTTAGTATTGAGTCAGTTTTCAGTTGAGTAAAAGTTAGTCTATGTCTTCGAGTCATCAGTATTCAGTCATGTAAAAGTCAGTTTTTTTACTCCATGCCCAATGGATAAGGCTACTTGGTCTATGGTGTTCTTGGAACCTCCAAGGAGCTACCATCCCCAATGGAGCCAATGTTAGAGTCAATATTTGCATACTGCCATCAGTGATCAAAATTTCTCTTTTCATATTCATTTTAGGTGTCCCACATAAAATATATATATATATATATATATATATATATATATATATATATAGACATATCGTTCTACTAGGTCATGCAAAAAAAATTAGTCAGTGATGGTAGTCCTAGTCCAAAAACATCACCCTTCCCTAAATGTGATTACTTGCTGGCATAGTTTCATATCTTGTTGACTGTACATCATCCATAAAGTTATTTTTATCATGCCATTTGTATTAGTCATGAAGTTATTATGTCATCTTGAAATTCAGTCCTTCAAGGTCTCATTAGGTCTTTTAGGGTTTTTCAAGGTCTCATTAGGTCTTTTAGGGTTTTTCAAGGTTTCATTAGGTCATTAGGGTTTCCAAGGTTCCATTCCATTGCATAAGACCAGCAAGTAAAGGGTGATCAAATAACATCCCTTCACCATGTGAAGATGATTTGTAAAGAGAAATTATTATTTCATTATGTAATTTTATGTCCTCCAAATGTAATAATTTCACCATCCCAAGTTGTTAACTCAATCTTCCAAAGATGCCAAACCATCAAAAGATCAATTTGTCAAAGGAAATAGTGAAGTGAAAGGGTAAAGTTTCAAAGGGTTAAGCGCATGCCAAAGGGAGTTGTCTTTTCCCAAGGGTGTCCAAATCATCATTTTCCACAAGAACTAAACCCTAATTTCCTCACCCATTAAGCTAGGGTTGGCTATGGAATCATAAGGGAGGTCATTTCAGCAAGCATGAGGCCATTCCAACTCATACACATCATGTCTCCATCATTTTTCAATAAGTCATTCCAAGGGACAAATCATTTGCCACACATAGGGCCAATTTTTCTTCAAAATATGTTTTATACCAAAAAAGGATGAATTTGTCAAAAGTGAGAGAGGTTTTTGTCCATAATAGGCCAAGGATGGAAAACCTCCTTCACATTTACACAGGTTTCACGGTTTTAGAGTAATGTCAAAAATACAGTTGCTACAAGAGAGTTGTTGCACTTCTATAGTGACTTTGGGAAAATTAATTTTTCTTCTAGATGGATTGTCGAAATGACTTTCTTGATGCATCAAATGATAACTAGAGTGAAATACATTTCCAATGAGCTATCCTGAGCTTAATTTGGAGTTGAGGAAGACCTCCAAAAGTTTCTTGCAATAGAACACTTTATTTTTTCACTCCCATTCTACACTTTTTGACAAGTCTTGGGAGAATTGACTTTTCAGAGGCTATAACTGATCATTTTTAGTGTGTCATAGGCCCATTTTGTAGCCAAGGGAGAGGCCTTTCCAACTAGCTATCATGGGATAAATTTCGACACCAGGAAGGTAGCCAAAATAAACATGCAAGTTGAGCGCTGCACATAGAGCTTGGGCATTGCGCATAGAGCTTGAGCACTGCACATAGAGGAGGGACCGTTGCGCATACAAATAGAGCGTTGCACATAGGGCCTGTTTTCCAGTGCATTTTTTCACAATGCTCCGCATACTACTAGAGCGTTGTGCACCTGTACAAGGTGTTGTGCATAGGGCTAGCAAACACCAAAATCATTATAACAACCATTCAAATCGCTCATTTTTCTACCTAGAGCCTCAACCAAGTAAGAATACTCCCTAAACTATCCTCCCAACACTCTTTTCAAGATTTTTAAGCTGGTTTTCTATTAAAATTTTCAAACCCTAGGTTGTCTAAAGATCCTCCCTACTTACCATATCCCTTATTCCCACATTCTATTGTCAAATCCCTCCACCTATCCCCTATACCCTAATCCCCCAAAAAAACTCCCTCCACCTATCCCCTATACCCTAATCCCCAAAACAAAATCCCTACACCTATCCCCTATACCTTAATCCCCCAAAACAAAATCCTTAAACCCCTATTTACTAAATAGTCCCTATTAAAATATACCCCCTCCTTCTCACTCTCACATCACACATATCTCATCCTACATCACACAAACTCCTCTCCCCTTCCCATATCCCTATTCACCATAACTCCCACTTCCTGATTACCTTCTCTATGGTTTCTAAAGCTTCAAACTCAAAAAACATGGATAAAGTGGACAAAGATTATGAGTATAAAGATAAAATCACTCAGGCTGCCTTGAAAGCAAAGGATGCCAAAATCAGGAAGCTTGAGACCAGTTTACGAAGGGCCAAATATATCATCTCCTTTTATGAGCAAGAGAACAAGCAGCTAGAGGTCAAGCAGGAATTGATGCAAACCAAGTACATCAAGGAAAATAGGGACGCTGAGAAGGCCAAGTTTCATCTTGATGAGGCTTATGGAGATTATGGAGATTCAGATGATGAATAGGGACAGAGAAAAAGACCTAGAACAGGATTTGTAACATAAGAGTCAAGTAAATGAAGATAAGGCTAAAACAAGCACTCAAAAGAAAAAAGGAGGGTGATAGGCTTAGGTTTCTTGTTGAAGCTTCCTTGGCTAACCCAGATACTTGATGGTGGTGGTCTCCGACAAATTTTGAGCAATTTTATGCAATTTTTGAGAATTTTTGCATTTTTGAAGACTTTAGCAGTTTTTGACACATAAATTTTGGCTCTATGTGCAATGCCACTGGTGCTGCGCTTTTCCTAAGGGAATACAATGAGGAAATGGTCAACATTTTTGGATTCACAATGATGAGTACATGCCCCTGTGCATTTGCTAATCATTTGGAGTAAAACTGGTCAACCAAAAGGTAAAAAAACACCCAAAAATGGACCTTTCTGCCCTCTTTTTGAGCCACAGAAGCAATCTCAGGAAAATAAGGTCTTGAGGGGTCAAATTAAGTCCAAATGAAAAAATGCAAGATGTTATGGAAAGTAGACTTGAAGAGATTTCCAACAAGATATTTTGGGCCCAATTGGGATACCAGGAATGCCTCCAAAATGACCCTGCAAAAAGTACTACGGATAGAGCTTGGGTGTTGCGCATATGACAATTTTTTGCTCAATTAGCACTTTACTGTTCCATGACTGTAATTTTTGGGTTTTCTCTCATGGATGATGTTTTTACTGATGTAAATGGTGACTAGGCATGTAAATAATATTAATACTAGTTACCGGAGGGTAGATTCATTGGATCAAAAGTTTTCTTGAAGTCAAATGAATCAGTTTCCTTCCTTTTAGAGGCAAGTTGTTAGGGTTGCCTAGATTCCAGTTTCTTGCTCAACGTTTGATGGATTATTTCCTCATCTTAGGGATTCAATCCTTGAGGATGGGAGGAGGTTGAATTGAGGTCTATATCTTTTTTTCTTTCTCATTGTAAAGGTTTGGACTCAGTTGGATGCTTATGCTTTGAGTAGACATCATTTTGTATCAGTTTTCAGCATGAGATTAATGAAAAGTTGCAGCTATTTCTTTGGGATCCATGTGGTATGATGTTCAATTTAGTTTTCTCTATTGTGATCATACGTTAAAAAAATTGTACTTCATCAATCCTTTCATTGCTTTTAAGTGGATGTTTTCAAGTTGATAGGCAGAACCCATAATATTTATGCTCTATTTTGGGAAAATATTCACAATATGTGTTTTCTTCAATTTAGGAAGAATCCATGAGGTTTACATGCTCTTCTTAGCTCCTCACATATCTTTTCACCTCATCCATCAAACCATAAGGTTCTGATAGTTGTGCCTACCTTGTCCCATCAAACACCTTGCAGTTTTGACCTAATTTCCTTGCCCTAACTGTTTGGCTCCTCCTTGTCAAACCAGGTAGTAACTCCTCAAAAAATTCAATTCATATTATTCCTTTAGGTTGGTCTTTATTATATACATAAGGGAGACTGTTCACTTCATCTCTCGATGATTTTTCATATCTCTTATTATTTATTTACATTGATTATATTTATTCACCCAATCCTGATGATTAGGTGTCAACATTCCCCTCTTAATCTAAAGGGATGTTGGTGAGTCCACAAGCTTTTCTCTTCCAAGTGCTTTGGTAAAGATGTCATCAATTTTCTCATTAGTGGAACAATGACAGAGATGGATTTTTTTGGCCTCAACATGATGTCGAATCAGATGATATTTGGTATTGATGTGCTTCATTCGATCATGGAACTTTGGGTTCTTGGCCAACTTTATTGCAGAGATATTGTCAATCATGAGTGGAGTTGATTGTACTTGTTTTACCTGCAAATATTCAAGAATTTTCCTGAGCCACACAGTTTCTTTTGTTGCTTCAGCTGCTGCCACGTATTCTACTTCTATTGTGGAATCTACTGGAACTGATTGTTTGCGTGATCTCTAGGAGACAGCTCCTGATCCAAGACTCATTGCATATCCTGAAGTAGATACCCCAGTTTCTTTGTCTCCATCAAAGTCTGAATTAGAGTATCCAATCAAACTAAAGTTTTCCACCTGTGTATACTTGATTCCAAAGTCTTGAGTTCCCTTCAAGTATCTTAGAACTCTTTTTGCAGTAGACCAATGTCCCTCACAAGGCTTTTGCATAAACCTGAAGAGGATTCCAACAGCAAACGAAATGTCTGGTCTGGTAGTAGTTAGGTAGTTGAGACTAACTACAAGCTGTCTATACTTTGTTGAATCATCAAATTATTTTCCTTCAATAGATGTGAGCTTTAAGTTTTGTTACACTAGAGTAGTAAGAAGATTGCATTCTGTCATGCCAAACCTATTCAAAAAATCTCCAATGTATTTCTTTTGAGAAAGAAATATGGACTTCAGATGTTGGGCTACTTCAATACTAAGATAGTAATGAACATAGCACAAATTAGTCATTTCAAAACTTTTCCCCAATTCCTTCTTTATGGATGCAATGTAGCTTTCATTGTTCCCTGTCATCAAAAGATCATCTACATATACCACAAGATATACAACTGTTTTTCCAACTTTCTTGACAAATAAAGTTGCATCATCAAGATCATAATGTTTGAAATTGAGTTTCAGAAGATGCTCAGTTAGTTTTTCATACCAGGCTCGCGGTGCTTGTTTGAGGCCATACAAGGACTTCACAAGTTTGCCTACTTTATGTTCATGTCCTTTCACATCAAATCCTTCAGGTTGGGACATAAAAACATTCTCTTTTAGATCTCCATTCAAGAAATCAGTTTTTACATCCATTTGATGGCCTTTCCAACCGTTCTGAGTTGCTAGGGCAAAGAGTGTCTGAATGGTAGCCCATTTTGTTGTGGGGGAAAAAGCCTCCTCATAATAGACCCCTTCCTTATGTGTAAAACCTTTTGCCACAAGCCTAGCTTTGTGCTTTACAAGTGAGCCATCAACTTTATACTTGTTCTTGTAGACCCACTTGCAGCCAATTGGTTTGGTTCCTAATGGAGGATCAACCAGCTTCCAAGTGAAGTTCTTTATGAGGGCATCATACTCCTTTTGCATCGCTTCTTTCCATTCATCATGAGAAGCATATTCTTTGAAGGAAGTTGGTTCAAAATCTGTAGACAAGTTCAATTCACAATCATAAGAAACATCCATATCAACAGGGGAATTAGAGTCATCTACATCACCTCCATTTTGCTGGTTTGAATTTCTAGTTCTTGTCTTTCCAACCTCATCAGGATGAACACTTTCAAGTGTTTTTGTTAGCCACTTTGGGGGACCTTTCTTAGGTGGTCCAGGCTGCTCTGTTGATTGAGTTGGGACTGAATCAAGATTGAGTCTCCCAATTCTATCAATCACATCACTTAAAGCATCATCCGTTGTTGGAGTTTCATGCGAGGGAGAGAGTTCTTCAGAAGAAGATGCCACATGTTGATCTAGTATAGGAATCCCCCCTTCAAGATGTGGAATCTGATTATCAAATTCTTGAAATGATTTTGCATTGGCAAATCTTTCCAAGTGATCAAGTTGTTACTCAACAACATTGTTAGTTTTGGATGATTCAAGGAAAATTACATCTCTAGATACAACAAACTTTTTATTGACTTCATCATAGAGACGGTATGCTTTGGAGGTGTTTGAATACCCCAGGAAGATACACTTACGACTTCTTGCACCAAGTTTGTTTCTATGTACCTTTGGTATCAAGGCATAACAGGAGGAACCAAAGACCCTGAGATGCTTTACCGAAGGAAATTGTCCATACCACATTTCATATGGAGTCTTGTTTCTAATAGCATTAGATGGACATCTATTCTTTATATATGCAGCACATAGAACAGAATCAACCCAAAACATTATCTTTACATTTTTAAAGAAGAGCATGGATCATACCATATTTAAGATTGTCTTATTCATTCTTTCAGCTACACCATTCTGTTGGGGATTATAAGGTACAGTTATTTGATGTTTGATCCCATGTTGGTGAAGATAGTTTTCAAATTCATTTGATGTGTATTCTTTTTCATTATCAGTGTGAATAGACCCAATATGACATTGTGCATCATTTTCAATCCATTTATGAAAGTTCTTGAATGTTTGAAAAGCATCATATTTTCTCTTTAATAAATAAACCCAACACATTCTGGTGTAGTCATCAATAAATGTCATCATATATTTATTTCCATTTGCAAAAGGAACAGGCATTGGACCACATAAATCTAAATGAATGAGTTCAACTTTTCTATGTGCTCTTGAATGTGAATCATGAAAACACTGTTTGCTATGCTTTCCTAGAATGCAAGCATCACATTGCTTAAATTTCCTAGGAATTGTAGGCACACCAGAAACACCATTTTTCTTCAACAAGCGGAGGCTGTCATAGTTCAAATGTCCAAATATATCATGCCATAATAAACATGAAGGAAGTGTACCTTCTTCATAATGAGAATTGTATGAGAAATGTTGTGCACGAGCAGAGGTACCTTACAGCTTGAGAAGCATTTCTTCTTCTATTCCCCTCATGACAAGTGAGTGGTCAGACGCTTTTCTCACCTCAATCTTACCATCAAACATATGAATGCAGTGACCTTGCTGGCAGATGTGGACCAAGGATAGCAAGTTTCTCTTGAGTTGTGGGAGATATAGAACATGATGCAGAAGAAAGTCTGGAAGACCAAGCAATTTAAGCCTAATTGTGCCAAGCTCTGATGACTTGATTTTTGATTGGTCTGCAAAGTATACTTCTCCATCAACATTGCCAATAAATTCTTCAAAAAAATATTTTCTATGAGTCATGTGGCAAGTTGCTCCTGAATCAAGCAACCAATCATTTTTCCAAGAAGCAAGTGAAGCATTAAATAAATCTTCATTTACTCCAATATTACATTGTGCCACAACATAGTGAGTAGATTCAAGTGCTTTACCTTTGTCTGTATCATCAGTTTTACCTTTTTTTTGGTTTCTTTGTTGCTCAATTTTGTCCCATGGTAACTTGCATGTAGAGGCATCATGTGCTCCATTTCTTTTGTAGTGTATGCAATGAAAATCAGCCTTTTCTCGTTGAGAGTGTCCGCCCCCTGCCTCTGAAATATCTTGCTCTTCCTCTTCAACCACCTCTTCCTCTTGAAGAATCTTGAGTAGGATGCTTTTCTTTATGAGCAAGGCACACAGCCTCTTCAGAAGATTCAGGGGCTGTCTTCTTTCCAAAATCTTTCTCTCTTTCAACAAATTTTTTCACAAGAGAGTCAAAGGTAATGTCTTTAAGATTTCCATTTACTTGCAACGACTCAAGATAATTGGAGTAAGTAGGATAAGGTGCCTTGAGAAAAGCGATAAGAGGAATATCCAAATCAATTTTAGTGGCTTGGATATCATGCATTATAGACTTTACTTTGGATGCAAGAGCAAGAGGATCATTATTTTGCAATTCAAGAGTGAAGAGTTTAATCATGAGTTGAACAACTTCAAGTGCAGAATGTGAGTCATAGGGTTCTTTCAACTTTTTTAAGGCTTCGAATGCAGTTGAAAATGGCGTAATATGGTGACTCACCTCTTCACTTACAAATGCTGCAATTAATGCATACGCTTTGATGTTCTTGTTTTCCCAAATGTCGAGCTCTTTGTCTGATGTAGGTTGTTCTGGCTGTTTGTCTCCATCTCCAATGCACACTCCTTTCCACAACTCATTGAAAATGAGGGTGTGTTTTATTATCCGGGACCACTCAGGATAGTTCTCTTTGCCAGTGAGAACTATTCCCACAATAGATATGATTGAATGCATACTGTAACAAAAACTTCTGCTGCAAAATTTTACTCTTAATGGGAAAAAATATAATTATGATATGACAGGATAGCAAATTCAATTGGATAGAAAATGTCAATACCCAAGACTATAAATACACCAAGACTGTGTATTAAGGAAAAAAAAATACAATAGACTTCATACATTCTTGAAAAACCAAAGCATATAATTTAAATCGGATCTTCCCACTTAGTCAATGCCAATGCAAATATGGAGAGCATCATTTTTGGTTTTTTTTTTTTAAATAGGTTTCCAACACATAATATAAAGCACCACAATCATATTTCAGCACCTCACCATATGTATCGTCCTTTTTTGGTAATATGGACTATTCAAAATATATATCGGCTCCTTTTTCTTTTAATTCATTGATCACCCAATGCAGCCCTTCAAAAAAATTTCAACACACAGTGGTGACATGTCTGCGGCAGAGTTCGATTTCAACCATTCAATTTCATATCATATGGCCTTTGAGAAAGGGCTCAACTCACATACACATCACAGGATAGCATTGAACTTTCCACGCTTTACAGTAAGATTACAGTCTTCAAAAAAATGAGGATTACACATACTAGATAGCGGTATTATCCTTCAGCAGAGCAACAGATTACATAGGCAGCAGTATAGTTCTCCAACACAGCAATAGATTACACGGACAACCTCCAGTGCACAAACCTTCAATGAGAATCATTCATCGGATGACCTTCAACAGAGTCTACAACATATGTGATTTAACTCGTAAACAAATCCAATACAAAGGATTCAATACAATGCACCAGAATTGTATGCATTCAACAGACACCATTGTATGCAACTCTTTGTATTCCTTGTGTATAGTATAGAGAGACTACACATAAATTATGAGTCAATTCATGTAGAGCAACACTCCAAGTTTCACAAAGGAACAAAGGACAAAGCAGGGAGTAGAAAAATAATAGTCGTTACAACGATAAAATGGAGGCCAGCAGTGTTCCAACCGTTCACTGCACCCGTTCAATGCTCCATAATCTTTCACGCAGATATGGAGGCTAGCAGTGTGGAGAGAGCAATGTATGGACTATGTCAAAGGAGCATGGGAGGTTACAAAAATTGGAAGAAGAATGCAGGACAAACTGACAAATTTATGAAGAAATAACAAAAGGGAGTTACAATGGCAGACTGCAATGCCAAAAATGGAGCTGGCTCTGATACCATGTCAGACCAGGCAGTAACTCCTCAAAACAATTCAATTCATATTATTCCTTTAGGTTGGTCTTTATTATATACATGAGGGAGATTGTTCACTTCATCTCCCGATGACTATTCATATCTCTTATTATTTATTTACATTGATTATATTTATTCACCCAATCCTGATGATTAGCTGTCAACACTCCTGATCCAGCAAAACAATTCAAAATCAAATCAAACCTTGTGCTACTATACCTAACCTAATATTAGTTTCTATATCCAATCAATTTGGCTGAGATCCTTACGGAGAGATCCCTCTCATGACCTAGTAGGGTTAGCTACTTGGCTAAGCGTGGTTTGTGGTTACCCTGGAATTGCCTTCCTTCAGCCTAAGGTTCAATCTAGGTGATAACACAAGTGCAAGTATTTTCCTTTGAAGGTTGTTTTTCCTTATTGGCTTTCTTAGATGCAACGAACACAGTTTCTAGATGTGAAGTACCCTCTTCTTCATCAAGTCTCATTTCATATGCTATGAGAACTCCATGTAATTCCTCTTTGCTGAGTTTGTCCAGAATTACATTGTATTCTAAGTGTTTCTAGGAAAAGTAGTGTCTTTTCGATCTGATAGTCCCTCTAGGATTGGTAGCTATCCTAGAAACAAACAATCAAAGAAATTTGTGATTTCCTTTATGTATGATAGATAAGAGAGGAGCAAAGGTACCAACCTGGATCTTCCACTTGACTCCTTGCTTGATTTATCTCTCCCTTGATAGAGGTTGCACCTCTTCTCCCACTTATCCCGCTCAATGAATACCTATAGAGATAAAGTGACAAAACACCATCAAATCATCTTGATCTATTATATCATAAACAATGCAGAATCAGAAATACATTGATCATACAATGGTATTCACAAATAACAACATTCACAAATACATGATTGCATGGAGGAAAACTCAAAGAACTTTATTAATAGAATAAGTGAGAATTACAACCCAACTGTTTGATCCAGCATCATCCTCCCAACATCAAAACCCTCTTCACCTCATGAAAAGCAAGATCACCCAACAATACAATGCCTTTTCTCAAAGACAAACTATCAGCACTTCCTTACAAATTACCAAATTCCAGCCTCTAGATCTCTTAGATGAGGGATCTATCTATAGATGTCTACAAGGTTGTGAGTCATCTCTGAGTTTTTTATTAGTGTTATTCCACTTGTTGTTCTTGGTTCCACTTGGAGATTTCTTGGATCTCTTACTCATCCCTGGGCGAATTCAGAGAAGCGAGTGTCATAGGAGAAGTTTTTGGAAGATTCCATGAGCATCCACTTAGCAAACTGTCTCTGACATTTGTCCATCCTTGCTCATTGCACCCTACAGAAGGACTCTTCAGTATGCATTGCACCTGGCTATTGTAGAAGTTAGTATGCATCGCACCCTGACTGTGGAGCAGTCAATATGGTCGAGTTTTGGCCAGTTCTGAGTGGTTTTTCAGGTGGAACTTTTGGGGAATGATGTAATCAGTTGACCATGATCCTTTAGGGTATGAAACAACACTTTTATGGGTTAAAGAGCCCTTGGTTTATTGACATATAATATTGGGGTTGCAGTGCCCAAATATGTCTATAACAATTGCCCCCTAAAGCATGAAGCCGTAAATCTTTTGATGTCGGGCGAAATGCTTTATCATGAGGATCTGAGGTATTCGAACTGGAAGGTGACCTGTATAAGATAAAACACAATACATCATCATCATATTATTTTCATGGTCTATCTAAGGTAGGCATTCCCATGCTCAGCTCTATAAATTCATTTTCATGTACATAGAACAAATAATTGTTTGCAGTCACAGACTGGTACTTCATACGAAGGGTCATCTTCCCTGGCTTAGATGACTATCTGTGCAACTTATGTGTACATTTTATGTCTTTATATCACTGAATATATCACAGCCTGGATGGATGAAACTAGATCTGGGGTCTTCAAACTCATTCAATCTTCGCTCGATGTGCAAGTCGATCCATGTGAAAAGATGTCCTGAAGTCGAACATGGAAAGACATCGACTGATTACCAGCCAATAATGTAAGTTGTTAACAGGCGCGAGAGGAGTCACTGATAATGATAATGACCCTCAAGGTACTACAGTACAATTCACATGGTGTGAATGTATGATCCAATTTTGAACACCACGCAAAATCTTTCGGTCGAAGGCCATTAATGTAAACCTGTCACTGGAGGTGAGAAACTTGCCATTAAGGTATGAAAGCTTCAAAGTACTGAAAGGGTTGTTTCTAAGTCAACTTCTTGGATAATGAGCTGATGTCAACAAGAAGCAACCCATCGTAGGAGGGCCTCAATGTATCCCACATCTATGACACGAAATGAAGCAAATGATTTTCTGGAGGTGAAAACGATCGACGACGCAAGGTTCACGAATGGCGGTCATGAGAAATGGAGGTTGAAGGTATTGTAGTGGATGAGGCATTGACTGGATGGTGAATTCTCTAAATGACTTCTCTTGAACATATCAACGACACTGAGATGGATTGGTAGTGTTAACCCCAAAAGATGGATGGTATGGAGGACCAATGGTGATATGACCAGTGAACGGAATAACCCAACCTGACTCAATCATGGTGATGGAGCGAAACTGTCATGTTCAAGAGCGACCTGCTACCATAAACTTCTTCAAGTTTTCTTCCATTTTTCCCCAGTCATTACTGACCAGTACCTCTTTATTTTTGTCAATCTTGAGGAGGATAACATATGCTTGTTCTATAATTTCCCCTTCGGGCAAACCTGTCGCTATGTTTTAGCGAGTCTAGTGACAGTGAAACTCGTTCTTGTCTAGGTGGACAAAGTTTTCGCTATTGTTTTAGCAAATTTAACAACAAAGACAACTCAGTCCTTTTCATGTTTAAAGAGTTTGAAAAGGGACGAAAAGAAAAATCCAATAGTTCTTTTTTGTAGCATAATCCCTTAAGTCTGAAAAAGATTAAAATAATACAAAAAGGGATGACTTTTCCAATCACTTTAGCGAGCCAGAAAAGACAAGCACTCGAACTTTTTCATGAGATAATCCCTCAGGTCTAAAAAGTTTAAAATATACAGGAGGGATGGCGCTTCCAATCACTTTAGCAAGCTGGAGAGGACAATTGCTTGACAATCTTTTCATATTTAACGAGTCTGAAAAGGGTTTTAAAGTGGACTCATTTTTTAGGAACGAGTGGTACCAAGGTAGCAACTGGTTTTGGGTAATCTTGGAACTTTTCAAAACATGGTGATGTGAAGAGGGTGGCTAACAAGACCACTCATTGCAGTTGTTCCTCAAAACGGTAAACAATCAAGTGGAAGTGTGGTTAGCCAAATAGATGGAGGTGATGGAGGAAACACAACCAAGGTTCAATAGGGCTGATATAATTGCGATCACAAGAGTTATTTACCGAAGGTGGGTTCATTTTTTAACAAGCTTGAACTCTAGGGGAACATATGCTCAGTGGTAGATCTATTTTTTAACGAGCTTGAACCATACGATAACATTGCTCATTTGGCAAGTTCATTTTTTTTTAACGAGCTTGAACCTTGTGGAAACATTGCTCATTTAGCAGGTTCATTTTTTAATGAGCTTGAATCTTGCGGAAACATTGCTCATTTGCAGTCAAAGATGTCCCTCATTGGTAGGTTCATTCTTTAGTGAGCTTGAACTCTATGATAACATATGCTTAGCTGGTAGGTTCATTTTTTAGCGTGCTTGAACCTTGCAGAAACATTGCTCATTGCATTTCTTATGTAGGCTAGAAACGACCAAACTAAAAAGCTAAAAAAACTAGAAAAACTAGAACTACTGAGGTTAGGTAGGATGGTTTTTTCAGCAGTTTAGACAAGACACTTCCTTTGCTTCGTCCATAGCAAAGACAAAGGTGAATGGTGGATCAAACCAATGACCTAACCTAAGAAGTTGAAATACTAGAAAACTAAAGAGCTAAAAAGCTAAAAAGCTAAAAAATGAAATTGGTCTTTTTTTGCTAGCATAAAAAGGTTTGCATGCCCCCAAGCATCGAGAAAAGGAGAGTCTATGGTAACGATATGGGAATCAATGTGGTTAAGCAGGATTGTTTTTGTCAGTGGTTAGACAAAAACACTTCCTTGGCTTTGTCTTCCAATTAGACAAAGGTGAGTGGTGTGTCAGACCAATCACTTAACTTACAAGGAAATTCATACGGTAGGATGGTTTCGTCAGTGGTTGCACAAAACACTTCCTTGGCTTTGTCCACAGAGTGGAAAAAAGTGAATGGTGTGGGATGGTACTTTCAATCACATAACCTACAGGGAAACCTATCTTTTCAACTAGGTTCATCCTCAAAATTGACAAGGGTGAATGCCCCCTAAGCTTTGTTTCATTCACCAGACTACTCGCGGTAATTAGGTGGATGAAATGAAGGTTGAAGAGACACCATTGATGCAAAAAGACCATTTAGGGATGATGGTTGACTTGGAGCTATGTTTGAACTGGGAAATGAAAGCTGGTCAATAAGCTAGACAATTTTACCTTCATGTGGAAAACACATCAGTTGAAAGAGTGTTGAAACAATAGCTTCCATGTTGTAAATATAGTCACATCCGAGGAGTAGATTGTAATCTAACGGTCCTTGGACTACCATCACGTTCAAGTGAATGGTTTTCCTTCTCAAAGTTATCGACAACTTGGGAAGGATCCCTAACGGTCGAGTGGTTCCTTTGTTAAAGCCTGACAAATTCTGTGTAACAGGCATAAGTGATGGCGAACCAAGTGCTTTCCAAGTAGTTGAGGAAATGATACTCACTAAATCCCCTTCATCTATGATAGTGCCAGATACGATCATTTTGTAAACTTGTACTATGATCCGAAATGGTACATTAGAAGGAAGGTGGGATCTTTCTAGTCGATTCCAATCAAAGGATGTGACTAGACTGCTTGGAGGGGGTACCAAATAAACAGTTGAATGAACTCCTTGAGTGGCGGGAACTGGGGGATTCTCTTCCTGTTGTGAAGGAACGAGTGGATTGCCCCCAAGTTTATCGGACTCTGAAGTAACAACAAGAATTTGAACAGTATCGTTCTCACTCTCTTTGGGAATGGTATCATCTGAAGGTGGACCTTCTGAAGGCAAAACTGGGTCAACTTCCATTTCAACTTGTTGACTTTGGTCTGATATGGACTCAAAAGATTCACTTTCAACGATAGGTGTTTCGACCAATGGTTCAGTTAAGTCAGTTGGATTTTCAACTAGTAAAGGACCAGGGGAGAGTTTCTTGTATCCAGGTGGAAGTCGTTGCGGTGAAGCAGGACGGTTATCCAAGACACTTTTGGCTTCATCCAAAAAAGGACAATGGTGAAGGTGATGGTCTCCTTCACATAATCCACATGGAATTTTGACCTTTCCTTTCTGTCCATGAACTTCATTTTCACTAGTTGATGGTGTGATGTCAACATGATCACCAGAGGTTGATAACACCGGACGGTATGAGCAGGGAGACCATTCTCTCAAGATCCGCGGAAGGTAGGGACAATCTTGATGAAAATTGTTTCCTATGCAAATTACACAAGGAAATCTAGGAGATTTAGTGTGTGGATTTTCACCAGATGATTCATGGTTTCCCCCTTACTTAATTGACTTCTTCTTCTTCTTCTACTTCCCTTTCTTCTTCTTCTTAGTCACCTGGTTACTAGCATCAATATTTTCACCAAGCAAAGAGGAAGAAGGGGAGGGAGAAATAAACAAAGAAGAAGGTGAAGGGTCAACTTTAGTATCAACTGGTTCTGATTCGATTGCTGAGGAATTATGATATTTTGAACGATAGAGGTTGAGAATAGCCATACCGACAGACCAATTGTGATTCCTGGAAGGGACAATGTGGCCATATACGGAGCACCAATATTTTCCCAAGAAGAAAATGGACTAGGATTCCCCTCAAGAGGGATTCCATGATTGGTGGACTCCATTATCTCAACCTAAGACCAACGAAGGCAAAGGGATGTTATTCCGAATTTAATAAATTTTAATGATGCTTTGACACAACTTTTTCTTTTTCAATTTTTAAGAGTTGAGAAAAAGCTAAAGATGACTCTAGTCCCCTTCGATTTTTAATGATCCTGAAGTGACAAGTGCTTAGATGGACCTCTTCTTTTAAGGAGTCGAAAAGGAATGAAAGTGACTACTCTGGAGATCTAGACAGAGGGATTACCAAACCAATCACAAAACTTCAAAATACGCCTTGGTGATAAATTATAGAGAAATTACCAAGGATTTATGTACGATAGTCAATCTTCCCAAATGTTGTGTTTAGTGCATTACGATCGATAGGGCAGCAAACACGGCTTCCTATGGGTAAAGGATATAAGCCTATTGTGGTCTCCCAATATATACTCGATGGTACGGGGAGCACAAGTCCATGCCAGCACTTGTCGTATCAAAGAGGAGGAATCACCCAACCTTCGATGAAAACAATAGTTACTAGATTTTATGATGTCGGAAAACGTCTCTAGCCTAGACCTCTAGATGTGTTGCGTTAGGTTCCAAAGAATTGTTAAGTTCATTGAAATCTACTTTAGAGTTGATCTTTCTTAGAATTTTTTCTTTCAAGGTTCACCGTGTGATGTAGATGTAAAATTCCTAAATATGCAATCTAAAATGATAAACAATCGTTGTTTATTTTTAGCAATGAAAATCCTAGCTACTAAGGAAAGAAGATTACGATTCTTTCAAACAAAGAGCAAAGAGCACACACTAAATGCACTTTTCCTAAATCATTTTTTGCACACAGTGTAAATGCAAATGCAAATTCATGTATTCTTTTTCGTTCCCTTTAATGTGAAAAAATGCCAAAAAGGAAAACTAAGTATAGATCTGAAATATTTTCTTCAAAGCAACACTTCGACAATTTCTCTTCAAAATGAAAGGAAGACTAAATGACACTTTTCGATTTCAAAAAGAGAATGCTTTCAACACTTCAAAATATCAAAAAATCAAATCAAATACATGACAAAAAGTTCAATCGACTATCCAAGGAAGGAAGTCTCAACGACACTTCCCTTTTTGATATAAAACAATAGTTACGACACTTTTTTTTGCATCAAAACGATAGTTTGATTTAAGAAACTTTTCGACAAAGGATTGCAAACGATGGAGAAATACATAAAAACTTTTGTTAATCCTCACCAATGGAGGCTGAACTATGTAAACCAAGGAGGCTTCAACAATGAGATTTTGTTCATAAGCAGCAAAACAATTGAACAGAGCTGAAAACAAGGACAAAAAACCCAAATTTCAAGGAAAGAAATAGGACTACTCAGTCATCACACCTGTGCTTCATAGAAATAGGGATGCATCTCACTTGCTACACTCAGGAAGTACGATGCATACTAGCTTCTAGTGATAGACAATGCGATGGGCCAGGGAGCGCAACTGAGGTGGGTTTTGGCTCAAATTTGCAGCCAAATTCAGTGAGTTAAGCTGTGCTATTATGGATAGTAAAGAACAAAGTAGAGGGGTACGATCTTGGAAGGTTATTGAGCTACCAACAGGGCATCTAGAATTCTTGTAAGTCAGATGTTCAAATCATAAAATAAACCGAAGATTGACTGAAGCAACATCCATCTACTTTGCAATTGCAGAGCAAGAGCAGTTCGAAGGCTATCTCACTAACTTAAGGCTCCATCTATATTTTATAAAAAAACAAACTATTCGATCCCCAGTGGAGTCGCCATTTTGTTTCTAGGAAAACTAGTGTCTTTTCGATGTGCTAGTCCCACTAGGATTGGTAGCTATCCTAGAAACAAACAATCAAAGCAATTTGTGATTTCCTTTATGTATGATAGATAAGAGAGGAGCAAAGGGACCAACCTGGATCTTCTGCTTGACTCCTTACTTTATTTCTCTCTCCCTTGATAGATCTTGCACCTCTTCTCCCACTTATCCCACTTAATGAATACCTATAGAGACAAAGTGACAAAACACCATCAAAGCATCTCGATCTATTATATCATAAACAATGCAGAATCATAAATACATTGATCATACAATGGCATTCACAAATACACGATTTCATGGAGGAAAACTCAAAGAACTTTATTAATAGTAGAAGGGAGAATTACAACCTAGCTGTCTAATCCAGCATCATCCTCCCAACATCAAAACCCTCTTCACCTCATGAAAATCAAGATCATCGAACAAGAAAATGCCTTTTCTCAAAGACAAACTATCAACACTTCCTTACAAATTACCAAATTCTAGCCTCTAGATATTTCAGATGAGGGATCTATTTATAGATGTCTGCAAGGGTGTGAGTCATCTCTGGGTTTTTGATTAGTGTCATTCCACTTGTTGTTCTTGGTTCCACTTGGAGATTTCTTGGATCTCTTACTCATCACTGGGCGAATTTAGAGAGGCAAGTGTCATAGGAGAAGTTTTTGGAAGATTCCATGAGCATCCACTTAGCAAATTGTCTCTGACATTTGTCCATCCTATTCTGTATGCATTACACTTGGCTAGTGTAGAAGTTAGTATGCATCGCACCCTAACTGTGGAGCAGTCAGTATGGTCCAGTTTTGGCCAGTTCTAAGTGGTTTTTCAGGTGGAACTTTTGGGGAATGATGTAATTAGTTGACCATGATCCTTTAGGGTATGAAACAACACTTTTAGGGGTTAAAGAGCCCTTGGTTTATTGACATATAAGATTGGGGTTGCAGTGCCCAAATATGTCTATAACACTAAGACCGATAACTTTGGGTTGAATCTTCCTGGTAACGTTCTAAGAATCTTTCATATAACAGACTTCTTGTCAACATGCTCTCCCAATCCTTCCAGAGTGTTGGTTATTTCATCAACGTGTTGGAAGTATGTAACAATGTTGTCATCTTATTCATTCTGAGTTGCTCAAATTTTGCTCTATAGATTTGAAGCTTTGCTTCTTTGAAATTTGAGTCACCTGCATATATATTCTCAAGCTTGTCGCATACATTTTTGGCGGTTTTATAGCCCAACAGCTTATGATAAGCAGATTCAGTAAGTCCACTTATAATAATATTATTTGCCTTTGTATCATTTACCAAATTCTTCTTACCTTGTTCATCTGCGGTTGGTGTAAAGCCATTTTGAACAGTGTCCCATACTTGGTAACCTTCCGCCAAGAGATATACCTCCATTCTTCCATTCCAGAGTGCATAATTATTTTCATTGAATAGAGGTACACCATTCTTGGTATACTCTATGATCTCCTTCCAGTTGTTAAACTGCTATTGAAGGAACCAAGCTCTGATACCAATTGTTGGAAAATACTGAGGGGGGGGGGTGGCGGAGGGGCGGCGGGGGGGGGGGGGGGTGAATCAGTATTCCTTAGCAATTATCACTTTTAAATATTTTCAGAGCATTAGTTAATCTTCAATCATTAATGTTTATGCAGTAACAATAGTGAATAAAATAACACATGAGGCATAAAAAAATTAGGTGGAAAACCCCCTCCGGGTCAAAAACCATTGAATTCTTTTCTAATAATTATTTAATCTTCAACTCCAATTGAAAAGAAAGCTCCAACTTCATAGAATCTAGAAAAACATTCTTCTCCAGCTCCCATTGGATGGATGCTCCAATACCCAAGATTCTTCAGTAGTTAACTGAACGAATGCCCCAACACCCAATGAGATACAACTCACCCTAGCACCACCTTACCACCCTGTATAAGAATAAAAGAAGAATGGACTCCCGTACCAGGGAAAATGGTCCACTTTACAATGATATAGAATGATGTAGAAGAAGAAGACACACTAGACCATAACCCCAACTATGACACAAACACCTAATGATGATCCTAGACCTCCTGACACTGCCTCTTCAACTCTTGGTAGATAGACACTTGTACAACTTTTACAAAGATTCTTTTACAATGACTCTGTACAATGATACTTTTACAATGTTTGTATGCAGTGTTTCCCACTTGAATACTTCATGTGGTGAACTTCTTGCTGTTTTTTTGCACCTCAATTGCTGCTCTTGTCATGATACCCTTTCTCATTCTTCAAAACATTATATTATGCATTGAGTCTTCTATTGATGAATATATAATACTTGCAAAAAGTCTTCAAGGAAATACCCATTACATGATAATAGCAAAACTTACCTCATCCTGTAGAGCATATGTCAATGCTAAACAAAAAAACACATTATAATACAAAGAACCTAATGAAATTAAGAGATGAACATGCATATATAGAAGATACTTACCTGTAGCTTACCTTTTCTGCATCATTTTGCTGCACCTTGCTCTTTGCTGCCCTAGAAAGTCTGGTCCTTTGCACCACTTGACAACACTTGATCTAGTTTTTCTTGCCTTCTAGGAGAACGATATTTAATCTGATGTATCTCTACAATTTCATATCCCCAACATGTGATCTTTGGTCCTGTAGAAGCCCTCTGAATCTTCTTTCCAATGCCACAACTCTGACCCAATTTGGACTCTTCAAGGCAAAGTTATGCCCAATCTCTCACAATGACCTAATTATGGACTAGTTCAGTAGAGTGAACTTCGATGACGTGATACGTGTCACTGTTTCCTCCTTCGGCTCTAAAATTGATCATAGAAAACTACAGTTTTGCACTATCGGCTACTTTTTACAGAATTCCAATCCTTTTCTCTTAGAGAGTTATGACAATGTTCCCAAGGTCACTTCTTTGAGATGAAATTCGGCAGCTTGCAAAAACCCTAACTTCCACATATCATATCTCCTAAGATATAGTGAACCAAGATTTGAAATTTGGTCACGACGTTCATCAAGATTGTGAATCAAATGGGTTTTAATTTCAAAATCTAATAGTTCGCAAAAATGAAGTTATAGCGAAAATTCCACGATCGCTACCTTTGGAGGATATATGAGATTTCTTTTTATAGAGTTGAGAAGGGCTTTTGTAGAGAATGTTGGAGGGATTTTAGGAGCTTAAAAAATTATTAATTAATGACTAGTCAATGACCAAAACCAATTATGAGTGCCATGCCACAACCCCATATGGTTTGAGCCCACTAACTGGGGTCACTAACTTCAAACATGAATATCTCTCAAACCGTGAAGAATTACTTGGTGTTCCATATATCAACGGAAGCATATCGACGAGTAGAATCTATCTAGAAGATCCTTGACTCAAAATAGAGTAAGTTTTCAAGTCAAAGTTCCATTGCAAGATCAGGGTAGCCCCTGGTGCTGCTTGGGTTGACATTAATGACAATACCAGATCATCTTTAGATCAATAGGTTTCACACCTAAAGTTAAACACCTTAGGGTTTTTGGTTCTGTGTGTTATGCCTTAATTCCAAAAGAAAAACGAACTAAGATTGACTCATGAAGTTTGAAATGCACAATGATTGGATATTCAGATGAGAAGAAAGTGTACAAGCTTCTATCAAATGGGATATTTATTGTCAGTAGAGTTGTAATTTTGTATGAAACTAAGAGTAAGAGTGTTGAAGAAATAGAAAATCTTCTTCAAAAATTGGAAACAAAAGGAGATAAAAGGAAATGAAATATTCAAAGTCAACCAAATTCACAAAATTGGCATGAACTTGATTTTCCTTCCTTTGAAGATGATTCATCTAGTCCATTTACTTCACCAACATCGTCTGGGTCTTTTGGCTGTTCATCATAATCTCCTAGTAGCAGTAGTTCTTCTGACAGTTATTCTCTGCCCCCAGAATCTACGGTTGATCATCATACATATGTTTACATCAATCCCCTTTATAATGATGGTGACTTTTCAGAATCTCAAATAAGTGAACATCAATTGCCAAAATGGGTTGTTCAACTTTTGAAAGATGTAAGACCTGATGAGAAAAATAAAATAGGAACAATGAGGTCAAACAGAAATGAAGGAAATTTTGCCTTGATAATAAATGATTTTACTGAGGCTTCCACATACAAAGAGGCAATAAAACATAAATAATGGAAAAGGGCTATGACCGTTGAAGAATGTAAGGTATTTCTAGACAAAAACACTTGGAAACTTGTTGATTGTCCTCAAAATGTTAAACCCATCGGATGTAAATGGGTTTAGATAATTAAGTACAAGAAAAATGGAGACATCGAAAACTACAAAGAAAGACTTGTTGCTAAGGGTTTTGTGGAGTAGGAAGGGATTGATTATGAGGAAACCTTTGCTCCTATAGCTAAATGAAACACCATTCGCTTAATACTTGCATTAGTAGCTCAGAAAGGATGGAAAGTTCATCAAATGGATGTTAAAAGTGCTTTCCTCAATGGATATTTATATTAAGATGTGTATATGAAACAACCACCAGGTTTTGAGATTGAAGGACAAGAACATAAAGTTTGCAAATTGATCAAGGCTCTTTATGGCTTAAAGCAATCTCCATGAGCTTGGTATGCCAAAATGGATGAATACCTTCAAAAGGCTGGCTTTCAATAAAGTGAATCTGATGACACTTTGTATGTATGCCAATAGGGTAAAAATCCAATGATTCTTATTGTATGTAGATTATTTTATCATTACTAGCAACAATGATGCTCATATTGAACAAGTGAAAAAGGAGTTACATGCAGATTTTAAGATGACAGGTTTGGGACTACTTCACTACTATCACGGAGTTGAAGTATTCCAACCTCCACATCATATTTTCATTTCTCTGAGTAAGTATGCAACAAAAGTTATTCAGTGATTTGGAATGAGTATTGCAAGCCTGTTCTTATCCCCATGGAACAAAACTTGAAACTTTCAAAATTTGAAGGGGGGAAATGGTGGATAGCACTACTTATAGATAGTTGATTGGCAGCCTGATTTATCTGACAACCACTCGACCAGATCTTTCTTATGTAGTCAATATTCTTTCACACTTTATGCAGGAACCACACAATAGCCACTATAATGTGGCCAAAAGGGTTCTTCGATATATCCAAGGAACAAAATATTTTGGTCTTCTTTACAAAAAGACTAAAAACTTTGTACTTGGTGGATTTTCAGATGTCGACTTTGCTGGAAGTATTGATGATTGAGCATCAACCTCAGGTTACTTAATGAAAGTGGGGTCAACTGCAGTATCTTGGAGTTGCAAGAAACAAGCTATAGTGGCCACTTCTTCAGTTGAAGCCAAATACATATTAGCATGGGAAGCAACATGTGAAATTGTTTGGTTGTGCATAATTTTGCAGGACTTTGGCATTCCTCAAGTAGAAGCTACATTGTTATTCATCGATAGCCAGTCATCCATAAAGCTTGCCAAGAACCTAATTTTTCATTCCAAAACAAAGCATGTGGACACCAAGTGTCATCACATCATCTCGCTCATTGCCAAGGACGTCATCAAGCCAATTTATTGTCCTTCAGAAGATCAAGTCTCTGATATTTTCACAAAATCACCTGGCAGGATTAAATTTACTAAGCTCACAGATGAACTTGGTATATGTTGTAATGTATATTTGGATCATAAGGGGGAATGGTAGATGATCCAAAATACATAATTCATAGTTCACAAATTTAGGATAGAATATTTATTTATTTAGAATATTTAATTATTTATTGGAGAAACTTTAGAAATAGAAATTGTTGTAAAAGATATGACATCTAGAAAGATGTTGTTTCTTAGGCTCCAATTTAGGAGTATAGTTATTTGTTTGTTAGAATTGCATTTTTTGTAAAAGGACACTTGTTAATTTAATAAGTGATCCATAACTAGAATAGTTTAGAACATTGAGCTTATATATAGCTCATTCTCCTTATTGCAAGAGAGTTGGACTGTGTGTAAATTCTTGCAATCAGGAGAATGAGCTATATATAAGCTCAATGTCCTAACCTATTCTAGTTATGGATCACTTATTAAATTAACAAGCATCCATTTACAATAAATGAAATTCTAATAAACTACTAACTATACTCCTAAATTGGAGCCTAAGAAACGACATCTTTCTAGATGTCATATCTTTTACAACAATTTCTATTTCTAAAGTTTCTCCAATAAATAATTAAATATTCTATCCTAACTTTGTGAACTATGAATTATGTATTTTGGATCATCTAACAAGGTAGTCAAATCCTAGTACTCCATGAACCTTGATCTTCCTTCAAGTTGTTAAATTGATCCTGAATGACACTGGTTCTGATACCATGTTAAAAAAAATGGAAACTATGACACTACTAAGAGGGGCGGTGAATCAATAGTGTGGCAAAATTATAGAATTCTTCACAAACACTTTTCAATCACTTCAACCATTATTCATGGATCAATAACAAAACTCAATCATATAAAACATAACATCATAAAAATCAAGCACTTGAGAAACATATACACAAGATACCAATATTCCTTTTATTACAAGCTTCAACCTGATTACATCAATGCCCCACAAGCTACTACTAGTAGGTTTATCAGTTGCTACTGAAAGGAACTTCTATCCATGCTCGTATTTCAGCTACCACTAAAAGGGACTTCTTCCCGTGCTCATTTATTGGTACTCAATTGAAGGGATTATCTCCTATACCCATTTATCAGTCTCTGTTGAAAGGGATTATTTTCCCTGAACATTTTCTAGCACCCACTAGAAGGATCTACTACCACTTGCTAGCCCTGTTCATCCATCTTTCATCCATTTTCAAACTTATATCAATAGGCCTTCTCTACTTTCAAAATAATTTAATTCCTCAATCATCAACACCTTCAGCAATCTCTGATTACTAATAAAATTACCTTTAACAATCTCTTAGTACTGATACAAAATACCAATAATATCACCTTTAGTAATTTCTGATTACTGAACAAATCACACACCAGCAACACCAACATCAATCACCAACGCACTTCTTTGCATATTAAAAAAAACTTTTTAGATACCAATATTTTTCTTTAATTCACCTTTGATGCACACACAAACTGTTATGCATCATGTTGCACCAACAACCTCTAATCCACACACTCTACTCTACCACCACACATAACTCTAGTACTCAAGTTCTGCTTATAAATATTTCTAGAATAATATTTTCGAATTTGACTTTAAGTATCTTTTTCTTCAAATATTTTCATAAGTCTCTAATTTTTCCCTTTTTCTATTCATTTTTGTCCTCTGACTATGCTCTTAACTTCTCAAACTTTGATTTACAATTTTGGACTCAATTTCTAAGTTAAACTAATGATTTTAGCAATTATGTCCTTTTAATAGGTTTTAATAGTTCTTCTTCTATTTTTGTCTGCAGTTAACTTTGGCTTAACTACTAAATTAACTGCAAAACTGACAGTTCTACTGAATTTGAGCTAAAGCCCCTTTCTCTATATCCATTTTCCTATTTTCTGCCATAATACCAAGTCTCAGGCGACCATTGGCCAAGGTTTTTAGGCACTTCGCCTGTTTAAGCCCTTCGCAGGGAAAAATCCTTTGTTAATTTCTCTATGCCATTGGTTTCATTTCTACGTGAAATGACAAAATATCAAGTTCTTAGTTGCCTTAAGAGTCTTCGTGACTTATTAGCCAAACATTTTGGCACTAAGCCCTTTATGCCCTGTGTGGAATTTTTTTCTTCATTTTTGGATTTGTGCCATTCGTATTGTTTCTACATGAAACTACCAAAGGTTAGGTATTGGCGCTACTGTTGGAGCTCCCGAGCCTGATGCTTTTATCATGTGTCTCTTGTTATTCAAACATGCCCTTAGTCTATTTCTACACGAAATGATTGAGGGTCGAGGCTTATCTTATAGCCCCATTGATCCCAACACATACCTTTGTACCCTCTTTATAAATCATCGAGATCTATCTGCCAGGTTGACGTGTTCCGTGGGGACTGCCATGTTTTCTTTGATTGGTTCCACCTGCATTTTATGTCAATCATCCATGTCTTGATGACCATTGGACACACTTCTGATTTGCTTTGTTAACAAAACCTCTCAAGTTCTATATTGTATGATGAGTTTCGCAGGTGGGGTCCTCTTGCTGCAACAAGATCCAATAAAAAAAACTATCCAGGATGAGTCGATCGCCTCATCATCCAGACGCCTCTTGCTCGGCCCATCCCTTCTACACACTATTAACAACCCATCGAGTATTGTCAAGTGTTATGATGTCATTTTGATGTCACTTGTGCCACATGTCTACCAATTATTGGTGACACGTGTCACCCAAAAATGGGCCTTTTGAGTGCTCGAGAATGATAAATATGACTGCCATGTGTCATCCTCTGATTGGTTAGTGTTGATGTCATCATCCTGCACTGTCTAGGCCAATCGCATGTTGCCACTTGTCTTGCTAGTGGAGAGAGAAAGGGCCCTACGACCCTTGGTTTTTCACTGATTTCCTTTGTTAATATTTTTATCAAATGCCACCGGGTTCAAGTCATTTCCTTTTTTTTCATTTTGGGCATGCGCTCCATTGCTCTACCTCCTTTTTATACCTCCAGGATTTCTTTTCTAGGCTCACGCTCAGTGAGTTGAGTTGTTGGAGTGGGGGCCTAATGCTTTCACTTTTTACACCCTTTGCAATCCTCTGAGGTGCACCCACTGGGGTAAGTCCACTTGGCCAAGCTGCAGTGTGGGCTCCACCTATGCCCAAAGGAGATGCTTCCCATTGTTGCACTATCTGCCACATCTTAATGTTCCTCTGTTTGTATGCCCTACTCACCTTTCCACTGGGTTTGGATGTTTTTCCAAACTTAGCTACACACCAAAGGCTCACCCAAACTCATTCTAACTTTGTTAGTTTGACTTGTAGGTCCATAAATTTGACTGGCTCTAACTTTTGATCGAGGAGGCCATTTTCAGACTTCCACATACCACTATAAATCTCTTTCAGATCTCTTCTCATCTAAGTTGGTTTCACCTTCATCTGAGATGATTTACTCTCCAAGAATCTAACTCCAAATTCTCTGCACCATTCTCATCCATAACAATCTTATGACTAATCCTTTTCCATGCTTTTCCTTTTCCATATTTTCCATTTCCATTGCCTTTTCCTTTGTAGTTTCCATGCTTTCCTTCTCCAACAATCTTTTCCATGGCCTTTGATTTTTCTAACAATGTTTTCCTTTGTCGTCAATGAGAACATGTTTACCAATGCATTTTCCTTTTTTAATATTTTTCATTGCCTTTTCCTTTTCCATCAATGACAACATATTTCCAACACATATGAGGTGAGAAGTGTTCCTACTAGGAAGATCCATAAACCAATATATCATTGATCTGGGATCCTTCAAACATCAGAATTATCCAATATCTTTTACTTCTATGATGTTGTTAGAATTTCATTTAAAAGAGCATAAAGAACCACATGTGCATGCTTAAACAAGAGGAAACATGACAATGATCAAAAAATCATGAACACGACACATTTGATAATGGAGTTCACCCAGTGTGGGTTACGTCTCTGGGCCCGATGTCAAGATGGTGGAGGTCGCTTCATATAATGCTGGAAATGATGATGATGTATGATGTACATGGAGGAATCTTTGTCATAACCAGGTCATATGCCCTCAACAAGAGTGTCTTGTCTCTCCACGATACATTCTCCCTATAGGAAATCTCACTTAAAATGGGCTTCCTTCAACATGACAAACTAATACAATCTCACATAATGTGGCAGTGAGTATCCCCTCAACATAGTTACACAGGGATCTCAGCAACAATACATAGCATGAAAAGTTAATGACATCTCACATAATGTGGCAATAATGATCCCTCGACATAGTATCAAATAGGGATATCCAGAAATACATCATCTCAGCAATAATGAAATGAAACATAACATGACTGCTTCATGTACCTTCACTTCTGAAGATGGCCGAAAAATGAAAGGATTAGCTGTTGAAACTAACTACAACACTAAATTTATGACATCGAGTAGTGTAAAATCTATTGTCAGCTCATCCAACTCTAACACTGTCAAATTCTAGGCATTCGGGAATCTTTTAGATTCCCCTTGATTCTCCAAAGATTCTATTCCATGGGTTGACTAGAGATCTTCTGCTCAAATGGAAAATCTGGTATCACCATTGTGATTCTTGTGACATTATGAGACTTTTGAGTATAAGTTGGCTACATTTTGACTCTAGAAAATTTCAGCGTCCTAGGGAATCTAAAGATTCCTCAAGATCCTTCAAAGATTTTGTTCCATTGGGCACCTGCAAATCTATTTCTCATATGGCAGATCTGACTTCACCATCATGCTCCCTGCGAAAATCTGAGAAAAGTCACTGTAAACTTGATAACATTATGATAAAATGAATTTTTACCTCCTAAAGAATCTTTTAGATTCCTCTCTGCATCAAGGAATATTCTCTGAAAATTGTCTCAAAAAAAGCGCCATCATGGTTCCACCTTGGCACTACAAATCATGGTTCCACAAAATCACAGTTTCGTTGGCTGGTGGTTCCACAGTGCCCTCCTCAAATATGTTGGGTGCTCTTCCATTCGATTCTCCCTTTGCCTTGGTCGAATTAGGCTACGTTCAAATATAAAAACATCGGAAAATTTAACAACGATGAATCATTGACTCAATGGTTAAGTTGGATAGTTCTTTAAGAAGGAGTGGGTGGATCAAATCCCTCCCCTTCCAAAATTGGAGTATAATTATTTTTTTATACCCTGGCCATTACATGCCATTCACGATAACAATGAATGTTGAACAATTTGATTCGGTGGTCAGTTATGGTTCCACCAACTTTTAAAATGATTATGGTCGATGGTTCTATGGTTACATTAACCATATGCCACTTATTATGACATATATATATATATATATATATATATATATATATATGTATGTATGTATATATGTATATATATATATATATGTTGGCATTATGGCACAAGTTTGGAGCTATGGCTTAGGTGTTGATCTTGTTGGCAACTCATTTTGGTGATAGATCTCAGTACAAGCTCTCAGAATGAAGAAAAAGATATATACGCAGGTTCACCTAGACTAAGGCGCATATACACATGGGTTAGACGTTACAAAGGCGTGTATGCATATACACGCACTTTCACGCAAGGAAAAGTGCGTATATGTTGGAGAACTTACCTTTGGTCTGTGGTAGTTAGTCCTTGGTATTTGAACCTATGGTTTTGGACCATGGTATCTCATAAGAAGTGTTGATCCCAAGTATTGGGTCCATGGTATTGTTTTATTATGGTTTTGGATCGTGGTATTGAGAAAGTCCTAAGACTATAAAAGGGAAGGAGATCATTTGGCAAAGGATCATCTGAATTAATTGAATATCTAATAAGTGCTAGATCTGAAATATTGGTGATTAGGGTTATGGTGCAGATCTGGATCTGAATGAAGGAGGAACCTTAGCGCAAAGAGAAGTGTTACAGGGAAAAGTGTCTATGCAGAACTGCTAATCCCACTAAGGTGTGGTAGCTACCTTAGAAACAAACAAAGTAAAGCTACTTTCATTTTTCCTTTATGAAATATAGATGAGAGAAGAACAAAGGAAACCAACCTCTATCTTGCGCTTGGCTCCTAGTTCGATTCCTCTCTCTTCTAATAGTCCTTTGCTACTTGCTTCCTTGTATGCCCAGCTTCACAGAGTACCTGTAGAATTAAAGTAGCATAACGCTATACAAGAACATGGATCTATAATCATAAACAACTTAGGATCAGATGTAAATTGACCATACAAATGCATAAAACATAAATGACACAAGAGTATGGAGGAAAACTTGAATAACTTTTATTGATAATCAAGAAAGAGCCAAGGGAGTTACAACCAGTTGTTCTGACCCAACATCATCCTCTCAGCAAGTAAGCCCTTCTTCAACTCATACAAAGCTTAGATCACCCAACACTATGATGTTGTCTCAAGAAACCAACAATAATTCCTTACAAGATGCAAAATTCCAGCCTCTGGATCTCTAGGATGAGGGATCCATATATAGATATCTGTAAGGGAGATGAGTCAGCTTGTGATTTGATTAGTGTCTTCCCTCTAATAGTTCTTGCTTCCACTTGGAGATTGATGATCTCTTACTCATCCTTGGTCGAATTCAGAGAGGCAAGTGTCACAGGAGAAGTTTCTGGAAGATTCCATGCCTCTCCACCTCGCGGATTGACACTGCCATTTGTCACTTCTCGCGCATCACACCCCATAGAAGGGCTTTTTGAAATGAAATGCACCCACAGAGTGTACTTAGGTGAGATGCAACGCACTTTGCCTATGGAGCAGGTGAAATGATCTTGTTTTGACCAGTTCTGAGTGGTTTTTCATGGAGAACTTTTGGGAGAAGTTGTAATCAGTTGACCTTGTTCCTTTAGGGGTTGGAACAACACTCTTAGGGACTTAGGAGACCTTGGTTTATGGACATTTTATGCTTGGGGTTGCAGTGCCCAAAAATGTCTATAACAGTTGCCCCCTAAAGCATGAGGTCGTTAATCTTTTTTGATGTCGGGTGAAATGCTTTATTATGAGGATCCGAAGTTCTTTAAGCTGGGAGGAGACCTGTAATAAGATACATTACAATACATTATCTTCATAATTTTTCATGATCTAGTTGAGGTGGGCATTCCCATGCTCAGCTTTATAAATTCATTTTCATGTACATAGGACAGACAATCGTCTGAGTGTAGATTGATGATTCTGGTAGAGCCATCATCCCTTTGATTGGATGATTATCTGTGCAGCAACGATGTACATTTGATGTCTTTATTTCCCTGAATATATATCGCAGCCCGGATGGATGAAACTAGATCTGGGGTCTTCAATCTCGTTTGATCTTCACTCGAAGTACAAGTCTATCCATGTGAGAGATGTTCTGGAGTCGAGCATGGAAAGACATTGCCTGATTACCAGCCAATGATGTAAGCTGTTAACAGGCACGAGAGGAATCACCGATAATGATAATGACCCTCAAGGTACTGCAGTACAATTCACGTGGTGTGAATAAAGGACTTGGCGTTGAACACCATGCAAAATCTTTCGGTCGTAGGTCATTGATGTAAACCTGTCGCCGGAAGTGAGAAACTTGCCATTGAGTCATGCAAGCTTCAAAGTACTGAACGGGGTGTTCCTAGATCGACTTCTTGGATAATGAGCTGATGTCGAAAAGAAGCAATCCGTCATAGGAGGGTCTTAATGAATCCCACATCAATGACACAGAACGGAGCAAATGATTTTAATGGAGGTGAAAACGATCTGGTGATATAAGGTTCAGGGTGGCGATCATGAAAGAATAGAACGTAAATGTATTGCAGCGGGTGAGACAGAGGTGAATTATCTGAATGACTTCTCTTGAACATATCGGCGACACTGACATGATGGATTGGTAGCATTAACCCCAAATGTGGATGGTGTGGTGGGACCATGGTGATGTGACTGGTGAATGAAACAACCCAACCCGACTTGGATGCAGAGTGAAAGTGTCATGTTCAAGAGTGACTTGCTACCAACAAAATTTCTTCAAGTTTTCTTCCCAATTTTTCCCCAGTCATTGCTGACCAGTACCTCTTTATTTTTGGCAAGCTTGAGGAGGATAACATATGCTTGTTCTATAATTTTCCCTTCAGGAAAACCCATCGCTATGTTTTAACGAGCCTAGCGATAGTGAAACTCATTCTTGTCTGCTATGGAAAAGTTTTTCGCTATTAGGTTTTAACGAGTTTAACGACAAAGATAACTCGGTCCCTTTCAATTTTAGAGAGTCTGAAAAGGGACGTAAAGGAAACTCCAAAATTCCTTTTTCGTCATCCAATCCATTAAGTCCGAAAAAGTATAAAACAATACAGAAGGGATGAATTTTCGATACTTTTAACGAGCCGAACAAAACAAGCGCTCGATCTTTTTGTGTAATAATCCCTCAGGTCCAAAAAGATTAAAATCTAAAGGAGGGATAGCACTTCCGCTCCCTTTAACGAGCTGGAGAGGCCAATGGCTCAGCAATATTTTCATATTTTACAAGTCAGTTGAAAAGAGCTTAAAGGAGACTCGTCTTTTGAGGAACGAGTGATAAAATTGGGTAGCAGCTGATTCCAGGTAAGGTTTGGAATTTTCCAATCACGGCAGTGTTACAAGGATGGCTAGTGGGATCACTCTTCGCAACTGTTCCTCAAAAGGGGTAAACAATCAAGTGGAGGTGAATGATCGGCCAATACAGAATGGAGGTGATGATGAGAACATGACCAAGGCTTTAAAGGCTGAAGTACTACATTCACGATGGTTATTTATCGGGAAATAGTTCATTTTTTAATGAGCTTAAACGCGGGGTGAAACATTTTCTCATGACTTATGTTTAATTTTTAACGAGCTTGAACTATGTGCTAAAACTGCTCGATAAATCCAGTCGTATAATAAGAATGTCTCATATATGAAAACGGTAATTTTTAGAGTTTTGCCCCACATCCTTTCTTTATGCAAGTTAGGAAACGACCAATCTAAAAAACAGATAAATCATCACTCTTCGCTTGCACACCAAAAGGTTTGCATGCCCCCAGCTATAAAACAGAGTTTCAAGGTCACCTTTCAAATCTCCAACAAAACATTTGTTTTATCAGGAAAGGTCTACCTCTTTCAGGTTACCGAAGATTGTTTTATTCACAGTGCAAACAAAACACTTCTTCGGCGATGTCTACCGAAATATACAAAGGTGAGACAATCCGCTCACATAAATTTGACGAGAGAATCTTATTCTAGTCTAACTCCCTCTTCCAATCACGGACGGGAGTACAGACCAGTCATATATCTCTCGCGGAAACCTACCCTATACCCAAAGTTTTCCTACCGAAGCAGACCAGGGTGCATGCCCCCTGGGTTTCAGTCATTTCCCCCAAATCACTCGTGCTCATCAGATGGATGGACTGGGGATTGATGAGACATTCCTTGTGTGAAAAAACCATTCAGGGATGGTATATGACTATTTGCTATGCGTGATCCGGGAAATGAAAGCTGTTCTATGAGCTTGAACACTCTTTGTTCGTGCGGAAAACACATTACTCTAAAGAGTGATGAGCCAATGGCTCCCATGCAATAAATATAGTCTCGTCCAAGGAGTAGATTATAATATAGGGGTCCTTGGACTACCATTACGTTCATGTGAACGGTTTTCCCTCTCAATGTTATGGGCACATTGGGAAGGATCCTGTTGGAGAGGTAAATCCCCTCTGCGGACAGAGGCGATCCCACTAGCCCAAAATGGGTCTAGCAAAAATCAATCACGCTATTATGCAAGTTCCTAGTTGTAAATCGAAAGTGGATAAGAAGAACCAACCTAGAATCCAATGCTATTGTCATAGATGAGTCGATATCTCCGTTCTCCAGCTCCGGCAGGTCACAATCCTAGCGATCTCCGCGTATGGACACCTGCACATGCAAAGAACGAAGCAAATACAAGCATAAAATCCACGATATACAACTATATATCAGTCAGAAAGGACATAAATCAAACATCATCATCATGAATAGTAAGATTGGAACCATAATAATAGTCGTTTATTAATGAACAAACAGAGAAAATTACAACCAATGCTCTGACGTTGAATCTCTCCTCTGGCTGGGCAAGCAGCTACATATGCCTTGCAATAGATCCTTCTCTCTCTCTTTACCTGTGGATACACAGTTCAGACTTCCGATAGCATAACCTCACTATAATCAATACTAGCACCAATACATCAGAACTCAAGAACTCCAGCACTTCGGAACTAGCTTGTCAAGTGCGTGAGGATGGGCTTTTATAGATGGAGAAGGGAAGAAGATACAATGCATCCAAACACTCATTGTGGATTGACATTATCCCCAAAAAGCTGTTGTGGATAGATGATGAGGATAGATGATGAGTCTCGACATCTTTAAAGCCAGCTTTATTCCAAAACGACTGATGACAATAAAAGGAAAAAACATCCGGCGCGTGTTTGTCAAAAATCTTTCCCAAATTTGGTTGGCGCGAGTGTTGTTCTAAGACAGAGCACCAATGGTCACACCCTCTTTTGAGGATCTCATTTATTGGCGCGGGTAAGACATTGTGGACCCGCGCTAATGGAAAAAGGGCACTTTTCAGGGATATTTTGCAGAAAGTGTCTTCAGGGAACATGAAGTACATACTCAGGGGAACATAATGCAAGTGTTTTTAGGTTATGTCACTGCTCACAGGTCCCGGAATGCGTCCTCCAACGTGCGGAAACAGGGGTAACAGGGACGGTGACCAATGGTGACAAATTACTGTGTAACAGATGGCCCCTAAAGCATGAGGCCCGAGAGAGAGAGAGGGGTGAAAATGCTTTACAAGAACACATGTAGCTGCTACCGAGAATCTGCATTGAGAGATACAACTGATAGCTCAAGTACATGATGTATGTGGTATGGTCACAGCCACCCATAAGAGAGTACATAATAATCTAGATCCATAGTATGGGCGCAACCATCTGGTTAGGATCAATGAATAGACTCAGGTATGGTCGTAGCCATCCTGTGATTGAGTCATGTATCACGCCTGGATTACAATAGGAAAATCCAGGGTCTTGCGCTCCATCTCGACCCGAACAAAAGTACAAGTTCAAACATGCGAATATATGAGCTGAAGTCGAACATGCATGAACATCGTCTAATTACCAGTCAATAATGGAAACTGTTAACAGACGTGAAAGGTACCACCAATAATGACAATGGTCCTCAAGGTACTATACGTACAATCTACGGCGTGCGAATTAGTGTTCTGATGTCAAACACCCGTTGTCGTGGCGGAAAAAGTCGTTTGTGCGGACACAACTGACCTCCCTAGGAGTCTAAACTCTCTAGCGACAAACAAGACAAAATGGAGTGATCTTTCTCTAAATATACCCTTTAAAACATGAAAACTACAAGTGTTTAGGCTTACCTTATTCCAAAACGCTGTTGTTGTAGTCCGTCCTTGCCGATCCGGATGAGCTTCTCCTTCACATCAATTCCTTATTCCAAAACGCTGTTGTTGTAGTCCGTCCTTGCCGATCTGGATGAGCTCCTCCTTCACATCAATTCCTGCAACCACAAACAATCAAACAATTACCAAGCACTTGCATTTCATATAATAAAACATATATTCAACATGCAGACCAAGGAACACATGAAATAAATCATTAACACAAGCTATTGAGAAAAATAAACCAGTTTGTATTAATAACGAAACAAAGAAACTCTTACAACCTGGCCTTGGTGTTGTGCAAGTTCCTCCCAGGGTCCATCAAGGGTTTTCCTCTACTTTGACAAAGCTCACCCACTTCCAAGTAGAATCAAGCAAAGACAATCTCTCCTCACAAGGTTCTAAATGGGAGTCCTAATTCCTGCAGCATTTACCCAAAGAAAATGTATAGCTTCAACCTCTCCTCCCTCTGGCTCAATGTCTTTATTTATAGTGCTGTAAAGAGGTTATTCAGGTCCACCATCAATGGGATAATCCCCCTCTTTGGGTGGGATAGCTCCCTTATTGATGGGATAAGTTCCTCCTTAATAGGGATACATGAACCAACTGGAGGCGCATCCATTTCATCAAACTGACCTCTAGAAAGTTCTAGAAGTAACCACAAGTAACTTTTTTAAGATGAAACTTGCGCATTTTGCCTTTTACAGAAGGACGCATCTGTCCCTTAACATACAGAGTGTCCAAGGACGCAGCTTTTGTGAACATTGTGAGCGTCCCCGCAGGTAAGGCTAGAGAGAACCTGCGACCCCAGAGATAAACACATTTTTTACAAGACTTTCTCTCTTCTTTGAGTTTGAGATGGATAGCAGAGGCATAAGACTTGCCTAAGAGGGTAGCATGACTGTTGATTTGAGCCATACTAACTGTAAGTAGTCATGGTGACATTTTTTAGTGTAACACCCGTAGAATCATTCGATCGGAGGCCAATGATGAAAACCTCGCGTCGAACACGAAGACCCTGCCATTAAGGCATGTAGGCTCCAAGGCACCGGTAGGGAGTCTCTAGATCAACTTCCTGGATAATGAGCTGAACTCGACAGGAAGTGACCTTGATCGAAGGTGGGCCATAATGTTTCCCACATCATCGACACGAGACGGAGAGATAATGTTGTGAATCAGGATTATATGAGCTATCAGAGGTTGTTTTTCTGTAAAGGTCAACTTCTCTTGAACATATCGGCGGCACGACAGTGGAGTTGGCAGTATTTGACATCTATGGATCAGAGGTCATGGTGACGAGGCAATGAGTAGATGAGAGGTCAAACAGGATTACCCAAACCCACGGAGGCAAGTGAAAAATGAGATGAGATATCCCCACCCAGATGCGAAAGCAGAGAAGTGCCATGTTCAAGAGCAACATACTGCCGATACGACAATAGTTATTGTTCCAAAAATTTTCTTTTTCCCCCACCATTTCTGGCGAGTACCCCAATTATTTTTAACAAGCTTGATGGCGATAGCATATGCTTTTGGTGCGTCATTTCGACAAAATCCAATGTCATCAGGTTTTAACGAGCCTGACAATGGAAGAACTCGGCGTCTTTTCATGTTTAGAGAGTTTGAAAAGACTGCGGAAAAGGAAACTCCACGGTGTCCTTTTTCGTAAAGTTGTGTCTCTCGAGCCCGAAAAAGTATAAAACAATGCTCGAAAGAACCGCCCGACCATTACGATCGAGGAGTACTTTTCGTAAGTAGTGATTTTAATCTGAAAAAGTAAAAAAGAGATCAAAACCACGTCGTTTCGTAACCATTTACGAGTTTGAAACGACAAAAACCCGGTAATCTTTTTATTATTTAACGGTCGACAAAAAGAACTTAAAACGACCGCCCCTTATTAATGTTTTAACCAGTCAAGAGGAGTAACTCGACAATCTTTTCATGTTTAGTGAGTCAGAAAAGAGCTGAAAGATAACTCTAAAAAGGAGCTTGTTTCATTGCTTTGAGTTGCACCAACCCCTGTCATCATACAAAACAGCGTAAAACCCACTTTGACATAAAAATATTCCAAAAATACTCAAAAAATATCATTTCTAATGTATTTTTAGGTCAAAAAATGTTATAAATAGTGAAATGGTAAAAAATAAATTTACTTTTCACTTTTTACCTTGTGAGTTTACCATTGGAGGGTTTTGGGTGCAAATTTCAACTGCTGATTGTGATCAATCCAGGAGATCATTCGAGCCGCCGTCTGAAGCAGGTAAGAGGCCTCATCCTTAGCTTTGTTTTCATTCCATTCTTTCAGTTTTTCATCCATAGATTAGTCCCCTGCCAGAGGATTTACAATTTCATAGGGTTGCGCCATTGGCGCGAGTTTCCCGCACGGGATCGCGCCAATGGGATTTTCTGCCCAAAGGGGGCGCGACCTTGGCGCGACTGTTTTAGAAACAGTCGCGCCAACCGCGCGACCTAAATTTGCCATGAATTTAGCCGTTGAAATTGCAAATTTTCTTCAGTTTTGGTTTCTCCACTGATCTAATGATGAAAATTTCGATTTTGTGGTTGCAGGGTTTTGTCAGAATGGCTATAGAATGGAGAGAATGAGAGCACGATGCCGTGGATGCCATGGAAATGGAGGATGATGCATGCATGAATGCTCTGAGAGACTGTGGCTTGAAGAAATTCTTCCTTACCTCGTACTTACGTGCACAACCTGAGTTACTGCGATTCATCGTGGATGCTTGGGATACGGAGGATCAGGTATTTCGCCTGAAAGACCAGACATTGGAGTTAGATGTTTCCGATGTCTACTTTATCACTGGACTATCGCGGCGAGGTGCACGGCCCATCTTGACTGGTAGTAGGCCTTCTGGTGAGAAGATGGGAGAGGTGATGGAACGAGTTTGTCCTGGGGCACGGTTTGGAACAAGCAGTGCCAAAGTAGATATTATCACAGTTCCTGATTTGGTGCTGCGGGTGATATTGTTCACCATTACACGGACGGCTGGGGTACAGGCACCCCATGAGGCCAGCAAGAATCATTTGCTGCTGGCAACCGAGTGTCTGAATCCTACTTTGTTTGATTGGGCCACAGCTGTGACCACAAACATCAAGAGGCAGCTTACGAAATGTAAGCGTGATGGGAACAAACAGTTCGGATACGGTTCTATCGTGGTATCTTTCTTCCTGGAGCGACTGCCAATATTCCGGGTACAGGGGGGTATAGTGGCAGATCCAGTGCCACGGGAGCCGAGGTTGAATCGATGGGCAGAACTCATGCCTAGAGGAGGAGGGGGCCAACAGATGGCCTGGAGGCCCGAGTTCTTTATCTGGCTCCGTCACCAGATGATCGTCATAGAGGACTGGCCCTATGCGGGCACGGATTTCACTGGAGATCCCGATCTCCCACTGCCTGCAGGAGAGGACTGGGATGAGGAGCTAGGTAAGAACTCCTTGTGTTTTGAACGTTTTTTATGTATTTCAGTTTTTTTTTGTGTAATACATGCCTGTTTCTTACAGCATCTATATATATGTATGCAGATGTTGGTGCAGAGCGACCAGCTGACTTGCCTCATAACGTACGGAGAGCACAACCTGCAGCAGACCCTCAGGTAGAGGGTGATGACGATCTAGTTCAGAACCTTGAGGCACTTACTCGAGGAATTCCAGATTATGGCAGATTGGCCGACGTGCCTAGAGCGTACCAGAGGCACACGGTGGGAGTATCTACTCGCGTCCATCGTCTGTTGAGACGTTTGGTGCGGGCGGTGACATGCTATCATGAGCATCACCGTGATTAGATGCCTAGGTTTCATTTTTGCACGTTTTTGAGAGACATGTTGTCAACGGCTGTATGAGTTTTGGACATGTATTATTTTTTGATTATGTAATGCGCGGAGCGCAAACATTATGACACACACGTATATATATACATATGCCTATGATTTATTATTGTGTTTTCATGTGCTTGCTTGTATAATGGTTTATTTACAAATTACACAAATGTTTATCTAATACATGATTAGCCAATGCATCAGATAATGTGTTTAATTGTCGTGGAATATGCTGATATGTAATGAAATCAAAATTCCTTTCTAACAATCTCACACGTAAATACAACCTCAGAATATGATGGTCTCTGACGGAATAACGCCCATTGAGCTGGAGGACGACAAGTTGAGAGTCCAGGTTTACTACCAATGCCCGTATGCCGAGATTAACTGCTTCAGCAAGTAGTTCGATTACAGCACAATATTCGGCGACATTATTAGTGGTACGACCCAAACACACACCTTGAAGATCTATCAGCTCGCCATGAGGATCATAGATCACCCATGCCGCAGAGGACAAGTTGCGAGTACTGCGGCAGGCACCATCAGCGAAACCAACATAAGGTGTATTAGACATCTGCATAAGAAGCGAAAGACACAATAAGCGGCAATCACGCCTATTAAGACTGACACACACACATAACACACTAACTAAAGTACATGTATGTACAAAATGAAATGTACCAGCATCACGCATAGTACTTTTTCAAATACAGCCCATTTCAGGGCCGTGCGAGAGGGTTCCCTTCATAATCAATTAGCTCATAGGCCCCTTTTTGCAAAACTTTCTTGACAATGTAAGGGCCTAGCCACATAGACTCGAGCTTTCCTGATCCTAGCTTATCGTTTGCCTGATCATATAGCAGAACTAAATCTCCCTCAACAAAAGAACGTGGCTGTACAGTCTGGTCGAAGTGAGTCTTGACTCGCTTCTTCTGTGTTTCGATGACCAAAGAGGCTAGGCGACGGGTCTCATCTAGCCGTTCTAGATAAAGAAGGCGTTTTTCTAATGGGGTAGTGTTGGGAAGTAGCTCGACAGCCAATTTTAACGAAGGGATTTCACACTCGATTGGAAGGGTAGCCTCTAGTCCATAGACTAGTTGGAACGGAGTGAAACCAGTGGCATCCTTCACAGAGGTTCGGTAAGCCCACAAGGCAGGGAACAACATCAAATGCCAGTTAGACTTATGCATGCCAACGGTGCGCTGAAGCATTGTAACCAAAATCTTATTGATCGCTTCAACTTGGCCATTGGACTGAGGGTAGTATGGAGTGGAACTATCGTGCTTTAAGCCTAGCTGGGTTGTTAGTTCCGTCATCATATGATTACGGAAATGCTTCCCGTGATCAGTGACGATGGCTTGAGGGACGCCGAATCGCGAGATAACATGGTTGAATAAAAATTGTGCCGCTGTGTGACCGTCCTCAGTCAATGTAGGCATCGCCTCGGCCCATTTAGTAAAGTAATCGACGACAACAATAATAAACCCATGCCCCCCAGCCGAGCGAGGGTTACAGGTCACATAATCAATGCCCCATTTTGCAAAAGGGCCGACGGTGACAACAGGGTGCAATGGAGCGGGAGGCGCTCGCATCTTCCGCTGGAATATCTGGCACTCATGACAGGAACGGACAGCAAGAATGCAATCCTTAAAGATAGAGGGCCAGAAGTAGCCAGCATGGAGGATTTTTTGGGCAGTTGCATATTCAGACATGTGACCACCACAAGCACCAGAGTGGTAGTCATTCAAGACTCATTCTGCTTCTCGACATAAGCATATCGAGTTTCCGTATCTAAAAGATTGTGGCTGAGGTAATAGATAACATGCTCAGTGTCATCGTCGTCGGTCTGAACAAGAACCATGCCGATAGTGGTGTCAGCAACAGCTAAATATAGGGTGTAGTCACGATGGTAGTTCGGAGGGCGAAGCAATGGAGCAGAAACAAGGAGACCCTTGAGTCGCTCAAAAGATTCCTGAGCCATGGTATCCCATTGAAAAGGGACATCTCGTTTGAGTAATCGTGTGAAACCTTTAGCCACCTCGGCATAGTTTGGAACGAAACGACGTAGAAAATTTGCTTTACCTTGCAAGCTCTGCAATTGATGTAAGGTAGCAGGTGGAGGAAGATTCACTATAGCTTCGACTTTGAGGGGATCCAATCGGATGCCCTCCTGGGAGACGACAAATCCTAGAAGTCGACCCGATTCTACGCAGAAGACACACTTGTGAGGATTAAGTCTGATTCGGTAGTGTCGACAGCGAAGAAAGATTTCACGAAGGTGAGAAGGGTGGTCCTGACGCTTAGCTGAATGAGCTGGAAGATCATCCAGGTATGGTTGTACAATGTGTCGAATGTCATGGAAAGCATAGGACATTGCACGTTGGAAGGTAGCACCGGCATTTTTGAGACCGAAAGGTAGCTTCTTATAGGCAAAAGTACCCCATGGACAGATGAAGGCGGTCTTGTGTTGATCAGCGGGAGCAATATTGATCTGGTTATAACCAGAAAAACCGTCCATAAAAGAAAACATTTCGCTTCCCGCACACTCGTCAATAATTTGATCAATGAATGGTGTGGGGAAATTATCTTTAGGACAGGCCCGATTAATATCACGATAATCGACACAAACACGGATTGTACCTTGTTTTTTAGTCACAGGTACGATATTAGAAACCCAATCTATGAGCGGGATAGGATAAATAAAACCGGCTTTAAGAAGCTTCTCGACTTCGGCCTTGATCGTTGCAGCCTTTCGGGGGTGTACTGGGCGTAAACGTTGACGAACAGGCTTAGCACCTGGGTATGTGATTATCTCATGCACCACTATGTTAGGATCAATGCCGGGCATTTCTTCATAGGACCAAGCAAAAACATCACAAAATTCGTGAAGAAGGTTGGAATAAAGTTGAATCTCCTCCAGAGTACAAGTGACTCCGATGTGAATGTGCTCGACATTCCCTGGTTTCACAGAGATGTCGATAGGTTGGGTTTGCGTAATGTTCGCCATATTTCCTTCAGAGGACACTTGATAAACGTGGATAGGTGCTTGAAGGATTGGAAATGGGAAATGAGGAGTAAACAACTCAACACAAGTAAGCATATCCTGAGGGGCAGGTAGAAACGAGGAACGATGGTGAGTATCATGCCAAGGGGGTTCCTCGAGAGACATAGTCTCGATAATGGCTTCGTCGGAAGAAAATGTTTCTTTGAAAGGATCTGAAGAAGCCTCATCTACAAGCCCTAAGGATGGAGCGAACGAGTGGAAAACCTTGCTCGAAGGAGCAAGTTCAGAAGAGGGAACCGATGCAGCAACAATCTCGACGTAGTTGAGCTCGGCAGGACTCAACGGCATCTGGTCGCCCCAAGAATCTACTTGGTCGATGGGAGGGAGGATCCATGGATCAGAACCAGTAGAAATCGTATTGACGGAAGCGACGTTAGGAGGTGGGGCTGGAAAAACTCCCATAAGGGTGGGATCTTTGAAAAGCCCATGACCCAGACTCTCAGTCGACTTGGAGGTATGCTCCACCAAAGGGATGGTTCCTTCCGAAGAGGAAGCGAAGAATGACAGCTGGTCCACAGTAACAATCTTCCCTTGATGAGGGAAATGAATTATATGAAAGAAAGATGAAGCGACAGCTTGCATCGCGTATATCCAGCTGCATCCGAGAAGGAGGTTGTAGGTTAGAGTGGCATCAACAACTTCAACTTCCATCTCAACCGTCTTCCCTTCAAAAGTGATTGGTAAACGTTGGAGTATACCATAAGGACGGGATGCTCTTCCATCAAAAGCTTCCAAGGTCGTAGGAGACTGGCTCAGCGTCGGAGATCCAATAGCTTTCCAACAGGCAACAGACATGATGCAAGTTGAAGCACCTTCATCAATGACTGTACGATGGATGGTTTTCTTATCAATAATCACCTGTATGAGGAATGCGATTTGGGGAGGCAGTCTCTGTGTATGGCATTCTAAGTCAAAAGTGATTAAATCCGAGTCAGCCGGGTCTATGCCACCGATAGCGGATAGAAAAGACTTCCTCTGAGAAGGGCAGCTCTGGAGAACTTCTAAAGCGGACATAGCCGATGGAGTCTGGGCTAAGTCCTCAACGATATTGTAGTGTTGTGCAGCACGGGCATTTGGGTTGTAAGAAGATTTCCGGAGTACTCCTTTTGGAGGGGGTCGAAGAGGCGTTTCAGTACTAGGTCTCTCAATATGGAGCGGGCCTGAACTGAACGGGGGAGCACCAGAGGGGACTTCAGGCTCTTTCCTGGCAGATGGATAATCCTTTGTTCAAGTACTAATATTAATAGGTATCGTTCCCACCATAAACACTTGGGAACCGAAGGAAGAGGGAGGTTGAGAGGGGTCAGCCACCATTTGAGTTTGCTGTGAGGGAAAGGGTTCTTTAAGCACCGCAGGGACCCCGGGAGCGCCTTTTAACAAACGACTAACTTCGGACCGCCGAGGGCAGTCTTTGGTGTAGTGATCCTCATCACAGATAAGACAAGGATACTTGGGTTTGCGCTTGGCACCCTCCTCGGGTTGAGGTTTAGGGGATTCCTGTTTAGGTTGATCTTGCTTATTTTTCGCTTTCCCTTTCTTTTTTGCTTTCGAGGCTTTGTCTGCCGTGGTGGACTGAACGGCATTGACCTCGGAAGTAGTATTAGAAGTAGGTATGACCTGAGAAGTGGTTTCAATTGAAGCATTTGATTTCTGCTTCCCAGGGTTCACGGAATTTTTCTTGGAGGATGAACTAACAGACCCAATAATACCGTCAACAGTGGGTGTTGGCAGGGCTTTGGATGTTCCTGGTCTTGGGGCATCAGGCAGATAATCATACAATGTACCTGACTGAGAATAAACCAAGTCAAGGTACTGAGCGCGCGCGATAGCTTGCTCTTCAGTAACACATGCTCCCATAGCAATGTCCCAAGCTATTGGAGGAACGAACGAAGTCGTAAACCAATCCGTAAGAAGCTGGTCGGGAATCCAAAATTTAATCATATGTCTACGCTGTCTCCATTCGTGGATGTGATCAGAGATATGTGTAGCCATTTTCTGTCTTAAGGATGTGAGGAGGTGTGTGCCCATTTCATATCGAATGGGCAACTGAAAATGAGTGAGGAACGCCATAGCCAAGGAGTTGAAATCCTGAAAGGATCCGCGATTGAGCTCAATATACCACTTAGCGGCAGAGCCAGTGAGAGTCCTTTGAAAAAGGCGAAGCCGGATTGAATCATCAAGCCATGAATTGGATGAACACCATAGGTGATAAGTCATGACATGAGCTTGCGGATCTTCATTAGCTTTACCATCGAATTTTGGACAGTCACCAGGAATTTTGGTTGGAACCGGAGGCCAATAAGGATTATGAAAAATAGGATCATTGGTCAGTTTGGACACATCCGGTAATTCTAAAGTCACTAAGAATGGTAACTGAGGATTAAAAGACATCTGGGGCTGCTGGTAGGATGGAGCACGGGTTCCAACCGGGTGGCGGTTGCCCCCATGGGCTTTGTCCAGACGGATTTGGCCCCATCGTATATTGGCCGTAGGGATTCGTGTTTTTCCCCCCAGCGTAGGGATTACCAAACGATGCTGCAGATGCGCCATATGGTTGTTGATAATTCTGATATGGGGCAAACAAAGGTTTCCCTTGAGGTTGTTGGTAACCATACGGTGGTGGGACCCCTAACTGAGTTTGAGAACCAGGCTGAGTTTGATAAAATGTTTGGGATTGAACTCCAGCCTGCATTTGAAGACCGTATGGGTTTTGGGGTCCCGGTTGGGGCCAAGGACCGGATTGAGCAGCGCCAGTAGGCTGTCCTGTAGGTTGGGCTATCTGGCCAGAAGGATAACCTTGCTGATACTGAGGTTGGCCTACCTGCTGATACTGAAGTTGCTGTTGAGCAGCGGAAGGTTGTCCTAACAGACCAGATGGATGAGTGGGCTGGGCAGCTGGTTGGCCTAACTGTGTTTGAGGCTGACCGGCTTTCCCAGAAGGTTGATTATACTGGACAGTGGACTGACCAAGTGGTTGGGCATCTTGTCCAGAAGGTTGAGTATACTGGATGGTGGGCTGACCAAGTGGTTGAGCAGCTTGTCCAGATATATGTACATACTGGACATTGGGTTGATTTGGGTTAACAAATGATTGACTAGTTTGTCCAGTAGGAGAACCGTGCTGGATACCAGGTTGGGCTTGTTGAATAGAAGGTTGACCTGGGTTACCAGTAGGTTGAGAGGTGAAAAATGGGCCACCAGAGGCGAAAGGATTTCCTTGAAAGGATTGTCCTTGTAGGTTTTGCTGAGGTGGTTTTTCAGGTTGTGCATACGAAGCTTGACCACCATGAAAACCGGTGGAACTCCAATCAATTGACAATGGAACTGAAACCTCAACATTCGGTTGACCCGTCAAAAATCCAAGAGGTGGTAGATACTGATCGTATTGGCCTTCAGGTGGGACATTCAATGGAGGATCAAAACCTCCGAATAAAGAGGCCGAAGGTCGACTAAAAATAGGAGTTGAAGAAGCCACAGATACCGTTGGAGGGGTTGTGACTGAGGTAACCGTTATACCGCGACTCTGTGGAGTCAAAGGCTCCGTGTTTGAAAAAGTGAATTGTGACCAGATCGAACCCGGGAAGGGGGACGACATAACATTGCTTATTGCTCTATAGCCGGGAGGTAGCCCCCCAGTAGCAGGAGTGCTACTAACAGGTGGAGATGCCATTGCGGTGGGAATTTCACCACCTGGCGCAGCTGATTCGTCAGTCGTAGTAGGGGATGTGTCTTCCATGTCGGAAGGAAATGGTGGTGGTGGAACCCGAGGAGAAGTGTATTCCCAAAAAGGGATACCATTTTCAAAAGGTTCCCAAACAGGGTTCCAACGAAACTGGTAAGTCTCGTCGCCTGGAGCACAAGAATTGAGCGGTTGTATACTTGGAACAATAGAAAGAGTTTCACTCACAACCGGTATCTCGGAAGACGAAATTAGTAATTCCACCAGGATGGACTTCACAAAACCCTAGGGAATCTAACGAGACAAGACCCTACTCAGATTAACGCAAACAAAATTTAACCGGGTAATATGTTATCGTGGTCAAATAAATTTTAAGACACTGGAACTGAACTTGACCTTTTCATGTTTTAAGAGTCGAGAAAAGGACGAAAAGATGACTCTAGTCTCCTTCGAATATTTAGTGAGCCTGAAGTGACAAATGCTCAGGTGGACTTTTTCCATTATAGAGTCTGAAAAAGGCCAAAAGAACTGCTCTCGAGTTCTAGGTAGAGGGTGTGCCAAACTTTTCGCAAAACCGCAGAATACTTTTTAGGGTACAGGCGGTCAAACTTCCCGAATGCTGTGTTCAGTGCATTGTGATTAGTAGGGCGGCCGACACGGCTTCCTATGGATAAAAGGTTTTAAACCTATAGGGGTCTCCCAATATATACGCGACGGTACGTGGGAGCACAATCCGTATTGGCACTTATCGTTTCACCGTGGAGGAATCACCCAGCCACTCGACGGTAAGCTACGAGGCTTTACGATGCCGGAACACGTCTCTAGCCTAGACCTCTAGAATGTTTGCGTTAAATTCCAATGCGTTGTTAGGTTCATTGAATTCATTTTACAGTTTATCTTCAGTTATGTCTCAGTTTTTAGGTCCTACCATATGTGATCTCTCAAAAATTTCGTGCATGCAAACTATATGCCAAAATAAACCGTTTCGTTTGATGAATGCTATCTACAAGAGAGTTGAGATCTTTTCACACAAACAAAATGATCACTAAGCAACAAAGATCCTAATGCAACTAATAACAAGAAATGAAAATCTTTTCTTTTCTTTTTAAAAGTAACTAATTGCTAATAACAATGCAAAGTGCTGGCTAATGTAATGCAAAAAAGATCATTTGTTTTTCTTTCTTTTTAAAATGGCACGATGCATATAAACAAGGTCAAGTGATGATCACACAATGAAACAAACAAATTCACTCAATGCAAGTAGAACCAAATTCGAAACAGCAAGACAACCTGTCCAAAAGCTCACAAAGACTCGAATGAACTATGTGATCTAAGTCCAACACAAAGTCAAGTGAACAAGTACTGGAAACAAGCAAAGAGCTGACTGGATAAACAAAAACCAACACTCCTACGGAAGGCTAGAAGTGCCAAGCCACTAGATGCTCTAGGGCTGGGATACAAGATCAATAGAAATAGGCAAACAACCGAAGGATAAAGGTAAAAAACTAGTCAAACAGAGTTTCTACACATGTCCAGAAGCTGCAAAATATGCAAAAAGACGAAAATCTGAATTTGAAGAGCTTTCAACACACACACTGGCAAAGTTTATAGGACTGGCGCGACTGTCAGCCTGTAACTTGCGCTATTAAAGAATTGGCGCGAGTTGCTGGTGTGCAACATGCGCCAACCAGCACGACTGTCAGAAATAAAAATGCGCCAACAATTTGCTGGCCCAAAAAATAAAACATCCCAGTATCTGGTCAACAGTACTAAGACAACAAGAAAAATTGACCCAGAAAGCTCATTTACGCAAGGAGACAAGAGAAAACTAACATGCAAGACAAACTCCAAGGTTTATAAATCAAACAATAAATAGCTCTTCCCCAGTGGAGTCGCCAAATTGTTGGAGAGGTAAATCCCCTCTGCGGACAGAGGCGATCCCACTAGCCCAAAATGGGTCTAGCAGCAATCAATCACGCTATTATGCAAGTTCCTAGTTGTAAATCGAAAGTGGATAAGAAGAACCAACCTGGAATCTAATGCTATTGTCGTAGATGAGTCGATATCTCCGTTCTCCAGCTCCGGCAGGTCACAATCCTAGCGATCTCCGCGTATGGACACCTGCACATGCAAAGAACGAAGCAAATACAAGCATAAAATCCACGATATACAACTATATATCAGTCAGAAAGGACATAAATCAAATATCATCATCATGAACAATAAGATTGGAACCATAATAATAGTCGTTTATTAATGAACAAACAGAGAAAATTACAACCAATGTTCTGACGTTGAATCTCTCCTCTGGCTGGGCAAGCAGCTACATATGCCTTGCAATAGATCCTTCTCTCTCTCTTTACTTGTGGATACACAGTTCAGACTTCCGGCAGCATAACCTCACTATAATCAATACTAGCACCAATACATCAGAACTCAAGAACTCCAGCACTTCGGAACTAGCTTTTCAAGTGCATGAGGATGGGCTTTTATAGATGGAGAAGGGAAGAAGATACAATGCATCCAGACACTCATTGTGGATTGACATTATCCCCAAAAAGCTACTGTGGATAGATGATGAGGATAGATGATGAGTCTCGACATCTTTAAAGCCAGCTTTATTCCAAAAATACTGATGACAATAAAAGGAAAAAAACATCCGGCGCGCGTTTGTCAAAAATCTTTCCCGTTGGTGCGAGTGTTGCTCTAAGACAGAGCGCCAATTGTCGCACCCTCTTTTGAGGATCTCATTTATTGGCGCGGGTAAGACATTGTGGACCCGCGCTAATGGAAAAAGGGCACTTTTCAGGGATATTTTGCAGAAAGTGTCTTCAGGGAACATGAAGTACATACTCAGGGGAACATAATTCAAGTGTTTTTAGGTTATGTCACTGCTCACAGGTCTCGGAATGCATCCTCCAATGTGCGGAAACAGGGGTAACAGGGACGGTGACCAATGGTGACAAATTACTGTGTAACAGATCCCTAACGGTCGACTGGTTCCTTTGTCAAAGCCCGTCAGATTTCTCATCTCAGGAAAAAGCGATGGCGAACCAAGCGCTTTCCAAGCAGTCGAGGAAAGGATACTCACAGAAGCCCCTTCATCTATGATGGTACCAGCCATAACCATTCTATATATTTGAGCAATGATTTGGAATGGTACACAATTCGGTAAATGGGGTCTGCCTAGTTGATTCCAGTCAAAGGAAACAACTAGGTTGCTTGGAGGTGGGACCGAATAGACGGCCGGGTACGACTCTGACGAACTTCCTTCTTGTGGTAAAGGAACGGGTAAATTGTCCCCATGTTCATCAGAGTCTATGCTTACGAAAAGAATTTGGACGGTGTCATCCTTATTCTCTTCTGTGACTGTATCATCTGAAGATGGAACCTCTGAAGGCAAGACCGGGTCAACTGTCGCCTCGACCTTTTGACTTTCATCTGGTATGGGTTCAGATGGTTTGTCTTCAATGATAGATGCTTCGGCCGACCACCTGGGCGGGTCAACCGGATTTTCAACTAGTGACGGACTCGGCAAGAGTTTTTAATATCCAGGAGGAAGTCGTAACGGTGAAACCGGATGATCGTCCAAAACTCTTTTAGCTTCGTCTAAGAAGGGACAACGGTGGACGGCATGATCGCCTTCGCACAGTTTACAAGGAAATATATATTTTCCTTTTTGTCCTGGGGCTTCACTTTCACTAGTCGACGGTGTGCTTTCAACATGATCATCAGAGGTTGACGACACGGGGTTGTGCAAACGAGGAAACCAGTCCCTTAAGATCTGAGGGATGCAGGGACAATATCGATGATAGTGGTCTCCTTTGCAAATGACACATGGCGATTTAGGCCTGGTCGGTGTAGTGTGTGGATTTTCGCTAGACGACGCTTGGTTGCTCCCTTTCGCTTTTGGCTCCTTCTTCTTCTTTTCCTTCTTCTTCTCAGGTACTTGATTTTTGGCTTTACCAACCCCATCAAGCGAAGAGGAAGGAGGAGAGGAGGAATTGGAGGAAGTAGAAGGTTGGTGGGTAACTCTGGAATCGTCTAGTTGCTGATTCGATTGCTCAGGAATTGCAGTGTTCTGAACGACAGAGGTTGAGAAGAGCCACACGGGAAAGCTGATTGTCAGTCCTGGAAGCGACAATGTGGCCATATGGGGTGCACCAACATCTCCCCAAGAGGAGAAGGGACTAGGATTTCCTCCAAGGGGAATTCCTTGGTTGGTGGATTCCATTTTCCCAACCTAAGATCAACGTAGGAAAGGGTGATGATTATTCCGTTTAAAATAAATTTTAGACGCTTTGACACAACTTGTTTTTTCAATTTTAAAGAGTCGAGAAAAAAACAAAAGATGACTCTAGTCGCCTTTGATTTTTAATGAGCCTAAAGTGACAAGTGCTCAGATGGACCTTTTCCGTTAAGGAGTCTGAAAAGGAACGAAAGGGACTGCTCTGGAAATCTAGGTAGAGGGATTACCAAACCAATCGCAAAACTGCAGAATACTTTTTACGGTACAGCAGTCAATCTTCCCGAATGCTGTGTTCAGTGCATTGCGATCGATAGGGCGGCAGACACGGCTTCCTATGGATAAATGATTAAGCCTATTGTGGTCTCCCAAAATATACTCGACGGTACGTGGGAGCACAAGTCCGTACTGGCACTTATCATCTCAAAGTGGAGGAATCACCCAACCATCAGTGAGAACAACAGTTACCAGGCTTTACGATGCCGGAATACGTCTCTAGCCTAGACTTCTAGATGTTGTGCGTTAGGTTCCAAAGCGTTGTTAGATTCATTAAATTTATTTTATAGTTGATCTTGCTTAAGAAATTTTCCTTTCAGGTTCACCGCGTGATGTAGATGTACAATTCCTAAAATGCAATCTAAGATGATAAACAGTCTTTTATCTTCTTTGCGCAATGAAAATCCTAGCTACTAAGGAAAGAGAGACAGTATTCTTTCACAAAGAGCAAAGAGCACACACTATATGCACTGTCCTAAATCAAACCAATCAAACAGTCTAAATGCAAATTCACATGCATGTATTTGTTTTCGGCTTTCTTAGTATGTGAATGATAAAAAGAAAGCTAATGCGCAAATCTGAATTACTTTTCAAGCGACGATTACTAACAAGTTTCTTTTCAAAATCAAAATGAAGATAATGACCACACTTTGCGATTTAGAAATGAATACTTGCTTTCGACACTAGAAAAACTACAAATTTAGATCAAACACAATAGTAACAGGGTAATCAACTATCAAGAGCAATCAAACTCTCTTCTACGACTGAAAACGACACTTGCGACACTTTCAAATCAAGAAACGACAGTACAATTACGTTACTTTTTTGCAAAGGAGAACTGAAAATGATTCAACAAATACACAAAAACATTTACAGTTCTTTGCACAATGGAGGTGGAATAACGCAAGGAAAAGCGGTTTCAAACAGAGGTATACTGACTACAGGTAGCAAAATTCATGAATAGAACTGAAAAGAATGAACAGAGAAACCAAAACTAAGGAACAATGCCTAGTCTGATCAGTGCACCTGTAACACAGTGAACTTGAAATGCAGCGCACCTACTACACTCGGGAAGTGCGCTGAATTTCAGATTCACAGAACAGAGACTGCGCTGGGCCAAAGACGAGACTTTGCTGGGCCAAAGACGAGACTTTGCTTGGGTTTCAGGTCACAGTTTGCAGTTCAGTTCCGGGATTTTGGCTGAGCAAGTGTCAATCAGTAAATCAACAACAGGGGTAGATCTAAGGAGGTTACTAGAGCCACCACAAGGGCAATTAGAGAGTTTGTAAATCAGTTGTTTAATTCATAAACAAAACCCGGAGATTGACTGAAGCGGCATTTATCTACTTTGCATTCGCATAGCAAATGCAGTTCGAAAGCTACCTGGCTCGACTTCAGGCTCCGTCTGTAAGTTTATAAAATAAACAACAAGGTAGATAAACAAACAATGTAGTCGCTCCCCAGTGGAGTCGCCATTTTGTTACAGGGAAAAGTGTCTATGCAGAACTGCTAATCCCACTAAGGTGTGGTAGCTACCTTAGAAACAAACAAAGTAAAGCTACTTTCATTTTTCCTTTATGAAATATAGATGAGACAAGAACAAAGGAAACCAACCTCTATCTTGCGCTTGGCTCCTAGTTCGATTCCTCTCTCTTCTGATAGTCCTTTGCTACTTGCTTCCTTGTACGCCCAGCTTCACAAAGTACCTATAGAATTAAAGTAGCATAACACTATACAAGAACATGGATCTATAATCATAAACAACTTAGGATCAGATGTAAATTGACCATACAAATGCATAAAACATAAATGACACAAGAGTATGGAGGAAAACTTGAATAGCTTTTATTAATAATCAAGAAAGAGCCAAGGGAGTTACAACCAGTTGTTCTGACCCAACATCATCCTCTCAGCAAGTAAGCCCTTCTTCACCTCATACAAAGCTTAGATCACCCAACACTATGATGTTGTCTCAGGAAACCAACAGCAATTCCTTACAAGATGCAAAATTCCAGCCTCTGGATCTCTAGGATGAGGGATCCATATATAGATATCTGTAAGGGAGATGAGTCAGCTTTTGATTTCATTAGTGTCTTCCCTCTGATAGTTCTTGCTTCCACTTGGAGATTGAAGATCTCTTACTCATCCTTGGTCGAATTCAAAGAGGCAAGTGTCACAGGAGAAGTTTCTGGAAGATTCCATGCCTCTCCACCTCGCGGATTGACACTGCCATTTGTCACTTCTCACCCATCACACCCCATAGAAGGGTTTTTTGAAATGCAACGCACCCACAGAGTGTACTTAGGTGAGATGCAACGCACTTTGCCTATGGAGCAGGTGAAATGATCCTGTTTTGACCAGTTCTGAGTGGTTTTTCATGGAGAACTTCTAGGAGAAGTTGTAATCAGTTGACCTTGTTCCTTTAGGGGTTGGAACAACACTTTTAGGGACTTAGGAGCCCTTGGTTTATGGACATTTTATGCTTGGGGTTGCAGTGCCCAAAAATGTCTATAACAAGAAGGATAAGTTCTATTGATGGGTCATAATCTTAAGGCTTGAATGATAGTATCTTTGTATGATTTTGATCTGTTATATGTGGCGCGTGCTTGATCTATAAATCTGATAATCTGGGTTAATTATTGTCTAAATATTTGAAAGAGTGAATTATCCTTTATAGATCTGTACGCAGGTTCAGTGAAGCGAAAACGCGTATACATGCTAGTTCAGTGAATAAAAACAGCATATATGCAGGTTGGTCCAAACACAGAAGCGTATGCACACAGGTTTCAGGTTATTGAAGTAGCGTATATCTTTTGAGTTGTGATCTAGCTGCTTCTGTTTATTGTTGCAGTGTTCTGGGTTCAAAATTTGGTATGTGGTTACTGTTATTGTGTTTTGGGTACAACTGTCAGAGAAGTATCTACTTGATTCACTTCTAATTGGTGAAAAGGAGATTGTTTGATGCAGAAATTCTTGATGATTGATTGATGTTCATGGATCCAGTCTGAAAATTTATGAAATGTGGTCCTTGGAAGAAAGAGAAGGTTGTAGCCTTCTGTAGGCCAGCACCTATGTACTAGTTTCTTGGCTAGTGCAAGAGCTAAGGGGGTTGTAGCTCCCTTCCAGGAGAAGCTGGAGAACGAGAGAGGGTTGTAGCTCTCTGCAGGTTGCAGCCTGCGTACTGGTAAAGGAATGCACTAGTACATTGTAAAAAGAAGTTTCTAATTGAAAGAAGATAGAGACGAATTGCAGCAGGTGGTTTTCATCCACATTGGGCTTCCACCTTATATCTTGTGTTCTTGTGTGTGTGATTGTCTTCAGATCTGTTTTACTGTTTCTGGTTACTGTTTATTTGATCCTAATACATAGATTAATGATCAACATCAGTAAGATAAATTAAATTATAAGTCTGCATTGCATACGCGGGTTTCCTTCTCTGTAGTTGCGTATATACGCAGTTTTATCTAATTGAAGTAGCGTATAAGATTTGGGTTTGAAAAAGAAAATAAGTGACTTGATAATACTGATTCACCCCCTCTCTCAGTATTATTTCCAACAATTGGTATCAGAGCAAGTCCTTCTGAAGAAGCTTCATCGCTTGAAGGAAGATCCATCATCATGAGCAACTACGAGAGAGAAGCATCATTCAGGCCACCAATTTTTGATGGGACCAACTTCGTCTATTGGAAGGTAAGACTTACAGCCTATCTTCAATCTCTTGGTACTGAAGTCTGGGATATCATAGATACAGGGTACACTTTTCCTTCAGCAACTCCTACAGATCCAGCTGGTAAGAAGCAATATGAAACAAATGCAAAGGCGGTCAATACTCTACTAGGATGTCTATCTCAATCTGAATTCATCAAGGTTATGCAGTATAAATCCGCAAAAGAAATATGGGACAAGATTGTTCTGAGCTATGAAGGAGATGAACAGGTAAAACGAGCAAAACTTCAAACCCTTAGAATTCAGTATGAAAATCTCAAAATGCACAATGATGAAAGTGTGGCTAACTATTTCCTTCGTGTAGATGAGATTGTTAATTGTATGAAAAACTTGGGTGAAGAAATAAAAGAGGCTGTTGTGGTTGAAAAGGTTCTAAGATCTTTGTCCCCTAGGCTTGAATCTAAAGTTTCTGCAATAGAAGAAAAAGAGAATCTACGAAACCTTACCATGTCACAGCTGCACGGAATTCTGACTGCTTATGAAATGAGGAAAGGAGGACCATCAGATAGGAGAGAACCTGCCTTCAAGGCTTCAGGCAAAGGAGATTACTATGAGTCAGGACACGTGTCAGAAGAAGAAGAAGAATCAAATTTTGTCAAGAACCTTCAACGGGGTGCTGGAAGATTCCAAGGTAAGTTACCTTTCAAATGCTTTGCTTGTGGAAGAGTCGGTCACTATGCTGCCAAATGTCCTCATAAGGATAAGATTGACAAGGGGAGGGAACCTGTTAGATCGAACAAGAAACAGAATAAGAAAAGCTATTACACTCATGAAGATAGTGATGGACTTTCAAATAGTGACGAAGATGAACAAGGTAACAAATATAAACTCTTAATTGCTTTTGAAGATGATGATTTCGTGGATGCTATAGATGAAGAAAGTCTTTATGAAGAGATTTCTAGACTCAAAATTTGTTTAGAAGAGAAGAATGTGATCATAGATACTCTACAATTCCAACTTGCTGAAAAGGAAAAACATCATGAAACGTTAGAATGTGAAATTGTGGGACTAAGAAAAGAGATTGAGAAAACAAAAGCTCTTAATCTTAGATTTGTTAAAGGATCTGACACGTTAAATGAGATTATCAAAGTGCAGCACTCTCCACTAATCAAGATAGGTCTGGGATATAATGAAGAAACCACTCAAGTGCAGAAACCATCTACCTCCAAGAGTTATCTTGACGCTGCAAGGAGAAGTGAACAAAGACCCAATGGAAATCACCAGGTAAATCAGGGACAATTTACCTCAAGAATGAACAAAGGCTACCAGGTAAATCGAGGGCAATCTACTTTAAGGACAAATAGAAGCTACAACCAACCACGGGTAAAACCTTCTCAATTTGCCTCAAGAATGGATGTCAATAGGAACTACAATCATTTGGCTGGTAGATTTGATAATCACAAGAGATTCTTCAATGGTCAATGTTTTTCATGTCATAACTTTGGTCACAAAGCAGCCCAATGTGTTGCCTATAAGACAATCATGACTAGAGAAGCTCATAAACAGAAGAATATGACTGGGATCATGAAAAGGACCTACAACAACTTCTCTGCTCTTGAAAATGAAATAGAATGTTCTATTTGTAACAATTTCGGTCATAAAGATTCTGAATGCAGGAGCAGGTTTTGGCAGACAACTCAGAAGGAGCAAGCCTCAAGTGCCAAATCATGGAGAATCAAAGAACCCCAACCAGAAAGATGTGGTATAGCCTTATATGCAGAAGGGCAAGAGAATCAATGGTACATCGACAGTGGATGTTCGAAACATATGACAGGTGATAAAGAAAAACTTCAGTCATATAGTGCCTTAGAGAAGGAGAAGAAGGTTTCTTTGGAAATGACACCCTTGCTCTAATAAAAGGTAAAGGTTCTGTTCAGTTGAAAGAAAGGGTCAAAGCTGGAAATGTCATGTATGTTGATGGCTTAAAGCATAATCTATTAAGTGTCAGCCAGATGTGTGATCAAGGAACTGAGGTAATATTTCGATCAAATGGATGTAGTGTTCGTGATCTTGATATAGGAAAAATAGTGATCAAAGGCATAAGGACTCCAAATAATTTATACATATTCAAAGAAGGACAGGATCAATGCTATCTAAGCAAGAATGATGAAAAATAGCTATGGCACAGAAGATTGGGGCATCTTAGTTTCTCATAGATAAGGAAAGCATGCAAATACCAGGCAGTTCGTGGTCTTCCAGACATCAGAATCCCAGACAATACAATATGCAAATCATGTCAGTTTGGTAAGAAAACCAGAACTAACTTCCCTGAGAAGGAAGGATTAGCCAGCAGGCCGCTTGAACTTGTCCATACTGATGTATGTGGACCAACTAGGAAAAGGTCACCTCAAGGAGAAGAATACTTTATATTATTCATTGATGACTATTCCAGGATGTTTTGGATAGGACTTATGAAGCACAAAGACGAAGCCTTTGAAAAATTCAAATCATTCAAAGCCTTGGTGGAGAACGAATCAGATCTCAAAATCAAATGCCTCAGGTCTGATCAAGGAGGAGAATTTACCTCGAATGAATTTTTCGATTTTTGTGAAGAACATGGAATAAGAAGAGAATTCTCTACAGCTAGGACTCCTCAGCAAAATGGAGTAGTGGAAAGGATGAACAGAACGGTTCAACAAATGGCTCGTGCAATGATTGATGAGTCTGGAACTCCCGCAACTTTCTGGGGTGAAGCAGCATTTGCTGCAGTTGTTACTCTCAACAAGACAAATGTCTGGGTGAACAGCACTCAAACTCCTCATGAGCTCTGGTATGGTGAGACTCCTTCGGTAAAATATTTCAAAATTTTTGGAAGCAAATGCTATATTAAAAATAATGATGAAAATCTAGGCAAGTTTGAACCTAGAGCAGATGAAGGTATTCTCCTTGGTTATTCTCCTCACATCAAAGCATATAAGTGTTACAACAAAAGACTTGGAAAAATTGTTGACAACATTGATGTAGTGGTTGATGAAGAAGGAAACATTCCTAGGCAAGTGAATTCCGAAGATTTCGAAGATGATGAGGACTATCCTTCAACATCAAATCAGAATTGTGATGAAGAAGAAGCTCAAGAGGCACCAGAAGAATAGATAAGAATAGAAGAAAAGACTCCATCTAGGTACGTTCAGAAGAATCATCCAGAATCTCAAATTTTGAGGCAGAAAGAGGCAAGTATACAAACAAGAAGAACAATTGCAGAAGCCTCAAGCTATTTGGCATTGCTCTCCTCCACTGAACCACAAAATGTAAAAGCGGCATGCAAGGATGAATGCTAGGTCAAGGCAATGGATGAAGAACTTGAGCAGATCGAAAAGAATAACACTTGGGAATTGGTTCCTAGACCAAAAGATAAGAATGTCATAGGGACAATATGGATCTTCAAAAACAAGTTGAATGAAAATGGGGAAGTGATTAGAAACAAGGCCAGACCTGTCTGTAAAGGGTATGCTCAACAAGAAGGAATAGAGTTTGAAGAAACTTTTGCTCCAGTTGCTAGACTTGAGGCCATCAGAATGTTCCTTTCTCTCTCTAGATTTCATAAGTTCAAAGTATTTCAAATGGACATGAAATCAGCCTTTCTGAATGGAGATTTAGAAGAAGAAGTGTACATTGAGAAACCAGATGGTTTCATTCTTGCGAATGATCCAAATCTTGTATGCAAACTAAAAAAAGGCTCTCTATGGTCTTAAACAGGCTCCAAGGGCTCAGTACTACTGTTTGGACAAATATCTTCATCAACAAGGTTTTTCAAAAGGCTCAACAGATAGCAATCTTTATATAAAAATTGAAAATGACAAATTGCTAATACTTGTTGTGTATGTAGATGATATTATCTTTGGCAGCAATGAAGAAGTTATGAGTCAAAACTTTGCCTTGGTGATGCAGAAAGAATTTGAAACGTCTTTGCTTGGAGAACTGACATATTTTCTTGGATTGCAAATTCAACAAAATGAAGGTGGTACCTTTTTGTCTCAAACCAAGTATCTCAAGCAGATCTTGAAGAAATATGGCATGGAAGATGCAAAACCAATATGTACCCGTATGGTTACAGGATGCAACCTCAGTACAAATGATGAATCAGCAGCAGTGCATCAACCAACCTATAGATCTACGATTGGAAGTCTGCTTTATTTGACAGGTACCCGACCAGACATCATGCATGCAGTGGGAATAGTTGGAAGATTTCAGGCAAATCCAAAGGAAACTCATCTTTAGGCAGTGAAGATAACTTTCAAGTATCTTCAAGGAACTCAAAACTATGGCTTATGGTATCCTAGAGATACAGATCTCACTCTTCATGCTTATACAGATGCAAATTGGGCTAGAAGCGTGGATGACAGAAAGAGCACAAGTGGTGGTGAATTCTTTATGGGTTCCAGATTAGTATCTTAGTTCAGCAAGAAACAGAGTTCGATTGCTCTATCTACAGCTGAAGCAGAATATGTGGCTGTCGCATCTTGTTGCACACAACTCCTTTGGATGATGCAAACTTTACAGGATTTTCAAATCACGTGTACTCCACCTATCTCCATCTTATGTGATAATACAAGTGCTATCAGTATCTCAAAGAATCCTGTCATGCATTCAAAGACTAAGCACATACCGATCAAGTATCATTTTCTTCAGGAACAAGTGTTGGAACAAAAGGTCAAATTGGACTATGTTCCCTCTAAGGAACAAGTTGTTGATATTCTCACCAAACCACTGCCTAGAGAAACTTTTGAATACCTTAGACAGAAGCTGGGAGTAGTTGATGCATCATCTTGCTGTTAAAACTTGTCTGTTTCAGAGAAAAATGGGTGTACGCGAGTTGCCTGAGGAGGATCCGCGTACATACGCCGGTTAGTACAGAGACAGTCGCGTATATGGAGGATTTCAGTAGGGACAGGCTCTGGTTGAAGATAGTCTGATATGGGTCTGACAGAGACCATCTGGCACAGGTTCAAGGGGAGCAGATAATCTTCTAATGATGTTGGCATTATCTTAGAAGCTTTTTGTTCTAGTTCACAGCTGTTGTTGGTTTCAGGTGGAACAAATGCAGAGGGAGAACAGAAGGAAATCATGGTTGTTGATCTGAATGGTGATTGACAGATGCTGCTGATATCAGTTATTGGTGAATTTCATAAGTCTTTCTCTAGATATTTCATCTCTATGTCATATTTCTCTTTTATGGTGTCAAGGTCATGTAACGGCCTATTTTGGTTTCCCCACTATGCCTGGGATGAAGATGTTATGTACTTGGTTGTCATATGTAAATTTCTGATGTATCCCCACTTGGTTCGGTGGATGATCCCCACTTGGTTGGGTGAAGGACGTATGTATTGAGTCTTTTAGTGATAGGAAGGTCCCTTATGATGTATAAGTCATGTTTTTTCTTGAAGAACATCTTTTTGCAGATCTTTCCTACAGTCAGGGGGAGCATGGTCAGCACAGCAGGGCAGAGATTTCACCATGTACTCAGGGGGAGCACAACCCTTTGCCCTTGATGACAAAGGGGGAGAATGACTTTGAGGATCTTGGGGTTGCCATCAAGTCCAAAGGGGGAGATTGTTGGCATTATGGCACAAGTTTGGAGCTATGGCTCAGGTGTTGTCCTTGATGGCAACTCACTTTGGTGACAGATCTCAGTACAGGCTCTCAGAATGAAGAAAAAGATATATATGCAGGTTCACCTAGACTAAGGTGCATATACACGCGGGTTAGACGTTACAAAGGCGCATATGCATATACACGCACTTTCATGCAAGGAAAAGCGCGTATATGTTGGAGAACTTACTTTTGGTCCATGGTAGTTAGTCCTTGGTATTTGAACCTATGGTTTTGGACCATGGTATCTCGTCAGAAGTGTTGATCCCAAGTATTGGGTCCATGGTATTGTTTTATTATGATTTTGGACCGTGGTATTGAGAAAGGCCTAAGACTATAAAAGGGGAAGGAGATCATTTGGCAAAGGATCATCTGAATTAATTGAATATCCAATAAGTGATAGATCTGCAATATTGGTGATTAGGGTTATGGTGCAAATCTGGATCTGAATGAAGGAGGAACCTTAGCGCAAAGAGAAGGATAAGTTCTATTGATGGGTCATAATCTTAAGGCTTGAATGATAGTATCTTTGTATGATTTTGATTTGTTATATGTGGCGCATGCTTGATCTATAAATCTGATAATCTGTGTTAATTACTGTCTGAATATTTGAAAGAGAGAATTATCCTTTATAGATCTGTACGCAGGTTCAGTGGAGCGAAAACGCGTATACACGCTGGTTTAGTGAATACAAACAACGTATACGCAGGTTGGTCCAAACACAGAAGCGTATGCATGCAGGTTTCAGGTTATTGAAGTAGTGTATATCTTTTGAGTTGTGATCTAGCTGCTTCTATTTATTGCTGCAGTGTTCTGGGTTCAAAATTTGGTGTGTGGTTACTGTTACTGTGTTTTGGGTACAGTTGTCAGAGAAGTATTTACTTGATTTAGTTCTAATTGGTGAAAAGGAGATTATTTGATGCAGAAATTCTTGATGATTGATTGATGTTCATGGATCCAGTCTGAAAATTTATGAAATGTGGTCCCTGGAAGAAAGAGAAGGTTGTAGCCTTCTGTAGGCCAACACCTACGTACTAGTATCTTGGCTAGTGCAAGAGCTAAGGGGGTTGTAGCTCCCTTCCAGGAGAAGCTAGAGAATGAGAGAGGGTTGTAGCTCTCTTCAGGTTGCAGCCTGCGTATTGGTAAAGGACTGCACTAGTACATTGTAAAAATAAGTTTCTAATTGAAAGAAGATAGAGACAAATTGCAGCAGGTGGTTTTCACCCACATTGGGTTTCCACCTTATATCTTGTGTTCTTGTGTGTGTGATTGTCTTCAGATCTGTTTTACTATTTCTGGTTACTGTTTATTTGATCCTAATACACAGATTAATGATCAACATCAGTAAGATAAATTAAATTATAAGTCTGCATTGCATACACGGGTTTCCTTCTCTGTAGTTGCGTATATACGTGGTTTTATCTAACTGAAGTAGCGTATATGATCTGGGTTTGAAAAAGAAAATAAGTGACTTGATAATACTGATTCACTCCCCCTCTCAGTATTATTTCCAACAATATATATATATATATATATATATATATATATATATATATATATATATATATATATATATATATATATATATATATATATATATATATATATAATTCTTTTAATCATATGCCATTTAATATGGCTTTCTAATATTTCAAAAATAAGTCGTTCATGTTTTATAATGTTTCTTTTAAATGGCCCAAACTTAGGATGTGGTTAAATAATAACAAAACTTGTTATTATTTATTATTGTTTGATTTTTGTTTATTAAAATAACCATATTTCATGATTTTTCTTTATATGGTATTTTAATATTATGTCTTTTTTTGTTTTTTTGTGCAGGGTTAGGAACAAATGCTAGCATGCCATGTGTTGATGGTTTAGTGGCTGTGAACTCGCCACATAAACTTAATGGGTCCCACCTGCTGACTGGGATGACATGTGTCACCCTCTGGGCCCCATTATTTCCTTGCCTTATGATCTGAAATTGAAAAAGGTATTACAGACTATGTGTGAAGTTTCCTATGTTACTTAGTGCAATGGATCAATAATATTGAAAATAACATAAACACTTAAACAATTATAAAAACACAATCAAACACATCAACAAAACCAAAGTTGATAAAGGAGTTCACCAAACTTCTTGGCTACGTCTCCTAGTCCTTTATCTTCCAGTGCTAACCTCTTTATTACATTCTTCAAATAGTTGTTACAAGTGTGAGCTCAAAAATAGAGTCTCAAACATGAAAATGGATCTCATCATTGTGTTCAGCTCGAATCCTCGAGTCGAAACGAGTATACACTCGATCGTACTTCGTCACTTTGACCTCCAGACCCCCTGGAATGGTTCACAAAACACTCTCTGTCAACTTTTCTGTGTTATGGTATAATTATATCACGTATAGTTACAAGCAGCAATAAATGCGGAATAATATGTTTATAATAGAAACAGACTATAAACTAAAGGACTGGCGAGCACGGGGTGGGCCCCGACCATCCGACCTTTTCCCAATGCTGATCTCGAGAACAAAGAATCTTACAGCTATCATGTCTCACTCATCAACTAATTAGAACAACCTGCACCGTCGATTTGTCTTGTGGAATCCGACAGCTGTCGCGTGGACTCGCGCTTCAACTAGCACATCTGCTAATTCTGTGAAGGCACACGAGAAAGTGGTTTCAGGATGCTACGTGTTGACCGCTAAGTGGAATCACATTCTCTTGGTAGAAAACTATTTCCTACCTTGAAGGCATGTAATAAACCACTTACCGCTTCCTTGTCAGAACTCAGAGGAGTTTAACTTCTTTTGCATAACTTTATTGCGTCTGTTTTCTAGGATAACCTGCTTGCATGTTTCAACGTGATATGTGTTTATCTCCTTTGATTGAACAATCTCCGCCCTTATTCACTGATCCCATCGCCTATGGTATGAACCAATCGCAAACTGCCACATCACCTTCTGGGCTAACATCATTAAGAACCTGTGACTCTTTCCCGGGTCACCACATCTCCTGCTGACGTAGGCATTGACTTTTTGGCCTAATATTTAATTGGTTCTAATTTCTTCATCGGAACTCGGATTTACACATTCTTTGCACCGTTGGATTCGTATTAATGAGCACTTCAACATGATTTGACTTTCATCTGTATTTGAAGACTTTTGATTTGGAGGCTATGCTGAATCCATTTTGGATCACTCCTCCCCACTAGAAGCTTTTGGTCCACCAAAAGTTGTTTTTAACTATCGAGTAAGTGAGGATAAAGTTCCTTCACTTTTCCAATCGCTATCCATCGTGCTTTACTTGGATTTGTACCTTTGAGTCCAACTCGAAGATACTCAACATTCCCCCGCCATGAAGTTCTTATCCTCCTATCAAGAACTGTGTCCTCCTATAACTCATTGAGATACTTGGGCAATAGATCCTTAATGGAAGGTAGTTGACCTTGCTCTTCAGGATCTTCAATCAATGAAGGTTCATACAACCTCAAGTTTTCAAAATTAATGACTGAATAGATTTGCCTATAAGCTGGTAGATCAAGGAGGAAAGCATTTTCACCAGTTTTATCAAGTATTTTGAAAGGACCATATCTAATTGGTTTCAACTTTTTACCTTCCCCTTACAGTCTTTCTTTGTTGATGTACAACCAAACTTGATCACCAACTTGAAAACTATGCTCAACTCAATGCTTGTCATGTCACACCTTCTTTTCTTGGCTTCTTTCCAGTTGTTCTTGTGCTGCCTGATGAATTTCCTGGATTTGTTCAATGAACTTGTTGCTTTGTCCACATCACTATGTCCATCAACTGCTATGTCTTTACCGAAGACAAAATCCAAGGGAAATTTTGGTATAAAACCAAAACAAGTCTCTAAAAGAGATCTCTAAGTAGAAGAATGTTTTGCATGGTTGTAAGCATGTTGCACATAACATAAATGCTCATCCCAAATTTTGGGATGCTTGCTGCAATATCCTTCAAGCAACTATATCATTGTCCTGTTGACCACTTCTGTCTGACCATTTGTTTGTGGATCAAATGGTGTGCTCTTCTTTAACTTGGTGTCCATTAACTCCCATAGACTTGACCAAAATTTCCCAACAAATTGAGAATCTCAATCAGATACAATATAAGTGGGTAACCCAAAATGAACCCATACAGTTTGAAAGAACAACTTTGCAGTTTGTTCAGCTGTGACCTGTTTATTACATGGTATCAAAATACACATCTTACTGAACCTATACACAACTACATACAAATAATCATGACCCTTTCTAGACTTTGGCAATCCCCCAACAAAATCCATGGAAACACTTTCCCAAGGACGAGAAGGAATTGGAAGTGTAGTATACAAGCCTAATTTTCTATTACATGGCTTGCTTGTAGCACACATAGTACATCCTTTGATATATCTAGAAATTTTCTCATTCATTTGTGGCCAATTACAGAACCTTTGTAATTGTGAAACTATTTTACTTACACCAAAATGACCTGATATGAGAGAAGTAGGTGCTTCTTGAATTATGTTAACTCTTTCAATTTGTGGAATGCATAACTTTCCCAAATGATATAAGAGTTTTTCCTTTATATAATAATCCAATTCTTCTACCTGCTTGCCATGACTTAAAGTTGCATATACATCCTTAAAATCTGTGTCTTGAGCATATTTTTCGATGTAACTTTCATGAATTAGTGAATTATGCTTAAGTGTTGTGGTTGCATTTATAATTGGTCTTGATAACATGTCTACAACCTTATTATGTTTGCCCTTCTTATATTTGGTAACAAGATGAAATTGTTGTAGAAAACTCATCCACCTATAATGTCTTGGTTGTTACAATTTAGTTTGTGAGTGTAACTATTGAAGTGGTTGATGATCTGTGTGTAAAATTGTTTCTTTACCCATTATGTAATGTTTCCACTTTTTAACACTCTAAACTAATGCATACAATTATTTATCATATGTAGGATAGTTAACTACTACTGATGTAAATGTCTCAGAATGAAAGCATATAGGCTCCCTGTGCTGCATCAACACTGCCCCCATGGCATATTCACTTGCATCTGTCTCGATCTCAAATGGATGTTGAAGATCTGTCAAAGCTAGTGCTAGCGTTGTACTGGTCCTTTCTTTCAATGTGTCGAAGGCTTTTTGTTGTTTACCTCCCCACTAAAACACCTGTTTCACACTTGTCAAAGCATGTAAAGGAGCTGCAATCAAAGAAAAGTTAGCAATAAACTTTCTCCAATATTGTGCTACCCCTAAGAAACTTCCAACTTCTGTAGTAGTATTGAGTTTAGGCCAGTTTACTATGACTTTGACCTTAGAGGGATCTATCTTCAATTCACCACCCCCTACAATATAACCCAAATAATTCAAATATGTTCTGCCAAATTCACATTTTTACAGTTTCACATAGAGATTTTCTCTTTTTAAAACATCTAAAATCTGCTTTACATGTTCATCCCATGTCCTACTAAAAACAAGAATATCATCTAAATAGACTATTACCAAATCATCAATAAATGGTCTAAATACACCATTCATGACTCGCATAAGCGTAGCAAGAGCGTTAGTTAAACCAAAAGGCATAACCAACCATTCATAAATTCCTTGCTTCGTCTTGAAAGCAGTTTTCCATACATCTTGTTCTGCACCTCTAATCTGATGGTAGCCACTTTGTAAGTCTAATTTAGAGAAGTAAACTGCATCTTTTAATTGATCTCATAAATCATCAATACGAGGAAGAGGATAATGATTCTTTATTGTAATTTTATTTAGTGCTCTAAAATCAATGCACATTCTCCATGAATCGTCTTTCTTTCGCACCAACACAATAGGTGATCCGTACAGTGACGTGCTTGGTCTAATAAACCCTTTATTGAGCAACTCATGTACCTGCTTCTTTATCTCTACATTCTCTAGAGATAATAACCTATACATTCCAATGTTAGGTAGTGGAGCATCTTACTGCAAATAAATTTCATGTGCTATCTCTCACTTGGGTGGAAGCTCTTTAGGCTCTTGAAACAGAATATCATAATCGGAAACAAGTTTAATTAGATCTACTTTCTGTTTAGGATTACAACCTTGGAATGCATCAGATTTATCAAGATCCTTTGCTTTTACAATCATTAGTAAAAATTGCTTACTTGAATTTACAATTATTTTCATCTGTCCTAAATTTATGAGAGAGAAGTTATCTTTTAGTTTATGAACCCTTACAATATATTCAATTCCATCCTTAGTGAGTTGATACTTATTTTCAGCTTGATAGAAGATAGCTTTTCTATCGTACAAGTATGGACTCCCTAATACAATTCCACATATGTCCAATGGGACTATGTCTAACTCGACCTCATATACAAATGTTGACCCAATAGCAAAATGAAGTTTACATTGTTTTGTGACTTGTAGTTTTGTTTTATCACACACCCAACCTAATGGATATGGATTTTTATGACTTTTTGTTTCTAGACCCAACTTCTTTACAATTGTTTCAGTAATCAAATTAACTTGTGACCCACTATCAAATAAAGTATCAATTTTAGTGTGCTTGGAAATGACTCTAATATGAAATAGCTCATTTCTTTTCCTCTCATTACTTTCATTATCAACAGAATGTGAAGAATTACTTGTAGATTCTTTAGAATATTTACCTTTTATACCTATAGTTGTAACCGTTGTCTCATCACCTGAGTCTAATCCCAAGTCCTTTTGAATAGCAACAACATTCTTTCACTCTTTACCCCCAAACTTCTTAGGCTTCAATTCTGGATGCAAAGACCAGCAATGTGCCTCATTGTGTCCTTCCTTCTTACGATGAGTGCATGAAGGTTTATCTTTCTTCACAGTGTTTGTTTTCCTCTCCTTCCATTTCAGTTTCTTCTTACCTTTATTCTTTCTTTCAATATATTTGGATGATTTCCCAACATCTGGGGTTACGTTTTTACCTCTAACCTCTAGATGAGTTTCTTAAACTGATACATCATCTAAGCTAGTGGGATTAAACATAAGTATTGTATGCTTCAAATAACTATGAAGACCACATATGTATTTTAACAACGTCTCTGGTGAGTCCAATGATATGCCTAATGTTAATTCTCTCTTACGAAATTCCTGAGTATAACTCTGAACACTTTGACCCTTCAATTGACGTAGTGTTTTCCAACTCATTATTGATTGTTTCATATAATCCAAAGGATAAAATTTGTTTTTAATGGCAGAAACAAATTCATTCCAAGTTGAAATGATTTTACCATGCTTTTGGAGATCTTCCTGTGTCTTGCCTTCCCACCACACAAGTGCAGTTCCTCCAAGTCGAAGGCTAGCCAGTTGGATCTTCTTCCTTTCTAAATCAACTTTTTGCACCCTACAAAATACATCAATTTTCCTTATCCAATTATCAAGCTTTTCAGCATTAAATTCTCCATCATAAATTGGAAAATCAAATTTTACATCTAATTTGATCAAAGAGGATTTCTTTTTCTTCTTCTTAGAAGAACTAGTTTTATGAGAAGAAGACGATGATGATGATGGTGATGGTGATGATGGAGGAAATGGTGGAGGCTGCATTCCTCCTTTTCCTTTATCTTCTTCATCTGGAGGGACAAAAAGAAAACGTTCCTCTGCTCCTTTGTCTGGTTTAGGTGATGAAGTGCCTTCACCTTTTCCCTTTTTAAACTCATTATACATCTCTTCCACCATTGCATGTATCGTCATGAAACTATCCAAGGACTGGGATTTTGACCCAAATGGAGCTTCATCTACCATCCTTCTTCATGAAAATACCCTTCCAATCTCTGGATTCACCTCAACAAGTTCACCTCCACCTCATCCGAGCCTCAACCTAATAAGCATTCAAATCTCTACACAAACTTGTCAAACCTTAAAAACCTTAAGCTCTGATACCACTTGATCTGAAATTGAAAAAGGTATTACAGAATATGTGTGAAGTTGCCTATGTTACTTAGTCCAATGGATCAATAAGATTGCAAATAACATAAACACTTAAACAATTATAGAAACACAATCAAACACATCAACACAACCAAAATTGATAGAGTTCACCAAACTTCCTAGCTACATCTCCTGGTCCTTTAGCTTCCAGTGCTGACCTCTTTATTATGTTCTTCAAATAGTTGTTACAAGTGTGAGCTCAAAAACAGAGTCTCAAACATGAAAATGGATCTCACGTTGTGTTCATCTTGAATCCTCGAGTCGAAATGAGTATACACTCAACCGTACTTGGTCACTCTGACCTCCAACCCCCCTGGAATGGTTCACAACACACTCTTTGTCAACTTTTCTATGTTATGGTATTTATACACCACGTACAGTTACAAACCACAATAAATGCAGAATAATACGTTTATAATAGAAACAGGTTATAAACCAAAGGATTGATGAGCCTGGGGTGGACCTCGACCATCTGGCTGTTTCCTGGTGCTGATCTCGAGAATAAATAATCTGATGGCTATTGTGTCCTGCTTATCAAATAATCAGAACAACCTACACCGTAGATCCATCCCATGGAATCTGATGGCTGTCGTGCAGTCTTGCACTTCAACTAGTGCATTTGCTAATTCTCAGAAGGCATGCAAGAAAGTGGTTTCAGGATCCTATGTGTTGACCACTGAGTGGAATTGCTTGCTCTTGGTAGAAAATCGTTTCTTTCCTTGAAGGCATGTGATAAACCACTTACCGCTTCCCTGCTGGAACTCAAAGGAGTTTAACTTCTTTCACATAACTTTATCGCATCCATTTTTTAGGATAACCTGCTTGCATGTTTCGACGCGATATGCATTGATCTCCTTTGATCGAACGATCTCTGCCCTTATTCGCTAATCCCATCGCCTGTGGTATGAACCAATCACAAACTTTCACATCACCTTCTACGCCGACATCATCAAGAACCTGTGACTCTTTATCAGGTTGCCACATTTCCTACTGACATAGGCATCGACTTTTTGACCTAATCTTTAATTGGTTCTAATTTCTTCATCTGAACTCGGATTTACACACTGTTTTCACCTTTGGCTTTGTATTAACAAGCACTTCAACATGATTCCACTTTCACCTATATTTGAAGACTTTTGATCTGGAGGCTATGCTGAATCCATTTTGGATCACCTTGTTAAACTTTAAAGAGTCTTAAACGGGTCACACATACTCAGATTTGTGTCATTCACACTGTTGGAATCAAGGCGACGAGAACTTCAATTTGTTCCTAGTTTGAGAGAAATCTGGCCACTTTGAATTTTGAGCTATTCTGAGCCCTCTTGGACTTGTGAGTGTCTATGGAGCCACTTGGATCATTCCTCCCCACTGAGGAGCTTTTGATCCTCCAAAATCATGAACATAATTTGCAATGGTCATGTACATTATCTGCACCACAACTGTCCTAATAGGTCACCCTTCCTTCTCCTTCACCTTTGTTCTTTAGAGCCATAAGCAATGAGTCAAAACTTGCATCCTCTACAAACCGGTAGTACAATATTTTTCAAATTACATGACCAAGAAATGAACCAAGCATCCCATACTTTCCATGAGTTTATAACGCATACTCTTTGGTTAAGTTTACATCAAAATGTAAATCAATACCCCAGTTATCAATACAAGGCAAAACATCATTGTTGCTTCAACAATTGATGGAAAACAAATTATCACTTTTACAATATAAATTGCAACAAACGATTTACAAAATAATTTCGTGACAAGCTAGCACATCTAGAAAAACCATCTCTCACTTATCAAAGTGAATGGGTCATCTCCCCGTGGTGGATTCGCTTGTCGAATAAATTTTTCAACTGGTTCACGCACGAGCGCTTTATCCTTAAGACGTTTCTCTGGATGGAGCCTCCAACATGTTGCTCTTTGATTACCACCTCTATTAGAATGACTACAATAATTCTTCTTCCTCCAGACTTGCTTAACATGCTTCCTTCTATGTTATGGAGAAGTCCTTTCATGCCTCATCCTCTTTCATACTGCCATTCTCTTCTAGCACTCAACAATCACATGGTTATGTAAACCACAAAAAACTACATGTTTTTCTATGCCATTATTTATGTTCATCATTACCAACATGATTGTAATAAAAATGAACTTTAGAATACTGAGACTTGTTATGCCTTCCCTGGTTTTCTCTAGTGCAATTATGGTGATGAGATCTTGCCCTAGCTCTTTCTCTACAATGTGCACTACCATGGGATGATGGTGATGTGTTCTCATCATCTTCTTTCCTTTACAGTTTCAACAATTTCTTGGAACCTTCTGACACCTTTAAGAACTCTCCTTCGGTGTATCCCAAACTTGCAAATCGATGTCTTTGCATGACCTCCAATGGTTGATTCATGCCTTACCCATTAACACCAAGTCCTCCTCCTTTGTACCTCATCTTGGTAACGAGTCTCACGCCAGTTCCTATAATCAATACCTCCACATTTCCAATAGAAATAACATCATGTGAAGATGAAATTGAAGAACAATCACAAGTGTTTACCTCAGCTATCGATTCTGAAACAGGTGATGATGACGTCTTTAAGCCTTCATGTCTCTTCAACTCTTCCAAGGCCTCTTCCATGGCTCGTATTTGAAGTTAAAGTCTCTACTTCTCCTCTTTCTCTTCTTGTAGGAGCCTCCTTGATTCAGCATTCACTGCTTGAAGGCTCTAGTCATTCCACTTCAATTCTTCCAAGGCCTCTTCCACAGCTCGCAACTAAAGCTGCAATCTCTACTTCTCCTATTTCTCTTCTTGTAGAAGCCTCTTCAATTTAGCGTTATCTTCTTGAAGGCTCTGGTTGACCTCCTCATTCAAATGATGATAAGACGATGAAGGCAATGAATTTTCACAAGAAGGTGTGGATGGAGCATCCTCCTCTACTCTTTCTTTCTCCTCTTCCTTTATTCTCTTCTCATAAGCTTCATAAATTATTTCCACCGTTTTGGACATCCTGAGCAAGGCCTCGTACATTTCTTTGTCATCCTCCATTGTTACACATTAAATTTTTCACACTCACAATTTACATCAGCGAGAAGACCGCTCTGATACCAAACTTGATCCGGGATCCTTCAAACACCGGAATTATCCAAGATCTTTTATTTTTGTGATGTTATTAGAATTACATTTAAAAGAGCATAAAGAACCACAAGTGCATGCTTAAGCAAGAGTAAACATGACAACGATCAACAAATCATGAACACAACACATCTGATAACGAAGTTCACCTAGTGTGGGTTACGTCTCCAGGTCCGATGTCAAGATAGTGGAAGCCGCTTCATATAATGTCAATGGAAGTGATGATGATGTACATGGAGGAATCTTTGTCATAACTAGGTCATATTCCCTCAAAAAGAGTGGTTTGTCTCTCCATGATACGTTCTCCCTACAGGAACTCTCACTCAAAATGGGCTTCCTTCATCATGACAAACTAATACAATCTCACATAATGTGGCAACAAGTATCCCCTCAACATAGTTACACATGGATCTCAACAAAAATACATCGCATGAAAATCTAATGACATCTCACATAATGTGGCAATAAAAATCTCTCGACATAGTATTAAATAGGGACCTTAAGAAATAAATCATCTCAACAATAATGAAATGAAACATAACATGACTGCTTCATGTACCTTCACTTCTGAATATGGTAGAAAAATGAAAGGATCATCTATTAAAAATTATTGCACCACTGAATTTATGGCGTCTAGTAGTGTAAAATCCATTGTCAACTTGTCCAATTATGACACTGTCAAATCTTGGGCATTCGGGAATCTTTTAGATTCCCCTTGATTCTCCAAAGATTATGCTCAATGGGATGACTGGAGATTTGTTGTTCAAATGGAAAATTTGGTACCACAATTGTGATCCTTGCAACATTCTGAGACTTTTGAGTATAAAGTTGGCTACATTATGACTCTGGTGAATTTCAGCCTCCAAGGGAATCTAAAGATTCCTCAAGATCCTTCAAAGATTTTGTTTTGTTGGGCACCTCTAATTCTGCTGCTCAGATGGTGGATCTGACTTCACCATTGCACTCCCTATGAAAATTTGAGTAAAATGACTATAAACTTGATAACATTCTGATAAAATGATTTTTTACCTCCTAAAGAATCTTTTAGATTCCTCTCTGCATGAGGGAATATTCTCTGAGAATCTGTCTCGAAAAATGTGCCATCACGATTCCACCTTGGCACTGCAAATCATGGTTCTACACAATCACAGTTCCGTTGGCTAACAGTTCCATAGTGCTACTCCTCAAAACCGTTGGGCGTTCTACCATTTGGTTCTCTCTCTCCCTTGGTCGAATTAAAGGGCGAGTTTGTATATTAAAATGTTGCCAGATTTAACAAAGATGGGTTGTTGGCTCAATGGCCAAGTAGAGTGGTTCTTTAACAAGGGGTCGGTGTATCAAATACTGCCCTTCTAAAATTGGTGTATAATTCTTTTTTTAAACCTGGAAGTTACGGATGCTGCTGGTGGTTACATGCCATTCACGGTAATGGTTAATGTTGAACAATTTGATTTGGTGATCGATTATGGTTCCACCAACTTTTATAATGATTATGGTCGATGATTCCAAAGTTACATTAACCATATGCCACTTATTATGAAAAATAAGTTGTTCATGTTTTATAATGTTTCTTTTAAATGGACCAAACTTAGGATGTTGTTAAATAATAACAAAATTTGTTATTAATTATTATTGTTTGATTTTTGTTTATTAAAATAACCATACTTCATGATTTTTCTTTTATATGGGATTTTAATATTATGTGTTTTTTTTTGTCTTTTTGTGCAGGGTTAGGAACAAATGCTAGTGTGCCATGTGTCGATGGTTTAGTGGCCATTAAGTCGCCACATAAACTTAATGGGTCCCACCTCCTGACTGCGATGCCATGTGACACCCTGTGGGCCCCATTTTTTCCCTGCCTTATCAAACTTTAAAGAGTATTAAGTTGGTCATACGGACTTTGATTTGAGTTTCATTCACATCATTGGAATGAGGGTGGCAAGCACTTCGATCGGGTCCTAGTTCAAGGGAAATTTGACCGCTTTTAATTTTGAGCTATTCTGAGCCCTCTTGGACTTCTGGGTGTCTCTGGATCCACCTGGATCAATCATCCAAACATGCTACAAGAAATGAATTTAAATATTGACATAATACATCATTCATCATCCTCATAAATGTAGCTATTGCATTACATGAAACAAATTGCATGACTAACCATTCATACAAAACTTTCCATTCCTTAAAGGTAGTATTTTAGGTCTCTTATTCTTTGGCACATACCGGATGGTATCCCATTTTGGGATCCAAATTGGTGAAGTACTTAGCATGTTTCAATTGGTCTAATTAATCAATATTCCTAGGAAATGGATATACATTCTTGAGCCTAGCCTTATTTAAAGCTATGTACTCAATACACATCTACCAAGTCCCATCCTTCTTAGGTACAATGATGATAAGTGAAACATAAGGTAACGTTCTTGGAAGAATCGCTTTCCACTCTAGCAACTGCAGAAACTTCTTCTTCACTTCATCTACTCTATAATAAATTGTTTATATCCTAATATTTGAACAACTATGTTTCGTGATCCACTTCCTTCTTTGATGTTATCCCTTTAGGCTCTTAGAACATTCTTATGTATGCTTCTAGAAACTCCTATAACTATTGTTTTTTATATGTGTTGCATCCCTCCAATTCCTTTTCCCTTACCAATTCATCACTTGGTTGATTATCTCTAGAGAAAAGAAACAACATATCTTTCTTACTAGAAATAACAAAATTGTTGGCTTGGTTGGCACTTAATATTGAGATATTTGATTTACCATTGAGTGTGTTAATGATGTAGGACTTCCCATCATTGATCAAATGATATTATTTTTCTCTCCACGAGAATATCACATCCCTCGTATACATGTATGGGATTCCAAATACTACACCACACACATCAAGGGGTGCTATCTAATCAACTTCATCAATAAAATATGAACTTGCAACAAGTTTTGTCTTATAATATTTCAAAAAATTAATTTTTGCATCCTTTTTCACCCACCCATATTGGCTTGGATGATCATGAACCTCAAACCAAAAATTGTTGACTAGATCGACTACTATGATATTGGCCTATGAACTAGAAATTGATAGCATGTTTACCTTGGTATTGTTCACTTTGATCTTGATATGAAAGGGTTTTGTCATCTCCTTCTATTCCTTGTTATGTTAATCAAATTCACCTCTTTCTAAACTTAAGTGTATCCAATATTCTCGTCCACATATAAGTTGTTTTCTACCTAATTTATTTAATATATGGCTAGAACATTCTTCTTTATTAAATCCTTCCTACTTAAATTATGTTTTAGCTTTAGATGTATTTTCCAACTCTTTTCTTCAATTTGAACATTGATATTGTAGTGACTGTAGTGGTTAATTGGATCCTCACACTAGCATGTAGTGGTTGTGATCTTCTTGTCTTTCCCTTTCCACTTTTTCTTTCCCTCCTTGAAAGTATCCTAGTTCTCTTTCTCTTTGGAACCACTTGGTTGTCCTTTTTTATGTCCTATATTTTCCAAATAATATGCGTGTACATAGACCTTGTCAACTATGATTATCTTTAATAACATCATTTTCTTTCACAAATGATTTTGTAGACCCCAAAAACATTTGAGTACATGTGGATTATTGGGAGAGATACCTAGCATGATAGGCATCTTCCTAAGTTTAGTAGCGTACTCATGCACACTCTACCTCTTCCTTTCCCTAAAGTAATTCTATTAGATCCATTGGTCCTCTACATACTATTATGAACCATGTACCTTAAATGATAATAATATAATCATTATAATCCACTTCAAAGGGTAAGCCTACTTTTAGAATGAATACAATGTATAAGGCAATATGAGAAGATCATAATACTAGGTCTCCTTGTATATACACATGAATGAATGGGTACAATTATAATGAAAGTTTACAATGAAAGGTTTTTCCCTACATAAACATATAACAACAGAAATATAATAACTCAATTTATAGGGGTTAAGGTAAACATGGAGCTTGTATAAGGCTCAACATGCCCCTCTCCTTGAAACAAGTATTTTCTTCAACAATTGACTAATTGATGGTGCCTTTGCATGAATAACTCATTATCCCATGTCACCTCCTCTAGTAGTAGGCTCTTCCATTTGATGAGGTACTTAATAATTTCTTGATTTCTCATCTACTTAATCCTTGTTTCCAAGATTATTTTTGGTTCTAGTCTGATTTCCCCTCTTCATCAACATTTAGTAAGATACCTTGGACTAGTATATTATCACCCATTACCTTCTTTAAGTAAGAAACATGGAGGATTGGATGTGCATGTGAATATGGGATAAAATCTAATTTGTAAGTCATACTTTCAATCATATGCAATGTAATGTCCATTTTCTAATCCCTGAGTTTTGTAAGTGTAATTAAAAGATGATAATTCTATAGGGCCAACATGCATATCATGCCAAAATTATTTGATTTAAATATCATATTTATTAAATCATAAATTGTTAAATTTGAAGAGGAGCAAAAGCCTATATGAATCCCAAAGTATCTATGGATGGCTTGCTTGAGAAAGTTTGTAAGGGGGATTGGGAAGTTTCCTATATTTCCTGATATTAATGATTATGACTCTTGATGTTATAGTTGAACTACAAACTACCAAAGTAGTTATGAGATATATGGGGTAGAAGTTCCAATGCTACCCAAGCATGGGCTATGTACCATGTGATAGGTCTTGGTTGACTATGTAGTGCAAGTAGGTACCCCAATGCTCTCACGTGAAAATTCAATGCTCATGAGAAAAGGAATAGATTCTAGTGATTGGAACAATAGGGGGAGATATATATACTCTTTGTAATGAACCGATATGAGGAGATAGAGATATGCTATGGAAAGTAAACCAAACCAATTGTGAACCAATAACCTATAAATCTATGTGTGGAATTGGGACTATAGGGGTTGTAAAAGAGTACAAGAGTGTGTTATGATACATTCACCTTTACAATGATAAGAAACCATTCATTATAGTCTTCTTCAAAGGGGGAACCTCCTTTTACAATGAATACAATGAACAATACAATACTTCATGATCCTAACACTAGGTCTCCTTAGTGTATATATAGGAGACAAAGCGTACAATTATAATAAAATGGGACCATGAGGGGTTCTAGCCTACATAAAAATATAAGAATATAAATGCAATCACTCAATATTTATAGCTTAATAAGGGTTTTTCGGTTTAATATGGGACTTATATAGGGCTTAACATACCCCTTGCCTTCAAAGAAGTGTTTTCTTCAACACTTGTTTTTGTATTAAAAACTCATCTTCTTATCACTTCTTCCACTGGTAGGTTCTACCATTTGATGAGGTACTCAGTAATTTCTTGATTTTTCATGTGTTTAGCCCTTATTTTCAAAAAAAAAACTTGTTCGAGTATTATTTTCCCTTATTCATTAATCTCTATTAGAATAGCTTGGACTACACTCTTATCATCGATTACCTTCTTTACGCAAGAAACATGGAAGACTAGATGAACACTCGGAATATGGAGGTATCTCCAATTTGTGAGCCATAATTCCAATCCTATGTAGAACCTTATAGGGTCCATAATACCTCAGATATAATTTATTGTCCTTCCTTTTTTTCTTGATGTACATATGTTTATATGGTTGTAGTATCACAAATACCCAATCCCCCACTTTAAATTTCCTTTCACTGTGATGTTGATTCATTGGTTGTTTCATCATATTTCGTGTCATAACAAATTTGTCCTTCAATAGTCTTAGGACCTCTTGTTGGTGTTGTATGTGGCCCTCTACTACTTGAGAATTTATAGTCCCTTTCAAGGGTGATGTGATGGTTGGAGGATGATATCTATAAAGTTCCATAAATGGTGACATTTTTTATGAAGTATGGAAGGATGTGTTGTACCACCATTCTACGAAGGGATGTAACATACCTAGTTCCTTCAATTACTTATAGAGGTTACAAGGTAGCCAAATTTTTCTTTTTCCTTTTATTAGCTTTCTAGTAAGCTTTGATACCACATTATCACATACTAATTGAAATATACCACTTAATCATGCAACTTTTCATTTTTTCTTTGGCCTGTATTTTATCAAATAGTTTGAATGAAAATTGTAATAAATTGTTTTAACACTTTTCTTCAAAAAAAATCACGAAAATAGACACATCTCAGCTATAGAAATACTATCATACAACAATATTATCCCCATCTAAAAAACAAAATTTTCATTGGGGAATTTCATCGAACAGTTTGTATGCAATGAATCATTAAAACATTTAGGCATTTCTTCAAACACTTTGCATGCAAACTAATATAGAAAATTCTTCAGTGAATATCTCCTAAATTATATAACTACTAGTCCTAAAAATTAAACCAAATTATTATTTGTAATTCTCCTCACTTTTGTTCAATTTTAGCCTTCGGAACCTCCCAGATGACCTAGCATGACCTATTTGATGCACGATTTTGGGAAAATTCATGAATCTCAAATTCCTATGATCATATCTCCTAAAATATTATGACCCAAGATTTAAAATTTGGATAAAATGATCAATGGCATTCCCCCTCTCTATGTTCAACTTTTTGTCTTATGGAAGCTCCCATAATAAAATCTATAGGAGAAATTCTAACATGACCTATTTGATGCATAACTTTAGGAGCATTCAAAATATCAACTTCCTCTAATCATATCTCCTAAAATATCTTGGCCCAACATCTGAAATTTGGACCAAATGATCAGTGAGATTTATCCTCACTATGTCCAAGCTTTAGCTTTCGGAACCTCCCAAAATAATATTTACAGTAGAAATTCCAATGAGACCTATTTAAATATGCATTTAGGAATCCCACCTTCTTCTGATCATATTTCCTAAAATTTCATGACATGAGATCTAAAAATTGGACTTGAGGATCAATAGGGTTTCCCCTTTCCATGTTCCAATTTTCAGCATTTGGATCCTCCCAAAAGAAAAGTTATAACAAAAAATTGATCAATAGTAATAACATAGCACTACATTTCCACATGCAACATATTAACTTGCACATAAAAATAAAGACATTTTTTCTTACAACCTGAAGGTAGAATTTCAATACAATCCATAGAATGATCAAAGCATTTTCCTATTGATTCCATGTAACGATTTCCTACAACCATGCAAAATTATCACAAAGATATTGTTGACACCTAATCATTGGGATTGGGTGAATATGTGTAAATACTGTAAATAGAAAATAAGGAGAGCTGGAATATGAAAAGATGCTGGGAGATGAAGCCCAAGAGTCTCTCCCTCCACGTATATATCTATGATCAGCCTTAATGTAGAAACACAATTCAGTTTGAGGAGTTACCTCCTGGCCTGACATGGTATAAGAGCCAGCTCCATTTTTTTCTTCCCTCTTTTCCCTTGTAACTCCCTCCTTCCCATGTTCCACATTTCTACTACCTTCACTCTCAACCTCAAGACTATGAGACTGATGCGTAGAAGAGACCGAGCAAAAAATTAACTCTAAACATTAGGGATTATCTACGCATGAATGGTATTTTCGTTGAAATTTTTTAGGGTTGAAAAATTTATTGTTTTTTAAGAATGCAGTCTATGAATGTGAATGTGTATTATATTAAGTTCAATAGTGGTGTTACATTAAGTTATGATCAGGCACTCAGTATTTAGCTCAAAAATAAAGTTCTCAAAATTACTCAAAACCTAAACAACCGCATCTGTCTTGGAAAAACGATCCTAATGCAACTCGTTTCGTTGAAAACCAAGTTCATATGAGAAAGTTATTGTGTTCTTATCACTTTGATAAACAGGTGAAATTTTCAACAAAAAAATGCCCAGTCGCTGCATAGTCAACAGTTCGTACTGCTGACATGGCAAGTGACTAGGCAGGGTCAACTTGGTCAACATTCAGTCATTTCTCAACAAGTGTCATAGTGTGATCGGATCTCAGATTGGTGTGTTGGCACAATTCTGTTGGTTTGTTTTCGGACCAATGAAATAATGCCATGTGGCAATCCCGAAGGCCACCATGTGGCACCTCCCAATGGTCTAACGATTTGGCATAGTTCAACAAAATTATGGTGGATGCGCCAAGGTTCGACCCCGTGACCTCCCCTCCACAGTACAAGCCACATACCAACTCTGCTACATTATGACTTAACAGTTATGAAGGACCATGCCTATTTAAATTTTATCTCATTGTGGTTGATGGTTAGGGGAGGGCTAGCCCGTAGGCCAACCCTCCCCATGTGATTGCAACAAACAGTCACCATGGATTGTTAGGGAGGCGGCTCCCCAAACAGTTACCAAAAACATCCTCCATGCATGTGAACGAAACCCGGCTTACCAACAAATGATTATATGATGATGGCTCCAGATATACCATGACCCTTAATGGTTAGTCATGAGAGCACACTCTGATGGATATGGTGAGGTTTAATAAACCTGGCGGCCAGTGCTAGAAAACTGCGGACATGTGACCCTCCAATGAAACTGCCAATAGTTTCAGAGCAGTCAATCTATTCTTCATGGTAATTAAGCACTAATCACCCATTAATTGTTCTTCAATTTAATTAAGCACTAGCTTCAGTTTGGTGGTTAGACATTTATGGTGCCAACCCCAAGTTTAGTGGCCCTAATTGGATTCATTCCAGATTTAGAGGATCTTTTCTAGGGAAAGACTGTCTGAGTCATAGAGAGAGAAATTTTCAACCAAATGGAGCTCAGGAAGAGGTGTTCCTAGTTAATTTGGACATTATGAACACATTGGTGTAGGTATTAGGAGCCATAGAGCTTTGTAAAACAACATTTTTCCATATTGAGCTAATACAGAGGCCCGAGCCATGGAAGCTAGACCAAGGAGATGTAGCCCAAGAGGGGTGAACTCCTTCATCAAAACTTTGTGTTATGTGTCTATCTAATGGTTTTCTATATTTTTTACTATTATTTTTTGGCATTGTTCATTTAATCTATTTCTTCTCATGAATGTTACACTAAACTTAAGGAAAATTACCTGTTTACATACACCAACAACCTAAAGAAACGTCAACACAATAAGAAATAAACAAGCACATGTTTATAAATCTGTAATTGATATTAGAACATCAAAGCTAAAAATAAAAAATAGATCAAGTTGGTATCAAATCAAAGGTTGATTTGATTTATTTCTTGAACTGTATGCAATTATTTTTTTAATGGTTGAAAAATTGTGATGCTTACAAGTTTAAAGTTGCAGAAAGGAGAATGGAAATTGTTGTTTGCAACTCCTGAGGTAATTCCCAAAAGAAGGAGAGCTACAAGGCCACAATATCCATCATCCAAAGTTACAATTCCAACTGCATTTGAAACTCCTCAAGTTTTTCCTTCAACTGAGATTGAAGAGGTACAAGCAGTACTAGTTTCTGAGCCTGAATCCACAACCATTATGTCTAGAGAAAGAGAGCCTGAGGGTCCTTCTTCAAAAGAAAAATAATTCAAGAAAGATTTCTACTCCTTAACTGAGATGGTTAAAGTCCTCTATGAAGAGAGGAACACTAGAATGGTTGGAGAGAGTTATAAACCTCCACATGAAGAAGGAAGCTCAGGAAAAAAAGATGATAAGAAGGATTCCAAGGGTAATGATGAAAAGCCACCTCCATCTCCACCATATTCATCATCCTCATCATCTTCATCATCTTCATCATTCAAAAACCCCAAAACGGAAAACTCCCTTACTCAAATTGGACATTAAATTCAAACTTCCCATGTACAATGGAGAGGTGAATGCAGAAAAGTTAGACAATTGGATTCGACAATTGGAGGTACACTGTAGAATTCATAACCTTCAAGAAGATGATATAAAGATCTAGTTGACTTCACTAAGGCTAGAAGGAGTTGCACTAGTTTGGTGGGAAGCAAAGACTCAAGAGTAAATGTGAATCCATGGTAAGATATCGATTTATTGGGTTGAATTTGTTTCTGCAATTAAAAGACAATTTTATCCTTTAGCCTATATGCAAAAATCCATTATGAGTTGGCATAATTTTAGGCAGCTTAAAGGCCAAATAGTCCAAGATTATACATAGGAGTTTAGGAAAAGGGTTTTGTTGTTAGGAGTAAATTTGAATTCCCGAGATACACTGCTGAAATATATTGGGGGTTTACATTCCTATTTGAAACATACTATTCTCATGTTCAATCCAAATAACTTATATGAGGTATGTGTGCATGTCAGGCGGAAAGAGTCGATAGTGTGGACACAACCAACCTCCCTAGGAGCCTAAGACTCTCTAGTGACAAACAAGACAAACGAGAGCAATCCTTCTCTAAACATGCATTTACTATATAAGAAATCAAGTGTTTAGATCCTACCTGTAATCCAACGCTGTTGTAGTAGTCCATCCTCGCTGATCCGGATGAGCTCCTCCTTCACTTCGAAACCTGCATTCACTAACAATCAAATGATTAAATAGCACTTGATAATCTCATAAAATAAAACATGTTTAACACATAGACCAAGGAGTACATGAAACAACTCATAAATAACAAGTTATTGAGAAGAATGGACTCATTTGCATTAATAGGAAACAAAAGGAACAATTACAACCTGAGCCTTGGTGTTGTGCAAGTCCCTCTCAGGGTCCATCAAGAGTTCTCCTTTACTTTGACAAAGCTCACCCACTTCCAAATAGAACAAGCAAAGATGGCAATCTCTCCTCACAAGCTTCTAAATGGGAGTCCTAATTCTAGCAGCATCTACCCTTAGAAATGTTTAGCTTCCAACCTCCCCTCCTTTTGGCCCAATGCCTGTATTTATAGTGCTCAAGAGGAAGTTAATCAGGTCCACCATCAATGGGATAATCCCCTCTTTGGATGGGATAGCTCCCTTATTGATGGGATAAGTTCCTCTTTGGTAGGGGTACATGAACCATCTGGAGGCGCTTCATACACGTCAAACATACTTCTAGAAGCCTCTAGAAATGACCACAAGTAACTTTTTAAAGATGAAACTTGCGCATTTTGACCTTTACAGGGGTACGCACCTGCCCCTTTACATACATAGCGTACAAGTACGCAGCTTTTTTGAACATTAGGTGCGTATCCGCAGGTAAGGTTGAGAGAACCTACGTACCCAGAGATAAATACATTTATAAAGACTTTCTCTCTTTTTGGAGTTTGACATGGGGAGAAGAGGCATAAGACTTGCCCAGGAGGATAGCATGACTGTTGATAGAGCCATACTAACTGTAAATAGTCATGGTGACATTTTTTAGTGTAACAGATTGCCCCCTAAAGTGCGAAGCCTGTAGTAGATTAGGGTTTTGTATTATCTAGGAAGGGTGAAGCGCTTTATCATTTCAAGGATTATCTCGTGGAGAGCCTGGTCAGAACCTGCAATTTTCAACACAAAATACATGTATAAGATTATATCATCGCTGAGGTAGGCATTCCCATACTCAGATCAAAACTTTAACTAACAGACTAACTACTCTGATACAGGAATGATCTTGCAGTACATCATAATCATAGACTTTTGTAGACACAGTATGGGCGCAGCCATCTATTTATGATTAGTCTACTTAGATAATGAATACAAAACTCCTCGCAGCCTGGATGGTGGAAACTAGATCCAGGGTCTTCATTTCTGCTTCCCGAATTGGTACAATTCTAGCCATGCGATTAAATGGGTTGATGTCGAACATGGTAGAAACCACTTGATTACCAGTCGATGATGTAAACTGTTAACAAGTGTGAGAGAGACCACCAGTAATGTCAATGGTTCTCAAAGTACCCAGTACAATCCATGAGATGTGAATGAATGAGTTGATGTCGAACATTTCACGGAATCCTTCGATCGAAAGTCAATGATGTAAACTGACGTCAAAGGCGAGAAACCTGCCATTGATGCATGCAGACTTCAAGGTACTGACGATTTCTAAGTCATCTCTCTAGATAATGTGTTGATGTCGATAGAAAGCGATCCGTTGCAGGCAAGCCCACAACACGAAATCATTGTTCAAGTTGAAGAAATGTTGCTGTAAGGACTGACTCAGGGATGGTCAAATGGATGACAAGTATTTTGCAGATGAAAGTTTTTCTTGCAGACCTCTTGAACACATAACGACACGACAGATGGCTTGGTGATGAATGACTCAAAGTTAATCCCCGGAACCCAGCTGAAGACTTTCAATGTGGTTTGATCAATTGTGAGGTAAAGGATTTCCCAACCCAGGTGAATGAAAAGTGTCGTGTCCAAGAGTGGTAATAAAGTTTCTTCTGAGACAAAAGATAACAAATAGGCTCATTCTTCTCTCTTTTCCCCCACCATTTCTGGCAAGTACCTCTTTATTTTTAACAAGCTTGAGGAGGATAACATATGCTTGATTATAAGCTCATCCTTCGGATGAGTCCAACCTAGTTTTGATTCGAACCCTAGGAAGGAGTGGTTCATTCCTGTTTGTAATTGAACAGGTCCTTTACTGTGAAATTTTAACGAGCCCAGTATAGGAGAAACTCGGCGTTTTTCATTTTTAGAGAGTCTGAAAAACTTAAGAAGACTCCAGGTTGAACTTTTTCGTAAATTTGTGTCCCCCAAGCCCGAAAAAGTATAAAATAATACTTGGGAGAACCGCTTGATCTTGCGACCAAGGAGTACTTTCATGATTAGTGTCTCTGACCTGAAAAGTAAAAAGCGATCAAGGACACGTCGTTTTATTTCCGTATCGAGTTTGAAACGACAAAAACCCGGCAATCTTTTCCTGATTTTACGGTCAGAAAAGAGCTATAAGGGGACCGTCTTTTAATTTCGTTTTAACGAGTGTAAAAGAAACGCTCGACAATCTTTTCATGTTTTAGGAGTCAGAAAAGAGCTTAAAAGATGACTCTGACGTGAAAAATGATAATTTACCCTAAAGTCCCTTTGTCCTGCACAGAAACAACACATTACTCATACCTGTTTAAGATGGGCAAAAAATACATCGAAAATGTCCTTTCATGGTGAAAAATAAACAAATCTAGCATTTATTTATCCAAAAAACCTATAAAAAGACTTCTTACCATGTCATTTTTACCATTTTACTGTTGAGGTTGAGAAAAGGGCTTTTGACAAGAAACTTCCCGTGGAGATTACGGAGAATCCGACCGTCAGAATCGAACGCCGTTTCACCAGGTATTCTACAACACCCCTCTCTTGATTTCCATCGGTTTAGAATTCATTTTTAAGCTTTCATTTGATTTTTTGGGGGTCTTAGGGTTTCAAGATGCGCACTTCGGGGTACGCAGGTCATGCACTGCTGACCTGCATACCCCGATATTTTCCCAATGGGAAAATTACGGGGTGTACGCACCCGGCCTTAAGGGAAGCTGCGTCCGGACGCTCTGTCCCTAAAGGCCGGGGTGCGTACCCCGCAAAACACAAATTGAAACCCTCATACCTCTAAAATAGACCAAAATTTTTAAATTTTATGGATCCTAACTGATGTTTTATGATGTGCAGGGAGCACACCATGCTTGATTGGCGTGAAAGAGAGCATGAGGATGTTGATTTGGCCGCGATAGGTCATCAAACTTCCATTGATGCATTAAAAGCATGCGGACTGTACAAATACTGGACCATACCTGGCATGAGGGGCCAGGTGCCATTTCTTGAGTGGCTGGTTGAAAGGTGGAACATTCAGGAGCAATGTTTCTACATCGGAGAGCACCAGCTCGAGATAGAGCCCTCCGACATATATTTTCTCACTAGCTTGCCTAACAGGGGCGAGCAACTTTCTCTATTCGGGACTAGGCCGGGTGGCCAATCCCTTGCTAGTCTCCGGCTAGAGTGGTGCAACAACCAAAACCATGAGAAGGGGATAGAAATCAAGTACATATCCCAACCTGAACTTATGGTGATAGCCTTTACTGTTACCAGACTTTGCGGCACGGCCGCTTTGCACCAAGCCACCGGGTCCCAAATGCGGATGGCTATAGATTGCTTCCACGACACCATTTTCAACTGGTGCGATGCTGTGTTGGCTAATTTGAAGGGCCAACTAACCAGGGCAAAGAGAGGACAACTGAAGACCTTTGGATATGGGCCTATAGTCGTGAGCTTTGCCCTAGAGAGAGTTCCAATGCTGGTCCCCCAGCATCTTACAGTTCCAGTTGGGGCGCCTCGGGAGCCTAAGTTGACGAGATGGGTTGCGGTAATGGCCCGACATCCTGATGAGGGCGCAGCAGTTGTTCGATTTCCTGATGGTTACTTTCACTGGCTAGAGAGCCAGGTCTTTGCTATTCAGGACTTTCCTTATGCCGGAATGGATTTTCGGAATGATCCGGACATGGTTCTTCCACAGGGAGAACAGTGGGACGACAGAGGTATTTCATTTTTCACGAGTTTTCAAATTATGTATTTTTTTTTGTTTTTATATATCGCCTCAAAACTGATAGCACAAATTTTCAAAATGCAGATGTAGGTCCACGGCGTCCAGCCAACCTCTGGGCTTTTGAGAGGAGAGTACCAGCTGTACCAGCACCAGCCCCACAGGATGCGGCCGCAGAGACCTTAGCCGAGCTGGAACAGGATCTAGAGCGTCTGACGGCGGATATACCAGAGACCACCATAGATGATATTCCTATTCGACTTCAGCGCTATGTGGTTGCAGTCCCAGGACCTTTTAGGAGGTTCTTGTGTAGGGTAGCGCAGGCAGTGGTCTTGTATAGAGAGCACCACCAGTGATTGACTAGTCACTTTTGTAGACACATATGACATTTTGGCTTTTTGTACTTATCATTTTTGCCGATCATAAGGTGTTTTTCAACCTATGATCGAAGACGATGTATATTTTTGACACACTCCTATCTATATATATATCATTATTACCGACTCATTTTGTTTAACATATGTGATGAAATGTTTTTTAAATTTACTTGCATGATTATCGTAAATGTCTGTCCAACATTCGAGAAGCAATTGCATCTGCTAATGTATTTAAAGACCTTGGAATATGCTGATATTCAATGTAATCAAATTCACGTTCCAAGAGACGCACTCTCAAAAACAACCTTAATAACACAGGATTTCTAATGGCATATACTCTATTAAGCTGTAATACAACGAGTTCAGAATCTAACCTCACTATCAAACGTCGAATTCCAAATGAAATAGATTCAGAAAATAATTCAACCACTGCACTGTATTCTGCAATGTTGTTCGTCGTTTGACCGAGGCTCACCCCATGCATAGAAACTAACTCGTCAGAGGGCGAATAGATAACCCAAGCTGCGGAAGAGATATTCCGTGTACTACGACAAGCACCATCGGCAAATCCAATGTACGTTTGGAGAGGCGTCGACATCTGCAATATCAAGAGTAAAACCAAGATAAGCCAGAATAACGACGAAAAACACACTTTCTAAGCTAAGCACACTATCTAAACTAACAAACATACTAGCTAGAAAGAAAACCTAACCTAACTAAAATTCTCCATACCCACCATTTAAGCATAATACCTCTTTAGGTAAAGTCCATTTCTGGGTTTACCCAAAGAGTCCCCATCGAAATCTACCAGCTCATAGGCCCCTTTTGCTAGCTTTCGCTTTACGATATAGGGTCCATGCCACATAGGAACGAATTTTCCAGCACCTAGTTTATCGTTAGCTTGATCATATAACAGCACTAGGTCTCCCTCCGAAAAACTCCGAGGGGTCAAATTTCTATAATACTGAGCTTTCATTCGCTTCGCGTGAGTCTCGATTGCCAATGCAGCGTCACGTCGAGTCTCATCTAATTGAGCTAAGTATAATAAACGTTTCTCCTCTTCGGAAGTAGCTGGGAGTAATTCGACAGCCATTTGAAGTGATGGGATTTCGCATTCAATGGGTAACACAGCTTCCAAGCCATAAACTAGCTGGAAAGGGGTGAAACCTGTTGAAGTTTTCACTGAAGTTCGGTATGCCCATAGCGCTGAAAATAACATGTTGTGCCAATTCGACCGATGAATACCAATGATTCATCGGATCATGATAACCAGAACTTTGTTGATAGACTCAACCAAACCGTTGGCTTGCGGATAATAAGGAGTAGAGCTATCGTGGCGCAAACCAAGCTGGCTTGTAAGCTCAGTCATCATGATGTTTCGAAAATGGCTCCCATGGTCAGTGATGATTGCTTGTGGGACACCAAACCTAGTTATAATGTGATTGAATACGAAAACTGCAGCTGTTTTGTCGCTTGCGTCGAATGTAGGCATCGCCTCGGCCCATTTAGTAAAATAATCAACCGCGAGGATGATATACGCATGCCCCCCGGCCGAGTGAGGGTTACAAGTAATAAAATCGATACCCCATTTGGCGAAAGGACCAACGGCAATTATAGGGTGGAGAGGAGCAGGTGGTGCGCACATCTTGCGATCAAACACTTGACAGTTGTGGCATTTTCGGACCGCAATGATACAATCTTTAAACATGGACGGCCAGAAATAGCCAGCGCGCAACACCTTCTGAGCTGTGGCATACCCAGACATATGACCGCCACATGCTCCAGAGTGACAATCATTCAAAACCCTCTCAGCCTCTTCGTGAGTTAAACAACGTCGAAAAACTAAGTCTGCCCCCCAGCGATAAAGTGTATCTCCAATAATCTTGTATTGCTGGGATTGAAACCGAATTGTTCGACGTTCCGACTTTGAAGCTTCAGGCCGAAAGGTTTGGGTTTGGAGATAGATGATTATATCCCCGTACCACGGATCTAAAGTACTGATAAGAAACAAAGATTCGTCCGCAATGGACTCCTCTGCCACAGTTTCTGTGTCAGCACGCGGGAAATCACACATCAATTCCGCAAAAACTAAGGATTTCTTAGACTTGGACTTCTCAAACTCCAAGTCGAACTCTTGCAGGATAACTATCCATTTAGAGTACTTGCCCCCTAGCAGTTTTTTTGTCAAAATATAAATCATAGGGTTGCAATCCGAAATAACTGTAGTTTTACGGAGAAGAATGTAGTGACGAAAACGTTGGACAGCTTGAACGGCTGCCAGGGCCAACTTCTCCACATGCGAATATTTTAGCTCAGTGGGGTTTAATGTCCTACTAAGATAATATATCACATGTTCCGCTCCGAATTCATCTTCTTGAACTAACACTATTCCAATGGTGGAATGCGAAGCTGCGAGGTATAAGAAGTAGTCCTGGTTGTAGTTGGGAGGATGCAACAACGGTGCATGGGTCAACGCGTGCTTAAGTGCATCAAAAGATTGTTGGGCAATCTCGTCCCAAAAGAATTGAGCGTTCTGTTTCAACAACCGTGTAAAACCTTTAGTGACCTCGGCGTAATTTGGAATGAATCGGCGTAAAAAGTTCGCTTTCCCTTGCAAACTTTGGAGTTGGCGCAAACTCGAAGGAGGAGGCAATTTGATGATAGCTTCGACCTTCGAGGGATCGACGCGAATGCCGGCTTTTGAAACAACAAATCCCAGCAATCGACCCGTCTCTATACAGAACACGCACTTGTGGGGATTCAACCGAATTCGATAATGCCGACACCTCATAAAGATTGCTCGTAAGTGGACAAGGTGATCAGCTCGATGTAAAGAATGAGCAGGCAAATCATCGAGGTACGGTTGCACAATGTGCTTGATGTCATGAAATGCGTAAGACATCGCCCGTTGAAAAGTGGCCCCGGCATTCTTAAGTCCAAAAGGTAATTTGCAATAAGCAAATGTCCCCCATGGACAAATGAATGCCGTTTTTGGTTGGTCGGCAGGTAGAATATTGATTTGATTATAGCCCGAAAAACCATCCATGAAGGAAAACATTTCACTTCCGGCACAATCATCAATAATTTCATCGATATAAGGCGTAGGATAGTTGTCTTTTGGACAAGCTCGATTTATATCCCTATAGTCGATACAGATTCTTATTGTTCCTTGTTTCTTGTTGACCGGAACAATATTCGATACCCAATCCGTTAACGGGATTGGATAAATGAAACCTGCTTTCAACAACTTCTCGACTTCTGCTTTAATCGCAGCTGCTTTCCGAGGGTGAATCTGACGCAACCGTTGCCGGACGGGTTTAGCATCCGGGTAGGTCTTTATTTCATGAACAACAATGGCAGGGTCGATTCCTGGCATTTCCTCGTAAGACCAGGCAAACACATCGCGGAATTCTTGGAATAGGGCCTTGTAAGTTCGAATTTCATCTTTTGTACATGAGGCACCTATATGAATGTTTTCCTCAATTCCGAGCTTCACTGAAATATCAATGGGAATAGTGCGAGAAATATTCCCTAAATTCAACTCTGAATCAAAATGTTTCGTTGGATTCTGAGCGTCTTTGACATATTCAGTGGTAAAGATAGATGAAAAATCATTTTCAAAAGGATCATCCTTAGGTAAAAACGAAGATCTGTGATGGAGATCTTCCCATGGTAGATCGTCTACACTTAGGATTTCGCGAAGTTGCTCGTCAGATGACACAACTTCGGGAAACGCTATCCGTTCTAAGGTTGATGTGAAAAGTGATTCTTCACTGACCACATTCATTTGGTCGATTTGGGTTGAACGCGAGTCGGTAAAAGACATGACGGCTTCATAAGCAATTTCATATGGACTCAAAGGCATAGCATCACCGAATGAGTCTATCTCAGATTCAGATGGGACAATGCAAGGATCATCATAAATAATGTTGTCTGATGTAATCATATGAATTGATGCAAATGAAGGGTCTGCGTTGATTGGAGGGAAAGGAAAAGTTCCCAGTAAACCGGAATCTTTAACTAAACCTACGCCAACGTCCCTATAAGGGATTGTCGTCTTACCGACATGCTGGATACTCTCTGAAGAGGCTGGGTCGGATGAAAAGTATGTCAGCTGATCAATTGTCACGATCTTACCGTTATGTGGAAACTTTATTACTCTGAAGACCGATGAAACGACCGCTGTCATAGCATATGACCAACTTCGACCCAAAAGAAGGTTGTAGTCTAGAGGGGCATCAACCACTTCCACATCCAGACTAACGGTTTTACCTTCTACCCCTATAGGCAATTCCTGTAGAATACCAAACGGACGGAACCCACGGCCATCAAAGGCCTTAAGGATGGTCGGGGATTGGTTCAACGAAGGAGAACCAAGCGATCTCCAACATTGAATCGACATAATACACGTAGAAGCTCCCTCATCAATCACAGTCCGATGAATAGGCCTGTTTTTGACTATCACTGGAATTTGGAAAGCCATTTGATGGGGTAGACGCGGTGTACTATTTTCTAGATTGAAGATTATCAGATTCGGGTCCTGAACATCAACAGCTCCGATAGCCGACAAAAGTAATTTTCGCTGTGCTGGGCATGATTGCAGCACTTCTAAAGCCGACATCGCTGAGGGTGAAACAGCTAAGTCCTCAACAATGTTGTAATTCTGGGCTGCTCTCGCATGTGGATTAAAAGCAGAACTTCGAAGTACACCCTTGGCGGGCGGTTTGATTACTAAGTCCGGGTTAGGTTTTTCGATATGTAGTGGATCGGAACCAGGAGCTGAGGTTGATGGATTAGAATGAGAAGATTCTGCTTCCTTACCATCAACAGGATTCTTACTACCATAATCTTGCGATCGAGTCGCAATCCTCACATGAGACATCATCAAAATGGGTTCTTCACTGGTAGTCGAGTAAGAACCTATCATCTTACTCTCCTACTTTGGAAATGGATCTTTTAACACAGCAGGAGTGGGAGAACCTTTGACTATTTTTACAACCTCGGCCCGATGAGGGCAATCTCTTGTAAAATGATCCTCTTCACAAATACGACAAGGATATCGAGGTTTGCGCTTTTCGTCATTGGTTTCCGACTTTTCCGTTTTCTCCTTCGGAGCCTTGTCTGCTTTAGCCTTCTTCTTTCCTTTCTTCTTTCCACCGTTTTTTGATTTGGCCGTAGATGATTCTACAGCGTGAATATCGGCGGAAAGTTCAGGAGAAGACTCTCCTGTCGGGGAATCAGGCAAAGTGATTATAGGAGTAGTAGAAGTCTTGGAAGATTTCTTCTTGCTCTTTGTATTCACGATGCTAATCATACCATCAGCGGCATGAGATCCCGAAGGAGCAGCAGCGATTTGATTCGATTTTGGAAGATCTGGAATCTTCTCGTGTAACGTACCCGACTGAGTATAAACTAAGTCAAGGTACTGCGCCTGAGCAATGACTTGCTCCTCAGTAACTACTCCGGCCTTAGCTACATCTTCAGTAATCTTCGGTAATAATGATTTAACAAACCATTCAGCTAAGATTTGGTCCGGAATAAAAACTTTCACTAGCCTTCTTCGACGTCCCCACTCATGAATGTGATCAGAAATATACGTGGACGTTGATTGTTTTAGTGAAGTTAATAACTCCGTGCCGTTATCGTATCTGACCGGCAACTGAAAGTGAGTTAAGAACGAGGTAGCTAACTGGCTAAAATTGTAAAAAGAGGCCCGTGGTAACTCAATGTACCACTTGGCCGCGAGACCAATGAGTGTACGCTGGAAAAGACGTAAGCGGATCGAATCATCCGAGATAGAATTTGAAGCACACCAGAGATGGTAAGTCATCACATGATTGGACGGATCCTCTCCAGACTTACCTTCGAACTTGGGTATATCACTGGGCAACTTATTTGGCAATGGCGGCCAGAACGGAAGATATTGAATTGGATCGTTCGTTAGGCGCGTCAAGTCTGGTAAATCCAAAGTTGCGATAAACGGTAATTGCCGGTTAGGATCTCTAAAACTCTGGGTCACAAGACCAGTCCCAGGAGGAGGATATCCAGGATAACTAGGAACAGGAGTCACATTAGTGATATTATATCCTCCTGGAAAACCAGGATTAACCGGACCGTACTGGGGTTGTTGAGGTTGTTGATAAGTGTACCCAGGATACGGTTGATACTGGTAAACCGGCTGTTGGACAGCTTGCCCATGTTGGTACTGTCCCTGGTACGGTTGATGAACAAATTGAGGTTGAGTAGTGACAACCGTACTTATACCAGGCTGACCTATAGGCATCTGGACCGTGGTTTGAATCATAGATCCAGACAACGGTAAAGATGTCTGAGGAGTGGTTGCAGAGACAGTAGAAACCGGAGCTGTCGATACTCCAGAAGTAAGTGCGGCAGATGTAGCGGTAGTTGCAGCAGCCGTTTGAGATGGAGTACTAGGTGCAATTGGCGCTGAGTAACTACCGAAGTTACAGAAGTTTGAACATTTGACTGGACAGGTTGCGGTTGCTGGGGTGGACCAGAAACTACGGGTTGTCCAGCTTGAGGTACCAACTGTATACTTGGCTGCAACACCTGTTGACCCTGTGATGGATCCCACACTATCATTCCGGGGTATTGACCTGTAACAGGTTGAGGATACTGAGATCCATAACCGGATTGAGGATAGGATTGATAATTGAAAGGTACAGTTCCCATACCTTGAACATATGACTGACCTTGAGGTGGTTGATAACCTTGACTTGAGTATTGACCTTGAGGTTGATAACCTTGAGGTAAATACGGATACTGGGGTTGACCTTGACCTTGAGGTTGATACCCTTGAGGTTGATACCCTTGGGGTTGATACCCTTGAGGTAAATATTGATACTGAGGTTGACCCTGGGGTACATATTGAGGCTGGGGTTGACCTTGAGGCATGTATTGCACCATAGGTACATACTGACCTTGAGGTTGCCCCCCAGACACAATTTGTGTACCTTGAGGTTGCCCCCCAGGGGTTAATTGAGGCTGCCCCCCAGGTGGTAATTGGCCACCTTGAGGTTGAGAAACGGGAACTGAACCTGACATCATGTAAATGTATCCTACACCCAATGGTATATTACCATTGTTTCCAGCTAATAACCCATGATCAATGGGTTGAGGAGATGCCCCCGCAAAGGTACCAGAAAGTGATTGATACCCGGTGGGAACAGAAGGACCGCCGTGTAAGAAAGATTCAGGAGTTTGAGTAAACACGGACGACTGACCAGACATATTTACAGGAGTATAAATACCTCCAGGTGGAAAAGGAGTACGAGGTGTAGAAAAACCTACCCCTGAGTTGTCTAAATAATTGGTTAACGAAAGGTACCAAGTGGTACTTCTAGAAGGACTGTAAAAGATAGATTCACGCTCCCTGAGCTCAATAGTAAGTTGATCTTCAAGGTTAGAGACGCCTATTTCTTCCTCTGGAGCAAGTTCTTCAATAGCAATCAGACCAGTAGGAAGATTTTCGGTGATAACTCGTTCTACTCTTGGTGAATCTGGAACACTAGAAGTTGGAGTAACAGGTTCAGATATTTCAGGTTCTTCGCCTGTATCACTAGTAGACGAAAAACTACCAGCAAGCTCAGAAACTGTAACAGCTTCGGGATTATAACCTGTCTCTAGACTTTGGTAATCTGGATGGACTACCAAGGAAGATTCTCCTTCTTCAGGTGAACCTACTCTACTGCCACTAGGAGGAGTTACAAGGACCTTCAAACCTTCTAGATTACTGGGGTCGTCTCGAGGAGGCTCACCCTGAAGTCTACGGGATCTCCTCAACAATTCGGCCACAGAAATAACTTCAGGAGACTGGCCCCGAAGTCTACGGGACTGTCTCGGTAATTCCGCCATAGCTAAAAACTTTTAACTACTACACACGAAAACAAAGTAAAATCTCAAATCAAACCACCTAAAGTCTCTAAAGAACCAAACAAATTTGAAGCACACGCCTAAAGAATCTAGAGCGTCAAACCAAGCACAAACAGTAGCCTTCCAGACCGAAAACGCTAGTTGGAGATGAAACCCAACATCGCCGGATTCAGTACAGAAGTGGCGGGTGGAACAGTTACCCCGGCAACCTGCTTAATGAATAGACCGGCACAAGTTCCTCCACTTTAACCGTCTCGAGTGAAGCGAACCCCCCGGAAAATCCAAGTGAGTCTAGCCGACGTCTGCTCCAGGTACAGTGGGATCTTCCCTCCACCGTCACCTCGGTAGAATCCTAAAGATAATGGTCACTAAGGCTACCAACCGCAACAAATGCACTTGGGGGAACAGTCTACACTCCGACAGCACGCAAGGGCAGAGTATCAAGCTCAATCCCCTTGTCGGTTCCTTGACAATAATCCAAGGTTTACCGACAAGTGACCCCTGGCTCCTCGACAATGGTTAATCCGAGGTTTACTGTTTGTAATACGTGCGTGTCTGGCGTCGTTCCCAATGAGGGAGGATTGATCCCCTCACTGGTTCGGACACGAGCTCGTGCTTCTCGTTTAAGAGGAGCTTTCCCAGAGTACAAATGAGACAATTGGATTTATTCTATCACAAGATAAGCTACTTGTTTGGTTTTGTTGTCTTGGAGAGTTAATTACTCTCCTACTCCAAGACACTAGCCTGATCTAAATTGGTGTTTCAGAGCCCTAGTAAATAAAAGTTACTAAGTTGATTTTACTTTAAGCGTTAATTTTATGGTTTTCCTTAAAGACAAAAGGTAGCGGAAATGAAACCAATGGTGTGTAGACTCGACTCAAACCACTACAAAGATGCACCTAAGATGATTTACGCTACTTTTCTCTGTCAATGAAACTCCTAACTAAGAGAGTTGAGAAATGCAAATTTTATAGAAAACAACTTTCTTAGTAAAGACAATCAAAGAAACAATTCTCTTTATCTTTCCAAGCATACAAACATGACTACTCCTTACGTGCACGAAAAATTCTTTTTCTTTCAAAATCCCTCAAAGCTACTTGAAACAAAACTTTTCAAAGGAGATGTTTTTGTATTTTCTCTTATTTAATAAAGCATATAAATCTATTTTAACGAAAATCAATCTCAAAAGTTATAAAATCTATGAAAACTTGACTCACAAGCAAATCAAAAAGAAATTTACTCTAAAGCAAACCTAACGAGGCAAAAGCCTACAAGGATGATTCTAGGTTGTTTTACTTGACCACAATCAAGCCAAGGACCAGCTAATGCAGAATCAAAAGACCAGTCAAAACAAAAACTCAAATCTTTTTGTTCTTTTTGTAAAATGGAATTCAATACTCAATCAACAAGCACTTCGAAATTTGCCAAAGAGACAACTCAAAGGTAAGTTGCTCTCACAGGTAGACTTTACGACAGGTCCGACTCCTAAGAAGGCTGACAAAACCAGAGAGATCTAAGGCTTGACAACTTCTACCGCCAAAGTCACTACAGGACCTACTCAAAAATCAAACCCTAGGGCTTAAACTTCCATGAAATCCACTAAAACACTCAATGCTATCGAAACAAGTTCAGGTGAAGATCTTTGACAAGAGACTAATGGATCTGGGCAGTAAAAACTAAGAAAAAGCAAAATCTAAGAGGAAAAATGTAAAACATGGAAATTTCTTAATTTTTAGCAGGGTACGCAGGCAACCTGTTAAGACAGGTGCGGGCCCGCTCTGTGCACACAGCAACAGTGTGTACAAGTACGCACTGTGCAATACTCAGAGGGTGCGTACTACTGAAAAAGCCAAGAAAAACTAAATTCAATCTAACTCTAAGCTAACCCACCCAAATACAAAGTCACAGAGCCAAAAACCAGAAAATAAATGATTTTTCTCAGATCAAAGTTGCATACAAAGGAAAAGACTTTCACATCAATGGATTCCCCAGCGGAGTCGCCATTTTGTCAGGCGGAAAGAGTCGATAGTGTGGACACAACCAACCTCCCTAGGAGCCTAAGACTCTCTAGTGACAAACAAGACAAACGAGAGCAATCCTTCTCTAAACATGCATTTACTATATAAGAAATCAAGTGTTTAGATCCTACCTGTAATCCAACGCTATTGTAGTAGTCCAGCCTCGCTGATCCGGATGAGCTCCTCCTTCACTTCGAAACCTGCATTCACTAACAATCAAACGATTAAATAGCACTTGATAATCTCATAAAATAAAACATGTTTAACACATAGACCAAGGAGTACATGAAACAACTCATAAATAACAAGTTATTGAGAAGAATGGACTCATTTGCATTAATAGGAAACAAAAGGAACAATTACAACCTGAGCCTTGGTGTTGTGCAAGTCCCTCTCAGGGTCCATCAAGAGTTCTCCTTTACTTTGACAAAGCTCACCCACTTCCAAATAGAACAAGCAAAGATGGCAATCTCTCCTCACAAGCTTCTAAATGGGAGTCCTAATTCCAGCAGCATCTACCCTTAGAAATGTTTAGCTTCCAACCTCCCCTCCTTCTGGCCCAATGCCTGTATTTATAGTGCTCAAGAGGAAGTTAATCAGGTCCACCATCAATGGGATAATCCCCTCTTTGGATGGGATAGCTCCCTTATTGATGGGATAAGTTCCTCTTTGGTAGGGGTACATGAACCATCTGGAGGCGCTTCATACACGTCAAACATACTTCTAGAAGCCTCTAGAAATGACCACAAGTAACTTTTTAAATATGAAACTTGCGCATTTTGACCTTTACAGGGGTACGCACCTGCCCCTTTACATACAGAGCGTACAAGTACGCAGCTTTTGTGAACATTAGGTGCGTATCCGCAGGTAAGGTTGAGAGAACCTGCGTACCCAGAGATAAATACATTTATAAAGACTTTCTCTCTTTTTGGAGTTTGACATGGAGAGCAGAGGCATAAGACTTGCCCAGGAGGATAGCATGACTGTTGACAGAGCCATACTAACTGTAAATAGTCATGGTGACATTTTTTAGTGTAACAGTGCAAGCCATGCACCTTGAATCTAGAGTAACGAACATTCAGGAAGAGGGTAGTAAGAGGAAGCCGTTCAAGAGCAAGGAGAAAGAGAAGGGTGGAAAAGGAAAAGAAGAATGCAAGTGTGAAGAAAGAAGGGAGAAAACATATGCCAACATTGTTCCAAAGTTGGGCATGATGAAGCCCACTACTGGAAATTACATCCCAAATTAAGGCCTAAGAAACAAAATATAAGGGAAAACAAAAGACAACCGCTAACAGTACACTACATGACCTTGGTTCAGATTCTGGTGATGAGACCAAGATTTCAGCTATGGTCACAAAAGGGAAAGAAGTTGTTGCAAGCACTAGTTCATCACATAGTCAAAACAACACTCCAAAGAGGAATCAAAAATAGAATTGTTTCATGTAAGAATTATGTCAAATCATACAAATATTGATGCATTATTCAATAGTGGGTCACAATCAAACTTGATTTTAGAAGACTTGGGTAAAAAAACTAAACCTTGAAATTGTACCTCATCATAAGCCATATCCATTGGGTTGGATAGTTAACAATGCAAAATTACAGGTTACAAGGAAGTGTTTATTCAAGTTTGCCATTACTGAAAAGTTCATTGATGAAGTTGAGTTAGATGTAGTTCCACTTGACATCTCAAGAATCATATTGGGTAGTCCTTATTTGTATGATAGGAAAGTAGTGTTTTATCAACATGAAAACAAATACTTATTTCTCAAGAATGGGGTGGACTACATTGTGAGCCCGTCGCAAAAAGCTAAACATTTCTTTGGTTAATGCAAGGCAGATGAAGAGACTAGTAAATGCAAGTAAAACTTTTGTGCTTCTCATGATCAAGAAAAATAATGATATTGATTATGAATCTTTTGAAGGTTGTGATGACCAATTGAAATCTGATTTGTTTGATGTGGTAAGAAAGCATGGTGATATGTTTTAGGAACCGAAGGGGTTACCTCTCAAGTGGGGAATTTAGCATGAGATACAACTACAACGGGATGTTCCACTTCCAAATATTTCCATGTATCACTTGTAGATTATGGAGAGTATGGAAATCAAAAATAAAATTCAATAACTGTTGAACAAAGGTATCATACACCCATCTAATTCGACATGTGGTTCACCCATTGTTTTGGTGCCAAAGAAGGATGGAACTTGCCGCATGTGTGTGGATTTTCATGCACTGAACAAAATCAAGGTAAAAAAATGTTATCCACTCCCAAGAATTGATGATTTTCTTGATCAGTTGAGGTATGCAAAGTATTTCACTAAGTTATATTTATGAAGTGGTTATCATCAAGTTAGAATAGTTGAAGAGGACATTTGGAAAACTACATTTAAAACTAAACGAGGATTGTTTGAGTGGCTTTTTATGCCTTTTTGGCTTACAAATGCATGATCTACTTTCAAGAGAGTTATGAATGATGTATTGAGACCATTTCTAGATGATTTTGTCATTGTGTACTTTGATTATATACTCATATTCAGCAAATCCAGAGATGAACATGTCATGCATGTAGAAAACATACTTGATGTCTTGAGAAAAGAACAGTTGCTTTTAAAGATGTCGAAATGTGAATTTGGCAAGACTTCTTTAGTGTATTTGGGACACATTGTTGGAGGAGGTGAGATGAAGATAGACCCCTCTAAAGTTGAGGTCATTATGAATTGGCCCAAGCCCAATACAGTTACATAGGTAAGAAGCTTTTTATGGGCAGCACAATATTGGAGAAAGTTTATTGCTAATTTTTCTTCAATTGTCGCTCCATTACATGCATTGACAAGTGTTAAGAAAGTATTCAATTAGGGAGATGTACAAAAAAAATCATTTGATGCTTTGAAGAAAAGATAAGTTCAACACCAGTATTGGCACTTCCGGATCTTTGATAGCCATTCGAAATTCAGAAGGATGCAAGCGATTATTCCATGGGAGCAGTTCTATTGTAGCATGGTAAGCCCATTTCATTTCATTCTGAAATCTTTAATGGGGTTGTAACTAATTATTCCACTTATGATAAAGAACTTTATGCATTGGTATAAAGTGTTAAGGAATGGAAGCACTATTTGATGGGGAAGCAAACCATCATCCATATCAACCATCAACCATTGTAGTACTTACAATCACAGTCAAAGTTGTAGTAATCACGACATTTCAGATGGATGGGTTTTCTACAACAATTTTATTTGGTTATCAGGTATAAAAAGGGAATCTACAATAAGGTAGTTGATATGCTTTCAAGGCCTATTGTAAATTCATCTGTTATACTCAAGCATAATTATGTTTTGCATGAAATTTACATTGAACAACATTCATATGATAGTGACTTTCAAGGTGTGTATGCAAGATTGAGTCAAGGAAACCAAATTGAAGAGTTGGAATATCATGTACATAACAATTTGTTGTATCACTTGGGAAAGTTGTGTATTCCACAGGGGGAAAGCAATAGTATCATAAGGGAGGTGCATACTTCATTGATTACAGGACACTTTGGTGTAGGCGAGACAGTAGTGAATCTCCAAAGGTATTGTTATTGGCCACACATGTTTGATAATGTTTCTTGTTTCATAAGAGGATGTTCTTTGTGTGCAACAAGTAAGCCTAGCAATAGGAAACTTGGATTGTACACTCCACTTCCGGTACCTTCACGACCATGGGAGAGTATCTCAATGGATTTTGTAGGAGGTCTTCCATTGTCAAGGAAAGGTCATGATTACTTGTATGTAGTTGTAGATAGGTTTAGCAAAATGTGTATATTAACACCATGTAAAAAACAAATTACAATTGAATAAATAGCTCACCTTTTCTTCCAAAACATTTGGGTTCATTTTGGTCTTCCTACTTCTATTGTAACTGATCGATATTCTCAATTTGTTGGGAAGTTTTGGTCAAATTTGTGGGACATGATGGACACAAAGTTGAAGAAGAGTACAACCTTTCATCCGCAAACAAATGGAAAAATCGAGGTGGCCAATAGAATAGTCATTCATATTCTTAGAGGATATTGCAGCAAACATCCCAAGTTGTGGGATGAATAGTTGCATTACATACAACATACATACAACAGGGCAAAGCATTTTTCCACAAACACATCGCCATTTGAGGCATGTTATGGGTACTTGCCAATATCACCATTGGACTTCATATTTGAGAAATATTTCGCTATTGATGGTCACACTGACATCAATAAGGCAAGGAAGTTCATAGAGAAAATTCAATTAATACATCAAACAATGCAGGAACATCTTGACAAAAGTCAAAGCAACTACAAGCAAGGCATGACAAACACCAGTTTGATCACAGATTTCAAGTTGGCAACAAATTTTGGTTATATACTAGCAAAGAGAGACTTCAAGGGGAAGGTAAAAATCTTAATCCAATCTGTTATGGTCCCTTTAAAATTCTGGAAAATATTGGTAACAGTGCATTTAAGCTTGATTTTCCTACTTATATGCAAATATACTCTGTTTTTAACGTTGAGAATTTGAGATTGTTTGAGCCTCCTTTGATTGAAGATCAAAGAGAGCATGTCCAGTTGCCATCAATAGATGATTTATCACTAGAATATCTAGATGAGATTCAGCAAGATCTCATACTTGACAGAAGAATCGGAACTTCGAAGAGAGGGGATGTTGAATAACTTAGAGCGGGACTCAAGGGACAAAAGCCTTCTCATGCCAAATGGTTGCAGATCGAGAAGGTGAGAGAGTTGTACCCTCACCTGCTGAACAATTGATAGTATCTTTTGGGATCCAAAAGGCTTCTAGTGGGGAGGAATGATCAGGCACTCAGTATTTAGCTCAAAAATAAAGTTATCAGAATGGCTCGAAACCTAAACGTCTGTGTCCTTCTTGGAAAAATAATCCTAACGCAACTTGTTTCACTGAAATCTGAGTTCGTATGAGAAATTTATTATGTTCTCATCATTTTGCTAAACAAGAAAAATTTGCAAAAAAAATGCCCAATCACTGCACAGTCAACAGTTCGTACTACTTACATGGCAAGAGACTAGGCAAGGTCAACTTGGTCAACATTCAGTCATTTTTCAACAAGTGTCAAAGTGTGATTGGGTTTCAGATTGGTGTGTTGGTGCAATTCTATTTGTTTTTTTTGGACCAATGGAAGAATGCCACATCGCAAGCCCAAAGACCACCATGTGGCACCTCCTAATAGCCTAAGGGTTCAACATAGTTTAATAAAATTATGGTGGAGGCATCGGGGTTTGACCCCACGACCTCCCCTCCATAGTCCAAGCCACATAACAACACTTCTACATTATGACTTAATAGTTATGAAGGACCATGCATATTTACAGTCTATTTCATTTTGGTTGAGGGTTAGGGGAGGGCCAGCTCGTAGGCCATCGCTCCCCATGTGATCGCAACAAACAATCACCATGGATGGTTAGGGAGGTGGCTCCCCAAATAGTTACTGCAAACAGCCTCCATGCATGTGAATGGAACCCGGCTTACCACTAAATGGTTATATGACGGCAGCTTCAGATAAACCATGACCCATAATGGTTAGTCTTGAGAGCACACTCCGACGGATATGGTGAGTGTTAATAAACTTGGCAGCCAACGCTGGAAAACCAAGGACATGTGACCCTCCAATGAAACTGCCAACGATTTGGGAGTGGTCAGTCCAATTCGCGTGGTAATTAAGCGTTAATCACCCACTAATTGTGCTTAAATTTAATTAAACACTAGTTTTAGTTTGGCGGTTTCGACATTTATGGCACCAACCCCAAGTTTAGTGGCCCTAACTGGAGTCATTACAGATTTAGAGGACCTTTCCTAGTGAAAGACTGTCTGAGTCATAGAGAGAGAAATTTTCGACCAAATGAAGCTTAGGAAGAGGTGTTCCTAGATAATTTGGACATTCTGAACACATTGGTGCAGGTATCAGGAGCCATAGAGCTTTGTAAAACAACATTTTCCCATATTGAGCTAATACAGAGGCCCAAGCCATCGAAGCTGGTCCAAGGAGATGTGGCCCAGGAAGGGTGAACTCCTTCATCAAAACTTTGTGTTATGTGTCTATCTGATGGTTTGCTAAATTTTTCACTATTATTGTTCAACATTGTTCATTTAAGCTATTTCTTCTCATGAATGGTACATTAAACTTAATGAAAATTACTTGTTTACATACACCAACAACCTAAAGAAACCTCAACACAAGAAGTAATAAACAAGCACATGTTTATAAATCTGTAATTAATATTAGCACAACAAAACTAACAATAAAAAATAGATCAAGTTCTATGGTGGTATCACACTGGCATACATCCACATTGTGTTATTAATGCCACTGTGTTATCATTGTATGTTGAACGTTTCTATCCTCTCAAACAATGCTCTCCCCATACCACCCATCATGGCTGCTCCAAAATTCCTTCACATATCATGCTGGCTATTTAATACTATTGCCTCTATTACCACTCGACAGCCATAACTCTGTCACCACACTGCTCGCCCCACTACGCAACAGAACGTAACACCTGCGTTTACTCCATGCTACAAATACCATTGTGGTGCCATTGCAATACCATGGAGTCCTACAATACCACCCTCCACCGTCTGCATAATATATTAACTTCCACACTACCCGCATACCACATTCCTCAACCTTACCAACAGTCCTACTCCACCTCACCTTCTTTGAACATTTTCATATCATTGAATGCTCCCTGCTCATACGTTATTGTTTCATATGATATTAAATTGTGTGTCCATATATTACATTGATGTGTGATATGATATTACATTGGTTAATATATAATGCAAGCCCATTTCATTTCATATAACTCCTATCACTCGTCCGCCATACCATATATAACTCATACCTCTACTCCAAAATAACATTATGTTGTCATCTATAATATACACTTTCTCCTCCTACGTTGACCCTCCAAACTCATGGTTTGTGACTATCCATATATCTTATATCCCCACCGGTTAATACCTCCCCTCACATACTCCCTCTCCCAAATATACCCTCCCCCAAATATACCCTCTGTTTTAATAAATCAAAGTGCATTTTTTTACACATACTACCACCGTAAGTGAAAATATTTTATATTGGTAGTAGAGTACACATATTTAAAATGCATTCATTGATGTTTATTGTTAGAGTATTTCTCTATGGAAAAGAGAACTATCCTGAATGGTCACAAAAGATAAAAAAAACTCTCATTTTGAATGAGTTGTTGAAAGGAGTTTGTGTAGGAGAAGGAGATAACGAACCTACAAATCCCACCTCAGATAAGGAGATTGTGATTTGGAAAAACAAGAACACCAAGGCCTATGCCTTGATTGCAGCATCTGTAAATGAAGAGGTGAGTCGTCACATTTCACCATTTTCAAATGCTTTTGAAGCCTTACAAAAGTTGAAGGAACTGTATGACTCACACTCTGAACTTGAATTTGTCCAATTGATGATTAAATTTTTCAGCCTTGAATTGAAAAATCACGACTCTCTTTCTTTAGCATAAGAAGTAAGATCTATTATGCATGAATTAAAACCATTGGTGTTCAAATAGACATTCCTCGTATACTTTATGTCAAGGAACTATATCTTAGTTATTAAAATTATCTTGAGTCATTGCAAGCAAGTGGAAACCTCAATTAGATTACCTTTGACTCCCTTGAGAACAAGTTTGCTGAGATAGAGAAGATTTTTGGGAAGAAGAAAACTCCTCAATCTTTTGAAGAAGTTGTGTGTCTTGAACATAAAGAGAAGAATCATGCACAAGATTATTCTAGAGTAAGAGGTGGTCGAAGAGGAAGAGGGTGAAGGAATTTTAGAGGCACGGGGGAAAGATAGTTCCAAGGAGATAAGTCTGATATTCATTGCATACATTGCAATAGGGATGGGCATGATGCATCTACATGTAAATTGCCTTGGGACATAATTGAGTGGGAAAGAAATGAATCCAAAGCTAAAACCAATGATAAAAGGAAAGGTAAAGCACCTAAATCTGCTCACTATGTTATGGCACATTGTAATATTAGAGTAACTGAAGATGGTTAATGCTTTGCTTGCTTCTTGGAAAAATTATTGGTTTCTTGATTCAGGAGAAACTTGCCACATGGCTTTTAGAAGACATTTTTTTGAAGAATTTATTGACAATGTTGATGGAGTAGTATACTTTGCAAAAAAGTCAAAACTCAAGCCATTAGGGCTTGGCACAATCAAGCTCAAACTACTTGGTCTTATAGACTTTCTTTTGCATGATGTTTTACATCTCCTGGAGTTGAGGAGACACTTGTATTCTTTGGTCCACATCTGTTAGCAAGGACACTCCATTCATATGTTTGATGGCAAGGTTGGGGCCAGAAAAGCATCAGATTGCTCACTTGTCATGATGGGGATAGAAGAAGAAATAATTTTGAAGATGCAAGGTACCTCTGCTCGTGCACAAAACTTCTCATATAGTTCTCATTATGTTGAAGGTACATTTCCATCAAGTCTTTTATGGCATGCTAGATTTGGACACTTGAATTATGACATCCTCCGTATGTTGAAGAAAAGTGGTGTTACTAATTTGCCTACAATTCCAAGGAAACTTAAACAATGTGATGCTTGTATCTTATGAAAGCACAACAAATAGTTTTTTCATTATTCACATTCTAGAACACATAGGAAACTTGAACTTATTCATTCAGACTTACATGGCCTAATGCATGTTCCTTCTACAAATGGAAATAAATATATGATGACATTTATTGATGACTACATCAGAATGTGTTGGGTTTATTTATTGAAGAACAAATCTGATGCTTTTCAAAGATTCAAGAACTTTCATACATGGATTGAAAATGATGCACAATCTCATATTGGCTCTATTCACACTGATAATGGAAAAGAATACAGTTCAAATTAATTTTAAAACTATCTTCACTAGCATGGGATTAAACAACAAACAATTGTGCCTTATAATCCACAACAGAAAATATTAGCTCAGAGAATTAACAGGACAATCTTAAATATGGTGCATTCCATGATTTTTTTCAAGAATGTAAAATTAATGTTTTGGGTTGATGTAGTTCTATGTGTTGTGTATATAAAGAGTAGGTGTCCATCTAATTCTTTTAGAAAAAATACTCCTTATGAAATGTGGTATGGCCACATTCCTTTAGTAAAGCATCTCAGGGTCCTCCTGTTATGCCTTGATACCTAAGGAACAAAGAAACAAACTTGGTGCAAGGAGTCGTAAGTGTATCTTCTTGGAGTATTCAAATACCTCCAAAGAATAATGTCTATAGGATGAAGTTAATAAGAAGATTGTAGTGTCTAGAGATGTGATCTTTCTTGAATCCTCAAAGGCTAACAATGTTTCTGAGAGGAAGCTTGATCACTTGGATACATTCAGACATGCCAAGTCCTTTTAAGAATTTGATAATGAAATTCCACATATTGAAGGGGGGATTTCTATACTAGATCAATCTTTGGAATCTTTTTCTGAATCACTCTACCCCCCACATGAAGCTCCAGCCACTGATCACACTTTGAGTGATGTGATTGAAAAAATTGGGAGACTCAATATTGATTTAGCCCCAACTCAATCAACTAAGTAGCTTGGTCCATCTTAGAAATGTCCTCCAAAATGGATTACAAAGACACTTGAAAGTGTTCATCCTAATGAGATTGGAAAGACAGGAACAAGAAATTCAACCAGGAAAAATGGAGGTAATGTATACAATTCTGATTCATCGTTGATATGGATGTTTCTTATGATTGTGAACTAAATATCTCTTCATATTTTGAACCAAATTCCTTCAAAGAAGTTGCTTCTCATGATGAATGGAAAGAGGTGATGCAAAATGAGTATGATTCCTTGATAAAGAATGGCACTTAAAAGCTGGTTGATCCTCCACTGGGAACCAAGCTAATAGGATGCAAGTGGGTCTACAAGAACAAGTATAAAGTTGATGGCTCACTTGACAAGCACAAAGCCAGGATTGTGCCAAAAGGCTTTGCAAATAAGGAAGGGGTCGACTATGAGGATACCTTTTCCCCCACATCAAAATGGTTGGAAAGTCCATCAAATGGATGTAAAAACTGATTTCTTGAATGGAATCTCAAAGAGAATGTTTTTATGTACCATCCAAAAAGATTTGTTTTGAAGGGTCAATAACATAAAGTATGCAAGATTGTAAAATCCTTGTATGGCCTCAAGCAAGCACCATGAGCCTGGTACGAGAATTTAATGGAGCATCTTCTGAAACTCAACTTCAAACATTATGATCTTGACGATGCAACTTTGTTTGTCAAGAAAGTTGGAAAAACAGTTGTATATCTTGTGGTGTATGTAGATGATCTTTTTATGACAGGGAACAATGAGAGCTATGTTGCATCCATAAAGAAGGAATTGAGAAAAGATTTTGAAATGACAGACTTGGGGTATGTTCACTACTATCTTGGTATTGAAGTAACTCAACATTCAAAGTTTATATTCATCTCTCAGAAGAAGTACAATGGAGATATTTTAAACAATTTTGGCATGGCTGAGTGCAATCCTTTCCTACTCCAATGGAACAGAACTTAAAGCTCACATCCACTGAAGGAAAAGAATTTGAGGATGCAACAAAGTATAAACAGCTTATAGGAAGTCTCAACTACCTGACTACTACCAGACCATACATTTCATTTGTTGTTGGAATCCTCTCCATGTTTATGAAAAAACCTTATGAGGGACATTGATCTACTACGAAAAGAGTTCTAAAGTACTTGAAGGGAACTCAAGACTTTGGACTTAAGTATACACAGGTGGGTGACTTCAGCTTGATTGGATACTTTGATTTAGACTTTGATGGAGATAAAGAAACTGGGGTATCTACTTCAAGTTATGCTATGAGTCTTGCATCAAGATCTGTCACCTGTAGGTCACGCAAACAATTGGTTCCAGCAGATTCCACAACAGAGGTAGAATATGTGGTAGCATATGAAGAAACAAACGAAAATGTGTGGCTCAGGAAAATTTTGGAATATTTGTTGGTGAAACAAGTGCATTCGACTCCACTCATGATTGAAAACACTTCTGCAATAAATTTGGCCAATAACCCAAAGTTCCATGATCGAACAAAGAACATCAATACAAAATACCATCTGATTCAACATCATGTTGAGGCCAAGACAATTCATCTATGTCATTTTTCCATGGATGAGAATACTATAGACATCTTTGCCAAAGCACTTGGAAGAGAAAATTTTGAAAGATTCAGAACAATGCTTGGACTCACCAACATCCCTTCAGATTAAGGGGGGTAATGTTGACACCCAATCATTAAGATTGGGTGAATATGTGTAAATAGTGTAAATAGAAAATATGGAGAGATGGAATATGAGGAGACACTGGGAGATGAAGCCCAAGAGTCTCTCCCTCCATGTATATATCTATGATCAGCCTTAATTCACAAACAAAATTAAGTTTGAGGAGTTACCTCCTGTCTTCATAGATATACATTAATTTCAACAAAGAATTGATCTGAAAATGGAGGAAAACTCCTTCGATTGTCCTTTGAAAATTTGCAAGTTATAACAAAATGGGTCTTTAAAGGTAAAATAAGTTTCACAACCTCTTCAAATATGATGAGTTAATTTTTCACATGAACTTAAAAGAAAAAAAATCATATCCAACTCAATATGATAAACATGAAGAGAAGAAACCAACAATTGATAATGGATTTCACCCCTCCCAGGCTATGTCTTTGGGCCCTTCTCCAAAATAGTTTCTCATAATAATTTTATCACAAAAAAATGATGAATGTCTATATTCAAAGTTGTGAACTAAGTGATTTTCTAATTAATCATTTTGGAAAGCTCAATCTAGTTAAAATTCTAAATTATAGATCCACTACATAATTCTAAATTTAATGAAATATGTGTTACTAGGTCATTTTATTGATTTCAGCAACAAATGAGTACACTACAAATTGTTGAATCTAGAGTGGCTTGTTTCTCCTACAAAGAATTCTCACTCAAAAATGTGACTCCCTACAACAAGTCATGACTATCAATAGAAAAAGGACTCTCACAATAGGTCCTTGTACTCCACCTAAAGTCACAAAGAATAAACATACAACTACTCCACAATGAAGTGTTGAAAAGGAATTCTCTCATAAGCACATTGAGAAAACACTGAAAATAGTTTCTCTATTGGAGTAACAGCTAGTGCAGATGAAATTGATAGGCTAGAAAACATCTAACTATTCCCTTTCCATGCTCAAATATGCCTCCATCTTATTGCAAAACTCTCTTTGCCTACACTACAGGACTTGAATCTACAAAAATTCCATCATACAGTGCTCAAATTAGAAATATGAGGATTCCATTGAGTCCAGGACACCCCGAAACCCTTATCTATGCTCTTCTTGAGCTCACAAAGGTTAAAAACTGAGTAATATATGCCTCTTGGAACCAAGCTATGTTATTTGTCATGCAAATTGGAAAAGTCAGCTAACTACATGATGGTTTCACCCTTTACACAATCCAATGAGCAAAAATTTTGCCTGAGACTAGCAAGATTCCTGCCGAAAAAGGTGCATTTTGTCGCCTCTTTAATTTTCGCCATAACCCCTTAAGCGTTGATCTAGGGTCATGTGGCACACATCTGATAGGGGGTCGGAGCTAACAACCCACCCCCACTAGTTTATTTCCTTCCGCTTCGGGATAAGGTCACGTACTAGCACAAAATAGTCGAGGGTCAAGGCCAACTACCCACCCCGACTAGCTTTGGCTCTGTTGGTGGTTACATGGGCTCTAAGAACCAAGGACTAGGGTCTATCCACCCAACTCCTCAGCCCAATGTTTCACTCCAGTCATGTGTCAACACATAAAACCTGGGGTTGGGGCCTAGTCCTCACCTTCTCCACCAAATCTCTCCTACTTGTCCACCAAGGGTCATATGGTGAGCACCGAAACCAAGGTCTGGATATTTCCACTCACCCCTCTCCACACTGCCTACAGTCATGTGGTGTCAAACGTGACCAGGGTCCAAGGCTCACCACCTGACCCCTCCTCCCAAACCACCGACCCATTCGACTTTAAATTTAATCGCCACCCTATATGTTTAAGAACCAACCATGTGGCGCAATGGTGGAGAGTTAAAGATTGTTGTGGGAGGTCTAAAGGTAAAACCCTACCAAGGCCCTTGGGCCCTTTATAAATTTTTTATCCATCCATAGAGGGCCACGTGGCACACTTTGATTGGACCACATGGTGCCCTCTTATTGGGCCACCTCAAACCAAAACTACCAATCAAAAACATCACATGCACCTGTATGAACCTGCCATGTTTCGAGAGAAGACTGCTCCACCATCATCCATACCCTTCATAGTCAGTTGATAACATCATCTATATGGACTACCGAGTCAACCCTATTGTTGAATTTTTAACTGTTGGTCAAAAGCTTCAAAATTCCATAACTTCTTCTACGACGTTAGATTTAGGCGATTGAAGCGTCATTAGAATTGGAACAATGAAAACTATGATTTGATGCTAGTTTTGAGAGATCCTAAGCACTTTGATTTTTTAGCCTATTTTTAATCTGCAGATCATACCTCCCCACAAGTAACTTTTGGGCCTCCAAAATTCTATATTCACTCAGCAAATAAGTGAGGAAAAATCTCATTTACTTTCCCAATCTCAATCTTTCTTGTTCTATTTGTATTGGTGCCTTCAAGCCCATTAAAGGTACCCCCCCTTGCCTCTACGTGAAGTCCTTATCTTCCTATCAAGAATTGTGGCTTGTTGCAATTCTTTTAAATATGCAGTAAAAATATCTTCGATGGATGGAATATGAACATTATCTCCAAGAAAATCTTTCTTTGGCTCAAACAAACTTCACCTTGAAGTCTCTCTTTGTTGAACCAAAACATGATCTTCCACCAGCAAATCAAGCAACTATTCTTACCATGCATTTCTTTGTACATTGGTTTGTTGTCCTCAAGCTGCACTTGTACTCTTAGATGCACTGGTTTAATTTGTTTAATGACATGCTTTCCTTTGTCCACATTACCATGGTCATATTCTGCACAATCTTTACCAAAGATGAAATTCACAAACAAGCTTCACATCGAAATACTTGTATAAGTGAATGTTTGACACAATTGTAGACATGCTGGATGAAATACAAATGCTCATCCCTAAAGTCCCATACAATTGGACTTATCATTAAGCCAAAATAGCATAACATGCCAAATAAAAAACACTTGTTTCAAATAATTTATTTGTACATGACTTCACTTTACAAAGTACCCAAATGGGAATATACAACAAGTAGTTACAATTTTACAAAGCAATCTAACTATACAAAATAGTCTACCCATTCTTTGTCTAGCCAGTCTTATGGGTTCTCTTTATGCACCCACTTTTCTTTAAAGGCTACTTCATGAACTACATCAACTTCCACTTTTCCACCTATCACTTCCTTTGCAAGGGATCACATGACCTCCTTTTCCTTCTTGGGATGAAGTTTTTGAGGGAGTTTCCAACACTTTTCAATATGGTGCCCATTCATGCTATAATGGGTACAAAAATGCTTACACTTTCCCATCGACAAAGAATTCTTCATACCTAAGAGAGATTCCTCATATCTTATGCCAAGGATTTGATCCATTGTTTTGACCATCACCTTACACTGCTCACACTCAGCCACATAATTGTCAAATTCATTACAAAATTTGCATGGAAACATTTCCCATAAATGATCAAAATCACCAAAATTTCTAAAATTCCCATGAAACTTGTACCAGTCCTTTGGGTTGTGACTTGACTAGAAGAATTGGACTTGGCATGTCCCTTGGAATGTTCATCTCTCCTCAGAAAAAAATTGTCACTATCACTACTATCATGTTGTGACATATCATCACTTGATGATTTCTTTGCCTCAACAATTTTACAGCGCCCTCCAATTTATTTATGGCCATAATCCAATCCTTCATATCATGGTCATTCCTTCACTTCGATATTATTAGTGATACCTTGGCCATTAACTCCAATGCCTCTTCCACCATAACTGTTGTAGGGAAAAGTATCCGACTCGGATGACCCTATCCCACTCTAAGGGTGATAGTACCTTAGCAACAACTGTAAAACAAACTACTTAAGGTTTACTTCTTTATGAAAGCAAAAGAGAATGGAGAAATGCACTAACCGTTTCCTTGCGCTTAATGTCGAATCCAAACTCTTCTCTTTGGCTGCTTGCTCCCAGCTCCTTGCTCTTTTGCTGGCCCAGCTACAATGAGATCCTGCAAAATAACAAAGAAGGAAACTACAAGAAGCATGCAATCATAACTGGTTCAAGGATTAGTGTAAACCAAACATGCAATTATCACAATACATTATTGAAACAAGAGCACATAGAAGAACCTCAATAGCTTTTATTAATGAAGAAGTAAAGGTTCTGAGAGTATTACAACCATTGAAGGCTCCAATCCAGCAACACCTCCCAGCAGAAAGAATTTCTCCTCTTCACCTCTCTCAAACAATCACCCAATAGCTCTATAGTGAAACCAACAGCATATCATTACTTTGCACAAAATTCCAGCCTCCTGAGCTCATAGGAGAGAGCTCAATATATAGATGAATTGAGAAAGGATGAGTCAGCTTGCAACTGATGTGTAGCTGCCTTGTGTCCTCTCTCTCTTCAGTTAATCTTTAGTTGATCTTCAGTTCTTGAGTCCACTTGGAGAACCTTGCTTCCACTTGGAGAAACAGAGCCTCTGACTCATCACAAGGCGAAATACCTGATCCAAGTGTCATTTTTGGAAGATTCCAGAGCAATGACTCAGTGTGCCACTTGTCCCATCTCGCTCAGCGCAGGTGGCCTTTGTCCCACTTGCTTTGCAACGTAGGTACACCATGGAGCAACTGAGTTTCAGCGCAGAAACCTAGTGGAGCACCTGCTTTGATTTCAGGATTGCTTGTTTTTGAGTATTTTCAGGTGGAGAACTGATCTGAGAGCTGTTGGTTTGCTGACCTTGTTCCTCTAGGGGTAGGAACATCATGTTTAGGGAACTTTGGATCCCTTGGATTATTGACAATTCATGTCTGTTGCTGTAAGGCACAAAATTGTCTATAACAGATGCCCCCTAAAGTATGAGGTCGTTTATCGGGTGAAATGCTTTATTGAGAGGATCCGAAGTTCATTCAATCTGCTGAGAAGTGTCCTGTAATAAGATACAGTACAATACATTATTTTCCATACATTTTCATGATCTAGCTGAGGCGGGCATTCCCATGCTCAGCTTTTATAAATACATTTTGGTACATAGAACAGACGATCGTCTGATTGTAGACTGATAATTCTCTGCTGAAATTATCATCCTTTGAGAAGGATGATCATCTGCTGTAATGATGTACATATCAAATGTCTTTATGTCCTGAATATATATCGCAGCCCGGATGGATGAAACTAGATCTGGGGTCTTCAATCTCTTCCGATCTTCACTCGATGTACAAGTCGATCCATGTGAGAATTTTTTGAAGTCGAACATGGAAAGACATCGCTTGATTACCGGTCAATGATGTAAACCGTTAACAAGCGCGAGAGGAATCACCGATAAGGATGATGACCCTCAAGGTACGGCAGTACAATTCACATGGCGGGAATAAAGGACTTGGCGTCGACCACCATGCAAAATCTTCTGGTCGAAGGTCATTGATGTATACCTGTCGCCGGAAGTGAGAAACTTGCCATTGAGGCATGCAAGCTTCAAAGTACTGAAGGGGGTGTTCCTAGATCAACTCCTTGGATAATGAGCTGATGTCGACAAGGAGCGATCCGTCAAAGGAGGGCCTTAATGAATCCCACATCAGTGACACGGAACGGAGCTAGTGATTGTGATGAGGTGAAAACAAACTGTGATGTATGATTCAGGGTGGCGGTCATGAAGTGGATGAAGGATAATGTATGGCAGTGGATGGGACACGGTTGACTCTTTGCAGAACCACATATCTTGAACATATAACGACACTGATGTGATGGATTGGTAGCATTACCCCAATTGTGGATGGTGTGGCGAGGACCATGGTTATGAGACCGGTGAATGAAACAACCCAACCCGATGTGATACGGAGGACAAAGTGTCATGTTCAAGAGCGACTTGCTACCATTAATGCTGTGAGGTTCTCCCAATTTTTCCCCAGTCATTGCTGACCAGTACCTCTTTATTTTTGTCAAGCTTGAGGAGGATAACATATGCTTGTTCTATAACCTGCCCTTCGGGCAAGCCCATCGCTATGTTTTAACGAGCCTAGCGATAGGGAAACTCGTTCTCGTCTAAAGACAAGTTTGTCGCTATTTAATCATTTTAACGAGTCTAACGACAAGGAAAACTCGGTCCTTTTCATTTTTAGAGAGTCTGAAAAGGTACGGAAAGTTAACTCCAAAAATTCCTTTTTCGTCTTCTAATCCCTTAAGTCCGAAAAAGTATAAAACCATACAGAAGGGATGAATTTTCGATTTCTTTAACGAGCCGATCAAAACAAGCGCTCGATCTTTTTGTGCAATAATCCCTCAGGTCCAAAAAGATTAAAATCTAGAGGAGGGATAGCTCTTCCGGTCCTTTTAACGAGCTGGAAGGCCAAAACTCGGCAAACTTTTCATATTTTACGAGTCAGTGAAAAGAGCTCAAAGAAGACTCGTCTTTTGAGGAACGAGTGATAAACGGGGATAGCAGCAGATTCCAGGTACAGGTTGGAATTTTCCAATCACGGCAGTGTCACAAGGATGGCTAAGTGAAATCACTCTTCGCAGCTGTTCCTCAAAATGGGTAAACACACATATGGAGATGAACGATTGGCCAAAATGAACGGATGGAGGTGATGGCATATAAACACGACCAAGGGATTTTAATATGCCTTTCAAAGGTTACTTTTCTCAATGGTTTTTTACCGGTTCATTTTTTCTGAGTGAGCTTGAACTGCTAGGGAAAGATTGCTCACAATTTATGTTTATTTTTTAACGAGCATGAACTCTACACAAAAACTGCTCGATTCTTGCGTTTATTTTTTAACGAGCATGAACATTGCTAAAACTGCTCAATTTATACCAGTCTTAATACAAGGAATGCTTTAGGTGAGGTAATCTTATTTAAGGAGCGATACCTCACTAATTACTCCAATTTGGCAGGTTTTAACTTTTGCCTTTCATCCTTTCTTTATGCAAGCTGGAAACGGCTAATCCTACGAGTTTAACGGGTTAGACCTACGGGTTTAAAGGGAGGACCTAAAAATTAAAAAAAAAAAAATAGTCGTCCCGCGCTTGCACTCCAAAAGGTTTGCATGCCCCCAGGTATAAAGTATAATTTCGAGATTCTGTCCTCTTACTTATTATCCGAAAAATGGTTTTGTTTGCTGCCGCAAACTAAACTCTCTTTTCGGCGATGTCTATCATTAGGTTGCTAAGGATGGTGACTACTTGTTGCAGCAATTTCCTCTCTTTCTTTGAAGACTGCCCCTACTCTCTTTCAAAACATATTGTTTTAATGGGTGAGGCTTGACATTCAAAGATGGTGCCTACTTGCTGCCACAAATAGATCTCCTCCTTAGGAGAGCCTACTTTTTTAGACAAAGGGAGCGATTCTTCCGCTTCACATAACTTTGACAAAAGAATTTTATTCTAGAACAACCCTCTCTTCCTTTTTCGGACGGGGTACGGACTAGTCCATTCTTCTGCGGAAATTAACTTTATACCCAAGGTTTCCTCTGCCCAAGGCAGGCCAGGGTGCATGCCCCCTGGGTCCCAGTTCTTTCTTTCCGAATTACTCGCATTCATCGGGAAGTAGAACCGGGGGTGGTGGCATTCCTTGAGTGAATAAACCGTTAAGGGATGGTATTTGACTATTTGCGATGCGTGATCCTGGAAATGAAAGTTGGTCTATGAGCTTGACCATTCTTCCTTCGTGCGGAAAACACATGACTCTAAAGAGCGAGGACACTATTGCCTCCATGCAATATATATAGTCTCGTCCAAGGAGTAAGTTATAAACCAAGGGTCCCTGGACGACCATGATGTTCATATGAACTGTCTTCCCTTTCAATGTAACTGGAACATTGGGGAGAATCCCTAACGGGTGACTGGTTCCTTTATCAAAACCTGATAGATTTCTCATCTCAGGTAAAAGCGCCGGGCAACCCAGTGCTTTCCAAGCAATAGAGGAAAGGATACTCACAGATGCCCCTTCATCAATGATAGTTCCAGCCATCACCATTCTGTAGATTTGGACTATGATTCTGAATGGGATACTGGCTGGTAACCGGGGTCTGCCTAGTTGATTCCAATCAAAGGATACGACTAGGTTGCTTGGTGGTGGGACCGAATATACGGCCGGATACGACCCTGACGATGTTCCTTCCTGCGATAAAGGAATGGGCGCATTGCCCTGATGCTCATCAGAGTCTGTGTTGATGAAAAGAATATGGACGGTGTCATCCTTATCCTCTTCAGTGAGGGTGTCATTTGAAGATGGGTCTTCAATGACGGAGTCATTGGAGGATGAAACCTCTGAAGGAAGAACCGGGTCAACTGCCGTTTCGACCTTTAGACTTTCGTCTGGTCTGGATTCAGTAGGTTCATTCTCAATGACTGACACTTCAGCCGACCACTTGAGCGGGTCAGCTGGATTTTCAACTATCGAGGGATTAGGCACGAGTTTTTGGTATCCAGGAGGAAGTCGTAACGGTGAAACCGGACGATCTTCCAAAACTCTCTTTGCCTCATCTAAGAATGGACATCGGTGGATGGCATGATCGCCTTCACACAACATACAGGGTGATCTTGGTCTCCCTCTTCGTCCTTCACTCTCGCTAGTTGACGGACTGCAATCAACATGACTACCAGAGGTTGATGCTACCGGATTGTGCAACCTTGGGGACCAGTCCCTTAGTATCCGGGGAATACAAGGACAATCACGATGGAAGTGGGTCCCTTTGCAAATGACACATGGCGATTTAGGCCCGGTCGGTGCAGTGTGTGGGTTTTTGTCAGCTGTCTTTTGCTTGCCCCCAGTCGCCTTCGCCATAGGCCCCTTCTGCTTCTTTTCTCTTTTCTTCTTTTCCTTCTTCTCCATGGGAGGCTGACTTTTGCCGGCTCTACCTTGTGAAGATGAAGGATCAGAGGAAGAATTGTAAGAAGTGGAAGGCTGGTGGGTAGTTTTAGACTGGTCTGACTGTTGATTCGACTGCTCAGGATTAGTGGCGATCTGAGCTACATTAGTTGAAAAGAGCCATACAGGTAGGCCAATTGTCAATCCTGGAAGTGACAGTGTGGCCATATGAGGCGCACCAACATCTCCCCAAGAGGAGAAGGGGTTTGGACTTCCGCCAAGGTTACCTCCTTGGTTGGTGGGCTCCATACTTTTCAATTGAAAGATCAACGTGGGAATAACAGGTGATTATGTTCCGTTTAAAATAAATTTTATTAACGACGCTTTTAGACACAAACTTGCTTTTTCATGTTTTAAGAGTCGAGAAAAAGCTAAAGATGACTCTAGTCACCTTCGATGTTTTAACGAGCCCGAAGTGACAAATGCTCGGATGGACTTTTTCAGTTATAGAGTTTGAAAAAGGCCAAAAGAAACTTCTCTGGAGTTCTAGGCAGAGGGTGTGCCAAACTTTTCGCGAAACCACAGAATACGTTTTACGGTACGGGTGGTCGATCTTCGTGAATGCTGTGTTCACTGCATCGCGATCAGTAGGGCGGCCGACACGGCTTCCTATGGATAAAGGATAATTGCCTATAGGGGTCTCCCAATATATACTCGACGGTACGTGGGAGCACAAGTCCGTATTAGTGCCACCGACTCTCAGGAGGAATCACCCACCTTCGTAGAGATCGACAGTCACTATGCTTAACGACGCCGGAACACGTCTCTACCTAGACCTCTATGTGTTTGCGTTATGTTACAAAGCGTTGTTATGTAAATTGGATTTATTTTAATGTTGATCTTGCTTAGCAGTTTGCCTTTAAGGATCACCACGAGATGTATATAACAAATTCCTGAATGCAGTCTAAGATGAGAAGCAAACTTTTCAATCTTTCAACTTTGAAAACCTTAACTACTGAGGGAAGAGAAAGGCAAATCTTTTCTCACAGATCATAGAGCACACACTAAATGCAAATTTTTTCTAAATCGTCAAGCAAACAGTCAAATGCAAAATGCACAATGCATGTATTTTCTTTTCCCTTTCTTAATGTGGATGGGTTACAAAAAGAAAGTCGTTATATAACTTTGATTTCGATTTAAAGCGAAAGTAAACAAGCTTGTCCAAAATCAAAAGACACCTTAAGATTCACTTGCTTAATCACTGGAAATACATGAAATCAAACCATACTGACGAAAGTAAAAATGACTAATCAGCTATGGACAACAAACAAGCTAACTCTTTAGACCAGCAAAATGCCTAACACAGGTTCAGATCTAAGAGGCCAAAAGCAAGACTAGTTTACTCTTCGTTATGGGAAATTGTAAATGAGTAAGAAATACAAAGAACAAGTACAATTTCGTTATATAACAGAGGCAGAATGATGGCAAGTAATATTGGTTTCAGAACAGGTGCAAGACTGGTAACTGGCAGCCAAATCAATGGTGAAAACAGGCAAGAGAAAAGGAGGAAACCCCAACAGCACTAGGCAAAATTGGGCCAACGCAGGTGCTGCACAGCCAGTCTGGCTCTCAGCGCAGGTAGCCCCTTCGGGACCTGCGTTGCAAAGCAGGTAGCCTGTGTACTACCTGCTTTGGAAAACGAGAATTGCGTTTTCACAGTTTCCGGGTCATAATTTTCTCAAAAATGCACAGTTTTTGCTCAAATCAGAAACAATCAGTCAAGCACACTCAAAGGGATGATTAGGAAGGTGAAAAGCTATCACTAAGAGCTTACAAGGATCCTTGTAGATCAGCTCTTCAAATCATGAACTTGCTCAGAAATGAGCTAGAGTAGCTGCCCTCTACTTCGCTTTTGATATAGTCAAAAGCTTTTCGATTTGGTACTCTTTTGTTCAGGAAATGAATAGCAAAATACTACAAACACAATCAAATGGATACGATCCCCAGCGGAGTCGCCAGTTTGTTGTAGGGAAAAGTATCCGACTCGGATGACCCTATCCCACTCTAAGGGTGATAGTACCTTAGCAACAACTGTAAAACAAACTACTTAAGGTTTACTTCTTTATGAAAGCAAAAGAGAATGGAGAAATGCACTAACCGTTGCCTTGCGCTTAATGTCGAATCCAAACTCTTCTCTTTGGCTGCTTGCTCCCAGCTCCTTGCTCTTTTGCTGGCCCAGCTACAATGAGATCCTGCAAAATAACAAAGAAGGAAACTACAAGAAGCATGCAATCATAACTGGTTCAAGGATTAGTGTAAACCAAACATGCAATTATCACAATATATTATTGAAACAAGAGCACATAGAAGAACCTCAATAGCTTTTATTAATGAAGAAGTAAAGGTTCTGAGAGTATTACAACCATTGAAGGCTCCAATCCAGCAACACCTCCCAGCAGAAAGAATTTCTCCTCTTCACCTCTCTCAAACAATCACCCAATAGCTCTATAGTGAAACCAACAGCATATCATTACTTTGCACAAAATTCCAGCCTCCTGAGCTCATAGGAGAGAGCTCAATATATAGATGAATTGAGAAAGGATGAGTCAGCTTGCAACTGATGTGTAGCTGCCTTGTGTCCTCTCTCTCTTCAGTTAATCTTTAGTTGATCTTCAGTTCTTGAGTCCACTTGGAGAACCTTGCTTCCACTTGGAGAAACAGAGCCTCTGACTCATCACAAGGCGAAATACCTGATCCAAGTGTCATTTTTGGAAGATTCCAGAGCAATGACTCAGTGTGCCACTTGTCCCATCTCGCTCAGCGCAGGTGGCCTTTGTCCCACTTGCTTTGCAACGCAGGTACACCATGGAGCAACTGAGTTTCAGCGCAGAAACCTAGTGGAGCACCTGCTTTGATTTCAGGATTGCTTGTTTTTGAGTATTTTCAGGTGGAGAACTGATCTGAGAGCTGTTGGTTTGCTGACCTTGTTCCTCTAGGGGTAGGAACATCATGTTTAGGGAACTTTGGATCCCTTGGATTATTGAAAATTCATGTCTGTTGCTGTAAGGCACAAAATTGTCTATAACAATAACCCATCTGAGTTAAAAGCTTCATAGCAATACCCTTGGTATGATTTCCAAATGCTACAAAATATGTGTTATCAACATTAATTGAAGGAGTATAAATAAAAACACTAATTACCTCCTTTGGACAACCACCCATGTTTTTTTATTCAGATGTAGATGAAGAAGTGGATGATGACACTAGAAAACCACTTTTACCAACTATCACATAGGGAGAATCTTTCAGATGCTAACAAAAATTGCAAGCATCATTCTCAACATAGGATCCATATCTTGTGTACAAACCATGCCCACAAATTGATTTCATCTTGGAGGGATTATTTGTTGCTTCTGGGACGGAACACTCACCAGTATTTTCCTCCTCTATATGCTGCAATTGTAGGCGCATTTTCCTTTTCTCCTCTTCTACAACTTTAAGCAATCCCCTCAACTCAATGTTCTTCATTCGAAGAGATAGATTAATCTCCTCCAACCCTTGGAGTCTTTCACACTTCAGTTTCCTGCCCATACTTTTAATTTGATCAAAACCCACTCCGATACCAACTGATTTGAAAATGGAGGAAAAATCCTTTGATTGTCTTTTGACACTTTGCAAGTTATAACAAAATGGGTCTTTAAAAGTAAAATTAGTTTCACATCTTCTTCCAATATGATGAGCTAAGTTTTCACATCAACTTAAAAGAGAAACAAATTCATAGGCAGCTCAATATGATAAACATGAAGAGAAGAAACCAACAATTTATAATGGAATTGACCTCTCCTGAGCTACATCTCTGGGCCCTGCTCCAATGACTAGGTCATTATATTGATTTCAGTAGAAAATGAGTACATTGCAAAATGTTGACTCTAGAGTGGCTTGTTTCTCCTACAAAGAAACATTCTCCTACAAATAATTCTCAATCAAAAATATGACTCCCTACAGCAAGTCATGAATGTCAACAAAAAAAGGACTCTCTCACAATACTTCCTTGTACAACACCTAAAATCACAAAGCATAAAAATAAAACTACTCCACAATGAAGTGTTGAAAAGGGCTTCTCTCATAATCACGTTGAGAAAAGACCAAAAATAGTTGCTATATTGAAGTAAAAATTGGAACACTATAAAACCTATAGCTAGGCTCTTTCCATGCTAAAATATGCCTCCATCTTGTTGCAAAACTCTATCTTCCTCTAGCATTAAAGGACTTGAATTTGTAAAAATTACATCATGCATTGCTCAAATCAAAAATATAAGGATGTCATTGAGTCCAGGACACTCAAAAACCCCTATTTAGGCTCTTCTTGAGCTCAAAAAGGTTAAAAAATTAGCAATATATGCCTTTTGGAACCAAGATTTGTTATTTGTAGTGTGAATTTGAAAAGCCTTCTAACTACATGACGATTTTGCCCTTTACACTGTCTGTCATGTGACAATTTCACCCAGGACCAACGAGATTCCTATCAAAAAAGGTGCACTTTTTCGCCTCTTTAATAAGATCCATAACCCCTTAAGTGTTGGGTCAGGGTCATGTGGCATGCATGTGGCTAGGGGCTAGGGATAATTTCTTGCCCCTGTTGGTTTAGTTCCTTCCGCTTCAAGATAAGGTCACATAATGGCAAAACATAGCCGAGGCTTGGGGCCAACTACTCACCCTCGCTGGCTTTGGCTCCGCTGGTGGTTACATGGGCTCATAGAACCAAGGTCCAAGGCCTATTTTCTCAAATCCTCTGCCCAACCTTCCACTCCGTTCATGTGGTGATGCATAAAACCCAGGGCTAGGACCTAGTCACTACCCTCTTTGCCAAAGCTTTCCTGCTTATCCGCCAAGGGTCCTGTTATCACCCCAAGAAACTCTCCTAGGTTGTATCTCATAGATGCTCTGGAACATTACAAACTCAACAAAATGTTGGAAATGGATGAATGGAAGGAATGTTGCTTGTCCAGGCCAAATAACCACTTCTACTATGCTTAACTCTAGACATGGGTGAACACCCCCAGACTACAAGGCTTTAGACCACCAATTACTCATAGTTTGAGGATTAGGTGAACATGGAGAATACTGACCACACCAGTAGATGCATAAGACCATGTGATGGCTGGGTGGAACCAGTAAAGAGGTCCGCAAATCTATTTCCTAATGCACAAATAGGATGACAGCTCTCTGGCATTAAGTAAACAAAAACCTGCATAACACATTCAATGATACATACTAGACTTCAACACAGAGGTGGGATGTCAGCCCCTCTAATGCTAAATATCAAGAGCACATGAATAAATACATAACAGGCACAGCCTAGAATAGATTAGAAATGGAGAGTGAGCAATTAACAGCAAAAGAAGCTTGTATTAGCTAAAAATGAAGACCAGACACTGCAAGTATCAAAGTAGTTACATTCTCCAGAAGTTGAACCTTACATCAAAACAACAACCATCAACCCTAATTGCATCTGTTTTCTCGGTATATATAGAGTTTGAGTACAAAGATATGTTATTGTTCTATGCGTGGAGGGGGCATAATTGACCACCAACCACCTTAACTCTCTCAAAGAGTCTCTGCTACAATCTGCTTGCTTCAATGAATTAATTTGACATTCTGATGCTCTGCTGTACTTCTCGAGCAGGTAGAGTGTTGTATGAAGGAAGTTCCATAACTGATAAATGCATTTAACTGCTCGAGGTTGGTCCTTTTCTTCTCGGCCACTCTATTTCTTGAATGCAGTTGTTGGAGATGAAATGCACCAAGTACAGGCGAATAGGTTACCTTCGTCCTTCGGATGCACGGGGCAGGCTATGGACGCAGATAGTATGGCGGAGGCATGAGTCTAATGGGAATAGATATCAGCCATTGGATCGCACAAATGGATGGCGAAGAGCGCTTGACATGGAGTATCGAGAGGAATCGGATATAAACAGGATCAAACAACGTGAGCTGTCAGATCGCGGGCAGACACATCTGACGACCATCGGGTGGAAGAGTAGCACGGGAGATAACGAGCGGGGATGGGAAAATGGTGGTAAGCAGTATGTATCGCACCGCTTTAGGGCCTATAGCGGTAATCATACAAAGTCGTGTGATTCCACCCAGACGATGACACGTGGCGGATGTGACGGGACAAAAACCGCTTTCCCCGCGAGCTAACGTGCGGTCAGTTTGCAAGAGCGGGAGGAGCGAATGACATCTGATCATGTCAGAGATGATCAGACGGTGCAAGATTGGCGCACATGTTTTTTTGATCGAACGCGGCTAGGGACCGTTGGATCGGGGTGCGGCAAACCAACAACTAAGATTGCAGTGGAGGGTTTATGAAGGCATGCGAGCATATGAGCACAGGGTCACATGGGTATGGTGATAAGGGATCTTAAACTTAGCACTCGGGGCTTGAAGAATAGAGGTTTATGCCAGGTGTGAAGGAAAGGAGGAAGATGACCGGTGTTGATCTTTTCTGAGCAAAAACCGAGGAAATGAGCTTACTTAGGCCCCTTGAACACCATCAACATATAGCAGAGCTAACAGGTCCTATGGTGAGCATCGAAAGTAAGGGTTGGAGATTCCCGCTCACCCCTCTCCACTCCACATATGGTAATGTGGTGTCGGACGTGACCAATGGCTAGGGTTTACTACCTGAACCATCCTCCCAAACCGCTTAACCATTCGACTTTAAATTTAACCTCCACCCTATACGATTAAGAACCAACTACATGGTGCAATGGTGGAGTGTTGAACTTTTTTGTGGGAGTTCTAGGGATCAAACCCCATAGAGGCCCTTAGGCCTGTTATAAAAATTTTAGTCAGTTATATATGTTAATTTTTGCAACTGCATTCAAATTCCACCTTGGACAGCTCAGATGACTGAGATGATTATTGCATTAAATTCATCTTTTCGAGAGGACCAAAACCGACCTAAATATCACATATTTGGACAATAAAAATTTGGTTTTTGAATTTATTTATTTATTCATGTATATTGGATTAGGTTAGCCCTAAGTTCATGTACAATTGGATATGTTAGCCTCAACCCTAAGTGGACCCTCATGAAAACCTATAAATACAAGATTCCTCAAACTCATTTCATTGCATTTATCAAGCCATCTTATATTATTCTCTTTTGTCTTGGCTCACATAGGTTTGATAGAAGGATTTCACCCAGGGGTTTGAAATCACAAGGATGAAGCTCAAACTGATCTAGGGTTTTTTTATTTCTGGATGCTAGCACATGACTAGGAATTTTACTCCCTGGACACTGGCACACATTGATCAAGATAGAATCCATAAAGCCCCAAACATTAGCATAGAATCCTAAGGCAACGTCCAAGGTTTCATAGATAGTTTGGGTTGTATTAGTCCTTGGACAATCACACAAAGTGGTCTTAATAGCTTGCGAGTGATCCTGGATGCACACACAGTAACTAGAATAGAGTGTCTTAGTATTTGGAGCATATATGGATGAGTTGGTCCTTGGATGCATGCACAGAATGGTCTAGGGAGCATACAGGCTACCATAGACACTGGCATACAATTCACAGAGAGCATCTAGGATTGCTATAGATGTTCGCACAACTCCTCCTCTGTTGGCTTAGTGGGTCCTGACCCAGGTTCAGAGTTAATTGCACCAAACAAAACCCTACACTACTGGCCCTTTCGACATCAACCCATGTAGCGCAGGCTAAAGTCTCACCTGAAGCAGTATGGGGGGGATGCTAGAACCAAGTTTCTGCATCCAGAGATCAATGTATTGTCTTTTATTTCCCTATATCTATCTTCACGCAGATCTATAAGCCCCTAGGGCTCATCTTTATAACTCCCTTTAAACAACCTCTAGACCTTCGGGAAGGTCTACAGTAGGTCTTTGCGAACCCTTAACAAATGAATCATCCACTTACGCAAATCATAAAATACCCTTAGATCTGAGCTTGCATAGATCTACTTAAGTATTTAATAAACATAGAGTCGTGCGGATCTACTTAAGGATTTAATAAACTAAGACTTATCCCATAGAGTCACGCATCAATAAATCAATATTTCATAAATACATTATTGCATCACAGCATATATTGCAAACATAAATAACATAAGCAAACAAATAAACATAAAGATTCTTCAACAGTCTTCTTTATTGATGTTTAATATAGTATTACAGACTCAAAATTGCCCTACGCACTCAGCTACAGGGGTCTGCACACTCAGCTGCGGACACTACTCTAGGCCTCTCTGCACTCAGCTATGGAGCCTTTTCCCTTCTATCTACCCACTTCTTACCTGACCTTTTTTTCCTCTCTCTGACATAGACATGCCTTAGACTCTCTAAGACACACCTATTTATAGCTTTTTACATACAATCCCATGGTCTGTGGACCATGGGTGGATCTCAGAACCGACTCAACTTTACATAGACAAGGGATTAAAACCCCTTTTGACTCCTAACTATCTACATGCTCCGCATCCACAAATTGCGGAGACTTTACATCTTTTACCAAAATTTACATCAATACTTGGGTTTTTAACCCCAAAACTAACCCAGGGGACCCCATCCCAACATCCTCCCTACGTTCGAGACCTAAATATGACTTACAAATATGCAACAGTTTTTAGCAATGTTCAACATAGTGACAACAATATCTAATAGTTGACTTCAGATAGTGGTAGCACATTACAGTCATCAGAATCATTGTTTTCATTATAAGCATGATTAGATTTGGTTCATGGATATCATAGTTGTTTTGTTTCAAATATAAAGTTATGGATCATTGTAATCTATTTTTCTTAATCATTTGATGACGATCTAAGAAGAAGAATATTTACAAGGGTTTTCCCCACAGTGGGTTTTTCCCTGGTCCCAGACCACTTCCAGTGTCTCTATGTGTGTGCATGTTTTTCTTTTGTTGTTCCTTTATGTTCCATTGCAATGATGATGATGATTTTTTTCTTTATATATTATTTCATATGCTAATGAATAATGGTGTAGATCTGAATAATGTAATGATGATATGAGTTGAACTTAATGTATTAATAAATAAATGCAATTATCAAAGAAAAGAACAATGTAGACCTATGAAAAATTAGCATGGTATCAGAGTTGGGCTAAATAAAAGCCTTGGAGATCACCCCGATGATGACACCTTTGATGGAATCAATAAGAGGATGGAGGAGACCTAAAATAATTATAGGGTTTGAATAAAACCCTAGGCAACTTTATTATTAGGGTTTGATGTATTCTATGAGTTTAGGATTGGATAGAAAACATTGGTTTATGGAAACAATATGAGATATGGAACCTAGTTGTTTAATGTGAAGATGCTCAAGCACTTGACAAAGATTTGATGAAGCCCTAGATGGGATAATCCCTAGCAAACTTGGTTGGATAATTGAAGGAAACATTGGTATATGAACCATGGCTATTGATGGCTCTTGAAGATTGGTTCAAGAGGGAGAGGATCACCTCCCATTGAAGATAAGTATTTTTTAACTTATGATGCCTCTTACTTTTATTTAGACCTATGGATCTGATGATTATGTTTATTTCTTATACTTCCTGCTTATGTATTTGAGTATATGGATGTTTCTAACCTCCTTTATGAGATGATATGGGTAGATCCTTCTTGAGGATCATTTGAAATGCAGGATGGATGTCTAGAGCTAGAAAAGGTAAAGAGGAACTATATGAAAATATTTCAAAATTCTATATGCGGTCTATGTCTAATGAAAAGGTGCATAGGTATTTGAATACCAATGTATGCATGGTATGTTGTATTTCAACAATAACAATGATGGCTAGGTAACCCCTAAGACATGATGAGAATGTCTCTTTCTTTGATGGCTCATACATGCATATGAAAGTGACTTGGATCTATGTTTCCTATGATGAAATGATGCACCTAGGGTTGAACATTTTGATCTTCTTGAATTTTATGAGGCTATCTAATATTGATACATTGATACACTTAATGATTGGCTAACATCCATCCATTGGACATCGTAATCCTATCAAGAAGGCTAAAACCTTGACTCTAGTAAATGATACTCTTAATATTTGTCATGATGGATTTCATATAGAAGGATATCTCATTGAATCCTATACATGAGTCTGTGGATAATGCTTGTGATAAGCATGATGAAATCATATGGAAAGAGAGAATGACACTCTCGTCGTTTTGATAAATATTTATTGAATGACCTTACCTAATCCTATTTATCATGATAAGCATGATGTTAGAGGTATGGCTATGAGATTGATATTATAGATCTCTTACTACCTGTGGTCATATGGTAAATATGAATTCCCTAACTTGATGAAGTGACTTGATAGAAAGTGTTATTGTTTTCATAATCTTTGAGATATGTTGTTGCATCTATGTGTTGCTTTCAGTCTAACATTTCATAAAGGATTGATGCCATAGCCATGATAGATATATGTTTATGATCTAACAGATCTTTTGTTACTTGACTCTAGTAGATACATGTTTATGACATGAATGAAGATGAATGAAGTAGATTCCCAGACAGAGGGAGAATCCCTTCTCAAGATTCTTACTCATATTAATATTTTCATTTTCTGTTGTTGAAGTATGATTTATGTGCATCTAACATTATTGAACTAAAACCTATATAGAAATTAGGGTTTTTGTTCCAAACATAGGCACAAAACTAGGAAATCTTGTCCCTAGAAGCACGCATTCTAAGGCCCAGGTAGCGTATGGGTAGCTAAATATGCTCCCATGCTAACGTAAAGGGAGTTTCCATGGGTTTGACTACATTTGACCATCATCTGAAGCTTTCTAAAGCTATCTGAACTCTGAATCAAGGTGTCTGTGACATATTCTGCCACTGTAATCTGATTTCTGAAGTTGTTGGGTTAAATTTCTAATCACATAAAAATTAATTATTGTGCATGAAATCAGATGGTCATCTAGAATATGTTAGTTACACAGATTTGTTGTTGATAACAAGATCTGGAAGCAGGAAAAGCTTGAATGTTTTCCATAAGTCATGAACATGCATACTAAACTTGTGTTTGCAAGTGAAAGAGACATATATATAGATATGTCACTATGTTTGTGCTACAAGAGTTTGGAATGATTTGGTTGATTGATATAGATGAGCCGTTTTTAGTGTTGTATCATGATACTTGACAATAACTTGGAATTTGGAATTGATGATTGAGATATGTTTTGACTATAGATCTCTCTACGATAGCGAATTTGGACTTGACGTTATGACTAATGATCTCATTTGAAGATTGTTGATTTTCCCTGGTGTCTATGTTATGTGGGCATAATGACTTATATGGGTGTTTGTAAAAATGATTTTGTATTGGCCTCCTCATTCCTAGCACAATGGTTGAGGTATTGATAGTTGTGATTAAACATGAAATTGAAACCCGCATGACTCATCCTTTGTGTATGCATTTGCACCTAGTGACATAAATGACTTATGAGAATGACCTAATGAAGTTTGGATTGATATTGCATGACTGATTACAACTTTTTGGCATGATAATAAATGAATTCAATATTTGATATGAGCTCCACCTGTATCCTCATTGAAAGAATTGATATTGTGATGTTGATGACCTTGATAATGGATGTGATCCGACTTCTAAACTTTGATAAGTTAACTCTGTTGATGTGCTGGTACAACATTGATTTATGTAAAGCTAATTGTGTTGGCTTAAAAAGGCATTATTCTTAGAGCATTGCATGAAGCAAGATCCCCAATCCAGATATGTATATATTTGATAGTTATCTTATGAAGTAAGGATGATGAGTTCCAAGGTATGGATTTGATTTTTTGTTTTGGTTTTATACCCTGATGGTCTACTCTTGATAGCTTATGAGCTTTTGATGATATAAATCAAAGGGAGATAGCTTATGAAGCTCTAAATGTTGTATCATGGCATGATGAATCGATTTCTAGAATTCAGAAAAGAAATTATATATTGCAAATCTATTGGAAAATGTTTTTAAATAATGAAAATGAAAATCCTTGGATATGCTAATTTGAAGTTCAAAGATGTTTTGTGTGTGTGTGATGTGCATAGAACCTGAATCAATTCATGAGTGAGCCACTTCATTCACATAGAGTTGCCACTGAGCATCCTTTGAAATATCTACATGATATATTCTATTTTTTAGGTTGAGATATTTCTCCTATGATATGTGACTACATGGATGTATTTTTGTTGATATAGATTATTGCTAAGCCACATTTGGATGATGATTTATTATGATATCCACCATGATATCCTGGATGAGATGTCCATAGTAATATTGAGGATGAGTACAATGTTTCTTACATGGCTAGCTATGAGGCAGGATGAAGAAGGTCCTTAGAGAGTCATCTAAGCATGATCTGGATATGACATGGATACATTGTGATAACATAGAGTGAGATCCGATTGGCATAAAATCCCATATTTATAGTTAGGGTCGAGATACTCTCATATATTGAGACAGTGTAGTTGTTTGAAACAAGCTCAGGCCTGTGTTTGGCACCTTCTTGAGAGGGAGGATTATTATCGTATACTTTGTTGATTTATATGATTATTTATGTTCTAACATTATATTTTATTTGATGTCTTGTATGAAAAAGAAACAAATTCTATTGAGACAAGTTGATACCAGATTTGAGTATGATGAGAGTAGCGTTGATCGAGGACACTGAGCCAACTCTTCCTCCATGTCTAATATCCTAGGGTGAGGAATTGATATAGAGGGCTCTTGGGGTTGAGGAAACTATGGACAAAAGGGTATGACCCCTATGTGTTACCCATAGGGTTGAAGATGCTTCTCTCCAATCTTCATAGGGTCAGATAATTTTTCTCCCCTATCTGATATTTACATGGTATACCCCAGTTGGAATCATACCCACAAGTTGGGCTTGTCGGGAATACTGCTCCTTGTTTGGCAACCCAAGTTGATTATGATGAAATTGTTCTACCACATGACTATTCAGGGTCATTGATGGGAAGATCAGTAGGAAATAAGATGGGTTAACATAACCCTATGCAGTTCCAAGTTGAGATTGAGCTCCCTGATGAGATCACGGGGTCAAGATGTACTCCCCTATGTGTTTGGATATCCTAATGATTAATATGTGGTTGTATATGTATATATCCCCCCACGAAATTCCAAGTCTAGATGTGTTCCCCGATGTGGTTACAGGTTGAGATGTGCTCCTTGATTATATGCTCTCCAATGATGATTGACGACGATATTCTGGTAGTATCCCACTGGCAAAGATTCCATGTAGTAGCATTATGGATAGATGGTGGTATCTTAAACTCCTCTCTGGTAACAAATTCTTCTTCTTCTAGATTTGAGAATGTTCCGCATATTAGCAGGAACAACCAAGAGATAAGCAGAATAAGCAAGGGATAGATCGAGTTGTACATTGATGATTTGTGATGATGATATACTTAAGGTGGTCATGGAATGATAACTACATGATAGAGATTATCAGGGATGATATGTTATGACACTTGAAGACACCAAAATGGCATATTTATTGATGAACAAATATTGGAAGGTGGAATTCTCCCTAGTTGAGGGGGAGGGTTAATTTTTGCAACTACGATCAACTTCCACATTAGAAAGCTTAGATGACTGAGATGATGATTGCATTAAATTCCTATTTTCTAGAGGACAAAAATCAACTTAAAGATCACCTTATTTGGACAAGCGAAAGTTGGTTTTTTATTTTATTTATTTATTCATGTATATTAGATATAATCGTGTTGAGAAATCTAGGGCATCAAAAGTTAGGAGATTTATCTTCTTGATACTTTCTTGTGATATACTTTTACTTCTTGGACTATAATCTTTTCTTTGTTATGTTATTATTGTGTTCTTTTCATCAAGACAATTACCAAATAAACAGAAGACAACAGACAAAGTATGTAGGCTAGTCAGCTAGGGTGAAAACCTCTCACCCTTTGAGAGGAAAACCTAATCATAAATTCTTCTTATAAATCATTAATTGATGAACACTAATACCATGACAAAGACCCTTGACACTAGAGTCCTCCCAAGACCACTTCATTAGCCTCCTTGATGATATTTCCCTTCCTTTCTCAACTTCCTTCTTGAATCTCAAAGTTCTCTTCTCGGCTTCCTAGAGAATCTCGATCTCTTAGGTTAACCCTAATCTACAAGCCCTAGAACAATCTTCGCTCCTTGATTAGTCTCTTCAAGAGAGAGAGACATATAACACTTATACTTGGCTTCATCTTGCGAGATTCTTTACCCATACAAGGTCACCTTAATGTAGTAGCAAGTTCTTGAACCTTCTCTATATGCCTTCAAATCTGCTACCTTTGCACATTGAAGAATATACAAGCCCAAATCAAACTTCCCAGAAGTATCCCTTCCTTTTCTATCCTTTATTTTTCCTTCGCTTCTCTTTTATAGTCCTTCTTCGCACTTATGATTGTAGGCTCTTCTTCACCGAATGTATTACCTCCAAATGAGGTTGAGTGCCACTATATATAAATGTTGCCTCATGTCCTTTAGGCTGACATGATTACTTGAAGGAGAGTTGACATGATCTTCTAGGTTTCTTCATTCATTGTAGGCCAACTTGAAGAGGTCTAGTGACAAGGTCTTGGAGGATGAATTTACATAGACAAGTTTGACTTTTACAATGTGTAACATGAATTCATTTCATGACAATGACTCTTTTACTATTTTATGACTAGATGAAAAAATTCCTAAAGGCTCTCAATGGGAGTCTTGACTCAAAAACAAAGTCTCTTGCTCATGAAAACCACGATGCAAGCATTACAATAATTATATTTTTCTTCTTTACATATCTTTAAATAAAATCACAATTACATGTCATTATGAAGACCGAACCTAGTTACACTTTTCAACACTCCCTCTTAACTAGGTAGGTATTCATAATGGTACTTGGTCATTCTCAATCTGAAGAATTTCTCATAAGAAGAATCAGATTGGTAACTCATTTGTTTAGAATAATATCAACTAGCATTGTCACATATCACGGCCTTAACTAACATCTCTATGTCTCCACAAGATCTGAGCTCCATCTCTCCACAATATCTAAGCTCCCCTCCAGTATCAAATTCTTCTTATTCTAGATTTGAGAATGTTTAGCATACGAGTAAGAACAATCAAGAGATAAGCAGGAATAACCAAGGGATAGATAGATATGTACACTAATGATTTGTGATTATGAGATACTTGAGATGGTCATGGCATTATGAATACATGACAGAGATGATCAGGGATGATACGTGATAACACTTGAAGACACCAAAATGGCATATTAATCGATGGACAGATATTGGAAGATGGAATTCTCCCTAGTTGAGAGGGAGTGTTAATTTTTTCAACTACATTCAAATTCCACCTTGCATAGCTCAGACGATCGATATGATGATTGCATTAAATTCCTCTTTTCGAGAGGACGAAAATCGACCTAAAGATCACCTTATTTGGACAAGAGAAAGTTGGTTTTTGAATTTATTTATTCATGTATATTGGATTAGGTCGTGTTGAGAAATCTAGGGCATCAGAAATTAGGAGATTTATCTTCTTGATAATTTCTTGTGATATACTTTTACTTCTTGGATTATGATAGTTTATTTGTTATGTTATTATTGTGTTCTTTTCATCAAGACAATTACCAAATAAATAATAGAAGACAAGAGACAAAGTATGTAGGCTAGTCATCCAGGGCCAAAACCTCTGACTCTTTGAGAGGAAAACCCAATCATAAATCATTCTTATAAATCTTCAATTGATGAATACCAATACCATGACAAAGTCCCTTGACACTAGAGTCCTCCCAAGACCAAGTCACTAGCCTCCTTGATGCTCTTCCTCTTCCATTTTCTCGGCTTCCTTCTCGAATCTCGAACTGCTCTTCTCGGTCTCTTAGGTTAACCCTATTCCAAAAACCCTAGAATAATATTCGCTCCTTGATTATTCTCTTGAAGAGGGAGAGACCTATATAACTTCTACTTGGCTTCCTCTTGCGAAATCCTTTACCCAAACAAGGTCACCTTAATGCAGCAACAATTTCTTCAACCTTCTCTATATGCCTTCGGGTCTACTACCCTCGCACGTGGGAGAGTATACAATCCCAAATCAGACCTCCCAAAAGTATCCCTTCCTTCATTATCCTTCCTTTTCCCTTCACTTCTATTTTCTAGTCCTTCTTCGCACTTATTCTTGTAGACTCTTCTTCACTAAATTACTTGCCTCCAAATGAGGTCGTGTGATGCTATATATACATTTTTCTTCATGTCCTTTAAGCTGACATTATTACTTAAGGGAGAGTCAACATGATCTTTTAGGTTTCTTCATTCATTTTAGGCTGACCTAAAGAGGGCTAGTGATAAGGTCTTGGAGGATGACTTTACATAGACAAGTGTGACTCTTTACAATGTGTAAGATGACTTCATTTCATGACAATGACTCTTTTATTATTTTATGACTAGATGACAAAATTCTTAAAGGCTCTCAATGGGAGCCTTGACACAAAAATAAAATCTCTTGCTCATGAAAGCCATGATGCAAGCATTACAATAATTTTATTTTTCTTCTTTGCATCTCTTTACATAAAATCACAATTACATGTCATTATGAAGACTGAACCTAGTTACACTTTCCAACACTCCCTCTTAACTAGGGAGGTATTCATAATGGTACTTTTTCATTCATTTTCTAAAGAATTTATCATAAGAAGAATTGAATTAGTAACTCATTTTATTAGGATCATATAAACCATCATTGTCACATAGCAAGACCTTGACTAACATCTCTATCTCTCCACAATATCTGAGCTCAATGTTGGCAAGACCAATGATTATAGACACTCTCATCATTGTCTATCTCGAAACATACCTCACAGGCGTTCTTAGGGTGTATTCCATTAGGACTATTCTTACCTTGGATTCCCAATCCTCAAAGAATATTTGTCCTCCATGACTAATATTATCTTCGATGCCCTATCTCATCCTCAAAGAGTATTGGATGAAAAATGATTACCTAATCCTCTCATTATGTCTTCCTAGGTGATGGAATTCACTCATTCCAACACAAGGAATGTACCTATACCTCCCTCTTAGCTTAGGAATTTTCAAGCTTTTTCCAAGTAAGAAAATTTCCAGGCTCCCTCTAAAAATAGGGAACTATAGTAGATCCTCAAGTGGAGATGATGGGACAACCAGCTTCTTGAAGAACTCCTTCCTTCGATGTGATGAATTTTTCACAGAGTCTTCATCTTTTGGTACTTGTTCATAGGAAACAAACCATCCATCGCTTTCATCCACAAGTTAGTCATGTTATCATTCCTTTCATCAAAAAGTGATTCATCAGTCTACATCTAGCCTTGCTTCAAGTTATGCTACCTTCGTCATGCTTTCTTCTTCGGAAGGAATTTACATTCTTCTACATGGTTCTTTTGGAATACATCCACATATTTTCCCTTCGGCATCCCTGCATAAGCCCATCTAGATACAAGTTTGTAAATAAGAAATGAACACTTGAATCATAATTACCTTTTAGATGGTGTTTCATCATGACATGTTCCTGTAGGCATCAACATCTAATGTACATGTTGACTCATCTCCTAAAGATCTGTTTTGTCAAACGTCTCCATATTTTTCCAGACTTCCATCAACGTCTCATATCTTTTTAGGAGATACCATAGTCAAATCTTCTTGGTTTTTAGATGTTGACTGCCTTTACCATTGTTGCATGATATCTTCCTTCCTTTATTCAAAAATTTCATTCCTAAGAGCTTCAAAGTTCCTCAGTTGTAGTCAACTACCTCATACTCCATATGACATATTATGTTGATTTCATATAATAAATGTGTGACCCATGCATTTTTGCATCCTTTTGAGGGAGGAGATCCTTTCTTTAATCATGCTTAGATATAGTAGTGATACATTTTTTCTGCAACCATATGACCTTCCTGATATAGAAGGTGAGCATACATACCTCATCTTCCCTTTTGGATCATTCAGACTTCTTGCAATAGCTTTCTTTGAGTGAAATAATTTCACCCCTTAACCTACTTCACTGTTATGATTAACTTGTGAATTCCACAAAAATTGAATTCTTGAAGAAACACTTGCTTTTCCACTTGATCGGTGAATCTTTCAATGAAGATTCCATCAGAGAATCTTGAGTATCTTTCATATCCTATCCTGCAAATGTTACCTTTTGATAGATGTATGATAACCCTTTTCCTATATGACTTCTTCCTTTTTCATAAGTATCACGTGAGCTTCTAATGAGGTTTTCCAAGAGCTATAGTCTACATAGTTGAGTTCCATAGGTTTTTGTTCTAGAAATTCATCATATTACATATGTCACGAGCTCTTACTTCTAATGCTTCTACCATGGTGCCATTCTCTAAAATGATGCATCCCATATTATTTTCAATGCTTCCTATCTATAATTTACACAACAGAAGAGTACATTTTCATGAAGGAGATTCTCTTAATCATAGTAGAGATCTTTCACTTCCTCCTTCTTAGGCTTCTTTGTCTCAGGCTCTTCGACTTCTTCGGTAATATGGCCTTCTTCCTTATTCCTCTTGTTATTGTCCCTTTTAAGATTAGGACAATCTCTTTGTAGGTTTTAACCCCATACAGAAATTACCTGCATACGAATTCTAAAACACATAAAATCAACAATGCGAGAGCATAACACATAAAAAACATATATACAGAGATTTTCCCCTGGATCCCAAAACCGGAACTACCAGCTTCATTTTTCATTATGTTCCTTTCAATGTTACAATACATATTTATACATGCCGAAGCATCCAATACCATGGACTGAAAAACCATCGCGTCCAAAACCATGGACTGAAAACCATCGCATCCAAAACCATGGAACAAAAACCATCGCATCCAAAACCATGGACTGAAAACCATCACGTCCAAAACCATGTGTGAAAAACATGCACAAAACCATAAGTAGGTCCACCCAACCTAATATAGGGTCCAAAACCAAAATTTTCCGGGGTGCTGCCCCGAACCCCATAGAGTGGGGTTACTTGCACCCCTCAAACCCCCTGTGACTAACCTCACTATGAACTTGGAACAATGAAGGGGAGGCTTCGCCCCCCTCCTAACCCCCTGGTTAACTACATGGGCTAGTCATGGAAAGAATATAACACAACCCAACATTCTCCCACTTGTTGTTTTCTTTCCACAGGGGCCACAAGAGAGCTTAGTCATTTATCCAGCCCTACAATGCCCATTGTTTCTCTACACCAAGAGAACTTCTCAGAGCTCACAGATTTTGTCAATGCATTTGCAGTATTCTTCAAAGTATCCACCTTTACCAGCAACGCCTTTTTGTCTTCTATCATATCCCTCACAAAGTGACACTGAACATCAATGTGCTTTGTCTTTCAATGGTAAGCAGGGTTCTTTGCCAAGAAAATTGCACTTTAGCTATCACAGCCTATCCTTATAGCTCCCTATACTAACCCCATACTTGAACACAATCTCTGCAACCAAACTGCTTCCTTGCTTGCATGAGTGGCTGCCATGTATTTTGCCTCTATAGTTGATAGTGCCACTACAGATTGTTTCTTACTCATCCAACTGACTGCACCTCCAAATAGGTTAAACACATACCCACTTGTAGATCTTCTCTAATCCAGATCTCCAGCCCAATCTGCATCAACAAAGCAATGAATATCTAAAACTCTGCCCAAACCTGGTCTTCCTTGGTATCACAAACCATAATCACTAGTGCCATGCAAATACCTGAAAACCCACTTCACTGTTGTCCAATGCTCCTTTCCTGGTTTTGACATAAACTTGCTCAATACTCCCACTGCATGTGTAATGTCTAGTCTAGTATAGACCATTTCATACATCAAGCTACCGACTGCACTTGCATATGGAACATGGGACATGTCCTCTTCCTCTTCTTATGTCTTGGGACACTGTTCAGCGGATAAATTTACACCTATAGGAATAGGAACCTTCACCGGTTTACTATCCTACATATTAAATCTCTGCAATATTGTCTCGACATACTTCCTCTGGTTTAACCAGAGCTTCCTCTTTAACCGATCTCTTTTAATTTCCATGCCCAAAATATAGTCTGCAGCACCAAGATCTTTCATGTAGAATTTGGAGGACAATTGGGTCTTCAAATCCTGATAATTTCTTTGTCATTTCCAACCAACAAAATATCATCCACATACAAGACCAAATAAATAACATGGTCACCAATTAATTTAAAATACACACAGTGATCTGCTTTGCTTCTGGTGAAGCCAATTCCCCGTATAAATGTATCAAATTTCTAATACCACATCCTTGGTGACTATTTTAACCCATACAGAGACTTCTTTAACTTGCATACAAGTTCTTTCTTACCCTTCACTGCAAAGCCTTCAGGTTGCTTCATGTAGATTTCCTCTTCCAGATCCCTGTGAAGAAATTATGTCTTCACATCCATCTGTTCTACCTCAAAATCAAAAGCAGTAGCAACAGATAAAAGTAATCTAATAGAAGTTACCTTGGCAACAGGAGAAAAAATGTCACCAAAATCAATTCCTGGCACCTGGGAATAACCTTTTCCTACCAACTGAGCTTTCTATTTCTCAAACCTTTCCTTTTGCATTTGTCTTCTTCTTGAACACCCATTTGCTACCAATGGGTTTCCTTCCAACCAAAAACTCCACCAGATCACAAGCCTTATTTTTGTGCAAAGATGCCATTTCATCAACCATGGCCTCTTTCCAGAGTTTCCCATCCTCTAAATCTACTGCTTCTTTCATAATTCTGGGACCATCATCAGTAATAGATAAAGAAAAAATTGAACAAAAAGCATATGGACTATACCTTTCTGGCTACCTTCTTTCTCGAACTGATCTTCTCACACCCAGAGTTTGTGGCTCTTCATCTTTTGATTCCTCCTCTGCTGTAGAGTTTGATTCTTCCTCCTTTAGCTCAAACTCTATCTTCTCAGGTTCCTTTGGTTGGAATTCATGTTTAATAACATCTTTCACCTCTCTGAACACCACATCTCGGTTGTACACAACCTTCTTGTTACTAGGTTCCAAAGCTTATAACCCTTTAAACCATCCTTATACCCAATAAAGATGCACTTTTCAGATTTACTATCCAACTTAGTTCGTTTCTCCTTTGGAACATGTACATATGCATCACCTCCAAATACCCTCAGATGTGAAAGAGAGTGTTTCTTACCAGTCCATACCTCTTGTGGAGTTTTATCCTCCAACGCTGATGACGTTGATCTGTTGACCAGGTAACATGTTGTCTCCACCGCCTCTACCCAGAATTCTTGTCCTAACCTAGCACCACTAAGCATGCTTCTTGCCCTTTCCATCAACATCTTGTTCGTTCTTTCTGCAACTCCATTTTGCTGAGGTGTATATGGAGTAGTCTTTTGTCGTGCTATACCACACTTCTTACAGAATTCTTCAAATTCCTTACTGAAAAACTCTCCACTGTTATCTGTACTCAGCACCTTTATCTTATTCTCTATCTGGTTTTCCACCAAAGCCTTGAATTCTTTAAACCTATCAAAGACTTCAGATTTCTTCTTAAGGAAATATATCCATGTATTCCTTGAGAAGTAATCTATAAGTGATACATAGTACATAGACTTACCTAGTGATGGAACCTTCACAGGTCCAAACACATCACTATGCACAAGCTCTAATATATGTTTTGCCCTCTTACCACCAGAGGGGAAACTCACCCGATTCTACTTCCCATATACACAATTTTCACAAAAATCAAAATCCAGAGAGCTATTACTCATACCTTATACCATAACTTTACCATGAAGTATTCGAAGGCCCTTCTCTCCAATATGTCCAAGCCTTTGATGCCACAGCATGGTCTTCTCTCCAGAGGCCACTAGATTTTCTGCTCCACTTTCAGGAACCACAGAACTATTGTACACATCAACAACCATGCTACCTTGTAGCTTTTATAGAGTTCCAATCCGAACTCCTTGTATCAATACCAGTGCTCCCCGAACCATCTTGCAGGTATCCTTCTCAAACACTGTTTTTACACCTGCATCATCCAACTTGCTTACAGAAATCAGATTTTTGGCCAATGCAGGAATATGCAGAACACCTGAAAGTGTTCTAACCCTTCCACCTTGCAACTTCAACTTTACTTTTCTGCAACCAACGATTCTAGCCTTCCTATCATCCCCCAAGAAGACATCACCACCATCATATTTCTCATTCTCAAAAAACCACTCTCTATGGGGAATGAAGTGAAAGGATGCACCTGAGTCAATCAACCATGCCTCATGATCTACATGTGTACTTGAAGAAGCCAAGTACTCATCCCCACCATCATCTAAGGTGGTTTTTTCCTCTGCAGAAGGAGCATCGTCAGATCCATTTCCTTTATCAGGAGCTTTAGATTTACAGTCCCTTTTGTAGTGCCCTTCCTTTCCACATCTCCAGCACACCACCTTTACAGGTTTTCTTGGAGATTTATATCTCCCTCTAGATTTAGATCTCCCACTCAATGAATTATTTTTGTTTCTATTCTAGGATAGTTGTCCTCATACAGAAAAGGCATCACCATTCTGGCTCTCCATATTTTTCTGTCTCATCTCCTCCGTCAGCAAGGATGAGACTATTTCATCAAACTACAAGGCAATTGTATTGCTACCTATTGCAATAACCAGACTATCCCATGAATCTGGTAGAGAACAAAACAAACTAATGCACTTAACTTCATCTAAAATTTTAATATCAATAGATAATAACTGACTTACCACAGTATTAAATGCGTTCAGATGCTCTATCACCGAGTCTCCATCTTTCGTCCTCAGGTTATACAACTTTTTCTGTAGGAACAGTTTATTCACCAGAGACTTAGATTAGTACAAATTCCCTAACTTTTTCCACAAAGCCTTCATCGTAGCTTCCCCTGATACATTCAGCAATATTGAATCTGAGACACACAATCGTATTGTGCTCTTTACCTTCCGATCTAACTTCTTCCATTCTTCATCAAACACTCTCGTTGGTTTAGTACCTGGATCTACGGTGATCCACTGATATTTATCCACCAACAGATCCTCCATATTGATTTTCCACAACTCAAAACTATGACCATTAAATTTCTCGATCTCTATCTTTCCACTGCTCGCCATCTTCTTTCACCACCAGAATCGATCTCGTAGATCTCCCACTGAACAGGGTCTACCACAGGCCCGAGTGAAACACCTTAGCAACAAAGGCATCCCCTTGAAGCCAAAACATCTCTGATATCAAATGTAGGTTTTAACCCCGTACATAAATTACCTGCATACGAATTCTAAAACACATAAAATAAGCAATGCGAGAGCACAACACATAAAACACATACACAGAGATTTTCCCTTGGATCCCAAAACTGGGACTACCAGCTTGATTTTTCATTATGTTCCTTTCAATGTTACAATACATATTTATACATGCCGAAGCATCCAATACCATGGACTGAAAAACCATCGCGTTCAAAACCATGGACCGAAAACCATCGCATCCAAAACCATGGACCGAAAACCATCACGTCCAAAACCATGTGTGAAAAACATGCACAAAACCATAGGTAGGTCCACCCAACCTATTATAGGGTCCAAAACCAAAATTTTCTGGGGAAATGCCCCGAACCCCATAGAATGGGGTTACCTACACCCCTCAAACCCCCTGTGACTAACCCTACTACGCAATCAGCGCAATGAAGGGGGGGCTCTGCCCCCCCTCCTAACCCCCCGGTTAACTACATGGGCTAGTCGTGGAAAGAATATAACACAAACCAACACTCTTCAATAGTGCCCATATTCTTGACATCCATAGCATTATACTTTATCAATGTTCTTCTTCTTCTTTTGAGTGCCGAATTTTCCAAACTTTCCTTTTCTTCTTAACATGGTAGCATATGCTTGATTCTATTCATTTGTTGCTACATCTAACTTTTCCTTCAGCCTGGTTTCTTCGATCTTACATAATGAAAATAGACCTTGAAAAGGAGTGGCTTATTTCTTCCCATAGATACTTTAAGTGAATTTGTCGCATTCCTTCGGTAGCGCATTCAGTACTACAGTAGTCATTTCTTTGTCAAACATTATTTCATCCAGATCTTGAAGTTGATCTCTTATCTAAGAAATCCTCCTAAAATATGAGGTTATTCCTTCTTCTCTTGAGATCTTCAATTTGCAGAGTCCTTTCCTTAGAGAGATTACTTCTCCAGCATTACTTACGGAAAATAACTCTACCAATTTTTCATATATAGCTTTTGCAGTGTCTAATTTTGATAAATATGGGATGAGAGAGTCTTTGATGGATTCTATGAGAATCCTCTGGGCTCTCACTTCTCCCTTCATGAATTGAGCATATGCTTGAGTGTATTCTTTGGGAGGTTGAGTTATTGACCCTTTGATGTGGTCCATGATTTCATTTTCGGTGAGATTTAGGTCTATTCTTTTCTTCCATAAAAGGAAGTTTACAACCCCAACCAATATGTTGTTTTCCTTGAAAAAAGACATTTCGATAGTATCAAATGAAGTCATAAACTTACTTGAGTATTTGTTGCTTGTTTCTTCCTTGATTTTGATTTTGATAGAGGACTACTCCTTGAAGTATTGATAGAGAGCTTGCTTCATGATCCATCTTGAATATTTTAGCCTTCTTTAGATGATGATATTGGAAATGCTTCTAGGGTTTTAGTATTTCTTCTTTCCTCCTTCTTGAAGATAAAACTCTTGCTAGAGTATATTTATTCAATATAGGGTTTTGGTATGATGAATATCTTGATATTTTGCTTGGTTTCCTTTGACTTTATTTAATCCTTCTTTGAAGCTCAATTATCGTTTGTCTTCTTGATTAGATGCCCCTTCTTGATTTCAACACCTAAGCTCTAATACCATGTTGAAAAATATAGGGCATCAAAATTTATGAGATTTCTCTTCTTGATAAATGCTCGTGATATATTTTTACTTCTTGGATTATAATATTTTCTTCGTTATGTTATTACTGTGTTCTTTTCATCTAGAAAATTACGAAATAAACAATAGAAGACAAGAGACACAGTATGTAGGCTAGTCAGCCAAGGCCAAAACCTCTAACTCTTTGAGAGGAAAACCCAATCATAAATTATTCTTATAAATATTCAATTGAAGAATACCAATACCATGACAAATACCCTTGACAATAGAGTCCTCCCAAGACCAAGTCACTAGCCTCCTTGATGATCTTCCTGTTTCTTTTCTCGACTTCCTTCCCAAATCTCAAACTTCTCTTCTTGGCTTCCAAGAGGATCTCAGTCTCTTAGGTTAACCCTATTCCAGAAACCCTAGAACAATATTCACTCCTTGATTAGTCTCTTCAAGAGAGATAGACCTATAGAACTTCTACTCGGCTTCCTCTTGCAAGATCCTTTACCCAAACAAGGTCACCTTAATTCAGCAATAAGTTCTTTGACGTTCTCTATATGCCTTCAGATCTTCTACCTTCGCACGTGGGAGAGTATACAAGCCCAAATCAAACTTCCTAGAAGTATCCCTTCCTTCACTATCCTTCATTTATCCTTCGCTTCTCTTTGCTAGTCCTTCTTCACACTTATGATTGTAGTCTATTCTTCACCGAATTACTTGCCTCCAAATGAGGCTGAGTGATGCTATATATACACGTTGCCTCATGTCATTTAGGCTGACATGCTTACTTGAGGGAGAGTCGACATGATATTCTAGGTTTCTTCATTCATTGTAGGTTGACTTGAAGAGGGCTAGTGACAAGGTCTTGGAGGATGACTTTACATATACAAGTGTGACTCTTTACAATGTGTAACATGACTTCATTTCATGACAATGACTCTTTTATTCTTTTATGACTAGATGACAAAATTCCTAAAGGATGTCAATGGGAGCCTTGACTCAAAAATAAAATCTCTTTCTCATGAAAACCATGATGCAAGCATTACAATCATTTTATTTTTCTTCTTTATATCTCTTTACATAAAATCATAATTACATGTCATTATGAACACCGGACCTAGTTACACTTTTCAACAGGTCGGCCCTAAGAACATGTACAATTGGATAGGTTAGCCTCAACCCCAAGTGGACCCTCATGAAATCCTATAAATAGAAGAGTCATCAAGCTCATTTCATTGCGTTGATCAAGCCATATTCTATTATTCTCTTTTGTATTGGTTCACACTAGTCTCACAGAATGAGTTCGCGCAAGGGTCTGAAATCATAGGGATGAAGCTTGCACTGATCTAGGGTTTTCTGATTTCTCGACACTAGCGTAGAAATGGGAATTTAATTCCCTATACATTGGCACATAGTGCTTAATATAGTGTCCATAAATCCCTAGATGATGGCACAAAAACCTTGGAGCATCTAGGGTTTTAGAGATAGTTTTGGTTTTATTAGTCCTCGAATGCTCGCACATAGTGGTCTTGATAGCATCTCAACTGTCTCAGACGCATGCATAGTAACTAGAAAAGAGAACCTTAGGGTTTGACTAGATCTGGGTGAGTTCTTCCTTGGATGCACTCAGATAATCATCTAGGGAACATTCGAGCTACCTTAGACGCTAGCATACAATTCACAAAGAGCATCCAGGGTTGTTATAGACCCTCGCATATCTCCTCCTCCTTGGGTCTAGGACCTAAATATGAGTTATCAGTATGCAGCATTGTTCAACCCAGTGAAATTAGTATCCAACAGCTGACTTTAGTTAGTGACAACACATTATATTCATCAGAAATAGGTTTTTATTATAAGCATGATTAGATTTTCTTCATGAATATCATAGTTGTTTTTTTGCATAGATAAAGTTATGGATCATTGTACTCTCTTTTGTTGAATCATTTGATGATGATCTAAGAAGAAGAATATTTGAAACGGTTTTCCCCATAGTGGGTTTTTCCCTGGTCTTGTACCAATCCTAGTGTCTCTATGTTTGTGCATGAGTTTCTTCTATTGCTCCTTTATGTTTCACTGCATTAGTGATGATGATGTTGTTCTTTCTATATAATTGCATATGTTGATGAATAATGGTGTAGATCTAAATAATGTAATGATGATATGGGGTGAACTTAATGTATTAATGTAGAAATTAAATTACCAAAGAAAAGAAAAATGTAGCCCTATGAAAAATTAACAATAGAGGACCATGTGGCACCCTCTGATTGGGCTATGTGGTGCCATCTTATTGGGCCACCTCAATCCAAAACGACCAATCAAAAATTGCCACCTGCACCTGTATGAAGCTCCTATATGTCGAGACCAAATTTTTCCACCATCATCCATAACCTACACAGTCATCTGATGACATCATCTGTATGAACTTCCTAGTCAACCCTACTATTGATTTTTTAATTTTGGTTAAAAACTTCATAACACCATAACTTCTTCATACGATGTCAGATTGAGGCAATTCAAGCATCGTTGGGATCAAGATGATGAACACTACGATTTTACGTTGGTTTTGGGAGATTCCAAGCACTTTCATTTTGTAGTCTATTTTTGATCTCCAGATCAAGAATTAGTCATCATATTCATAGCTTACAATTAATAGCATTTATCTGAGGTCCAAAAATGGATGAAACTAAAGGAGGTACTTTGATTATCCACCCAACCATAGACTGGTTTCATCCTATATTTCTTACAGTAGTTATCCACAAGCCAAATACATTATCCATGGGTATTTTTCAAGAAAAATCAACTCGAACTCATGCTCAACACTAGGCATATGGGGATTTTTATTACAGGTGGTTTAATAGCCCCAAAAGTCCATTTTTTTCCTTCATCCATTTTCTTCCATTCCCTCACCTCATCCCCATAGAGAGAGACTTATGTTCCTCATGAAAATTCTTCAAGATATTTCTTGCTAGCTAGACATTTGATTAATCATAGGTGCCAACTAACACCACTCAGGGTCTTCTTCATTTTCCCCCTCATATCATGGATCTTTATTCCCACTCTTTAGGACATTTAAATAAGTTTATAAAAATTTAATCAAATTAAAATTACATTACAAAAATCAGGGGGTGTATATAGGGGTACTACAAATCCCACCCCCTTAAGGGGAACACCATCCTTAGTGTTCTGAGCGGAAAAATACTAAAACAAAATTGTTCTTTATAAACATATCTTACATATTTACAATTACATTTACAGTTTCCTACTTAGCAACCAAAAATGGGTATGACACCCTCATTTAATCATCCATCTACCATGTGGCTTCATTTGTCTATCGTGCTTCCATTGCATATTAACCAGCTCGGTCACAAGAATCTGGAGCATAATCTACCTCCAATGTTCAACCATGCCATCTATTTTTCTCAGTGTTACTTCAAGAAATAATTTCATCTCATTTCCTTTCGGGACACACTAAACGCATTCTTGATCCCAATAAATATGCACATGATTATGTGAAAACAAATTCGCCTTTCAAGTTTTGTCACCCCATTCTCTACTTCATTAATCCATCGAGTGACCCATTTCTTCTTTTGTGTAGTCCCTTAACTTCGAATTTCAAGCATCCCCTTTTCTACTTCCTTTTTCTCTTATATTAATCATCCCTTGGAAAGGCTTCCTCACACAAGAATAATTCTCTTAGCCAAGGCATCCCTCTACCTTTCTTTAATAACACAACCAATGTGTCATGAAATACCTCATGGAAATTAGTGCATATCGTAGGGTTACAATGTCACCACAATGTCCTAGTTTATGAAGTCTTTAGCTCAATTATGCTACTACATACTATAATTCCATTGAGCTAATGTTGCTTACCTTATAGTCATCCTCATATACATGTGTTAGGAAGTTCATTGATTCTCCTACATCATAAACATGTGAATTTTATAAGATTCAATCATAAAAAATTGAAAACATATTAAATCATAATTTAATTAGAAATATATTTTAAACTAATGATTAATATTTATCTATGTGGCTTCCTATTTTATTTTTCACTCTTAGCATTCAAAGCAAGCACTCAGTGTTGTGTGTTCTCAATGTAATTTTCAGTTAGCTCTATCTTCAAATATAGCTCATTGAGTGGTTCTCAGCCCCAAGTCAAGCACTTAGTGGTTGTCACACTACTCCATGCAGTATTTTCATACAGCTCTAATCTCAACCCCCTATCACTAAGTGGTTCTCATCCCTAAGGAAGACACTCAATGGTGGTCATGCTACACCACACAGTGTCTCCGCATAGTGTTGAAAAATGCAGCAAGATATTCTCAATTTGATTTTGCCTTGATTAAATTGACGAAATTAGAATTTCCACATCAGTAGACAACTTGGATGATGTTAACTTATGTGACATGGCTTGTTTCACCTAGTTAACTCAGTAAATTCAAGTTGGAGGAGTTAGAGTTCAGTTAAGCGTGTGTGATTGCTAATTTGTAGCAATCAAGGTTAGTTATCTAAGGTTGTTTTCAGTTAAAAAATTTCCAACTATTGGAGGAATTAGTGGAAGGTCAGATATGCAGTAGAACTTTAGTCAAACTCAGTGCTCTTACAGTTAACTGATCAATCAACCCAAAATATCTAGTGCATGCAGAAACTTTGAGTTCCCCATGCTTGGTGGATATTCCAAGGTAGTGTAACATCAATTTTAGACTAGTATTGAGTGTACAGGTGTTGCATGCATTCAAATGATCAGCCTAAGGAATTGTGCAATTCAATTTGAGGAATTTCCTAAATAATAGGGGATAATTCCTCAAGGAAAAGCGCAATAGGAGCTCAAGCCAAGGTAAAATTTGACTAAGTCTGGGTTAGAGGCCTTCAGTGAGCAAAGAGATAGGTTATGCACTTATAGGGTGTGCTCAGTTGAGAAAAGAAATTGTAATACATCTCTATTCATTTGATTAATGCAAGCAGGCATTCGGGTTTTTAGCAAATTTTTTTCCCTAGATAAAAATACTTGTTGCATGTGTGTTATTTCTTCTTGCATGTATGAGATTTTTGTGTGTTATTTCTTCTTACATGTATGAGATTTTTGTTCTAAATTGTTAATCAATGTCTGCAGAGCAGTAGAGTGGGTTTGTGTCTTATGATTTTGATTAAAAATTCATGATAAGTTGCAAATATACAACCTAATTTCTACACATAGCTCTTAACAACTTCTTCATGCTTACCTATAAGTGAGCATAAGCATATTTATTTTCCTACCAGCTACTCACCTTTATAGGCCCAAGGAACCCCAATTTTGGGCAGTTTACCTAGCTAAAGGATTTATTACATGGATACCCATTAGGCACTCACCCTTTCAAGCCTAGGGAGCCCCCATTCCAGGTAGTCTACTTATCTAAGGGTTTTCCTATGTGGGGTATCCATTAGAGTCTTGCATTGATCCAATATCTTTTACTTATAGATGCATTAGAATTACATGAAATGAAGATTATAAACCATGGAACTTAAAAAAGAACATAAAACGATGAAGAAATAACACGATAAGAAAGAAACCATGACACAAATATTTGATTATGGAGTTCATCCAATTTGGACTACGTCGCTGGGCCCTGCTCAATACTGGGGAGGCCTTCATTCATTAAGTGGCATAAAAAGAGATAAAAGTACAAGCAATATTCAATTACAATCCTTATACCTCGAAGCTGGAAGATGGACAAAGAATGGAGAGCCCAGATTCAGAAATAGACAGTACCACTAAAATCCTGGCAAAAAATGATGCAAAAACGCCTATCCGAACACCCAATTCAGATAATCTGGCCTTCTACACCTTCTCGGAACCTCCTTGTTGCTCAATGCGAGATACCGGCCTACTGCCAGGTCAAGGTCTATTGTGCACAATGGATTCTGAACTAATTTGCTTTCCTCTAACGTGGATAGTCCTTTATATATGTTGGTGGTAAACCCCTCAACTCTTGGGCAGTTCTAAACAATAGACAAAGTTAGCAGGTGAGTTTGATTTAAGATCGAGGATCTTGGGTCACGAAAAAAACCCTTACTTAACTTGGAAAAACTCTTTAATTTTATGTTTTACCCGACGGCCTTTTACTGTCAACGTTTCCCCCATTGACATTTCTAATCGGTGAACAAACCAAATCCGATACATCAAGTGCCCTGTGATAACCACAGGCCCAACGAACTATTAACCACAATATATAAAATATCATGTCCAAAAGACCATATCACAAATCGCAATCGACATTTCCAAAATTGGTACAACATGCAACTGTTTTCCCCTTTGCGAAATGCGATTGCGATATCGCAAGTCACAACATGATTTTGTGATTGCAATCGCATCACAACCTGGCTTGCTCCAGGGGCCGATTCTTTAACCTTCTCCTTTTGTGTTGGGCGATTGTTATTTGATCGCATCGCAACCATAACTCGCTTGGGGCCAATTTTATTTAAGTTGTGACCTCTTCCTTTTACGATCTACAATATGCAAGACCAATGGAAGCCTACCACTTGGCACTTCCCCACTCACTGAGAGTGTCGGCCACGTCATCTCATCCTGCCACCTGTCCAAGTCAAACATAAACTTTGACTTGCTCTAGCTTCTTCAAATGAACTCAGATTTGAGTATCGTTCACACCATTGGAATCAAGATGACGAGCACTTCGATTTGATGCTAAGTTTTTCTAAATTCTACCACTTTGAATTTTGAACGTTTTACCATGCCACTAGTACTTTTTGAAGATCCACCTGGATCAATCCTCCCCACTAAGAGCTTTTGGACCACCAAAAGCCTTTTCATTCAAGTGGAAAGTGAGGAAATTTCTCCCTCACTTTATCTTTCTCCATCCATCGAGCTTTACTCGGATGCATTCCTTTGAATCCAACTCGAATGTACTCCAAATCTCCCCGTTATGAAGTTCTAGTTTTCCTATCTATTAGTTCCAATCTTTGCAGCCTGTTACCAAGGATAAAAATGAGCTCTTATTATGTCTAGTTTTCAGAGATGTTTTGTACATGAGTTTCAGTTCAAATCATATCCTAAGTATTTCCATCAGAAGAAGCTCGGAAAAATATTTCCAATGGTATTTCACACTCCCGTAACTGGTTTATGGATCAGAACATATGATCGAAATGAATGAGTGATTCTTGGTTATGCATGTTTTGAGGTCAGTTGCTGCACACAGCGACAAGTTTACTAAAAAAAATCAGTTTCTGAAGTAGTGGTCAGGAATTTTTCAAAAGTGAAAGAGGTTTTTGTCCATCACATACCAAGTAACAATAACCTCCTTTAACGTATGCACAAGTGTTACTATGTGGGAGATATGCAGTGATATTTGAAGCCTACATTAAAACAAAACAAATTTTGCATTTATTTTACTGTTTTAGTCATTTTATTGTGGTGCCATTTTACAACAGATGGAAAGTAATTTTGAGAAACCAAAGAGGTTGTTTTTAAACACGAGCCACATAACAAAAACCTCTTTCAGTTTATTCACAGGTGTCATGAATTGGAATATTTGACTAGATCTTTACATCTTATTTTTACAGATTTAAATTTTTAATGATTTTCTGTTTTAGAGATGATTTTGTGGCACATATGTTGAGCAACTAGAAACAAATTCACAAAATTGGAGAGAGTTTTTTCTCACACATGACCTTATCTACAAGGACCTCTTTCATTTTTGTAAAAAAGTCTATGGTTCAAGAGATATGAGTTCATCTTTGACACCTAATTTCAGAAATTCTGTCCAAATTTGATGTAACTGGTTATATTTTGAAGAAAATGGTTAGCTCAATTCCCTTAGTACAGGAATGAGAAAATTGTATATATTTTATGAATTTCAGAGTGTAGGGATTGGATTTTGCAGAAAGAGAGGCTGCTTTGGACTATGTAAATTTGTTCTTGAATATTATTTTAATGGAGTAGTTTTTTGCCCTTTAGATTTGGGATTCAACACGATGTTTAATGTTCAGTATGTTTTTTCTTGTAAATCCACTTACATATGTTGTCTTTTCTACTATTTCTTGTTATATCATTATCTAATAGATGTGTTAGGAATTCATCTACACATGATGATTTTGTTGTTAAATGTAGTGGTTATCTTTGCAGAATCCATCCTCTGTTAGATGCTCTGTTGAGTAACCCAATGTTTCTTTTCCTTATAACACTATGACTGTAGATTCATCCCTTGATTGATGCCTATAGGGTAGTGGTCTTTCTTCTCTTTTCTTCTCTCATATCCAAAATTTTATCTAGCTAAACATTGCACTTACTTTGCCCCAAGTTTGCCAGCGGAAACTAGCCTTGAATCCATAGCCCAATGGTCCTTTCTCTTGCTATTTTCAACCCACAACTTTCAAACAAATCCCTGCACTTCATAGCTAGTGTAAGATTTAGTTATCGCAGCCACGTTTTTTTGGCAAAGAGAGAGCCCTCTCTGGTCTGGCAGGGCTAGATGCCAGATCGAAAGCTTGGTCTGTGGTTACCTTGGAATTGCTTTTTCTCAGCCTTGAGGTCCATTCTGAGTGTTAACATATTGGCATCATTGCTGGGGAAGAGGTGAAAAATCTTCTCTGGGAAAGATCGTTCAAGTTGCAGATCTAGTTGCTGATGGTGGACAACAGTTAGACACATATGAAGGCTGAAATCATCTACCTGACGACTCCATTGTTCAAGATCCCAAGCTTTAAAGTTTCAAAGCGACTTCACTGCCAATGAATCCAGAATCCAAATTTCGGAATGTTGATGGTAATCATTGATGACAGGGTATGTGGAAAACCATGTGTGCTGTGAAGCTTTCAAAGAAGTTAGAGATCAGTTAGTGGATATTGAAATAGATGAAGTATTTTTCATTACCGTGCTTCAATGTTTGAGATCTCTGAAGTTTCCTCCTAAAGCTAAAACTAGTTTCTTTGAGTTAGTTGTTGAAAAATTTGAGAAGGAGATTCAGTATTTAAATGATCAGATCCAATCATATGAATTCCAAGATCCTAAAAAGTTATTGGAAACTCTCCCTCCTTCAAAACAAGAAACAATAGAGCTGCCCGTGGATGTTTGCATTGACAGTTTGCAGTTGGAGGTCTGTGTTGAGGAGTTGGGGCAAAAAATAGAGTCTGGTTTCTTCAATCCTATTGCAACGTACATGGAAATTTTTTTCAGTTTGAATGATAGATCAGATTGCCTTTTACACAACCAGACTCATTATGTGTATGTATGGTTGTCAGCGTTTACATTTGTGTCTTGGTTCAAGAACTTCCAAGCAGCATCCTTGTCATAGTTACTTGATTGGTTGATCTGGAATTACAAAATCACTTGATCTATTGATTTTTCTGCAAATTTGGGTAGGTTTGTGCATAAATAAGCTGCCCAAGGAAGCATTTTGCTTCCGATATTTATTTATGTATAGGTTGCAGTGTGTCTATGTTTTTTGGTTGGTATAAGTTGTTTAGGTTTGCAGCTATTTGTGACCGTATTGCCCAATGGATGAGGCACTTGATCTATGGTTTTCTTGACACCTCCAAGGAGCTTCCATCCCCAATAAGGCCAATGTTAGTTCCAATCTTCGTATCCTATTACCAGGGATCAAAATGAGCTCTTACTATGTTTGGTTTTTAGAGATGTTTTGCACATGAGTTTTAGTTCAAATCATATCCTAAGTATTTCCATCAGAAGAAGCTCAGAAAAATATTTCCAATGGTATATCACACTCCAGTTACTGGTTTCTAGATCAAAAGATATGATCAAAATGAATGAGTGATTCTTGGTTATGCATGTTTTGAGTTCAATTGTTGCACACAGCGACAAGTTTACTAAAAAATCAATTTCTGAAGTAATGGTTAGGAATTTTTCAAAATGAAAGAGGTTTTTGTCCATCACACACCAAGTAACAAAAACCTCCTTCAGTTTATGCATAAGTGTTACTATGTGGGAGATATGCAGTGATACTTAAAGCCTACATTAAAACCAAACAAATTTTGCAGTTATTTTACTATTTTAGTCATTTTATTGTGGTGGAATTTTACAATAGATGGAAAGTAATTTTGAGAAACCCAAAGAGGATTTTGTTCACCATGAGTCTTATAACAAAAATCTCTTTTAGTTTATTCATAGGTATTGTGAATTAGAATATTTTACTAGATCTTTACAGCTTATTTTTACAGATTTAAATTTTTAATGATTTTCTGTTTTAGAGATGATTTTGTGGCACGGATTCCGTGTAACTGGAAATGAATTTCCAAAATTGGAGATTGGTTTTTCTAAAACATGACCTTATATACAAAAACCTCTTTCATTTTTGTAACGGGTGCTATGGTTCAGGAGATACAAGTTCATCTTTGACACCTAATTTCAGAAATTCGGTCCAAATTTAATGTAACTAATTCTATTTTGAAGAAGATGGTTGAGCTCAATTGCCTTAGTATAGGAATGAGAAAATTGTATATATTTTATGAATTTTAGAGTGTAAGGGTTGGATTTTGTAGAAATAGAGGCTGCTTTGGACTATGTAAAGTTGTTCTTGAATATTATTTTAATGGAGTAGTTTTCTGCACTTTAGATTTGGGATTCATCACGGTGTTTAATGTTCAATATGTTTTTTTCTTGTAAATCCACTTACATATGTTGTTTTCCTACTATTTCTTGTTACATCATTATCTAAGATATGTTTTAGGAATTCATCTAAACACGATGCTCCTTTCACGATGATTTTGTTGTTAAATATAGTGGTTATCTTTGCAGAATCCATCCTCTGTTAGATGCTCTGTTGAGTAACCCGGTGTTTCATTTCCTTCTAACGCTACTACTGTAGATCCATCCCTTCATTGATGCTGCAGGGAAGCAGTCTTTCTTCTCTTTTCTTCTCTCATCTCCAAACTTTTATCTAGTTGAACATTGCACTTACATTGCCCCAAGTTTGCCGGTAGAAACTAGCCTTGAATCCATAGCCCAATGGTCCTTTCTCTTGCTATTTTCAACCCACAACTTTCAAACAAATCCCCGCACTTCATAGCTAGCCTAAGATTCAGTTATCATAGCCACGTTTTGTTGGCAAAGAGACAGCCCTCTCTGGTCTGGTAGGGCTAGATGCCAAATCGAAAGCTTGGTCTGTGGTTACCTCAGAATTGCCTTTTCTTGGCCTTGAGGTTCATTCTGAGTGCTAACACTATCGAGAATGATATCTTCAGGAAACTTGTCTAGATACTCTGGTGAAAAATTGTCCACTATAGGAATCTATGCAACCTCTTTGGTATCCATAATCAATGGAGGTTCATAAAGATTCATGTTTTCAACATTCAATATTGAGTACATTTTCATATAAGCAGGAAAGTCAAGACAAAAAGCATTGTCTCCAATCTTTTCCAATATGGTGAAGGGACCATATCGAATGTGTCTCAATTTCTTCCCTTCTCCCTTCATTCTATCCTTTTTGATTTGGAGCCATACCATGTCCCCAACTTGAAACTGATGGTCAAATCGTTGCTTATCATGTTGAGCTTTATACCGAGCCTGACTCTTCTCCAACTGCTCCTATACTTCCAAATGAATCACCTGTATCTGTTGAATAAACTTCAGTGATTTGTCCCTATCATCTCACACATTGCCATCCTCATCTTTCCCAAAGACCATGTCTAAGGTATCCCTTAGTAGGTAACCAAAACATGTCTCGAAAGGTGAGCTTTGTGTGGATGAATGTGTTGCTCGATTGTATGCATGCTACACATAAGGAAGCTGCTCATCCCACAACTTCGGATGTTTTAAACAATAGCCTCGTAATAAGTGTACCACAGTGCATTTAACGAACTTTGTCTACCCATCGGTTTGTGGATGAAATGCCGTGCTTCTTTTCAGCTTGGTGTCCATCATTCTCCACAAACTGGTCCAAAACTCTCCAAGAAAGTGAGAGTCTGGATTTGACACAATAGATGTGGGCAATCCAAAATGGACCCAAACATGCAGAAAGAAAAGATAAGTAGTCTTCTCAGCAGTAACCTTCTTTTTACAAGGAATTAAAATACACATTTTACTAAAACGATCCATGAAGACATACAAATAGTCATGAGCTTTCCTAGACATAGGCAAACCACCTACAAAGTCCATGGACACTCTTTCCCATGGTCGACTCGGAATAGGGAGTGGTATGTAGAGCCTGAGTTTTCTATTAGAGGAATTTGAAATAGAACACAACACACAACCCTTTACAAAGTGAATCACAACTTTTTTCATATGAGTCCAAAAAACAAAACATCTGTAAATGATATAAACTTTTTTCAACCCCAAAATGACCAGACACTAGAGAGGTATGAGCCTCTTAGACTACATGTACCCTTTCATCAATGGGTATGCATAGCTTTCCAAGGTGATACAATAGTTTTCCCTGCAAGTAATAATTGTCCTCCTGTGATCCATGAGTCAGTGTTATCGGGAAATCTAGTGTCTATGCAGAGCTACTAGTCCCACTAAGACAGGTAGCTATCTTAGAAACAAACATATTAAAGTTACTTTCATTTTCCTTTATGAGAAGTAGATAGGAGAGGATCAAAGAATACCAACCTCGATCTTTCGCTCGGTTATTTGCTTGTTCCTTCTCCTCACTGACAGGTCTTTGCCACTTCTCCCTTGACCACTCTGCTTCAAAGAGTACCTATAAAGTCAAAGCAACACAATACCTTCAAAGTGCAGAGATCTACAATCATAAGCAATATAGGACCAGATATATATTGACCACACAAATGCATATATTATCAGACATACAAGAATGTGGAGGAAAAATTGAATAGCTTTATTGATATAAAGATTAGAAGAGAGGATTACAACCCATTGATCTGACCCGGCGTCATCCTCCTAGCATGAAAGCCCTTCTTCACCTCATGAAAAGCTTAGATCACCCAACACTATGATACTCCACCAGGAAACCAACAGCACTTCCTTACAAGATACAAAATTCCAACCTCTGGATCTCTAGGATGAGGGATCCATATATAGATGATTGTAGGGAGGTGAGTCAGCTTCTGGGATTTTGATTAGTGTCTTCTCTCTGATAGTTCTTGATTCCACTTGGAGATTGATGATCTCTTACTCATCCCTAGGAGAATTCAAAGAGGCAAGTGTCACAGGAGAAGTTTCTAGAATATTCCATGATCATCCACCTCGCAAACTGTCTCTGCCATTTGTCCATTCTCACCCATCGCACCCTACAGAAGGGCTTTCCAGTATGCATCGCACCTTTTACACTAGGCAGGTGAGATGCATCGCACCCTTAGCACTGAGCAACCTGTATGGTCCAGTTTTGACCAGTTCTGAGCATTTTTCTGTGGAGAACTTCTGGGAGATGATGTAATCAGTTGACCTTGTTCCTTTAGGGCATGAAACAACACTTTTAGGGACTCAGAAGCCCTTGGTTTATGGACATATATGATTGGGGTTGCAGTGCCCAAAAATGTCTATAATAGTTTCCCCCTAAAGTATGAGGTCGTTAATCTTTTGATGTCGGGTGAAATGATTTATCATGAGGATCCGAGGTTTTTAGAACTGGAAGGCAACATGTAATAAGATACAATATAATACATTATCTTCATAACATTTTCATGATCTAGCTGAGGCGGGCATTCCCATGCTCAGCTTTATAAATTCATTTTTATGTACATAGGATAGACAACCGTCTGTGTGGCAGACTGATGATTCTGATAGAGCCATCATCCTTTGATTCGGATGATCATTTGTGCAGCAATGATGTACATTTGATGTCTTTATTTTCCTGAATATATTTGCAGCCCGGAGGGATGAAACTAGATTTGGGGTCTTCAAACTCGTCCAATCTTCACCTGAAGTACAAGTCGATCCATGTGAAAAATGTTCTGGAGTCGAACATGGAAAGACATCGCCTGATTACCAACCAATGATGTAAGATGTTAAAAGGTGCGAGAGGAATCATCAATAAAGATGATGACCCTCAATGTACGACAGTACAATTTTCGTGGTGTGAAAGTGGGACTTGGCATCGAACACCACACAAAACCTCTCGATCGAAGGCCATTGATGTAAACCTATTGCCAAAAGTGAGAAACTTGCCATTGAGGCATGCAAGCTTCAAAGTACTGAAAGGGTTGTTCCTAGGTCGACTTCTTGGATAATGAGTTGATGTCGACAAGAAGTGACCCTTCGTAGGAGGGCCTTAATGAATCCCAAATCTATGACATGGAACGGAGCAAATGACTTTTGGAGGTGAAAACGATCTGATGATACAGGGTTCAGGGTGGCGGTCATGAAAGAATGAAGCGTAAAGGTATTGCAGCGGATGAGACACAAGATGGGTTGGTGAATTCTCTGATCAATTTCTCTTGAACATATCAGCGACACTGAAATGGATTGGTAGCGTTAACCCCAAAGATGGATGGTACGGTGGACCAATGGTAATATGACCGGTGAACGGAATAACCCAACCTGACTCAATCATGGTGATGGAGTGAAAGTGTCATGTTCAAGAGCGACTCACTACCAATAAAGTTTCTTCAAGTTTTCTTCCCAATTTTTCCCCAGTCATTGCTAACCAGTACCTCTTTATTTTTATCAAGCTTGAGGAGGATAACATATGCTTGTTCTATAATTTTCCCTTCAGGCAAACCCGTCGCTATGTTTTAACGAGCCTAGCGACAGTGAAACTCGTTCTTGTCTGCATGGACAAGTTTGTCGCTATTGGTTTTAACGAGTTTAACGACAAAGACAACTCAGTCCTTTTTCAATTTTAGAGAGTTTGAAAAGGGACGGAAAGGAAACTCTAGTGATCCTTTTTTGTCATGTAATCCCTTAAGTCCGAAAAAGTATAAAATAATACGAAAGGGATGAATTTTTTATAGTTTTAACGAGCCGAACAAGACAAGCGCTCGATCTTTTTGTGTAATAATCCCTCAGGTCTTTTTGTGTAATAATCCCTCAGGTCCAAAAAGATTAAAATCTAGAGGAGGGATAGCACTCCCGGTAGCTTTAACGAGCTGGAGAGGCTAACTGCTCATCAATCTTTTCATATTTTACGAGTCAGACGAAAAGAGCTTAAAGGAGACTCGCTTCTTGAGGAACAAGTGATATTTTTAGGTAGCAGATAATTCCAGGTAAGGTTTGGAATTTTCCAATCATGGCAGTGTCACAAGGATGGCTAACAAGATCACTCATCGCAGATGTTCCTCAAAAGGTTAAACAATCAAATGGAGGCGTATGATCAGCTAAAACAGAGTGGAGGTGATGATGAGAACATGACCAAGGCTCAAGAGTTGATGATAATGCATTCACAATGGTTATTTACTGGAAATTGGTTCATTTTTTAATGAGTTTAAACTCTGGGGGGAACATTTGATCATTGTTTAGGTTTAATTTTTAACGAGCTTGAACTTCACATAAAAACTGCTCGTGCCAGTCATATAATAAGGATGTCTCATCGATAGGTTCAATTTTTAGGGAGCTTGCACCATTCGAAACTTTGCTCCGTTGCCTCTTGCATGCAAGCTAGGAATGACCAACTACTATCCTAGGGGTTAGTTAACTACTAAGGTCAGGTAGGAAAAATTTTCCTTTATTTCGTTGATGCCATTTGGCCCCTGCAAAGGTGAATGGTTGATTCGACCACTCACCCAACTTAAGCAGTTGAAGTTAGCGAAACTATGGAGTTAGCATTACGCTGGTCACTTTTCACTTGCGCACAAAAGGTTTGCATGCCCCCAGGTATAGCGAAGTAGATATTCCAAGGTTACCCCTCAATTTGCAGACAAAACAATTGTTCTATCTGGAAAGGCCTACCTTTTCTAGGTTACCCTTCAATTTGCAGACAAAACATTCGTTCTATCAGGAAATGCCTACCTTCTAACAGAGGTACCTTATTCCGGTCTAATCCCATTTTCCTATATGCAAGGATAATTTTAGGGGCGAATGTTCGCCCTTTTGCGAAATTAAGGGGTTTTAAATTTTTAGTGGGCGAATATTTTGTATCATAGTACATTTTTACAAATCACCTCAAATAGCCCACCTTATTTTAAGGGAGAGGGTAAAAAAGGTAAATTTAGCCCTTGAAATTAGGACTTACAACCTTCCATTCGCCCATTTTCAAGAATAGGTTTTATTTAAGTGAATCCGTTCGCCCATTTTCAAGAATAGGTTTTATTTAACTTAATCCTATGGGCCAAATACCATATTTATAAAAGAGGTATGGTAAATTAATAAAAATATGAATAAATGAGAGGTATGGTAAATAAATAAAACATTTTTTATATTTACTCCATAAGTCACCTTATATACATGTAAGGGTGTAAACAAATAAAAATATAAGTAAAGTGGAGGTATGGTAAATAAATAAAACGTCTTTCTATACTTACTCAAAAGGTATGGTAAATAAATAAAAATATAAATAAACTAGACGTATCATAAATAAATAAAACCTCTTTTTATATTTAGTCCATAACCCTCGTTCTATTTATGAAGGCTCAAGAAAGAGATTTTATTTAAGTGAATCCTATGGGCCAAATACCATATTTGTAAAAGAGGTATGGTAAATTAATAAAAATATAAATAAAGGAGAGGTATGGTAAACAAATAAAACATTTTTTTATATTTACTCCATAAGTCTAAGTCACCTTATATTTACGAACACTCAAAAAATGGGTTATATTTAGGTGAAACCTATGGCCAAAATACTATGGGACAAATACCATGGACTAGATTGTTGTTAATACCATGCAAAAAACCATTATTAACCCTAATATTAAAATTAATAAATAAAAAATGGCACATGGTATTGACCCATGGTATTCACCAAAATGGCACATGGTATTGACCAATGGTATTCACCTGGAATGTAGCCTATTTAAATGGGGGAATTAAACCAGCATGTAGCCTATGCTAAGATTCACTAGGACTTTACAAAGTTTTATTATTTAGTGAAAGACTCGCCAAGATCTTACAAGATTTTATAATTGAGTAAAATATTCGCCATGCCTGGTGAGAGATTCGCCAAAAAATTATATATACATATTATATTATTGATAAAATCGCCTTCCATTTTTCCTATATACCATGGAGATTTGCCCATTTATCATATTTATAAATTTAGGGGGGGTTCTTAAAATTTTCCGTGCCTATATGGATGGGTGCATCAGACTAGTCATATATCCTCCGCGAAAACCTACCATATACCTAAAGTTTTTCTGCCGAAGTAGACGAAGGTGCATGCCCCCTGGGTTTCAGTCATGGCCACCAAATTACTCATGTTCTTCAGGTGGATGGACTGGAGATTGATGAGACATTCCTTGCATGAAAAGACCATTTAGGGATGGTATTTGACTATTAGCTATGTGTGAGCCGGGGAACAAAAGCTGGTCTACGAGCTGGAGCACTCGGCATTCATGCAGAAAACACATTACTCGAAAGAGTGAGGAGAAAATGGCTCCCATGCTATAAATATAGTCGCACCCATGGAGCAGATTATAATCTAAAGGTCCTTGGATTACCATTACGTTCAGATACATGGTTTTCCCTCTCAAGGTTATAGGCAAACTTGGAAGGATCCCTAACGATCGACTGGTTCCTTTATCAAAGCCTGTTAGATTCCGCATCTCAAGCAGAAGCGATGGTGAACCAAGCGCTTTCCAAGTAGTTGAGGAAAGGATACTCACAGAAGCCCCCTCATCTATGATGGTACCGACCATGACCATTCTATAGGTTTGAACAATGATTCGAAATGGTACAGTAGCCGGTAAATAGGGTCTGCCTATTAGACTCCAATCGAAGGAAATGACTAGGTTGCTCGGAGGTGGGACCGAATAAATGGTTGGTTATGACTCTGACGAACTTCCTTCATGTGGTAAAGGAATGGGTAGATTGCCCCCATGTTCATCGGAGTCTATGTTTACGAAAAGAATTTGAACGGTGTCGTTCTCATTCTCTTTGGTGATTGCATCATCTAAAGATGGACCTTCCGAAGACAAGACCGGGTCGACTACCACCTCAACATTTTGACTTTCGTCTGGTATGGATTCAGCTCGTTTATCCTCAACGATAGATTCTTCGATCGACCACAAAGTTGTGTCGGTCGGATTTTCAACTAGTGATGGACTCGGCAAGAGTTTCTTATATCCAGGAGGAAGTTGCAGCGGTGAAGCGGGATAGTTATCCAAGACTCTTTTAGCTTCATCCAGGAAGGGACAACGGTGGATGGCATGATTTCCTTCGCACACTTTGCAAGGAAATTTACATCTTCCTTTCTATCCAGAGACTTCGTTTTCACTAGTTGATGGTGTGCTTTCAACATGATCGTCAGAGGTTGATGACACCGGATTGTGCAAATGAGGAGACCAGTCCCTTAAGATCTGGGGGATACAAGGACAATCTCGATGATAGTGGTTCCCTTTGCAAATGACACATGGAGATTTCGGTCTGGATGGTGCTGTGTGTGGATTTTCGCTAGATGATGCATGGTTACCCCTTTTTTCCTTTGGCTCCTTCTTCTTCTTTTCCTTCTTCTCCTTCCCCTTCTTCTCCTTCTTAGTTACTTGATTTTTTGCTTTACCAGCTTCATCAAGTGAAGAGGAAGGAGGATAGGTAGAAACAGACGAAGTAGAAGGTTGGGGGGTAACTCTAGTATCATCTAGTTGCTGACTTGATTGTTCAGGAATCATGGTATTCTGAACGACGAAGGTCGAGAAGAGCCATATTGATAAGCCAATTGTCAATCCTGGAAGTGACAATGTGGCCATATGAGGTGCACCAACATCTCCCCAAGAGGAGAAAGGACCAGGATTTCCTCCAAGGGGAAATCCTTGGTTGGTGGACTCCAATTTCTCAACCTAAGACCAACGAGGGAATAGTGACGTTATTCCGATTAAAATAAATTTTAGACACTTTGATGCAACTTGCTTTTTCAATTTTTAAGAGTCAAGAAAAAATAAAACATGACTCTAGTCGCCTTCGATTTTTAATGAGCCTGAAGTGACAAGTGCTTAGATGTACCTTTTCCTTTAAGGAGTCTGAAAAGGAACAAAAGAGACTACTCTAGAAATCTAGAAAGAGGGATTACCAAACCAATCGCAAAACTGCAGAATACTTTTTACGGTGTGGCAGTCAATCTTCTCGAATGCTGTGTTTAGTGCATTGCGATCGATAGGGCAGTAGACATGGCTTCCTGTGGATAAAGGATATAGCCTATTGTGGTCTCCCAATATATACTCGACGGTACATGGGAGCACAAGTCTATACTGGTACTTGTCGTCTCAAAGAGGAAGAATCAACCAACCAACAATGAAAGTGATAGTTACCAAGCTTTACGACGCTGGAATACGTCTCTAACCTAGACTTCTAATTGTTGTTCGTTATGTTCCAAAGCGTTTTTATGTTCATTGAATTTATTTTACAGTTGATCTTTCTTAAGAAATTTTCCTTTCAGGTTCACCATGTGATGTATATATATAATTCCTAAAATGCAATCTAAGATGATAAACAATCCTTTAATCTTATTTTTGCAATGAAAATCCTAGCTACTAAAGAAAGAAAGATGATATTCTTTCAACATAGAGCAGAGAGCACACACTAGATGTACTGTCCTAAATCAAACCAACAAGCAGTCTAAATGCAAATGCACATGCATGTATTTGTTTTCCGCTTTCTTAATGTGTGAATGACATAAAGAATGTTGAGTACAAATTTGAATTATCTTTTCAAAGCGATAGTACTAACAAATTTCTCTTCAAAAATGAAAGGAAGATAATGACGACACTTTGCGACTTTGAATTGAAAACTGCTTTTGACACTTGAAAAACTACTAATTCAAATCAAATACAAGAGTAACTATATAATCAACCATCAAGAATGATAGGATTCTTTTCTTTGACTGAAAACGACACTTGCGACACTTCCAAATCAAAAGACGACAGTTTGATTATGCTACTTTTTGTAAAAGAGAACTGTAAATGGCGCACAATACATAAAAACATTCACAATTCTTTATACTATGGAGGCAGAATCATGCAAAGGAAAGGAGTTTCCACAATGGTATACTGATCACAGACAGCAAAACTCCTGAATAAAGCTGAAGAGAGTGAACAAAGAAACCAAAATCTGGAAGCAAAAGAGGTCTTATCTGATCATCGCACCTGCAACACAGGGAAAGTGCAATGCAGCGCACCTATTGCACACGGGAGGTGCGATGCATTGAGATTCCCAAGAGGAGAAAGTGCGATGGCCCAGGGACGAGACTTCAACTTGGTTCTTGGTCACAGTTTGCAACTTAGTTCAGGGATTTAGGCCGAGCTAATGATAGTCAGTAAATAGAAATCATAGGGGTTGATCTAATGAGGTTACTAGAGCCACCACTAGGGAAATTAGGATGTTTGCAAATCGATTGTTCAGTTTATAAACAAAACCTGGAGATAGACTGAGGTAGAATTGATCTACTTTGCACTTGCATAGCAAATGCAGTTTGAAGGCTAGCTAGCTTAACTTCAGGCTCCGTCTGTAAGTTTATAAAGCAAACAAGTATAAACAAGCAAACAAGTTATTCGCTCCCTAGCGGAGTCGCCATTTTGTTATTGGGAAATATAGTGTCTATGCAAAGCTGCTAGTCTCACTAAAATGGGTAGCTATCTTAGAAACAAACAGATTAAAGTTACTTTTGCTTTCCTTTATGAGAAGTAGATAGGAGAGGATCAAAGAATACCAACCTTGATCTTTCGCTCGGTTCTTTGCTTATTCCTTCTCCTCACCGACAGGACTTTGCTGCTTCTCCCTTGACCACTCTGCTTCAAAGAGTACCTGTAAAGTCAAAGCAGCACAATACCTTCAAAGTGCAGAGATCTACAATCATAAGCAATATAGGACCATATATATATTGACCACACAAATGCATATATTATCAGACATACAAGAATGTGGAGGAAAACTTGAATAGATTTATTGATGTAAAGATTAGAAGAGAGGATTACAACCCATTTATCTGAACCAGTGTCATCCTCCCAGCATGAAAGCCCTTATTCACCTCATGAAAAGCTTAGATCACCTAACACTATGATACTCCACCAGGAAACCAACAGCACTTCCTTACAAGATACAAAATTCCAGCCTCTAGATCTCTGGGATGAGGGATCCATATATAGATGATTGCAGGGAGGTGAGTCAGCTTCTGGGATTTTTATTAGTGTCTTCTCTCTGATAGTTCTTGATTCCACTTGGAGATTAATGATCTCTTACTCATCCCTGGGTGAATTCAGAGAGGCAAGTGTCACAAGAGAAGTTTTTGGAAGATTCCATGATCATCCACCTCGCAAACTGTCTCTACCATTTGTCCATTCTCACCCATCGCACCCTACAGAAGGGCTTTTCGGTATGCATCGCATCTTTTACACTCGGCAGGTGAGATGCATCGCACCCTTAGCACTGAGCAACCTGTATGGTCTAGTTTTGACCAGTTCTGAGCAGTTTTTGGTGGAGAACTTCTGGGAGATGATGTAATCAGTTGACCTTGTTCCTTTAGGGCATGAAACAATACTTTTAGGGACTCAGAAACCCTTGGTTTATGGACATATATGATTGGGGTTGCAGTGCCCAAAAATGTCTATAACAGTCAGTCTTACATAAATCTCTTTAAAATCAGTATCATTAGCATATTGTTCAGCATAACCTTCTACAGATAAAGAATCATTTTTCAAAACTATAGATGCAGAAATAGGAGGGTGAGAATGCATATCTGCTACTTTGTTGCTAGCGCCCTTCTTGTATTTTATTACCAGATGAAACTGTTGGAGGAATCCCATCCATTTGAAATGATGGGCTTTTTGAAGCTTTGTCTTTGACTGAAGGTACTGCAAGGGTTAATGATTCGTATGGATGATGGTATCCTTGTCAATCAAGTAATGTTTCCACTTCTTTACACTCTAAACCAAGGCGTACAACTCCCTGCCGTATGTGGGATAATTCACAACATCCTGGGAGAAAGTCTCTGAATGGTAACATATAGGCTTCCTTTGCTGCATCAATACAATGCCCATGGCATATCCGTTGGCATCTATTTCAATCTCAAAAGGTTTTTGAATGTCTGGGAAGGCTAGCATTGGTGCTCCACTGATCTTCTCTTTCAGCATGTCGAAGGATCTCTACTATTTTACTCCCCACTGAAAGGTCTTCTTCACACTTGTCAATGCATGTAAGGGGGTTGCGATAACAAATAAGTTTTCAATGAACCTACTCCAATACTGTACCGCACCCAAAAAACTTCGAACCTCTATAACATTTGTGGGCTCAGACCACTTCATAATCGCATCTACTTTAGAGGGATCTATTTTCATATTACCAACTATGTGACTTAAATCAACTAGAGAGGTCTTCCCAAACTCACACTTTGACAGCTTTACATATAGTTTTTTCATTTTTCAGAACATCAAGCACTTTCTTCACATGACATACATGTTCATCCGATGTCCTACTATAAACAAGAATATCATCCAGATATACAAGCACAAAATTATCAAGAGAAGGCCTAAACAGATCTTTCATTACCCTCATAAATGTGGTCAGGGCATTGCACAGTCTAAATGGAATCACCAACCATTTGAACAACCCATGTTTGGTTTTGATTGTAGTCTTCCAAATGTATTGTTCTGCAACTCTAACCTAGTGATATACACTATGCAAATCTAGTTTTGTAAAGTAGACATCATTTTTCAACTGATCTAATAATTCATCAATACGAGGGAGAGGGTATCAATTCTTCACTGTAATTTTGTTTATTTCCCTATAGCTTACACACATTCTCCATGTTCTGTCTTTCTTTGGCACCAACGCAATCAGTGAAACGCATGGAGAATAACTTGGTCTGATGACGCCTTGATTCAGTAACCCCTGCACCTGTTTCTTGATCTCCTCCATCTCAATAGAAGTCATCCTGTACATGCCAATACTCAGTAAAGGAGCATCCTATTGTAAATGGTTCTCATGTTGGATTTCCCATTTTGGGGGAAATCCTCTCAGTTCCTAAAACAATCCGTCATAGTTAGAAATAATTTCAAACAATTATTTCTTATGATCAGGATCACAACCCTTGAAAGCATCAGTCGTCTCAGCCTATTTTGCTCTCACTACCATGAGCATGCACCCTTTACTGGAAGTAACCAATTGTTTAATATGTCCTACACTTACAAGGATAGCACTAACTTTCATATGATGAGCTCTGACAATATATTCTACCCCATCCTTCCTGAGGTGGTATTTATTTTCTTTCCAAAAGAAAATTTCATTTCTATCATATAGATACAGGCTTCCCAAGATAATTCCACAGATATCCAAAGGCACAACATCTAACTCTACCTCATCAACTAAATTGGAAGCAATAACAAATTTGGCCCTACATTGCTTGGTTACTTGTAATTTTGCTTTATCACTTACCCAACCAACCAGGTACGGACTCAAATGAGACTTAGTTTCGAGGCCTAACTTTTTCACTAAGGACTCTGAGATTAAATTTTCTTTTGAACCTGAATTGAATAGAGTTTCCACCTTTGTGTGTTTTATAATAACCCTGATGTGGAATAGTTCAATTCTATTTCACTCATTACTTACAGGCTCATTCAAATAACTAGTACTTGCAATTGAATCAGAACTATTATTAATAGAAGGATTACCTTTTGCGCCCATGGTTGTGATCAATGTCTCATCGCCAAAATTTGATCCAAGGTCCTGCTACGTTGTTTCCACTATCTTTTGCTTGCCCTTTCCATTGAATCTCTTTGGTCTCAGCTCTGGATGTAGCTTAAAATATTGGTCCTCTTGATGACCTTCTCTATTACAGTGCGTGCAAGATGGTGTTTCTCCATCCTCTTTCTTGGTTGTGACAGTCTTCTTATACTTCCCCTTGCCTTTCTTTTGGAATTTGCCATGCTGAGGGTTGAACGGTGTTTTCTTGGCTTGATCATCTTTGTCATTCTTGCCTCGGCTTTCAAGATGAATCGCCTTTACACTAGCCGCATCAATCGTAGTAGACTCGAACAATAACAGTGAGTGTCTTATGTAACTATGTAGTGCACCAACATACTTAGTTACAGTCTTGAGCAAATCTAATGAGATGCCCAAATTCAATGCTTGTTTCTAAAATTATTCAGTGAACCTTTTCAAACTTTGGCATTTACCTTGACTTAGATATTTCCATTCCATTAGTGCCTTTTATTTATAACCGAAAGGGTAAAATTGGTCTTTCAATGCAAAAATAAAACTAGACCAAGAGGAAACATGGTTACCCAACCTTTTGTTGCCCTTATGCAACTTTCTCTCCCACCAAACGAGATCAGTGCCACTCAGCTGAAGAGATGCTAACTGACCTTCGACTCATCTTATTCAATCTATTGAATCCAATAGTAGACCTCTATCTATCTTATCCAATTATTAAGTTTTTTTGCACTACACTCTCCATTGTACATGGGCAGGTCAAACTTTACATCTAGATTGAAGAATGGTTTCTTAGATGTATGTTTGGAATCGTGATTAGAGTGATGAAAACTATCACTTAAAGAAGGAGAGGGAGGAGGCTCTTCTCCACCACATTCATGATTTGTTGATCTATTGTCATCGGCATCTTCCTTCTTGTACCCAAGTGCCTTATCATACTCTGAAAATAGCTTGCACACTTTCTCTGCCATAATGTAGAATATCCTGAGGAAATTTTGTTCCTCTTCCCAATGAGCTTATTCATTTGCAATATTTCTTCTTCATTGTGCACGTCCTACTTTAGGATAAAAGGACTTAAGTGTTCCTTATCCTTTTCACATCTTGTTCTGGGTTAGCATATACTCATGCAATTCGCATCAACAAAGACCTACTTCGATACCAAACTTGATCCAAGATCTTTTACTTATAGATGCATCATAATTACATGAAACAGATCTTATAAACCATGGAACTTAAAAGCACATAAAATGATGCGGAAATAACATGATAAGAAAGAAACCATGACACAAATATTTGATTACGGAGTTCGTCCAATTTGGACTATGTCTCTAGGCCCTGCTCAATAGTGGGTAGGCCTTCATTCATTAAGTGGCATAAAAAGAGAAAAAAGTACAAGAAACATTAAATTACAATCCTTATACCTCCAATTTGGAAGATGGACAAAGAATGAAGAGCCTAGCTTCAAAAACAAATAGTAACACTGAAATCCTGGTGAATAATCATGCAAAAATTCCTATACAAACACCCAATTCGGATAATCGGGCCTTCTGCACCTTCTCGGAACCTCCCTGCTACTCAAGGTGAGGTCCCAGCCTACTGCTACGTTAGGGTTTGTTGTGCACAATGGCTTCTGAACTAATCTTCTAGTCCTCTCTACCTTCCTCCAATGCAAATATTCCTTTATATATGCTGGCAATAAACCCCTCAACTCCCGGGAAGTTCTAAACAATAGACCAAGTTAGCAGGAAGTTTAATTCAATATCAAGGATCTTAGGTTTCTGCAACAACCCTTACTTAACATGGAAAAACTCTTTAAATGTGTGTTTTACCCGGCGGCCTTTTACTATCGGTGTTTCCCCCATTGGCGTTTACAATCAGCAGATAGACCAAATCCCATAGATCAAGCGCCCTCCAATAATCGTGGATCGGCCAAACTATTAACCATAATATATAAAATATCGTGTCCAGAAGCCCATATCACAAATTGTAATCAGTGTTTCCAAAATTGGTACAACATGCTACTATTTTCCCCTTTGCAAAATGCAATTGCGATATCGCAAATTGCAACATGATTTTTCGATTGCGATCACATCGCAACCTGGCTTGCTCTGGGGACTGATTCTTTAACCTTCACTTTTTGCGATGGACGATTGCAATTTGATCACATTGCAACCATAACTCACTTGGGGCCGATTTTCTTTAAGCTGCAGCCTCTTCCTTTTGTGATCTGCGATATGTGAGAACAATTGAAGCCTCCCACTTGGTGCTTCCCCATTCGCTGAGAGTGTCTATCACATCATCTCCTCTTGCCACCTATCCAACACAAACATAAACTTTGAATTTCTCTAACTTCTTCATATGAACTCGGATTTGAGTTTCGTTCGCACCATTAGAATTACGGTGACGAGTAATTCGATCCGATGCTAAGTTTATCCAAATTTTTCCACTTTCAATTTTGAGCCTTTTACCATGTCACTAGTACTTTTTGAAGATCCACTTGGATCATGCATCCTAGTAGCCATCTATCATGCCATAATGACATGTGAATGGAGTATTGAGTCCATGTCATGGCTTGGTGTGCTCCCTTGCACTACTAATGGAGTCTTAAGTCAGGGTCCAGATTATGACTTGCTCCCATGAGTTAAATAAAGTGCCACATGCCAAATTTTCTTCCTGGCAATATTCTTCCTAAGCTCCCAACTTCCTGGCAATCTTCTTCCTAAGCTCCCAGCTCCATCATGCCACCTGTGTCACAAAATTTAATTTATTCCATGAGATATACTCAAAATTTTAAACCAGAAATTTTAATTTCCCAATCCTTACTTCATCCATAAGCCCAATCTCATAATTATGATACTTTTAATAATGTTGTTGGGATTCTTTGCAGGTGGTGTTAATATGTCAAGGTGGCTTTGATTTCCCACCATTCCATCACTTTTCCTACAACCTGATATTTCAATCAGCCAAAACTTGTTAGTGTTCATACATACGTATATAATTACATAAATTCACAACAACTGAAAGTGATTTTGAAATTGTTACATCCACAACAATTTTATCACTTCGGTTAAAATAAATTGAAATGGTACTATACGTGTGCATCAAATTTATTTCAAGCATTTCATGATGCAATTAAACATTTATTCCAATAGACTTATAAGTTAGGACCGAGAAATGTGTATCTCTCAATTTATTAGCACTTTAATTCACCATTTCAATTAGTAGGAATTGTAAAATTCATTGCAATATTTCATAGCAAAGGCTCCCTTCCTTCACCATAACACTTCCTAGTATCCATGAAATCATGCACAATTTGGAAACAAGAAGTTTTCAATTTCAACTAAAGGAATTCCTACCCAATTCCTTCACTTTTACCTCTTTACCTAGGCTCACCACTAGCTTCATTTACTTGGATGTCATTACCAACATTTTCAGCTATAACCTTTTGAAGGATCTAGAAATCTTATGATATTGTTCTTGTCCACAATGTTAAAAAATTCTTGAAATGGTCTTAGAATCACATACATTAGTTATAATTTCATCAACTTAGTTATTTATCTATTTCAATGAAAACTTCATAAAGGAATTTTCATTTTCATTCACACATTGATAATATTTTAAATATTAACAATTTATCTTACTATTATGATGGTTCTCAACCAATTACCTTTCGAACCAAAAGGTATTGTTATACCTTCATTGCATTTTCTCTTATTCATAAAATAAATAATGCATATAGAATCCATGCACAATTTTGGTTAAGAGAACTCCCTTCTTATGTCATTTTCATGGTTGTTACATTGCTCCCATTTTGTTCAAGTAGAATTAGCTAGGTCCATTTTATTTGTTTTGTCATCTTCTTCTATCTCATTACTACCATTTATCTTATGCATAAGGTATTTCACTTTCAATTGGGTTTTTTTTTCTTTTTCCAACTCTTTTCTAGAGCTCCCTTTTCTTTCACTTCTCACACCCAACCAACCACAAGACCAAATCAAAAAAGCAAAGAAGAAAGTCAATCAATAAAATACAAAACATATAAAACATTCATTAACACATAAAAAATCAAACCCATGAGTTTCAGTGTTTAGTGTGTCCATCACCACCATGCACACTCACAGACACAAAATTAGACCAAGTCTTCTCCAATGTTTTATGGTAACCTTAAAATTTTAACATCCTTCGAAATAGCTCTTGGAGGGATTTTCTCTTTCAGGGGAACTTCCCCTTTCTTGTTTATAATGGATTTGGGCCGTGCTATGTTGCACCATACCATTGTTTATGCTTTTACTTCTTACTTCAATTGATTCTTCTTATGTGTAATCACACATACCCAACTGTTAGTTATATTAACATAAACAATTTAGTTGCTACCTTGCCATGCAAATACCAAGCCTATTAATCTGTAATTGTTCATACATCTAGAATTCATGTTAGTCACATGTTCTAAGAATCAGGAATACATATCAACATTTTTATAACCCTATTATCAAAAAATTGGAAATCAACCTTTTACCAAGACTAGAATCATAAAAAATCATCATTTTACCAGGGCTAACATCTATCGCATAGCTTATAATCAGCTCATACTAAGTCATCATTCATAGTGCTACAACTGGAAACCACTTGCACTCCTATGCATATTAGTGCATTGTCACAACATGCATATCAATAGGCATAGGTGTCACCTTTTCTAGCCTCTCATCAGCACCCTATTTCCATAGCCTTGGTTCTCCAAGACTACATGCAACACTTTCATTGGCTTTTGAATTGTGCTATTTGTTGGAATTAATACTGAGAGGGGGATGAATCAGTATTATCAGATCAATAATTTTTTATTTCCCAAATAGATTTATATATGCTACTTCTATGAAGTGAACTAGCGTGTACACGCTACTCTAATTAGTGAAACCAACGTATACCGAGAGAACTTGTGATTTAGTTAATTTATCATGACTTGATCTATAACCAGTGCATCAGTAACTTATTAAATAGTATAGTAAAAATAGAATAAACCATCACATAAGAAACAGACATGAACACCAAGATTTAAGGTGGAAACCCAATGTGGGTGAAAACCACCTGCTGTTGTCATCTCTGTCTTCTATTAATAATAAGAAAATATATTAACAATCTTGTACTAGTGTAGACTCATACCAGTACGCAGGCACCCACCTACAGAAGGCTACAACCTTCTCTCATTTTCCAGCTTCTACTGGAAGGGAGCTACAACCCCCTAGCTCTTGTACTATCCAATTTGTTTACTAAAACGTAGGCGTCGGCCTACAGAAGTCTATGACCTTCTCTCTTCTTCCAGGGACAACGTTCCATAAATTTTCAGATTGGATGCTCTTTGTTATAGACATATTTGGGCACTACAACCCCAAACTCATATGTCCATAAACTAAGGGCTCCTTAAGTTACTAAAAGTTTTGCTTCACACCCTAAAGGATCATGGTCAACTGATTACATCATTTCCCAGAAGTTCCACATGAAAAACTACTCAGAACTGGCCAAAACTGGACCATACAGGCTGCTCCATGGACAAGGTGTGATGCATACTAACTGCCTAACTGGCCAAGTGTGATGCATACTGAAATGGACTTCTATGGGGTGTGATGAGTGAGAATAGACAAATGGAAGAGATAGTTTTCAAGGTGGATGATCATGGAATCTTCCAGAAACTTCTCCTGTGAAACTTAATTCGCCCAGGGATGAGTAAGAGATCATGAAATCTCTAAGTGGAACCAAGAACTATCAGTGGAATGACACTAATCAAAAACCCAGAGCTGACTCACACCCTTACAAGACATCTATAAATGGATCCCTCATCTGAGAGATCTAGAGGCTGGAATTTTGTATTTTGTAAGGAAGTGTTGTTGGTTTGTTGAGAAGAGACATTGCATTGTTGGGTGATTTTCTTGTTCATGAGGTGAAGAGGGCTTCTACAACTGGGAGGAAAATGTTGGATCAGACAACTAGGTTGTAATCCTCTCTTACATTACTATTAATAAAGTTCTTTGAGTTTTCCTCCATATGATCTTGTATTTGTGAATATTATTGTTTATCAATGCAATTGTATGGTCAATGTGTTTCTGATTCCACATTGTTTATGATGTTTAGATAGAGATGATTTGATAGTTTGCTGTTACTTTGACTCTACATGTACTCTTTGAAGCGAGACAAGTAGGAGAGGAGTGGAAAATTCTATCAAGGAAAGGAGAAATCAAGCTAGGATCAAAACGAGAGATCCACGTTGGTCTTCTATTCTTCTCTTCCATCTATCACGCTTAAAGGAACTCTTGAAAAGATTTCATTGTTTGTTTCTAAGATAGCTACCCATCTTAGTGGGACTAGCAGTTCGAATCGACACTAGTTTTCCCTAAAACAAAATGGCGACTCCAATGGGGAACAAATAGTTTGTTTTTTTGTTTATTGTCTTCTTTATAAACTACAGACGGAGCCTGAAGTTAAGACAGCTAGGCTTCGAAACGCCTTTTCTATGCAATTGCGAAGTAGATAAATGCTGCTTCAGTCAATCTCTGGGTTGGTTTATGAACTGAACATCTGACTTACAAAGCATCCTAAGTTCCCTTGTGGTAGCTCAGAACCTCATCAGATCCTACCCTTATGCTTTGTGTTTACTGTCCATCATTACTCAACCTAAATCACTGAACTCAGCTGCAAGTTTTGAGCAAAAACCAAGCTCAGTTTCACTCCCTAGCCCATCGCACTGTCTGTAACTGTGCAACCTGGATGCATCTCACCTCCCGTGTGTTGCAGGTGAGATTCATCCCTATTTCTCTTTGTTACAGGTGCGATGATTGAGTAAATTGTGTTTTCTTCTCTGAAATTTGGTTTTTTCTCTTTGTTTTCAGCTTTATTCAGTAGTTTTGTTGTTCCTGATCAGTACCTTATTACTGTAGCCATCTTCCTTGACATTATTTCAGCCTCCATCAGTTAGGAATTGTAAGTGTTTTTGTGTATTTATCGATCATTTTCAATCTTCCCTTGTCGAAAGTAGCCTATTCAAACTTTCGTTTTTGATGCAAGTGTCGTAATTGTCATTCTGAATCAAAAGAAGAGTGTCGTAAAGTCTTCCTCTTCTAGATAGTTGATTGTACTTTTGTCATTGTACTTGATTTTGAAATTATTAGTATTTCAAGTGTCAAAAATAGTTTTAAATTTCGAAATTGAAAAGTGTCATCTTAGTCTTCCTTTCGTTTTGAAAAGAGAAAATTGTTAGTACCGTCACTTTGAAAGAAAATAGTTCAAATCTGTACTTAGCACTCCTTTTGTCATTCACACATTAAGAAAGCGAAAAAAAAATACATGCATGTCCATCTACATTTTGACTGCTTGCGAAATTTGATTTAGGAAAGTGCATTTAATGTGTGCTCTATGCTCTCTGCTGAAAGAAAAATGTTATCTTCTTTCCTTTGTAGCTAGGATTTTCATTGCTAAAAGAACATAAACGACTGTTTATCATTTTAGATTGCACATTTAGGAATTTCACATCTACATCACGCGGTGAACCTTGAAAGACAAACTTCTAAGAAAGATCAACCATAAAATAAACCTCAATGAACATAAAAATGTTTTGGAATCTAACGCAACACATCTAGAAGTCTAGGCTAGAGACGTGTTTTGGTGTCGTAAAACCTGGTAACTAGCATCTTCATCGTAGGTTGGGTGATTCCTCCTCTTTGATATGACAAGTGCCAGTACGGACTTGTGCTCCCCGTACCGTCATGTATATATTGGGAGACCACAATAGGCTATTATCCTTTATCCTTAGGAAGCCGTGTCTGTCGCCCTATCGATTTTAATGCACTGAACAAAGCATTCGGGAAGATTGACTGCCATACACAAGTCCTTGGTAATTTCTCTATCATTTATCACCAAGGTGTATTTTGCAGTTTTATGATCGATTTGGTAAACCCTCTAGCTAGACTTCTAGAGCAGTCACTTTCATTCCTTTTCGACTCCTTAAAAGAAAAGGTCCATCTGAGCACTTGTCACTTCAGGCTCATTAAAAATCGAAGGCGACTAGAGTCACCTTTAGCTTTTTCTCGACTCTTAAAAATTGAAAAAGCAAGTTGCGTCCAAGTGTCTTTAAAATTTATTTTAAACGGAATAACATCCTTGTTCCTACGTTGATCTGAGGTTGAGATAATGGAATCTACCAATCAAGGAATCCCCCTTAGAGGGAATCCTAGTCCTTCCTCCTCTTGGGGAGATATTGGTTCTCCATACATGGCTACATTTTCCCTTCCAGGAATCACAATCGGCCTACCAGTATGGCTTTTCTTGACCTCTATCGTTCAAAACACTGCAATTCCTCAACAATCTAATCAGCAACCAGATGATACTGAAGTTACCCCTTCACCTTCTACTTCATTTGTTTCTCCTTCCCCTTCTTCCTCTTCGCTTGGTGAAACTAGTGACACTAAAAACCAAGTAACTGAGAAGAAAAAGAAAGGGAAGGAGAAGAAGAAGAAGCCAGCTAAACAAGGGAACACCAAAGCATCGTCTGGCGAAAATCCACACACTAAAGTTTCCAAACCAAAAACTCCATGCACAATTTGCAAGGAGAACCATTACCATCGAGATTTCCCTTGCATCCTGCGGATCTTGAGAGAATGGTCTCCCCGGTTGCACCATTCGATGTCATCAACCCTTGATAGTCAGGTTGACAGCGTACCATCAGCTAGTGAAAATGAGGTCAACAGACAAAAAGGAAAATCTAGAGTTCCATGTAGGTTATGTGAGGGTGATCATACTCTTTACTATTGTCCTTTTCTAGATGAGGCCAAAAGCATTTTGGATAACCGCCCTGCTTCACCACAACAGCTTCCACCTAGATACAAGAAACTCTTGCCAAGTCCTTCACTAGTTGAAAACCCGATTGACATAACTCAATTGTCGATCGAATCACCTATCATTGAAAGTGAACCTTCTGAGTCCATATTGGATCAAAGTCAACTAGTCGAGATGGCAGTCGACCCAGTCTTGCCTTCAGAAAATCCACCTTCAGATGATATAGTTTCCAAAGAGGATGAGAATGACACCCTTCAAATTCTTTTTGTTGATATAGAGTCTAATGAACTTGGGGGCAATCTGCCCATTCCTTCACCACAGGAAGAGACCCCCCTAGTTCATGAAACTTATCCGGACATTTATCTGGTACCTCCTCCAAGCAGTCTAGTCGTTTTCTTTGATTGGAATCAACTAGCGAAACCTCGCCTTCCATCCAATGTACCATTCTGAATCATAGTACAAGTTTACAAAATGATCGTGTCTGGCACAATCATAGATGAAGGGGCTTCAGTGAGTATCCTTTCCTCAACTTCTTGGAAAGAACTTGGTTCGCCATCGCTTTTGCCTAAAAAACAAAATTTGTCAGGTTTCAACAAAGGAACCAGTCGACCATTAGGGATCCTTCCAAAGTTGCCTATAAATTTGAGAAAGAAAACCATTTATATAAATGTGATGGTAGTCCAAGGTCCACTAGATTACAATCTACTCCTTGGACATGATTATATATATAGCATGGAAGCCATTGTTTCCACATTCTTTCGAGTGATGTGTTTTCCACATGAAGGCAGACTGGTGCAACTTGTCGACCAACTTTCATTTCCTGGTTCAAACACAGCTATAAATCAACCATCATCCCTAAATGGCCTCTTCGCATCAACAATGTCTCTTCCATCTTCAACCCATCCACCTAATTACCGCAAGTAGTTCGGTGAGTGTGATGAAGATTAGGGGGCATGCACCCTAGTCTGCTTTGGTAGGCGAACCCAGAGGAAAAGAGAGATTTTCTTGAAAGGTCATAATACTTGGACCGAATAACATTCCCGTATAGGTTATGTGATCAGTCTGACACGATTATTTCCTTTGTACGATTGTGAATGGAAGCTCACAACATTCACCTTCATATGTTTTGTGATTGGAAGCTCACAACAATCACCTTTGTCTATTTCGATGGACATTGCAAAGGAAGATTTTTTGTCTCCCAATAGAAACGATCCTGCCTAACCACAAGGACTTCCATTTGATAACTTGGAAACTCTCCTTTTACTGAAAGACCTGGGGGCATGCAAACCTTTGCATGCAAGTGAAAAGCGACCCTTGATTTTTCTTAGTTTGTAGGTTCTTAACCCTTTAACCTCGTAGCTCGGTCATTTCTAGCTTACATAAAAAGGTCATGAGTACATGTTATGGTAGTGATCAAGCTCATTAAAAAATAAATCTACCAAAAGAAATTATCAAAAGACTGCTAAGAGCAATGTTCCCGCAAGGCTCAAGCTCGTGAAAAAATCAACCTGCACTAAGCACATGTTGGCACAAGGTTCAAGCTCATTAAAAAATAAACCTGCCTCTAGTAAATAACCTTTTGTGATCGTTTTGCTATCTTCCCTTTTGAACTTTGGTTGTGTTCCTTCCATCACCTCCATTTCATTCGGCTGACCATACACTTCCACTTGATTGTTTACCCTTTTGAGGAACATCTATGACAAGTGATTCTGATTGCCACCCTCTTCACACTGCCATGTTTTGAGAAGTTCCAAACTTATGTGGAACCAGCTGCTACCCAGAAATATCACTCGTTCCTCAAAAATGAGCCTCTTTTAAACCCTTTTTAGACTCGTTAAATATAAAAAGATCATCAAGCTATTAGCCTTCCCAGCTCGTTAAAGTAAGGGGAACGATATCTCTTTAATATATTTTAATATTTTTGGACTTGAGGGATTATTAAACAAAAAGATCGAGCGCTTGTCTTTGTCGGCTCATTAAAACTATAAAAAAGTCATCCCTTTCGTATTATTTTACACTTTTTCGGAATTAAGGGATTATGCCACAAAAAAGGACTATTGGAGTCTCCTTTTCATCCGTTTTTAGATTCTCTAAACAAGAAAAGGACCGAGTTATCTTTGTCATTAAAGTCATTAAAAAAATAGCAACAAACTTGTCCATCCAGATAAGAATGAGTCTCACTAACGCTAGGCTCGCTAAACACAAAGCGATAGGTTTGCCCAAAGGGCAAATTATAGACCAAGCATATGTTATCCTCCTCAAGCTTGTCAAAAATAAAGAGGTTCTGGTCAGAAATTACTGGGGAAAAATGGAAGAAACTTGAAGAACTCTACTGGTAGTAAGTCGCTATTGAACATGACACTTTCACTCCATCACCACGATTGAGTTGGGTTGGGTTTCCATTCACCGTCACCATTGGTCCGCCATGAAATCCATGGGGTTAACGCTACCAGTCCATATCATTGTCACCAATATGTTCAAGAGAATTCATTCAGATAATTCACCACCAAACAAACGCCTCATCTGTTGCATTACATCCACACTTCATTTTTCATGACCACCATTCCTGAACCTCATATCATCAGATCTTTTTCACCTCCACAAAAAATCACTTGCTCCGTTTCACGTCGTAGATGTGGGATACATCAAGGCCCTCCTACAACAAGTCACTTCTTGTCAACATCAACTCATTATCCAAGAAGTTGACTTAGAAACAACCCTTTTCAGTACTTTGAAGCTTGCATGCCTCAATGGCAAGTTTCTCACTTCCGGCAACAAGTTTACATCAATGACCTTCGACCAAATGACTTTGCGTGGTCTTCGACATCAGCTCATATATTCACACCACATGAATTGTACTATAGTACCTTAAGGGTCATCATCATTATCGGTGATTCCTCTCGCGTCTGTTAACAACTTACATCATTGGCTGGTAATCTGGCGATGTATTTTCGTGTTCGACTTCAGAACATCTTTTCACATGGATCGACTTGTACATCGGGTGAAGATTGTATGAGTTTTGAAGCCCCCGGATCTAGTTTCATCCATCCGGGCTACGATATATTCAGGAAAATAAAGACATCAATTGTACACAGAAGCTACACAGATAGTCATCTAATCAGGGAAGATGACTCTTCATGCGAAGAATCACAAGTCTGCAACAGCAGACAATTATCTGTCCTATGTACATGAAAATGAATTTATAAAGTTGAGCGTGGGAATGCCTGCCTCAGCTAGATCATGAAAATAATATGATGATGATGTATTGTATTGTATCTTATACAAGTCACCTTCCAGTTCGAATACCTCTGATCCTCATGAATAAAGCATTTCACCCGACATCAGAAGATTTATGACCTCATGCTTTAGGGGGCAACTGTTATAGACATATTTGTTGGAAATAATACTGAGAGGGGGGGTGAATCAGTATTATCAAGCAATTTACCAAATCTTCCTTATTTGATCTTTTGAATTATTCTTGCATATCAGTACCATAAAATAATGAGCATGAATAAAGAAAATAGACAATCACACCAAAGAACACAAGATGTAAGGTGGAAACCCAATGCGGGAGAAAACCACCTGCTGCAATATGTCTCTATCTTCTTTCAAGAAATTCTTTTTACAATGATTTTGTACTGGTGCAGTCCTTTACCAGCACGCAGGCTGCAACCTGCAGAGAGCTACAACTCTCTCTCGTTTTCCAGTCTCTCCTGGAAGGGAGCTACAACCCCCTACTTCTTTTCATGAAGAATCAAATGATCAACAAGTATACAACAGATACAGTCCACTACAGATATCAGATCAGTAATTACAGAAATAACCCAGAACACCTTATGAACAGAAATATACAGTCAACAGATCATCTTAAGACAGGGACGCATATTTTCTTTCTGTGACCTGCGACTGGACGCAGTCTACCTTCCACTGTTCTGCGTGCCGACGCACTGTTCCTCTATGCTTTGCTGCGACTGGCGCACCCAGAAACACTATCGCGCCGCGTCTTTTACTTCAGAGACGCACCCAATAACACAGTCGCGCCGCGTCCTTTGCCTCAGAGACGCACCTGAGCCTTTACTGTACTGCGTCCCGGCGCACTTTCCCTTCACTGAACCTGCGTCCCTTCAGATATAAAAGATATGAGGACTTCAGAACCAACCCAAACACTCAGATCCACAGATCTGATCATGCGCCATAGAGATCACAGTCCATTAGAAGATTCGCCTTCATAGATCTGGACTAGATCTTACCAAAAGATATTCAACCAAGATGATGCTTAATCCAAATGAACTCCTTTGCTTTATATAGGCAAGCTTCTCCCCAAAACATGGAACAAAACCACGAGCCGACACCATAGAAACACAAAACCGTCGGCTAGATACCACACAAGAAACCCCCACGTGCTTTTCTCTGCCTTGAAATGTGTGCACTGGGCGGACGCACCTCCTGAACGGCTGGCCTGCGTCCCTGGACGCGGGTTCTGTATGGTATATCTGCGGGGACGCACTTGCTGAACATATTTCCTGCGTCCTTCTTGATTTATCACCTGAATGGGTTTGCCATCAAGGACAACACCTGAATCATAATGCCAACAATCTCCCCCTTTGGACTTGATCGCAACCACATAATCTTCAGCTTCATTCTCCCCCTTTGACATCAAGGGCAAAGGGTATGCTCCCCCTATGCTCATGCATCTCCAGATCTGTAACCAGAAATCCATCATGAAGGAGATAGAGACATATTGCAGCTATTTCCAAGATCTCCTTCTCCATAATGCCAACAATGCATTATGTGCTCCCCCTGAGCCTATACCACCAATAGGAAGATGATCAACAGTAAGATGATGCATCAACAACCCCCAGCTTTTGCCTGAGGTATTCAAAAGTGTCCCTGGGCAACGGTTTGGTGAAAATATCAGCAACTTGTTCCTTAGAAGGAACATACTCCAACTTGACCTTCTGTTCAAGTACTTGTTCCCGGAGAAAATGGTACTTGATTGGTATGTGCTTGGTTTTTGAATGCATAACCGGATTCTTTGAGATGCTAATTGCACTTGTGTTGTCACATAAGATAGGGATTGGAGGAGTACAGGTGATTTGATAATCCTGCAAATTCTGCATCATCCAAAGGAGTTGGGTGCAACAAGATGCAGCAGCAACATATTCTGCTTCAGCTGTAGACAAGGCAATTGAACTCTGTTTCTTGCTGAACCAAGAGACCAGTCTGGGACCCATAAAGAACGCACCACCACTTGTGCTTTTCCTGTCATCCACGCTTCCGGCCCAATCTGCATCTGTATAGGCATGAAGAGTAAGATCTGTATCTCTAGGATACCATAAGCCATAATTTTGAGTCCCTTGAAGATATTTGAAAATTCTCTTCACTGCTTGAAGATGAGTCTCCTTCGGATTTGCCTGAAATCTTCCAACTATTCCAACTGCATGCATGATGTCTAGTCGGGTACCTGTCAAATATAGTAAACTTCCAATCATAGATCTGTAGGTTGGTTGATGTACTGCTACAGATTCATCATTTTCACTGAGACTACATCCTGTGACCATGGGTGTACATACTGGTTTTGCATCTTCCATGCCATATTTCTTCAAAATCTGCTTGAGATACTTGGTTTGAGATAAAAAGATTCCTCCTTCCTTCTGTTGGATTTGCAAACCAAGGAAATATGTCAGTTCTCCTAGCAAGGACATTTCAAATTCTTTCTGCATGACTGAGGCAAAGCTTTGACTCATAGCTTCTTCATTACTGCCAAAAATAATGTCATCTACATACACAACAAGTATTAGCAATTTGTCATTTTCAACTTTTATATACAGATTGCTATCTGCTGAACCTTTTAAGAAACCTTGTTGATGAAGATATTTGTCCAACCGGTAGTACCAAGCCCTTGGAGCTTGTTTGAGACCATAGAGAGCCTTTTTCAATCGGCATACAAGATTTGGATCATTTCCAAGAATGAACCCATCTGGCTGTTCAATGTACACTTCTTCTTCCAAGTCTCCATTCAAAAAGGCTGATTTCACATCCATTTGAAATACTTTGAAGTTCTGAAAACTCGAGAGAGCAAGGAACATTCAGATGGCCTCAAGTCTTGCAACAGGAGCAAAAGTTTCTTCAAAGTCTATTCCTTCTTGCTGCGCATACCCTTTACAAACGAGTCTGGCTTTGTTTCTAATTACTTCTCCATTTTCATTCAATTTATTTTTGAAGACCCATTTTGTTCCAATAACATTCTTATCTTTTGGTCTAGGAACCAGCTCCCAAGTGTTGTTCTTTTCGATTTGCTCAAGTTCTTCATCCATTGCTTTCACCCAACATTCATCTTTGCATGCCTCTTTCACATTTTGTGGTTCGGTGGAGGAAAGTAATGCCAAATAGCTTGAAGCTTCTGCAACAGTTCTTCTAGTTTGTATACCTGCTTCTTTTTGTCCCATGATCTGAGATTCTGGATGGTTCTTCTGAACATATCTGGATGGAGTCTTTTCTTCTATTCTTGTCCGTTCTTCTGCTTCTTCGTGAGGTTCTTCTTGAGATTCTTCTTGAGGTTCTTCTTCTTCATCATTCTGTCTTTGAGGGTAGCTCTCATCTTCTTCGATGTCTTCACGATGTATTTGCCTAGGAATATATCCCTTTTCATCAACCACTACATCAATGCTGTCAACAATTCTGCCAAGTCTTTTATTGTAGCATTTGTATGCTTTGCTATGTGGAGAATAGCCAAGAAGAATGCCTTCATCTGCTCTAGGATCAAGTTTGCCAAGCTGCTCCTCAGTATTCTTGATATAGCATTTGCTCCCAAATATTTTGAAGTGCTTTACCGAAGGAGCTTTACCACTCCAGAGTTCATGAGGGGTTTGAGTGCTGTTCACCCGGACATTTGTCTTGTTGAGAATAATAACCGCAGTATGTGCAGCCTCACCCCAGAAGGTTGCGGGGGTTCCTGATTCATCAAGCATAGCACGAGCCATTTGTTGGATTGTTCTGTTCATTCTTTCAACAACTCCATTTTGCTGAGGCGTTCTAGCTGTAGAGAATTCTCTCCTTATCCCATGTTCATCACAGAAATCGAAAAATTCATTTGAAGTAAATTCCCCACCTCTGTCAGATCTGAGGCACTTAATTTTGTGACCTGATTCATTTTCAGCCAAGGCTTTGAAGGTTTTGAATTTTTCGAATGCTTCATCTTTGTGCTTCATAAGTCCTAACCAAACAAACCTGGAGAAATCGTCAATAAATAATATCAAGTATTCCTCTCCTCTAGGTGTTCTTTTTCTGAATGGTCCACATACATCTGTATGTACTAGCTCAAGAGGCATGCTGGCTGATCCTTCTTTCTCTGGAAAGTTAGTTCTGGTTTGTTTTCCAAACTGACATGATCTGCATATGGTGTTGTCAGGAATTTTGATATCTGGAAGATCGCGAACTGCCTGATATTTGCAAGCTTTCCTTATTTGTGAGAAGCTTAGATGTCCCAACCTTCGATGCCATAACCAGTGCTCTTCATTCTTGCTTAGATAACATTGTTGTTGACCTTCATCAAATATGTATAGATTATTTGGAGTTCTCTTTCCTTTGAGAACTGTTTTACCTGTATCAAGATCACGAACAAGGCATCCATTTGATCTGAATATAACCTCGGTTCTTTGATCACACATCTGGCTGACACTTAGAAGATTATGCTTCAATCCATCAACAAACAAAACATTTCCAGCCTTAACATCTTCTTTTAAAGGAGCAATACCTTTTCCTTTTATAGTTGCAGGAGTATCATTTCCAAAAGAGACTTTCTTTCCCTTTTCTAAATTAGAATAAGACTCAAGTTTTTCTTTATCACCTGTCATATGCTTCGAACATCCACTGTCAATGTACCATAGATTTTCTTGTCCTTCTGCATAAAATGCTATCCCACATCTTTCTGTTTGAGGTTCCTTTATTCTCCATGTTTTGGCGCCTGAGGCTTGTTCCTTTTTCTGCTCTTGTACCTTTCTTTCCGGAAACCTGCTTCTGCATTCAAAGTCTTTATGTCCAAAATTATTGCAAATAGAACATTCAACTTCATTTTCAAGAGCTGAAAAGTTGTTATAGGTCCTTTTTGTAATCCCTGTCATACTTCTTTGTTTTTGAGCTTCCCTAGTCATGATTGTTTTATACGCAACACATTGAGCTGCTTTGTGACCAAAGTTATGGCAAGAAAAGCATTGTCCATTGAAGAAGCTTCTGCGATTATTGGATCTACCAGCCAACTGATTGTAATTTCTATTTTCATCTATTCTTGAACCAAATTGAGAAGATTTTACCTGTGGCTGGTTGTGGCTTTTGTTCACCCTTAAGCTGGATTGCCCCTGATAGTTTCTGCTTGACATTTGTCCCTGCTTTACCTGATGATCTTCCTTGTGCTCTTGCTCATTTCTTCTTGCTGCATCAAGATAACTTTTTGAAGTGGATGCTTGAGAAGTTTCTCCATTATAGCCCAAACCTGTCTTATTTAGTGGAGACCGCTGCACACTGATAATCTCATCCAAAGTTTCAGATCCTTTGACAAACTTGAGATTAATAGTTTTTGTTTTCTCAATTTCTTTTCTAAGGCCAACAATTTCACCTTCTAATTTTTCAAGATGTTTTTCCTTTTCATCAATTTGGAATTGTAGAGTATCAATAATCATGTTCTTTTCTTCTATGCATCTCTTGAGTCTAGTAATTTCATCATAAAGGTTATCCACATCTACAGCATCCTCATAATCATCATCTTCAAATGCCATTAACAACCTATATTTATTACCTTGTTCATCTTCATCACTGTTTGACAAGCCATCACTATCTTCATGGGTGTAGTAGCTTTTCTTATTTGCGCTTTGTTTCTTGTTCCATCTAACTGGTTCCTTTCCTTTATCCTTATAAGAGCATTTTGCAGCATAATGACCTACTCTTCCACAAGCAAAGCATTTGAAAGGTAGCTTACCTCTGAACCTTCCAGAACCTCTTTGAAGATTTCTGACAAAATTTGATTCTTCTTCCTCTTCTTCTGGATCATGGCTTGCTTCATAGTAATCTTCTTTGCCTGATGCTTTAAAAGCAGCCTCCCTTCTGTCTGATGGTCCACCCTTTCTCATTTCATAAGCAGTTAGAATTCCATGTAGCTGAGACATAGTAAGAACACGGAGATTTTCTTTTTCTTCTATTGCAGATACTTTGGATTCAAACTTGGGGGATAATATTCTTAGAATCTTTTGAACTACTAGAGACTCCTTTACTTCTTCACCCAAATTTTTCATACAATTTACAATCTCATCTACCCGAAGAAAATAATTAGCCACACTTTCATCATTATACATCTTGAGAGTCTCATATTGAATTCTGAGAGTTTGAAGTTTGGCTTGTTTTACCTGTTCATCTCCTTCATAGCTTGTGATCATTTTGTCCCATATTTCTTTTGCTGATTTGAAGTGCATTACCTTCATGAATTCTGTTTGGGATATACTTCCTAATAGAGTACTGACTGCTTTTGCATTTGTTTCATACTTCTTTTTCTCAGCTGGATCTGTAGGAGTAGCTGAAGGAAAAGCATAGCCTGTTTCTACAATGTCCCAAACTTCAGTACCAAGAGATTGAAGATATGCAGTAACTCTTACCTTCCAATAATTGAAGTTTGTCCCATGAAAAACTGGTGGCCTGATTGATGCTTCTCTCTCGTAGTTGCTCATGATGAACGATCTCCCTTCAAGCGATCAAGCTTTTCTGAAGGACCTGCTCTGATACCAATTGTTGGAAATAATACTGAGAGGGGGGGTGAATCAGTATTATCAAGCAATTTACCAAATCTTCCTTATTTGATCTTTTGAATTATTCTTGCATATCAGTACCATAAAATAATGAGCATGAATAAAGAAAATAGACAATCACACCAAAGAACACAAGATGTAAGGTGGAAACCCAATGCGGGAGAAAACCACCTGCTGCAATATGTCTCTATCTTCTTTCAAGAAATTCTTTTTACAATGATTTTGTACTGGTGCAGTCCTTTACCAGCACGCAGGCTGCAACCTGCAGAGAGCTACAACTCTCTCTCGTTTTCCAGTCTCTCCTGGAAGGGAGCTACAACCCCCTACTTCTTTTCATGAAGAATCAAATGATCAACAAGTATACAACAGATACAGTCCACTACAGATATCAGATCAGTAATTACAGAAATAACCCAGAACACCTTATGAACAGAAATATACAGTCAACAGATCATCTTAAGACAGGGACGCATATTTTCTTTCTGTGACCTGCGACTGGACGCAGTCTACCTTCCACTGTTCTGCGTGCCGACGCACTGTTCCTCTATGCTTTGCTGCGACCGGCACACCCAGAAACACTATCGCGCCGCGTCTTTTACTTCAAAGACGCACCCAATAACATAGTCGCACCGCGTCCTTTGCCTCAGAGACGCACCTGAGCCTTTACTATACTGCGTCCCGGCGCACTTTCCCTTCACTGAACCTGCGTCCCTTCAGATATAAAAGATATGAGGACTTCAGAACCAACCCAAACACTCAGATCCACAGATCTGATCATGCGCGATAGAGATCACAATCCATTAGAAGATTCGCCTTCATAGATCTGGACTAGATCTTACCAAAAGATATTCAACCAAGATGATGCTTAATCCAAATGAACTCCTTTGCTTTATATAGGCAAGCTTCTCCCTAAAACATGGAACAAAACCACGAGCCGACACCATAGAAACACAAAACCGTCGGCTAGATACCACACAAGAAACCCCCACGTGTTTTTCTCTGCCTTGAAATGTGTGCACTGGGCGGACGCACCTCCTGAACGGCTGGCCTGCGTCCCTGGACGCGGGTTCTGTATGGTATATCTGCGGGGACGCACTTGCTGAACATATTTCCTGCGTCCTTCTTGATTTATCACCTGAATGGGTTTGCCATCAAGGACAACACCTGAATCATAATGCCAACAATATTTGGGCACTGCAACCCCAAAATCATATGTACATAAACTAAGGGCTCCTTAAGTCCCTAAAAGTGTTGCTTCACACCCTAAAGGAACATGGTCAACTAATTACATCATTTCCCAGAAGTTCCACATGAAAAACTACTCAGAACTGGCCAAAACTGGACTATACAGGCTACTCCATGGACAAGGTGCGATGCATACTGACTGCCTAACTAGCCAAGTTTGATGCATACTAAAATGGCTTTCTATGGGGTGCACTGAGCGAGAATAGACAAATGGCAAAGATAGTTTGCAAGGTTTATGATCATGGAATCTTCCAGAAACTTCTCCTGTGACACTTAATTCGCCCAGGGATGAGCAAGAGATCATGAAATATCCAAGTAGATCCAAGAACTATCAGTGGAATGACACTAATAAATAACCCAGAGCTCACTCACACCCTTGCAAGACATCTATAAATGGATCCTTCATCTGAGAGATCTAGAGGCTAGAATTTTGTATTTTGTAAGGAAGTGTTGTTGATTTGTTGAGAAGAGACATTGCATTGTTGGGTGACTTGCTTGTTCATGAGGTGAAGAGGGCTTCTACAACTAGGAGGATGATGCTGGATCAGACAGTTGGGTTGTAATCCTCTCATACATTACTATTAATAAAGTTCTTTGAGTTTTCCTCCATATGATCTTGTATTTGTGAATCTTATTATTTATCGATGCAATTGTATGGTCAATGTGTTTTTGATTCCGCATTGTTTATGATGTTTTAGATAGAGATGCTTTGATAGTTTGCTGTTACTTTGACTCTATAGGTACTCTTTGAAGTGAGACAAGTAGAAGAGGAGTGGAAAATTCTATCAAGGAAAGGAGAAATCAAGCTAGCATCAAAGCGAGAGATCTAGGTTGGTCTTCTATTCTTCTCTTCCATCTATCACGCTTAAAGGAACTCTTGAAAGGCTTTCATTGTTTGTTTCTAAGATAGCTACCCATCTTAGTGGGACTAGCAGTTCAAATCGACACTAGTTTTCCCTGAAACACTCTTGGCACACAAAAATATACATGAAGGCCTTGTTTCATCAAATTTTCATGCTAGACCCATTAGAAACTTTGAAACTCAAACTGCATCAACCAATAATCAGTTAATCTGAACAATCATATCACTATCACCAGAACACTGTGCTGAACCCAGAAACCTGCATCATCATTCAGAACTAGCTGCAACCTCAAAAATCATGTATCAGAATGTATACGCTACTTTACTAAACCCAACCTACGTGTATATGTTACTTCCTTTAACCAAACCTATGTATACCTTCAAAACTACTGAAACATAAAACTTTTGAATCAAGTATGTACCAACTAGCAATATACTGAACATCTACTGTCAATTTATAGATATTTACACATGCAGTAGCATAGATTACCCTTCTCACTTATACAATCAATAAATCAGATATCAAACTCCTTATCGATTCAGTTTTACATTCATATATAAGAAGACTTCATTGACAGACAATAGTAAAACAACAGAACTAATCATATAGATCAGTCAGATAAGAATAGGCTTTTCTTTTGTATATGCTACTTGGAAGAGTAGAACCTACGTGTACATGCACTTTTACCAAGATGAACCAGCATATGGATCTTCAAATATTAACTCATAACTTCATTTCTATTCCAGACTTCAGAAAAACCCAGATCATGACATTTAAAGAATAAAATAGGTGTACACAATCAGATCTGGCCCAACGAATATCATATTATTCAATGATAAGTCATTTCAGGTCTGACGATCCTGATCCAACATTAAATTCAAGGTGCACACAATATTTCAGATCAAATCACCATCATAGCCCCTGCAACATAAAATATACTTCAAATAGAAGTATTCCTTATAAACCCTTTTCACTTGCACACCTTGGCCTTATGAGCTTATCCTCCTTATATAGTTTTAGGCATTTCTCAATACCTCAGACCAAAACCACTTAGGACCCATGTTATTCTTGGACAAGATCAAATATTCATTACTCCACTCAATATTGTGGGCTAATACCATGGTATTGACCCTTGGTAGTGTATCCTCTTGAATTTCCTTCATTTTCCAACATATACACACTTTTCTTCTTGTGAAAGTGTGTGTATATGTATATGATCTTTTTTCTGTGAACCAGTGTGTATATGCTGTTTTGACTAAGTGGACCTGCGTATACATCTTAAACTGCTTTTCACCATCATTTACCTTCAACTTCTTCATTCTGATTAGTAGACTTTAGTTCCATCTTCCTATTCTTCTGTAACAATGCCATGTTGCATATGAATGGACCTGTTACATTGTGGGTTTACTTTCATCAAAACTGAACTGACCTGTGAGTGAGTTGCCATCAAGGACAACACTTGAATCGTAATGCCAACAATCGCCCCCTTTGGACTTGATGGCAACCATACTAGTGTTGATTACTGCAAGCTGTAGAAATTGTTAGAGATAACAAGAAACACCAAAATACTCTCCCCCTTTGACATCAAGGGCAAAGGGCAAACCAATCTTTTCTCCCCCTTTTATATACATTATGTTGTCCATGCTCCTCCTGAGTACATGCCGAGTCTGCAGAGATATGTTTCAAAAGAATAACATGACTTTATAACTCAGCTAAGTGAGTATAACCTCCCTATGACCAATGACTCATACATACATCAATCACCCAACCAAGTGGGGATACACCATATTTGACTCATCCACCCGACCAAGTGGGGATATACCAATTGTTTATACATGAAAAAAATACAACAATTATTACATCATCCATCCCATGCAAAGTGGGTATACAAATTACATCATATGTCCAATTAGACTCATTGAAATATAGACCATGACAGAAGAATCATATCACACCCTAGATCTTTACATGACTTATGCAACAAATGATATAAGTATCTAAATCCATATTTGAACTCTGCAACTATGATTCCAACAATGTTGAATGTGTGTGAAGGCTAATGCTCCCCCTGAACCTATGCTACCTGTGCATTGTCAACAAGTAATTCATCAAGGCATATTTGTTAGTCAGATAAAAATCAATGAACAAAGCATATCGTCAGACTGTAATCATCAATGTCAGATAGAGCACCCATATCAGAGTCTGACCCACTATTTTTCTGTCAGAAAAAAATATACACTCCTTAAGCCATAGAAACCCATGTGTATACGTGACTATACTTCATGAAACCCGCATATAATAACCTTCCTTTGAAAACTGGATTTAACTATTCCCAGCTTTTGTCTAAGATATTCAAACGTTTCTCTGGGAATCAATTTAGTGAATATATCAGCAACCTGTTCTTTGGAGGGAACATACTCCAATTTAACCTTTTGTTCAAGCACTTATTCTCATAGAAAATGGTACTTAATGGGTATGTGCTTGGTCTTAGAGTGCATGACAGGATTCTTTGAAATACTGATGGCACTTATATTATCACATAGAATGGAAATGGGTGGGGTACATGTGATCTGAATGTCTTGCAATGTTTGCCTCATCCAAAGTAGTTGTGTGCAGCAAGATGCATCAGCCACATATTCTACTTCAGCTGTAGATAAGGCAATCAAACTTTGTTTCTTGCTAAACCATGACACTAACCAAGAACTCATATAGAATGCATCTCCACTAGTGCTCTTTCGATCATCAACATTTCCTGCGCAATCTACATTTGTATATTCATAAAGAGTAAGGTTTGTATCTTTAGGATACCATAGTCCAAATTCCTGAGTTCCTTGAAGATATTTGAAAATTCTTTTGACTTCCTGGAGATGTGATTCGTTTGGATTTGCTTGGAACCTTCCAACAATTCCTATTGCATGCATGATATCAGGTCTGGTACTTGTTAGATAAAGAAAACTTCCAATCATATATCTGTAATTTGGTTGGTTCATTGTTGGTGATTCATCTTTAGAACTGAGACTGCATCCTATTACCATTGGAGTACATATTGGTTTAGAATCTTCCATTCCGTACTTCTTCAAGATCTACTTGAGATATTTTGTTTTTGAAAGAAAGATACCATCTTTTGTTTGCTGTACTTGTAGACCAAGAAAATAAGTTCACCAAGTAAGGACATTTAAAATTCTTTCTGCATTACTGAAGCAAAATTCTGACTCATGGATTCTTCATTGCTACCAAAAATGATATCATCAACATAAACAACAATAATTAGCAGTTTATCATTTTCAATCTTTGTGTATAAATTGTTATTTGCAGAACCTTTTGTGAACCCTTGTTGTTGTAGATATTTGTCAAGGTGGTAATATTAAGCCTTTGGAGCCTGTTTCAGACCATAGAGAGCCTTTTTAAGCTTTCATACGAGTTTTGCATCATTTCTAAGAATGAATCCTTCTGGTTGTTAAATATAAACTTCTTCTTCTAAATCTCCATTAAGGAAGGTTGATTTTACATCCATTTGATATACTTTGAATTTTCGAAAACTAGAAAGAGAAAGAAACATCCTTATGGCTTCAAGTCTAGAAACAGGTGCAAAATTTTCTTCAAAATCTATACCTTCTTGTTTAGCATACCCTTTACAAACAGGTCTTGCCTTGTTTCTAATAACTTCTCCATTTTCATTTAGCTTGTTCTTAAATATCCATTTTGTTCCTATGACATTTTTATCATGAGGTCTAGGAACTAACGCCCAAGTATCATTCTTTTCAATTTGGTCAAGTTCTTCATCCATGGCCTTGACCCAACATTCATCTTTGCAGGCTTCATTTACATTCTGAGGTTTGGTGGAGCATAGTAATGCTAGATAGCTTAAGGTCCCTGTAAGAATTCTTCTTTTCTATACACCAGCCCCCTTTTCTCCTAGAATTTGAGATTCTAGATTATTCTTCTGAACATACATGGATGGAGTCTCTTCCCTATCTATTGTATCTTCTTCTATTGCTTCATTGGTTTCTTCTTCTATATCATTTTGATTTGATGCAGGAAAGCATTCCCCATATTCCTCATTGTCATATTCCTATGTCGATTTCATTTGTTCCAGATTTCTACATGCTTCATCAATTACAACATCAATGCTTTCAACAATTTTCTGAAGTCTTTTATTATAACATTTGTATCCTTTACTTCTGGTTAAATAACCAAGAAGAATTCCTTCATCTGATATGGGCTTGAACTTACCAAGTTTTTCATCAGTCCTTTTGATGAAACATTTGCTTCCAAACACTCTAAAGTGTTTTACAGTAGGAGGCTTACCATACCAAATTTCATTTGGAGTTTGATTTCTATTTATCTGAACATTTTCTTTGTTGAGAATAGTCACGGCGGCAAATGCAGCTTCACCACAGAAAGTTGTGGGAGTTCTAAATTCATCAAGCATTGCTCGATCCATTTGTTGAACTATTCTATTCATTCTTTCCACCATGCCATTTTGCTGAGGATTTCTTGCGACGAAGAATTTCCTCTTTATTCCATGTTCTTCACAAAAGTCAAAGAATTTATTTGATATGAATTCTCCCCCTCAATCAGATCTAAGACATTTGATTTTTCGATTTGATTCATTTTGAACTAAATCTTTGAAGGCTTTAAACTTTTCAAATGCTTCATCTTTATGCTTTAGTAGACCTATGCAACACATCCTGGAAAAATCATTAATAAATAAAATAAAGTATTCTTCTCCACGAGGTGACATTTTCCTTATTGGTCCACATAAATCATTATGGATGAGTTCAAGAGGCTTACTTCCTAATCCTTATTTTTCATTGAAGTGAACTCTAGTTTTCTTACCAACTTGATATGGTTTGCATATGGTATTTTCTGGGATGCTGATATCTAGAAGATCTTGAACTGCCTTGAGCCTACATGCTTTTCTTATATGAGAAAATCTTAAATGTCCCAATATTCTATGCCATAGCCACTTTTCATCTGTTTTTCTTAGATAGCATTGTTGTTGTCCACCTTTTAGTATGTATAACTTTTTTGGAGTTCTTGTTCCTTTGATCACAGTCATTCTTGTATCAATCTCATGAACCACACATCTGTTTGATTGAAACACAACTTCATTTCCTTGATCACGCATTTGATTGACACTCAACAGGTTATGCTTTAAACCATCTACATACATGACATTTCCAGCTTTAACCCTTTCTTTCAAGAAGATAGAACGTTTACCTTTAACGGCAACTGGAGTGTCATTTTCAAATGATACATTCTTTTCCTTTTCTAAAGAATTATATGAATGAAGTTTCTCTTTATCACATGTCATGTGTTTGGAGAATCCGTTGTCGATGTACCACTGATTTTCTTGTCCTTCTGCATATAGAGCTATGTCACATATTTTTTATTGAGATTCCTTCTTTCTCCATGTCTTGGGATTTAATGTTGTTTGCTCATTTTGAAGTGATGGCCGAAATTTGCTCCTACATTCAGATTCTTCTTGACCAAAGTTGTTACAATTTGAACATTATACTTCATTTTCAAGAGGAGAAAAGTTATTATAGGAAATTTTCTTGATTCTTGTTACACTCCTTTTATTTCGTGCTTCTCTAGTCATGATGGTTTTGTAAGCAACACATTGAGCATCCTTATGCTAAAATTTATGACATAAGAAACATTTCCCATTAAAGAAGTTTATGTGATCATAGAATCTTATGGCATTGTTTACCTATTAGTTGAAGCTTCTACTGATATTCATCCTTGGATTAAATTGGGTATGATTTACTTGATGAGTAATTTTAGGCCTTTGCTGACGATTTACATACTATTCACTGGTCTTCGATGCATCAAGATAGCTTCTGGTGGAGGCTAACAGCTTCTGTGATTGAGATGATTCTTTAGTATATCCAAGACCTGTCTTTATCAGAGGAGAACACTGATAGATCCTTTAGAAAATATAAGATTAAGAGATTTTGTCTTCTCAAGTTCTTTTCTTAGACCCACAATTTCACATTCCAGATTTTCATTGTGTTTTTCTCTTTCAATGAGTTGGTGTGTCAACGTATCAATGATCATATTCTTTTCTTCTAAACAGATTTTGAGTTTAGTGATTTCTTCAAGAAAGTCTTCTTCTTCTAAGGCATCCAAAAAATCATCATTGTCATAAGCCATGAGTAGTCTATAATCTTGGTCAGTTTCATTTTCATCACTATTGGATAAGCCATCACTATCTTCATGCGTATAGTAACACCTTCTATTCACAACCTGTTTTCTATTTTCTTTTGCATATTCCTTTCCTTTTTCATATTTATCTTTATGAGGACATATGACAACATAATGGCCACAAGAAAAGCATTTGAAATGTAGCTTACCTCTAAATCTTCTAAAACCCCGTTGAAGCTTCTTAACAAAATTTACCTCATCTTCTTCTTCTGAAATGTGTTCTGATTCATTGTGCTATTCCTTTTCTTTTCCCTTTGTTGATTTTTTAAAAGCGGCTTCTCTCATATCTGATGGACCTCCTTTTCTCATTTCAAAGGAAGTTAGGATTCCATGGAGTAGAGTCACAGTAATAGTTTGAAGATCCTGTTTTTCTTCTATTGTAGACACTTTTGACTCAAATTTAGAAGACAAAGATCTCAAAATTTTCTCAACTAAAGTAGCTTCCTTTATCTCTTCACCCAGATTCTTCATACAATTAACAATCTCGTCTATACGTAAAAAGTAACTAGCAACACCCTCGTCACTATGCATCTTAAGAGTTTCATACTGAATTCTGAGAGTTTGAAGCTTAGAACGTTTTACCTAAGAGTCTCCTTTGTAGATCTGAATGATTTTGTCCCATATTTCTTTGGTTGTGTTGAGCTGCATGACTTTGAAAAATACTAATTTTGACAGACTTCCCAATAACGTATTGATAGCTTTGGCATTGGTTTCGTATAACATCTTACTTGCAAAGTCTATAGGAATTGTTGCTGGAAATTGATATCCTCCTTCCACAATTTCTCAAACATTAGATCCAAGTGATTTTAGATAGGCTCTGGTTCTTATTTTCGAATATACTAAGTTTCTCCCATTAAAGATTGGTGGTCTAATGGATCCCATGCCTTCATGATTATTCATCTTGAAATATATTCCTTCAAGCGATCAAGTTTCTTCTTAAGGACCTGCTCTGATACCAATTGTTGGAAATAATATTGAGAGAGGGGGTGAATCAGTATTATCAGATCAATAATTTTTCATTTCCCAAATAGATTTCTATATGCTACTTTTGTGAAGTGAACTAGCATGTAAACTCTATTGTGATTAGTGAAACTAGTGTATACCCAAAGAACTTGTGATTTAGTCAATTTATCATGAGTTGATCTACCCACCTGCAGAAGGCTACAACCTTCTCTTAGTTTCTATTTTCTACTGGAAGGGAGCTGCAACCCCCTAGCTCTTGTACTAGCCAATGTATCTACTAGTACATAGGCACTAGCCTACAGAAGGCTATGACCTTCTCTCTTCTTCCAGGGACCACATTTAATAAATTTTTAGACTAGATGCTCATGGCACACAACAATATACATGAAGGCCTTGTTTCATCAAATTTTCATACTACACCCATCAAAAACTTTGAAACTCAAACTGCATCAACCAATAATCAGTTAATCTGAACAATTAGATCACTGTCACCAAATAACTATTCGAAACCTAGAAACCTACATCATCATTTAGAACCAGCTGCAACCTTAAAAATCATGCTTCAAAATGTATACGCTACTTTACTAAACCCAACCTGTGTGTATACATTACTTCTTTTAACCAAACCTGCGTATACCTTCAAAACTATTGAAACATAAAACTTTTGAATCAAGTATGTACCAACCAGCAATATATTGAACGTCTACTATCAATTTACAGAGCTTTACATAGGTAGCAGTAGATATTACCCTTCTCACTTATATAATCAATCAATCAGATATAAAACTCCTTATGCATTCAGATTTACATTCACATCTAAGAAGACTTCATTGATAGACAACAGTAAAACAATAGAACTGATCAGATAGATCAGTTAGATAAGAATAGGCTTTTCCTCTGTATACGCTACTTGGAAGAGTAGAACCTGTGTGTACACACGCCTTTACCGAGACGAACCAGCGTATAGATCTACAAATATTAACTCAAAACTTCACTGCTATTCCGAACTTCAGACAAACCCAGATCATGACATTTAAAGAATAAAACAGGTGTACACAATCAGATCTGGCCCAACCAATATCAGATCATTCAATGATAAGTCATTTAGGTCTCATGATCCTGATCCAACATTGAATTCAATGTGCACACAATATTTCAGATCAAATCACCAGCATAGCCCTTGCAACATAAAATATACTTCAAATAGAAGTATTCCTTAGAAACCCTTTTCACTTGCACACCTTAGCGTTATGATCTTCTCCTCCTTATATAGTTTTAGGACTTTCTCAATACCTCGGACAAAAACCACTTACGTCCCATAGTATTCTTGGACGGGATCAAATAGTCGTTACTCCGTTCAATATTGTGTGCTAATACCATGGTATTGACCCCTGGTATTGTCTCCTCTTGAATTTCCTTGATTTTCCAACATATACGTGCTTTTCTTCTTGTGAAAGTGTGTGTATACGTATACGCTCTTTTTGTTTTTTGAACCAGCATGTATATGTTATTTTGACTAAGTGGACCTGTGTATACATCTTAAACTACTTTTCACCATCTTTTACCTTCAACTTCTTCATTTTTCTTAGTAGACTTTAGTTCCATCTTCCTGTTCTTCTATACCAATACCCTGTTACATTTGAATGGACCTGTTACATTGTGGGTTTCCTTTCATCAAAATTGAACTGACCTATGAGTGAGTTGCCATCAAGGACAACACCTGAATCATAATTCCAACACTATCAACCTAATCTTGGTTACATGTTTATCGTTAACCACTTTTAGTCATCTAAAGCATGTTATGGCAAGATGTTACTCAGATTCTTTATACATTCACATCCATTATGATATGCACCTATTATATCTTCATTCATCTAGCATATCATTATTTAATATCTATTTGATGGACATGCATCTCTAAATCATTTCATCTCTTACATTTTATCATCCATATTATATTATTCATCAAATTATGACAACTATTCAAAACATCTAAGAAAAGTGTAATCTAGCATAAATAAGTTTATAGATTCCCCCTCATAAGTTTGGTTGCATCATTCTATCATGAACTTTTTCAATCCTATTGGGGTCCTCTAGGAAATCTAGTCATCATCCTACATGTTTATCTTGGTTCATCAACTCAAATCAATCCTTAAGTAACATCAGTGTATTCATTTATACATCAAAATAATTTTACATAAACACATATTTATGTAGTACACAATCACCAGTGAAATTAAACAAATAGTAAACACTTGCACCCAACAAATAATCAATCTTTTAAAATAACATAGAGTTCCAATTTCATTTTTAATCTCCAAAGGTCTAGCATAGAACCTTTTCTCTTCAGTTTATCTATCATAAAGCCCATCCAGTCCAAGTTTTGAACCTAGAAGTGATAATACCACTTTGTAACATACTCAGTTCCCTTAATGACTTACAAGGGTTATGGGGTACCAAAAAAATTTGGTTTCCTTTTACTAGCTTGAAAATAAGCTCTCATACCACTTTATCACATACTAACAAAAATATACCACTCAATCATGCAACTTTTGATTTTTGTCTTTCGGGTATTTTATCAAATAATTTGTATGAAAATTGTAATAAATCACCTTTAACATATTTCTTCAAATTCTTTTCATATAAATATACATATGTCAACTACAACAATACTATCCCCATATAGAAAACGACAATTTCATTGGTCCATTTCATCAAATAGTTTGTATGCTATGAATCATTAAACAATTTAGGAATTTATTCAAACACTTTGCATGCAAACTAATATAAAAAAAAAATATTTTCATGAAAAGATGTATATATCATCTAAAGCAATACTATCATACAACAAAACAAAATTTTCATTGGGAAATTTCATCAAAAAAATTGTATGCAATGAATCATTAAAAACCATCTAGGGAATTCTTCAAAATACGCATAAAAAATAATATAGAAAATTATTTAGGGAATATATCCTAAATTATAGTAGTTCAGGTTCTAAAAACTGAACCAAATGATTAGTGGAAGTTCCTCTCACTCTAATTCAAGCTTCAGCCTCTAGAAACTTTCAAATAAAAAGTTCTAGTAGAAAAGCTATCATGACATGTTTGATTCACGATTTTAGGAGCATTCAGGAAGATCAACTTCATTTAATCATATCTCTTAAATATCATCACCCAATATCTAAAATATGGATTAGATGATTAGTAGGATTTATCCTCACTATGGTCCATGTTTCAACTTCTGGAACCTCCTAGAAGAAACGTTATGTCAGAAAAGCTAACTTGACCTATTTGATGCACAATTTTAGGACTATTGAGGAAGCCCAACATCCTATGATCATGTCTCCTAAAATATCGTGACCCAATATCTAATGGTACGACCAAATGATCACCTGGATTTCCCATCACTATGGTCCAAGTTTTAGCTTCTAGAACCTCCAAGAAGAAACGTTATAGTAGAATTACTAGCATGACATGTTAAGATGCATTTAGGAAGTCAAACTTCCTCTAATCATATTTCCTAAAATTTTGTGACCCAAGATCTGAAAAATAGACCAGAGGATTAGCAATATTTCCCCTCACCATGGTCCAAGTTTCAACTTCTATAACCTCTCATAAGAAAACTTATAGAAAAAAAGTGAGCAGTAGTAATCACATAGTTGTCCACATAACATCAAGGCATTTTGATGAGCCTCCATATTGCAACAAGAATGTTGCAACTCCCAAGGCTACCAACTTTAATTGTCAACCCAAGGTTTGTAAAAAATTAAGAGGTATCGACCCTATATGTGCAGCATACAATGCATCCTTCCTTTGTTTTCATGATGTAATGGAGTGCATGTACTGAAATCAAATCCTAAACTAATTGCAGAAAATGAAATGCTTGAAATGGAAACCTTAACCTATTTCAAGAAATAAAGTACAAGGAAAGAAACATATTCTAATTTCATAAAGTAAATGTCATGAACTAAATGTCAACCATTACATTTCAAAGATTTTAGATCCATTAACAAAGTTCATTGGATGTGGCAAACAAGAAAATCATCATTGTATTATCCAATTCATAAATTTGTCCATTAACCCAAATCACTGAAATGTTTTGCATGGGTAAAGAGGCACTCCTAAGTGGTTTTTAGTCTTCCCTAATCATTTATTTATAACCTAGGGTTCATGATTCGACCCTAAGGGACAATAACGAAGATTCTTGAATGAATCTGGGCAAGTATATGCATGTTGGAAGGCTACTACAAGGTTTCCTGTAGTACTACTACAAGAAACAACAGATTTTCTATATGGAGTTATAATTCATCGAATGACCAACAAACTATAATAAAAATTGGATGGGACAAATTTTTTTATTGACTAGGATTTCATAGGTCTCCATTCCAATTGGAATTACTCAAAAAGGCCTCTGTTAACCCATGCTAAAAAATGGCAGAAAATTACTAGTCTAAAATCTATAAATTCGAGAACTAGCGAGCTAGTAAATCTATTAAATTCCTAACCTAATCAAGTGAAAATGAAATTGGGTAAATTTTTTTATTAAATATAAATTGTTTGTGATCTAATTCAAGTGGAATAAACTCGATTGAAGCTCATTAGCATGCTCTAAACAATAGCATAAATTTATAGTTATTTGCCACAAAAGACTTCCAGAAATCTAGATTTGGGAATGAAAAAACTAATCTAATTAGTCAATGATTACTATGACCTTACCAAGTTATTTTAAGGATGAAATGATGCTTGTGATCCTACAAAAGAACTTACTTCAATCATTTAACCCAATCCTACAACAAGAAATCATTAACACTAAATGCAGAAATAGGAAAAAAACAAGAACAAAAGATGCATGTGAATAAGAAGTGAAAAGAAGAAAAGTAAGTGATACAAAAGGGCTTTGAGGCTCCTGGGATGGCCAAGCCCAAGGAAACTTAGATTATTGTGAAGAATACCAAGAATTAGAAGCTAAACACGGCACTAATCTTCATTATTTCCATCAATGAAATTACATCCCTGCAAGAAATGACAATGGAGCTACAACAATACGAGTTCTCTCCACAAGAAGACTAATAAAAATAAACCCCTAGAGGAAAATTTGACTTGGTACTTATAAAAAATTATTAGGAAGAATTCTCCATGAAAGGAGGAAGCTTTCCCCACCAAAATCCCTTGATTAGTGGATCTGGTTCTCAATACTAGGAATCTACATTAAATGGCAAGGAACACATTCCTATATTTTCTCAATCATTGGAGCTCCACAATCTGTGCCATAATTCTAAAATATCTTATTGATTTATTATTTAATATTGATCCTCACGTAGTAGGGAGAAAGCCCCTAAATTATCTCTTCCCCCAAATCTTCAAAATCTGCCCAATATTCTCACAATATTCAACAAAAATAAATAATATTAGGCACAAATATGAAATTATCCACAAACCTTCCTAATGAACATATTAAACTTAAAAATACATTATCTATGGAAAAAATAGAGGTTTAATGTGCTGAATAATGGTCAGATGGGCCTTGATTTATGTCTAATTTACAGGCATGGGCCTTAATTTATGTCTAATTTAGAGGCCCATCATACCCCTTGCGGAAAGTGTTGCTCATCCTCTAAGCAACTTAGTGACCTCATTGTGCCTCATTCATGGCCCTGGTGGTCTCTCTCTTGTGCATTCCTCAGTCCTTTCTCTTAAGAATCTTGGTTGTAATTTCTACAAGGACAAGCCCAAAAATGTAGTTGTTCTTTTCATGATTGTTTAATAGTCTTTCAAGAAAAAGAAAAAACATAACTTTTGTCTTTGCAAGTGAACATTGTTGGCTTGTAGATCCATTTCATTCATATCCTCTCCCTTGAAACCTTCATTCCATTTTCACTCATTTTTCCAAAACTGTTTGTGCATAGAAAAAATCATAGTGTTTCTTGATACCATTAGCCTGCCTTCTTCCCCTTATTCAAGATGGGTTCTTAAATACACTACAAGAAAAAAGGTCATTGGTGAGGGTCATGCCCATGACGGACCTTTAAGGTCTGTCACCAATGTCACATATGGTGATGGTCTTTAAAAAACGTTGTTGTAAGTGTATATAGTGATGGTCCTTTAAGGTTTGTCACCAAAGCCATTTTCAAGCACACTTTTGGTGGGGGTTGTTAAAGGCCCGTCACTAATTCTCTCTTTGGTGACACTTTTGGTGAGGTTCATTAAAGGCCCATCACTAATTCTCTCTTTGGTGTTACTTCTAGTGACAATATTTTATTGATCGTCACCAATGATATTTTTGGTTACTTTTGGTGACAGTCAATAAATGTTCGTCATAATTGATCATTCCAATGAGTTTTTGATGATGCTTCATGCCTATGACAGACCATTAAGGTCCATCACCAATGTCGCATATGGTGACAGTCTTTAAAAAATCATTGTTGTAAGTGTATATAGTGATGGTCCTTTAAGGTTTGTCACCAAAGCCATTTTCAATGACACTTTTGGTGAGGGTCGTTAATGGTCTGTCACTAATTCTCTCTTTGGTGACACTAATGGTGAGGGTCGTTAAAGGCCCATCATTAATTCTCTCTTTGGTGACACTTCTAGTGACGATGTTTTATTGACCCTCACCAATGCTCTTTTTGGTTACTTTCGGTGACGGTCAAAAAATGTTTGTCATCATTGATCATTCCAATGAGTTTTTGATGATGCTATGTACCTGTTACTATATTTTTTATCAAAATATAATGATTTAAGACCATTATTGTGGAGTTTTCTTCATTATGTGTCCAAGCTCATAGTGGTTATAATAGTCATTCAATTTGTTAAGAAGTAATTAGTGTGTATCATTTCCCTCAAGTCAGAAGAATATAGTCTTCCTATGAGTCAACACATGATTCATCTCTATTAGGTTTATTATCTAGCAAATTTTCTTTAAATAAAGTTCCACTAGTGTGTGTAGGAACTATATTATTTAATACATAATCAAGCTTTATCAATTCTATCAATGAGAGAGACCTAGCACTCCTCAACACTCATGGCACACCTTCACATGCTTTGGAATAGTACACTAACATTCCTTGGCACCTCACATGTCTTGGAACATCTTTATACCTGGAACATCTTTGTACCTAGAACATATTTTCATGAGTAGGATGCCCAAGCACATGTTGGCATGCCATAGTATAGCATAGCACTCCCTATCATGTTTTGGAATTCCCTGTAGGCCCTAGCATGCCCTGGAAATCCTTGGCATAATATTGCATTGACAAACATTAGCACTTGGCACACGTTGGCACTTGGCATGTATTGGAACATATTATTAGTGTGCCTAGCATGCCCCTTTTGAAAAAGATAATGTCCCAACTTATTAACGCTCTTATATGTTCATTTCCTTGCATTTTAGCTTGGTTATTCCTTTTGTTTCCTTGAAACTCCTTGACGCATATTAGCATACTCTAGCACCCTACACATCCTAGCATGTCTTAGCACCTGGCATGCCTTGGAACTAATTGGCACATGTTAGCACACCTCGAAACTACCTAGCACACTCTAGCACTTCTTGACATTCCCTGATATACCTTGGCATGCCTTACCCATGCTTAGAATATCTTGTCACTCCCTCCTCGCCATGACAACCAGCATTGATTGACACTCCCTGACACACCGTCATATTCATTCACTTCCATGCATTTTAACCTAGTGCTCCTGTGTGTTGTAATAGTACTCCCTAACAATCCTCAACATGCATTGGCACTCTCTAACACACCTTAACACTCATCAGTGAAGAATGAAACTTGTAACCAATGTTACCAGACTTGGAATAAACAATAAATTGGTGAGGCAAAAAGCTAACAGTTTTAATTGGATTGGGGAAAATCGAGAAAAAATCAGTGAATTCAATAAATAAAAAAATATACACATATATTGAATTAAAAAAAAAACATTTTGCATTGATATTCAGTAAATCCATGTCCATGCAATTAATAATATCAATAGATGTCCAAAATATCATGAATGAATAAGAATCTCATATATGTTATGAGTCCAAACATGATCCAAAGTACTGAGTCATGACTCTTAACTAGTGACTACATAGAATTAGAAGTAATTACTTCTAAAAGTTTACAAACAACTGCATACTAATTAGAAAAAAATCAGTAACTAAGAGTCGAAGACTCTTAAGAGTGAGAACTAGAAGCGATTCCTCCCACTCCTTCGCTTGCTTGACTCTCAAAGTTCTTCAAGTCATGTAGGCTTAAAAGAGAAGCCTCCTCTAATTGGACCCAATTTACTGCATTTGTAGTTTGCAAATATATCTCTTCAAGGTCTATTGGTGAATGATCCAAACCTATCATTATCATGAGACATTGAAATGTGAATTTAAGTTTGACTTTGAACTTTAAAGTTTAAACTTTAAATTGCAAATTAGATTATGAAACCTTCAAATTCAAGCTCTCACCTAATATTTTCTTGTTGCGAAGTCATAGATTGTAATGGAAAAATAAAAGGTCATTTAAGCTCTTTTTGCCTCAATTGGTTGCGCTTCTTAGAATGTATTCTCTCAAACATGCTCCAATTTCACTCACAACCTGAAGCACTACATGCTTGGTTTAAGATTCAAATGGCAAATCTCTTCAAATCTGGTGTATCACTACAAATGTTTTGCCACCAAAGACCTAGCAAGTGGCAAGGGTTTGTGAGTAGACATACTAAATACTAAATAGTAAAAGCTTAAAAATACAACAAAATTTAATAAAACATTTAACATACAAAATAAAATTTAAACAAATTTAATGAATTGATGAAGCCTTCAAGCGTCAAAGGGTACTTGGCAACATCTTAGACCTTTCTCATATAACACTGGTATAAGTAAATAATTTAGATGGTGCTCTATAATCCTATGGCTGGGAAAAGACATGAATTTGAAATTCTAGATTAGGGAAGCACCTTTCCATGCATGTCATAAGTCCTCTGCGAACCTCCCCATCCTCATTAAATTTTCTCTTATCATAAAAATATTGTGGGTTTAAGAATTACCAAGCAACGTGTAAGGGGGAATGCAATTTCCTATCCCAACATGCATCAATAATGTCCCAAAGAGGCTTATACTTTGCCTCCTCGTCCCCATATCTTATTTTGATGGCCTCCTTTGTGAGATCCATTGCCTCATAAATGTAACCCATAGCGGGTTTGTCACCATCAACCATCCTGAAAGTTCAAGCTTTCAAATTTAAATTAATATGAAACATTGAAAGTAAAAAGAAGCTTGAAATGAAATTTAAAACATGAAAAAGTTAAAAGACTTTAAGTACCTGAGAACTCTAACAAGGGACTCCATCACAACAATAATCTCTTCGGCATCTTTCCAGAAACCGTCATTAAACACAAGTGCAACAACTTCAATGCCTTCAAGGGTGTTTCAATGTTTAGATGCCATCCACTCAGGTCCCAAGAACATCCTATTCAGATTTATCTTTTGCTCAACCAAAAATTACAAAGATATGAAATTTGTTGCAAATCTAGTCACTGCAAGTCAAACAATTTCTTTACCTTCAGTGTATTTTATCATGGTGTTTAGGATAATAGTGTGGTTGTATAGGTATTTGGTTACGGATTTTTCCTTCTCCACAACCTCAATAATCCAATGAAGCTTACCAATGTCCTCAAGCATTAAATCTATGCAATGGGCAACACAATAGGTCCAAAATTTACTGGGGTGCCTAATCTCAAAAAGTCTACTAGCAACCATATAAAAAGCTGCATTGTCAGTGAAAATTTGTACAACATGTTCTTCTCCCACTTCTTGAACGACTTCCTCCATCATTTCACAAATAAGTTGTGCAGTCTTAGCCTTGTCTGAGGAATACATTGATTTGAGAAACATTGTACCTACTAGACAAGATAAAAGGAGATTTATTAAAGTTCTATTCCTCTAATCTGTCCATCCATCACTCATGTTGGTGCACCCTATTTCTACCCATGATGAACAAAACTCAGATAGCACAAGCATGACATATTCAACACTTTCTAATAGAAAATTTTTCCTAATGCTCTCTGATGAAGGGGCTTTGAACCCTGGACCTACAACAACAATTGCATCAATCATAGCTTGCCAATAATGACTTATGGCATAGTGGAAAGGTATGTCAGAATAGTACCAAAAGTTAGCAATGGCCTTCCTTTCCTGAATATGGATTTTTTTTCCCAACCAGTGGTATCCAAGGTAGGTTGGGAACCGGGTTTTGTGCCGGGAGAAAAAGAGGTGTTTATGTTTCCACCTCCAATGTTGAATGTAGGAGGATTCATTTGGCCTTGAGTTTGACTTGGACATGGAAGCATGTGTGGGAAATTTGGGAACTGCATTGAGGATTGAACAGAGGGATATGACAATGGGGTAGTGGAAGAGAAATTGTGATCTCCAAGAGTTCCTATTTCCCTTTTTTTCTTTTATTTCTTTGCATTATGATGACTCAACATATCAATGGACAAGGTTGCTTGGTGTTTGAAATTTTCATCAACGTTTTTGTAGAGACCTATATTATGGTCGGGTATTTGTGCAAGGTGGTACTTGAATCTATAAATGGCTCCACTACATTTCGCTTTGAAAAATTTACAAAGGAGCTTGGAGTCTCCAAGAATCTTGTCACAATAAGCCCAAGCAAAGTCCTTCTCCCTCAGAATTGTTGTTGTTTTGGGCTTGTTTTTAAATTGCAGCTTCTGTTTAGATTTGGAGTTGTGCCTTATATTTAATTTGGCTCCTATAAAAGACAATAAAAAAATAAAATTAAACATTCCATATATAACTTCACAAAAAAGAGTGTTGGTTATAAAGGATATGAGTTTTTGTTAAGGATCAAAGAGGAGTATGTCCAGCAACACAAGCACATTTCAACCTAATATATCATTATGACCTTGAAACACAATTAGGTATATATGAGGAAATGATACCTAAAGGAAATATTATCAACATATATTGCATTGTAATCTTGAATTTTCAAGTTCGTTTCACATAAGACAACTGAACCAATACATTAATAACAGATTATGGAAGAACAAAAAGTTGTGAATGTGTGGTTAAAGCCTTTGGAATTGGCAAGACATCGACCAAGGAAGTAATGCTTGATGACTTGGCCAGTGGTTGGTATGAAACCATTTCTTAGTGCATTTTTTAAATCTATTTAAGCCCCATTTATAGGGTTGAAAAGTCATAACCAAAGGAATACGCTGAACATTTAATTACTGAATAGTGAAACTTGAAACCTTCCATTGAAATTGACATTGAAACTTCAATATAGTAATATACCTATTATTTAATCCAACTGCCAATGTACCTCGATTGTTTAATAGTGAAGTGGCTAAGCTTGAAGGTAACACATGTTGAAGTTGGCGCGCGACTGTCCGAGGGTTGATATGGAGTATGGATAGAGCACATGCTGGCGACTACCTAATATGGAGTCTGGACTTAGGCTCACACTAGCGGTTCCTTGATATGGAGTCTAGACTGTGTAATAGCGAGTAGTGATTGATTACTGAAAGTATCAACATATGAGTTGCGGACCTGAGAAATGAGAAATAAATTTTGGAACGACTGACGTTTAGTTTTTAGCAATGCGGCATACCTAAACTTGAAAAACTCATGCTCCTTGAGTCAAGGCCGATTATCGAATAAATTAGAATCAATCGTAGGAATTTGCTTTAATTAGCAAGTCACAAGTCAAAATGGCGTTGACCACGAGTTAAAATTGGTCAACGTGAGTTTGACTTGCAAAGATTTGGATCAGATTGTTTGGAGAGTGAGCAGATTTCGACTTGTGATTAATCGCGATTGATCGGTGAGTCCTGTTTCACTACTTGTAACTGAAATCTGAACTAAAAATAGGAGATCTTACAATTGAACCTAATTGTGAATTTTCTAAACTGAAATTGGCCCATTAGCATTGTTTCTATTTGCGGCTGGTTGCGTCAACGGAAGAGATTCATTTTAAATCAGGTTCATGGACAAAATATTTTATGGAAGATGTTTGTTTTATGTCAAGGAAGACATAGTAATATTTTTTATTAAATTTGAATAACAATAATATATACTCTGTATCTCCCATATCTCATTATTTTTATCTCCTCTAACTCATACAGAAAGTGGGTTAATAGTGGACATGTAGCATCAAGCTCCACTCCTTTTAATGCAAAGTTCTACATGCAAACCTTTGTGTTACTTGCGCCACAAAGCCTTTACTGTAGAGTGTGGAGTTAACACCTACCTCTGCATGACAAAAGCTACACATACCTTTTGACTTGGTTTTCTCACCATTTTTCCATTCTTTGTGTGGAGTCTAGGACAACAAGCTCCACATAATTTTTTTCCATACCCCTATGTGAGTGTAACTTTGCACATTTTCTTTGCTTCAACCAATATAAAAAACATTTGTGAGCTTCTTTCAAGGCATGAATGCATGCTTCAATCATGGAAATTAGCAAAGTTTCTAAAGAAAAAAATAACCATGGAGTTAACCTTTGCCATTTCAAATATGTTAGGATTCTATTTAGAGTTTTTTAGAGATAATTATTAACTAGCCCTCTACTTTTCCATTTTTCTTAATATAAATTGCATCTCGTATTACATTTCTAATCAAGACATTTACATCAAATACTGGATCAAAGGGCCAAGGAATTTTCATAAATGCTTCCTTGTCCAGTAGAAGAATAAATGGTCAACATGTCAACTTGGCTCTAATTTGTTGGGAAATAATAATTATTTTGAAAAATGACTACTCTTGTTTGAATCTAGAACTATGTTTAAGCTTTGAAAATGGATTTTCCTCCAAATTTATCTTAGAAAGGTCCTATTAAAGGCTTATATATCTCCTCCACTATAATGAATGGCTTGTATGTTGAAAATTATAGCAGATCTCCCTTATGAAAACCCTGATCATCCCATTGTCACCAAGAGCTCTTCTTTTTCCCCAAATTGGACCCAAAACAACATTGAGTACTTAATTCTGATCCAACCCGAGAAGTTTTGATTGACACTGCAACTCAAGAGCTATCCAATTTAAAGTGCACTAATAGGATTCATCATTATTTCATTGAATAAGTATATTGTTTTTGAATTTGTCATTTGTGCTTTTGGTATGTGGTATTGACATTATTTCATGTGAAAGGGTTTTTATTCTTGGACTATGACAATGCTAGTAAGATTTAGGCAGTTTGTAAGATGTATGTACCTCGTGATCATTTTTGCAAGATGTATGTCCTATGTGGAAAGAAATAAGCATTTAGTTATTACATCCTAAACTAGAGCACTATTTCTTCTATTAGGTGCTATGTAATGTCCTCTACAAATTGAGGACAAATGGGACGTAATATCCTATCCATCCCCGTAGGATATAGTCCTCCATAAAGGGGAAAAACCCCAAAATACCCATTGTTGGCAATTTTTGGGAAAACTGGGCTTAAAAAATCCAAATTTGGGGTTTGGAATAAGGTTTACTCAATCACTTAAGAATATGAAACCCCTCTGGAAAATCTATAAATAAACAAGGATTGAATTCATTTTGGATCACCAAGTGTGGATTAATTCATTTTTTCTTGAGCATTAGGTCTGATAGTTTTTTACCCCTTCTATCTCTTGTCAATTTCGATGGTGAAAGATTCCACCCTAGTTGACATTCCCTTATTATCTCTCTATTTGGGCACAAGGGTCTCTGGCTGGTCAGTGAATTTTGTTGGATATTGGTCTCTTGTCTTTTTCTGGGCACAAGATTTGTTAAAGGTGAATGAATTTGGAGGATAGTGCGAGATAACCTAGTTCTATTTGGCATACACCTCTCTTGAAGGAAGCAACAAAGTTTCTGAGTCCTCAATATCTTGTTTTGGGAAAAGCAATTACCTTAGGCATTGGATTCGTTTATGGCACCTAGAGTAGCGAAACTCTTTTCTTTATTTAGTTTTTTCATGCACAGTTAAAAGGAGCAATTCCCTAATTATTAATTCTCAGCCTTAGCTAAGGAAGCATGTTTTCATATCTCATATCATATTCAGTAGAGGCAAACTTTAATTGTCTTGTCTATCCATGCAAGGAAGGTGCATTAGGATTAGGAGTTAAGAAAGTTGAGACATTGTTGTACATGTTTCCAGATTCATTGTACCTTCTAGACTAAAGGAAAAGTGAATAGTAGTGTTTGCAATTTTTAGTTATTTCCTGTTTCAGAGAGTAATAAATAGTGATGTGATTTGAGTTTCAAATTTGTGTACTTTCTGTTACTTTCTTCAGTGGCGTGTGCTTCCCTATTCAAAACAAGGGGTTTTTCTGCATTATCTAGCCTCCAAAGCTTCTTCAATGCAAACTAAATATCAAATCATGCCCTTGTACTCCAAAGCATCTAAGGCATCACCCTAGAGAAGCTCCAAAGTAGACCAATGAGCTTTGACAGGACAACTCCAACCCCATGTCACCATACAAGTGTTGACATCATTGCTACAAAAATTACTCTAAAGTGTTGCATCGTACACCAATTCCTAAAATGGATTCCCAAAGGGGTTCTAGAACGAGGCTCAACCTTCATTGCCATTTAAGACTTTTCAAAGGGACCGGTCCCTTTAAACCATGCCAATTTTTTCACTTTCACAATTTGGCCCTGTTCTTATCAATTTTATATTTTGTATTGAAAAGTTAGTCCTATTTTACTTGTTTATTAACATTAGGAAAAATTATAGGTTAGCTCCAGTAAAATGTCAACAAATTTGTGGGTTAGGTTGGCATTTCTCCAAATACTATCACACATGTATATATAATCACACATTGTCCTTTTTAGATCTTGATTGGTTGAACAAAAAGGTTCGCTGCCTATGTAATTTTGTCCCATACTCCACATAAGCACTCATAGATAACAATGTTCTTAATTCTTCATCTGTGTGCACAGTAAGGTCCCTTTTGGTTGTTATTTTTTATTGGAGCAACCTTTGACAGTACACCTTTTACCACAGAGATTCTGTTCTTGGATAGAAATATCCGAAGGAGTCTTACACCAGACATATAAATGGCTATTGTATATCACAATAATAAGCATTAACATATGAAGATGTGGCAGACCCTAAACTCTGTCCATTCAATCCATTGCTTTTTCTTTCATGGCAGATTTCGTTCTGCATAGTAGACGTGTTGTGGCACTTGAGTGTGTTCACATAAAAAATTCTAAGGCCAAACTCAAATTCTCATGTGTCATGGAAATTCAACATATGCCTTGTTCACCTAAGAATTACTTGTAACTCATATTAGGGTAGTCATGTATAATCTCAACTCATCCCACTTAACAAGTTACCAAGACAAGGATCACCACATCCAACCTTGGTCTAAAACAATTAAGCAACCAAATTTAAATATGTTTGAAATAATACTGAGAGGGGGGGTGAATCAGTATTATCAAGTCACTTATTTTCTTTTTCAAACCCAGATCATATATGCTACTTCAGTTAGATAAAACCGCGTATATACGCAACTATAGAGAAGGAAACCCACGTACGCAATGTAGACTTATAATTTAATTTATCTTACTGATGTTGATCATTAATCTGTGTGTTAGGATCAAATAAATAGTAACCAGAAATAGTAAAATAGATCTGAAGACAATCACACACACAAAAACAAAAGATATAAGGTGGAAATCCAATGTGGGTGAAAACCACCTGCAGGTTGTAACCTGCATAGAGCTACAACCCTCTCTCATTCTCCAGCTTCTCCTGGAAGGGAGCTACAAACCCCTTAGCTCTTGCACTAGCCAAGATACTAGTACGTAGGTGCTGGCCTACAGAAGGCTACAACCTTCTCTTTCTTCCAGGGACCACGTTTCATAAATTTTCAGATTGGATCCATAAACATTATTCAATCATCAAAAATCAAACAATCTCACTTTTACCAATTAGAACTGAATCAAGTAGATACTTCTCTGACGATTGTACCCAAAACACAGTAACAGTAACCACACACCAAATTCTGAACCCAGAACACTGCAGCAATAAACAGAAGCAGCTAGATCACAACTCAAAATATATACGCTACTTCAATAACCTGAAACCTGCGTGCATACGCTTCTGTGTTTAGAGAAACCTGCGTATACGCTGTTTTTATTCACTGAACCGGCGTGTATACGTGCCTTCGCTTCACTGAACCTGCGTACAGATCTATAAAGGATAATTCACTCTTTCAAATATTCAGACAGTAATTAACCCATATTATCAGATTTATAGATCAAGCCTGCGCCACATATAACAGATCAAAATCATACAAAGATATTATCATTCAAGCCTTAAGATTATGACCCATCAATAGAACTTATCTTTCTCTTTGCGCTAAGGTTCCTCCTTCATTTAGATCCAGATCTGCACCATAACCCCAATCACCAATATTTCATATCTAGCACTTATTAGATATTCAATTAATTCAGATTCTGCTTTGCCAAATGATCTCCTTCCACTTTTATAGTCTTAGGCCTTTCACAATACCACGGTCCAAAACCATAATAAAACAATACCATGGGCCCAATAGTTGGGATCAACACTTCTAACGAGATAACATGGTCCAAAACCATAGGTTCAAATACCAAGGGCTAACTACCACGGACCAAAAGTAAGTTCTCCAACATATACGCGCTTTTCCTTACGTGAAAGTGCGTGTATACGCATACGCGCCTTTGTGACGTATAAACCGTGTGTTTACGCGCCTTCGTCTAGGTGAACCTGTGTATATATCTTTTTCCTATATTCTGAGAACCTGTACTGAGATCTGTCACCAAAGTGAGTTGCCATCAAGGACAACACATGTGCCATAGCTCTATATCAGTGCCACAATTCCAACAATCTCCCCCTTTGGACTTGATGGCAACCCCAAGATCCTCAAAGTCATTCTCCCCCTTTGTCATCAAGGGCAAAGGGTTGTGCTCCCCCTGACTACATGCTGAAATTTCTGCCCTACTGTGCTGACCATGCTCCCCCTGACTGTAGGCAAGATCTGCAAAAAGATGTTCTTCTAGAAGAACCATGACTTATACATCATAAAAGACCTTCCTATCACCAAAAGATTCAATACATACATCCATCACCAAACCAAGTGGGGATCATCCACCCAACCAAGTGGGGATACATCAGACATTTACATATGTCAACCAAGTACATTACATATTCATCCCAGGCATAGTGGGGGAACCAAAATAGGTCGTTACATGACCTTGACACCGTAAAAGAGATACATGACATAGAGACAAAATATCTAGAGCAAGACTTATGAAAGTCACCAATAACTGATAGCAGCATCTGTCAATCACCATTCAGATCAGCAACCATGTTTTCCTTCTGTTTTCCTTCTGCATTTGTTCCACTTGAAACCAACAACAGTTGTGAACTTGAACCAAAAGCTTCTAAGATGATTCCAACAACGCATCATTAGAAGTTGATCTGCTCCCCCTGAACCTGTGCCAGATGGTCTCTGTCAAACCCATATCAGACTATCTTCATCTAGAGCCTGTCCCTACTAATATCCATCAAGCCTTCATATACGCGAATGTCTCTGCATAAACTGGCATATGTACGCGGATCCTCCTCAGGAAACTCACGTACACCCATTTTTCTCTGAAACAGATGAGTTTTAACAGCAAGATGATGCATCAACTACTCCCAGCTTCTGTCTGAGGTATTCAAAAGTTTCCCTGGGCAGTGGTTTGGTGAGAATATCAGCAACTTGTTCCTTAGAAGGAACATACTCCAATTTGACCTTCTGTTCCAACACTTGTTCCTGGTGAAAGTGATACTTGATCGGTATGTGCTTGGTCTTTGAATGCATGACTGGGTTCTTTAAAATGCTGATTGCACTTGTATTATCACATAAGATGGAGATAGGTGGTGTACAAGTGATCTAAAAATCATGCAAGGTTTGCGTCATCCAAAGGAGTTGAGTGCAGCAAGATGCAATAGCCACATATTCCGCTTCAGCTGTAGATGAAGCAATCGAACTCTGTTTCTTGCTAAACCAGGATACTAATCTGGAACCCATAAATAATCCACCACCACTTGTGCTCTTTCTGTGATCCATGCTTCCAGCCCAATCTACATCTGTATAAGCATGAAGAGTGAGATCTGTATCTCTAGGATACCATAAGCCATAGTTTTGAGTTCCTTGAAGATACTTGAAAATTCTCTTCACTGCCTCAAGATGAGTTTCCTTTGGATTTGCTTGAAATCTTCCAACTATTCCCACTGCATGCATGATGTCTGGTTGGGTACCTGTCAAATAAAGTAGACTTCCAATCACAAATCTATAAGTTGGTTGATGCACTGCTGCTGATTCATCATTTGCACTAAGGCCGCATCCTGTAACCATGGGGGTACATACTGGTTTTTCATCTTCCATGCCATATTTCTTCAAGATCTGCTTGAAATACTTGGTTTGAGACAAAAATATACCACCTTCATTTTGTTGGATTTGCAATCCAAGAAAATATGTCAGTTCTCCAAGCAAAGACATTTCGAATTCTTTCTGCATCACCAAGGCAAAGCTTTGACTCATAGCTTCTTCATTGCTGCCAAAGATAATATCATCTACATACACAACAAGTATTATCAATTTTTCATTTTCAATTTTTATATAAAGATTGCTATCTGCTGATCCTTTTTAAAAACCCTGTTGATGAAGATATTTGTCCAAACGGTAGTACCAAGCCCTTGGAGCCTTTTTAAGACCATAGAGAGCCTTTTTTAGTCTACATACAAGATTTGGATCATTCCCAAGAATGAAACCATCTGGTTGCTCAATGTACACTTCTTCTTCTAAGTCTCCATTTAGAAAGGTTGATTTCACGTCCATTTGAAATAGTTTGAACTTCTGAAAGCTAGAGAGAGCAAGGAACATTCTGATGGCCTCAAGTCTAGCAACGGGAGAAAAAGTTTCTTCAAAGTCTATTCCTTCTTGTTGAGCATACCCTTTACAGACAAGTTTGGCCTTCTTTCAAATCACTTCCCCATTTTCATTCAACTTAGTTTTGAAGATCCATTTTGTCCCTATGACATTCTTATCTTTTGGTCTAGGAACCAACTCCCAATTATTATTCTTTTCAATCTGCTCAGGTTCTTCATCCATTTCCTTAACCCAACATTCATCCTTGCATGCTTCTTTTACATTTTGTGGTTCAGTGGAGGAGAGCAAGGCCAAATAGCTTGAGGCTTCTGCAATTGTTCTTCTTGTTTGTATACCTGCCTCTTTCTGCCCCAAAATTTAAGATTCTGGATGATTCTTCTTAACGTACCTGGATGGAGTCTTCTCTTCTATTCTTATCTGTTTTTCTGGTGCCTCTTGAGCTTCTTCTTCATCACAGTTCTGATTTGATGTTGAAGGATAGTCCTCATCATCTTCGAAATCTTCGGAATTCACTTGCCTAGGAATGTTTCCTTCTTCATCAACCACTACATCAATGCTATCAACAATTCTTCCAACTCTTTGTTTTAACACTTATATGCTTTGCTGTGAGGAGAATAACCAAGGAGAATGCCTTTATCTGCTCTAGGTTCAAACTTGCCAAGATTTTCATCATTATTTTTAATATAGCATTTGCTTCCAAAAATTTTTAAATGTTTTACCGAAGGAGTCTCACCATACCAGAGCTCATGAGGAGTTTGAGTGCTGTTCACTCGGACATTTGTCTTGTTGAGAATAACAACTGCAGCAAATGCGGCTTCACCCCAGAAAGTTGCGGGAGTTCCAGACTCATCAAGCATTGCACGAGCCATTTGTTGAACCGTTCTGTTCATCCTTTCCACTACTCCATTTTGCTGAGGATTCCTAGCTGTAGAGAATTCCCTTCTTATTCCATGGTCTTCACAAAAATCGAAAAATTCATTCGAGGTAAATTCTCCTCCTCGATCATACCTGAGCCATTTGATTCTGAGATCTGATTCGTTCTCCACCAAGGCTTTGAATGATTTGAATTTTTCAAAGGCTTCGTCTTTGTGCTTCATAAGTCCTATCCAACACATCCTGGAATAGTCATCAATGAATAATATAAAGTATTCTTCTCCTCGTGGTGACTTTTTCCTAGTTGGACCACATACATTAGTATGGACAAGTTCAAGCTGCCTACTGGCAGATCCTTCCTTCTCAAGGAAGTTAGTTCTGGTTTGCTTACCAAACTGACATGATTTGCATATAGTATTGTCTGGGATTCTGATGTCTGGAAGACCACGAACTGCCTGGTATTTGCATGATTTCCTTATCTGTGAGAAACTAAGATGCCCCAATCTTCTGTGCCATAGCCAGTGTTCATCATTGTTGCTCAGATAGCATTGATGTTGTCCTTCTTTGAATATGTATAAATTATTTGGAGTCCTTACGCCTTTGATCACTGTTTTTCCTTTATCAAGATCACGAACACTACATCCATTTGATCAAAATATTACCTCAGTTCCTTGATCACACATCTGGCTGACACTTAATAGATTATGTTTTAAGCCATCAACATACATGACATTTCCAGCTTTGACTCTTTCTTTCAACTGAACAGAACCTTTACCTTTTATGAGAGCAGGGGTGTCATTTCCAAAAGAAACTTTCTTCTCCTTCTCTAAGGCACTATATGACTGAAGTTTTTCTTTATCACCTGTCATATGTTTTGAACATCCACTGTCGATGTACCATTGATTTTCCTGCCCTTCCGCCTATAAGGCTATACCACATCTTTCTGGTTTGGGTTCTTTTATTCTCCATGATTTGTCACTTGAGGCTTGCTCCTTCTGAGTTGTCTGCCGAAACCTGCTCCTGCATTTAGAATCTTCATGACCGAAATTGTCACAAATATAACATTCTATTTCATTTTCAAGAGCAGAGAAGTTGTTGTAAGTCCTTTTCATGATCCCAGTCATACTCCTCTGTTTATGAGCTTCTCTAGTCATGATTGTCTTCTAGGCAACACATTGAGCTGCTTTGTGACCAAAGCTATGAGAAGAAAAACATTGGCCATTGAAGAAACTCCTATGATTATCAAATCTACCAGCCAATTGATTGTAGTTCCTATTGACATCCATTCTTGAGGCAAATTGAGAGGGTTTTACCTGTGGCTGGTTGTAGCTTATGTTTGTCCTTAAACTAGATTGCCCCCGATTTACCTAGTAGTCTTTGTCATTCTTGAGGTAAATTGTCCTTGATTTACCTGGTGATTTCCATTGGGTCTTTGTTCACTTCTCCTTGCAGCATCAAGATAACTCTTGGAGGTAGATGGTTTCTGAGCTTGAGTTGTTTCTTCATTATATCCCAGACCTGTCTTGATTAGTGGAGAGCGCTGCAGTTTGATAATCTCATCTAATGTGTCAGATCCTTTAATAAGTCTAAGATTAAGAGCCTTTGTTTTCTCAATCTCTTTTCTTAGTCCCACAATTTCACATTCTAACTATTCATGATGTTTTTCCTTTTCAGCAAGTTGGAATTTTAGAGTATCTATGATCACATTCTTCTCTTCTAAACAAATTTTGAGTCTAGAAATCTCTTCATAAAGACTTTCTTCATCTATAGCATCCACAAAACCATCATCTTCAAAAGCCATTAAGAGTTTATATTTGTTACCTTGTTCATATTCGTCACTATTTGAAAGTCCATCACTATCTTCATGAGTGTAATAGCTTTTCTTATTTGCATTTTGTTTCTTGTTCCATCTAACAGGTTCCTTCCCCTTGTCAATCTTATCCTTATGCAGACATTTGGCAGCATAGTGACCGACTCTTCCACAAGCAAAGCATTTGAAAGGTAACTTACCTCGGAATCATCCAGCACCCTGTTGAAGGTTTTTGACAAAATTTGATTCTTCTTCTTCTTATGACACATGTCCTGACTCATAGTAATCTCCTTTGCCTGAAGCCTTGAAGGCAGCTTCTCTCCTGTCTGATGGTCCTCCTTTCCTCATTTCATAAGCAGTCAGAATTCCGTGCAGCTGTGACATGGTAAGGTTTCGTAGATTCTCTTTTTCTTCTATTGCAGAAACTTTAGATTCAAACCTAGGGGACAAATATCTTAGAACCTTTTCAACCACAACAACCTCTTTTATTTCTTCACCCAAATTTTTCATACAATTAACAATCTCATCTACACGAAGGAAATAGTTAGCCACACTTTCATCATTGTGCATTTTGAGATTTTCATACTGAATTCTGAGGGTTTGAAGTTTTGCTCATTTTACCTGTTCATCTCCTTCATAGATCAGAACAATCTTGTCCCATATTTCTTTTGCGGATTTATACTGCATAACCTTCACGAATTCTGATTGAGATAGACATCCTAATAGAGTATTGACAGCCTTTGCATTTGTTTCATATTTCTTCTTCTCAGCCGGATCTGTAGGAGTTGCTGATGGAAAGGTTTACCCTGTATCTATGATATCCCAGACTTCTGTACCAAGAGATTGAAGATAGGCAGTAACTCTTACCTTCCAATATACGAAGTTTGTCCCATCAAAAATTGGTGGCCTGATTGATGCTTCTCTCTCATAGTTGCTCATGATGATGGATCTTCCTTCAAGCGATCAAGCTTCTTCAAAAGGACCTGCTATGAAACCAATTGTTGGAAATAATACTGAGGGGGGGTGAATCAGTATTATCAAGTCACTTATTTTCTTTTTCAAACCCAGATCATATATGCTACTTCAGTTAGATAAAACTGCATATATACGCAACTACAGAGAAGGAAACCCACGTATGCAATGCAGACTTATAATTTAATTTATCTTACTGATGTTGATCATTAATCTGTGTGTTAGGATCAAATAAACAGTAGCCAGAAACAGTAAAACAAATCTGAAGACAATCACACACACAAGAACACAAGATATAAGGTGGAAACCCAATGTGGGTGAAAACCACCTGCTGCAATTCGTCTCTATCTTCTTTCAATTAGAAACTTCTTTTTACAATGTACTGGTGCAGTCCTTTACCAGTACGCAGGCTGTAACCTGCAGAGAGCTACAACCCTCTCTCGTTCTCTAGCTTCTCCTGGAAGGGAGCTACAACCCCCTTAGCTCTTGCACTAGCCAAGATACTAGTACATAGGTGCTGGCCTACAGAAGGCTACAACCTTCTCTTTCTTCCAGGGACCACGTTTCATAAATTTTTAGACTGGATCCATAAACATCAATCAATCATCAAAAATCAAACAATCTCACTTTTACCAATTAGAACTGAATCAAGTAGATACTTCTCTGACGACTGTACCCAAAACACAGTAACAGTAACCACACACCAAATTTTGAACCCAGAACACTGCAGCAATAAACAAAAGCAGCTAGATCACAACTCAAAATATATACGCTACTTCAATAACCTGAAACCTGCGTGCATACGCTTCTGTGTTTGGAGAAACCTGTGTATGCGTTATTTTTATTCACTGAATCGGCGTGCATACACGCCTTCGCTTCACTAAACCTGCGTATAGATCTATAAAGGATAATTCACTCTTTCAAATATTCAGACAGTAATTAACCCATATTATCAGATTTATAGATCAATCCTGCGCCACATATAACAGATCAAAATCATACAAAGATACTATCATTCAAGCCTTAAGATTATGACCCATCAATAGAACTTATCTTTCTCTTTGCGCTAAGGTTCCTCCTTCATTTAGATCCAGATCTGCACCATAACCCCAATCACCAATATTTCATATCTAGCACTTATTAGATATTCAATTAATTCAGATTATGCTTTGCCAAATGATCTCCTTCCTCTTTTATAGTCTTAGGCCTTTCACAATACCACGGTCCAAAACCATAATAAAACAATACCATAGGCCCAATACTTGGGATCAACACTTCTGACGAGATACCATGGTCCAAAACCATAGGTTCAAATACCAAGGACTAACTACCATGGACCAAAAGTAAGTTCTCCAACATATATGTGCTTTTCCTTGCGTGAAAGTGCGTGTATACGCATACGCGCCTTTTTGACATATAAACCGCGTGTATACGCGCCTTCATCTAGGTGAACCTGCATATATATCTTTTTCCTTCATTCTGAGAGCCTGTACTGAGATCTGTCACCAAAGTGAGTTGCCATCAAGGAAAACACCTGTGCCATAGCTCTAAATCAGTGCCACAATGCTAACAAAATCTTGACATGCCATAGTACCTGACATGTCTTAGAATGCCTTGGCACTATGTAGCGTGCGTTAACATCCCCTACATTCGTTGGCATGCTTTGACACTCCCTAGCACACCATGGCACTTCCTGACATGCCTTGGTAGTTTAGCATACCTTGGCATTCCCTAGCATATAACCTTGTCACTCCCTCCTTAACACATCTAGAACTCATTGAAACTCCCTCTCACACACTCTTATTCGTTCATTTCCATGCATTTTGACCTAGTGCTTCCTTATGTTTATCTGACACCACTTAACACTCCCTAGCTCACCCTAGCACCTGATACACCTTGGCCTACCGCCTTAACACTCTAGCATTCCTTGGAACTACATAGTTTACCTTGTCACTCTCTCCTTAGCACACCTAGAGATCACTGACACTCTTGGTCACAAACTCTTATTCATTCATTTCCATGCATTTTTACCTAGTGCTCCCTTGTGTTTCCATAACAGTCCTTATCACTCCTTGACATGTGTTGTTACACCCTAGCACCTATGATATCTTGGCATGTTTCCCTAGCCTCTGGCATGCCTTAACACTGCCTAGCATACCTTGTCAATTTGTTCTTAGCACACTTGGAACTCACTAAAACTTCTAATCACAAACTCTTATTTTTTCATTTCCATTCATTTTGATGTAGTTCTCCCTTGTGTTTCCCTGGCATTCCTAGCTAACACTTCCTTGCACGTGTTGGCACATCTTGGTCGCATGTTGCCCTAGAACTCTAGCATTCCTTAGCATTTCCAAGCATGCCTTGTAACTCCTCCTTAACATACTTGGAACTCACTAACACTCCATGCCACACACTATTCCTTAATTTCCATGCATTATGACCTAGTGCTCCCTTGTGTTTCCCTAGCACTCCCTAACACTCCTTGGCACAAATTGGAACACCATGGCACTTGTCACATATTAGTAGGCTTTCCTAGCACTCTATCATCTATTGGCACTGCTTATCATACATTGTCACTCCCTCCTTAGCACACCTATAACTTGTTAACACTCCCTATCACACACACACACACACATTCATTCATTTACATGTAATTGAAACGAGTCCTCCCTTGTGTTTCCTTGGCAATCCCTAGCATGTGTTGGCGCCACATCCTAGAACCTAGCACACATTGGCATGCCTTAGCACTTGGCATGTCTTGACATGCCTAACATTCCTTAGAACTTTCTAACATGTGTTAGCACTTCCTGAAATTCCTTGCACACCTTGGCACTCCCTGTTTTTCATTCCCTCATAGATAACCTTACTTTTTTTGTGACTTGGGAACCCAACCAAGTCATTGAAAAAATAGTGTTCTGCCTAGACCAAAGTCTCCCTTTGTTTCAAAATAATTTTTCCATCCGCTTATCACAATCGTAGGATTTCCTCCTACAAGTACTAATATGAAATTCTCCTAACACACTTCTTCCATGGGACACCTAGAATTCACTAACACTCCTGGCATAGTCTCTTATTCATTCATTTCCATGCACTTTGACCTTGTTCTCCCTTGTGATTCCCTAACACTCCCAAACACTCCTTGACATGCATTGACACTATCTAGCATAAGCCAGCACACCATTTCATTCCTTGGCACGCCATGGCACTCCTTAATTATCATGCCCTCATAACTACCCTTATTTTCTTTTAGACTTAGGAACCCAACCAAGTCCTGCCTCAACTACAACATCTTTACCAAGTTACATTTACTACAACTAGACTATGTCGTGTTCCCCTAATGGACTATAAATCATCTTAGCATTTACATTCTTAACTCATCTCACTTAACAAGTTAGCAAGTTAAGGATCACATCCAACCATGCCCATAAAACAACTAAGAAACATTGGCACTACATGGCACACATTATCATCCCCTGCATTCCTTGGCATGATTTTCCACTCCCTAATAGACCCTACAACTCCTTAACATGCCCTAACACTCTATCATGCCTTGGCACTGCCTAGAATATACCCTTGTCACTCCCTGCTTAACACAATTGGAACTGGCTGACACTCCCTATCACACACTCTTATCCATTCATTTCCATGCAATTTGAAATAGTTCTCCCTTGTGTTCTCGTGGCACTCCCTGACACACATTGGCACACCCTGGGACTTGGCACATCTTGGCATGTCGCCCTGGCACTCTAACATTCCTTGGAACTACCTAGCATACCTTGTCACTCCCTCCTTAGCACACCTATAATTCACTAACAATCCCTGTCACACACTCTTATTCATTCATTTCCATGCATTTGAAACTAATGCTCCCTTGTTTTTCCCTGACACTCCATAACTCTCCCTGGCATGCATTGGCACACCATAGCACCTAGCACATATTGTCATGTTTCCCTGGCCTCTAGAATGCCTTAGCACTGTCTAGCATACCTTGTCACTCCCTCCTTAGCACACCCTAAAATGACTGACACTTCATGTCACAAACTCTTAATCATTCATTTGCATGCATTATTTTCACCTAGTGCTCCCTTGTGTTTCCCTAACACTCCCTAACACTTCCTAGCACTATTTGGCACACCTTGGCACCTAGCACATATTGGCTGCATGTCGCTCTGGCATGCTAGAATGACTTAGCATTGCTTAGCATACCATGTCACTCCCCTCTTACCACACCTAGAACTCATTGACACTCCATGTCACACACTCTTATTCATTCATTTCCATGCATTTTGACCTAGTGCTCCCTTGTGTTTCCCTAGCACTCGCTAACACTCAACACACATTGGCACACCTAACTGCAATGAGTTTCACTAACAGTCAATCCAAAAACCCTTCCAGAGTCTAGCTAGTTACTTGTTCTTCACTAAGATATTAGCATTAAGTTTATTGTATAGTGTTCAGTGTGAAAATATTACTAGGTGTTTTTATCACATTACTTGGAAGGTGGCTAAGCCACAAGCATGACAGTAAGGTTCCTGAATCTTGGATTTTAAAACTAACCAAAAAATATATGACTATAAGATCTTTTCAAAATTGTAGTTCTCTAAAGAGATTCATGGTAGTGATTTTCCTATTGGGCTAGACCTGAGAACTTGAAACAATGTAAACTTTGAAACGGGAACTGATACTGTTACCCGTTTTGTAGAGGTGGCAAAAAAATGACCCGATTTTCAAAAGTGTTGATGCAGAATACACATGTTTTTTTAAGAACATGGTTTTTGGAACTTTAATTTTTTTCATGTGCATTAAGTGGGTGAGGCTCTGTGAATGGTAGTGATTTTCATCCTGATTTTAAAAAGTGAGTATTCTGCATCACACCCTTTTTTTAAAAGACCTATTTTTTGACTTTAAATTTTCTAGTGTGTGAAATGTAAAAAAATATTTTCTAAATTTGATAGTTTTTTAAGTCGTCATTGTATTCATATTTTCTTGTTCTCTATCTTAATTTTTTTTTTTTTTTTAGTGGGGTTTTTATTGTTTTGCGTTTTTAAATTATAAAGTCGATAGTTTGAATTTTAGATAATCTACATATTTAGACATCCTTAATTAATTTTTCAATCCACATGAAATAATTGTTTCTAAAAAACAACATTTTTTAACAATGGACATAAAAAATAACCATTTTTAACATAAATATAAGCAAAAAAATAAACGTTTTGATAATTTTTTGCTAGAATTAACATGTCAAAATTACAATTTTTATACAAAAATATTAACTAAAAATGGTCAAATAATAGTTTTTTTTATGAATTTCATGTCAAAAAGATAATAATAACTACTTTTTTTTTCAAAAATTAATGATTAACTTAAATCTAACCTCATTTAGTAACCTAAACAATGTGATACACAAAACTTTAATATTCATCAACCATGTGTAAGACCAACATTATTGTTTTGCCAAAACTAACCATAAAAAATAATTTATCTAATGAATTCGCATCATGTGACTGCACATATATTGTTGTGGCTATTTAGCGCAAAGTTTTGTACCCCACGATTATGATGTCACTCAATCCTAACGAGCCTTCCCTGGCTTATCAGATGATCTACTTGCTCGTACAATTAAAATCAATTTTTTTCATGAGCTACTAACTGGATTCCTTGGTCAATACATCACCGTGTATCAGCTCGGGGATGATAAATTATCAAGGTGCTTGTTGTTGGGCTGATAAACCACTATTAGAGTGCTTTCCACGACTAATAAACCACATGTAACTAAAATATTGTATGAAATGACCATGATTTCCAAGAGTGTTGGCATGTAACAATAAGTTTTTATAAAGACTTTGTAGACGTGCTCCCAATTGGTTGATGTCAAGAAACAATTAGGAACTTTGTAAACACTGTTTCTTTTTTTGAATGGTTTTGGCAAATACCATTAGTTTATGGACACCAATATTTCTAAAGGGGGGATTGATTATGGGGAATTAACCCAAAATATATGTGCAAGGACATTTATTCTTAGGGAATTGATTATTTTGTGCCTACAAGTTTATGCATTTTAGCATGTGAGCTTGACTCTACCTTATACTGGAAGGAGAATTTATTTTTATTTTTTATTTCTATGGTAGTAAATTATATGAGCAAGTAAAAATTGTGCTCCATCATGCTAAGGATGGTCACTTTATGTTTTTCTTAACTTCGCTAGAATTCTTCCACCTTTCTTACCCAATTATTATATAGAAAAATACATATTTATGGAAATGGGAGTCAAAGAATGTGGTATATCAATAATGCCTTTAGAAACATTCTTAACTTCTATTAGAAATAACTCATGAATTTTTTTATTGCAATTAATAAGAGGTTTCTCTTAAATCAAAATCCCAACTTCAACAAATATTGCTTCCCTGGCTAGGTATAGGCAATGAAGTGGCAACAACATCATATCCAAGTCATGTTTTAGATATTAGTACCTTGAGAGCAATAGGGGTAGCAGTTACTTTTCATATATTTTTTAAAATTAGGAGAAACATCATTACATACTACTAATGCTTGAGATGGGACATCAATTGTCTTGTAAATAGCTGTATTGCAAATAGGTGAGCATCTAATCAACAACTTTCTTCTAAGCGTATAGTACTTAGTACTTTAGCTCATATATAATAATAAAAATGTTATTTGTATATTTGATAACATCGCTGTTACATCATATTATAAATCTATTGATGTTTTTTATATGGTTGATAACATCAGCCGCATTAGAATAATTTCGTTATATCTTACAAATAAAGTAAAATCGAAAAACGTGACTGGGTTGAATCGAACTCGATTGTCAACCGAGGGTCTAAATTCATTGCTTCTTATTTTTATTTTGTTTCACTAAATTCATTGGTTTATCTTCATCTCTTTCACATCCATTATTATCCATTATTCTTAAGCAGCGACTACGCCATTTACATCACGTGTAGAAGGCTAATTTCTTTGGCTCAGCAACTTCCTTTTTTCAACGCGTTTGATTATGTTGTGGATATTTAATGGAAGTCTGTTGAAGGCATTTCCTTTTCAGATGTGCGTGTGGGTTTCTTTTTAGTTGATGAATAAGCGGAGGAAATTTCCTCGACTGTCAATTTGTCAGTGTGTTTTCACATGAAAGAATCATTGAAAGCTTTCGTGTCTATGTATGGAGAATTATAAAGAAAGGTCTACGCGCGGGCTTCAGTGTCGTGATTGATCCGCAGCTCACCGGAAGATGTCGACTTTTCCATCCCCATTGTCGTGATTGACACGCAGCGCAGCCGAAGGTCTCAGAAGTTACTGAATCGATCGCCCTTAATGCTGCCTCCCGCCTTTAAATTCGCATTCCTTACAACTCCGCCCACCGCCGCGCCACCACGGGCGGCCGGGGGTCGGATGGTCGATTCCCGGAATCGACCATCCGCCCCCCGGCCGCCCGTGGTGGCGCGGAGGTGGGCGGAGGGCCTGCAAGAAGGCCACTTAGAAACAGGGACACCATGGCACCTGGAGCCAACCTTTGGTACTACAGCCCATCATAGGCATACGGTGCGCATGGTATACCATACTACTTTGGGGAGTACATAACAATTGCGAAAGCCTACTGATGAAGAATACGAGAAATACTGAAAGCATACATATAAGGACAATTAATGCAACAATGGAACAACAGTAGCAAGATGAGAAGCAACCAGAGTTTCACAAATTTAATGGCCTAGAAGCTTCACGGCCACTGTATTAACTTCTCCTTCCGCAGTGGACGGTGGAAGCGCAGTCGAATTAAAGAAGGGATATATTTCATAACGAACTATGCAGCTTCCCATCAAACCCTGCGCTCCCGGCGTTCCACCAAAAACTGCAAAAATATAATTGATTGTATTTGAGAGACATGTGTTGCAGTCGTCAGTAGATATATCTTTCCAGCACTGGACGAGCGCGTAGATCTTTCGAAACAAGGAGTCTACCGTTTTACCAGAAGCGTATCCAGATCCAGATTCTGCTTCAGCTAACAAATTGTTGAATAACCTATTTAGAGCGGCGTTAAAGACTTCAGGGTTGGAGACATTAGTAGTAATGTAAGTATAAAATCCATCAGTGTCCAAATTTCCGAAGAAACTATAGTTTTCGTAACGTAAGAAGCAGAGATCCAACCAAATTCTACCGCCAACAGCACTCACACAACTTTCTTGGATGGTCCTCCTTGCTCTTTGTGAACAATTGTAGCATTGGTCGTTTGTTGCGTCTCCTCTACATTGCAAAAGGCCATATATTCGGTCAGGACTTTCTCCATATTCAGAAGTATTAAACCCAGTTTGGTACGTGTCCTTAACAAGAGTATTCAAGACTGTATTCAGATTTCTCTCAAACTTACTGCCTTGTGTATAGTTAACGTCGTGGTTGCACATAGTTAGCTGTGCAATGCAAATCTGTGCATCAAGATTAATAATAATCAGGAGAACAACAAATACATAGAATAACTTACTAGTTTCGCTGATAAGAAGAGAGGATGCAGAATGAGTTGGGATTGTCATGGCCCTTGGGCAATGGAGAACCTGCAGTGAATTGGAAATCCCAATAATTTCCTAAAATTCAACTCTACTCTGCAGAGATATATAATCACTACACCGTGGTTTAAGGTTTCAGCCACGATTTAATTTTAAACGCACTGACGTTCCGGTCGACAGGGATAGCGAAACCAATTAAATTGTAAGTCAAGTCAAGATATGAGCGAATCGATATCTAGACGCCCACGAGAGCGGGCAGAAGTCATTACCAATTTTTTTTTTTGAGGTTTCTGCAAAAAAAAAGATTTTGTCACTGAGACTGAAAGTGGGAAGAGAGTTTTGTAAATGTTAACAAGAGTTCTTGAAATGGATGAGAAGATGACAAACGTGAAAAGAATATAAAATGTGGGATGAACTCGAGCTCACAACCTCCGAAGCCGGTACGGGTCGATTCCCGGAATCGACCTGCCGCCGGTCGGGCGGCGCGGGGGTGGAGCGCCACCCCCGCGCCGCCCCAGCGCCGCCCGACCGGCGGCGGGTCGATTCCGGGAATCGACCCGTACCGGCTTCGGAGGTTGTGAGCTCGAGTTCATCCCAGCATGGTATAAGTCTTTCTCTGATGCAGTGATACAATGTAAATATCAATGGGTTATCTGTTGGGTGTTATAGACGTTACCTCCAGCTCATGCCCATGCATTATACATTGATACATTGCAGAGCAACGCTATACAGTGATACAATGCAGACCATGCATTATATATCGATATATTGTAGAGAAGCGTTATACATTGATACATTGTAGAGCGACGTGATACGTGACAATGGCCAACTCATGTGTTATACATTACAGTGGGCAGGTTATGAAGCAACATTATATTGTAGAGTAGCGTCATTATTTTAGAGCAGTATTCATTATTTCTGATTAGCGTTATCATTCCCTGTGGAGAAACCTCATTATTATCATTGACAAGCTCACATGCAATATCGACATCATTTTTAATATCAACAACATTAAATGTAGCAAGAAATATTATCATTATCGGTGGAATTATTATCATATCGACTTTAATGGTGGAAGAAAGATAAAATATGACAAGATTGTTAATATCAACATCGTCGTTAATATAGGCATCGTTGTTAATGTCAAAAATATTGTTAATAGTGACAATGATAATATTAACAAGATTGTTAAGCATTATTGTTAATATCGGCATCATTGTATGCATTGAATTATAATGATAATATAATATGACAGTGATATATGAAAAATGCTACATTTTTTAGCAATGTTACATTTCTGAGAAACCTTATATTTCTAAGAAACATTAGGAATCATGCACAACATTATATTTCAATGATAATACAATGTGATAGTGATCTATGAACAACGTTATATTTTTTAGTTGCGTTACATTATGACGAACGTAAATTCTCGTGGATAGTTGAACTCTTGGCTGACTGACATTAAACATTAGGAATCATGCACAACATTATATTTCAATGATAATACAATGTGATAGTGATCTATGAACAACGTTATATTTTTTAGTTGCGTTACATTATGACGAACGTAAATTCTCGTGGATAGTTGAACTCTTGGCTGACTGACATTAATTGTGGGGAATGAAGTTATCTTGGTAGACAATGACCTTTTGGGAATGAGGTTATCTGGGGAATTTTAGCGATAGTGGTAATTGGGACCTCCTTTCTTTGAATGAGATTCTTTCTCTTGGTTGATTGCTAACAATTGTTACACACTTTTTTGTTAAATGGTGCAATATAGAAATGGTGCAACATAAGAATTGAGATACCTCAAAAAGCTCTATAAGGCAACATGAATAGTGCAACATGAATGGTGTAACACGAATCTTATTAAATGGTGTAACATGAATACCTAAAAAATCTTTCTGAATAGATACCTCAAAAATCTTATTAAATGGTGCAACGTAAGAATTTATAGCTTATTACCAACCAACAAAGCAAGGCCCAAAGAACTGCTTCAGTGCCAATGATCAACTAGTCATGTGATGCCAAGCCATTTTAGATTCTTTCCACGAGTGTAATTTTGAGTCTCTATCATAAGTGATGCCATATAAGAGAAATCCATTGTATAATCTTTATGAACTTAAAATAATGAAGTGCCATATAATTCGCATAACGAAGATGCCATTGTTTTCATGTCATAAAGTTAACGCCAATGAGGATGTGATGTTATGCCACTGTGTATATAGTGAGCATCATACTATTTCAATATGACACAGAAAATAAGCCAAGTCTCTAAAATATGATGATTTTTACACCCTCTTCAATGAATGTGAATCACACACAAAGTTATACAGCGAGCCTCTTACAAGATTATCCTCCAAATATTGTAATTAATTCAATTTATGGAATATATATCAGGGATAGTGTGTCAATGAGAGTCATGAGATTGTGATGTGTCATAGAGAACAAGGTTTGGTTGATATAGCAGACCGGTTGATATCGCAGACTGGTTGTGGATATTTAAAGTCTTTTTTGGAGTTTCCCTTTGAACACTTGTGCAAACCTAAATCTTTGTTAGAGTTTCTTCTTGAACACCTTTTAGACTCAAAACATTGTTGAAGCAGCGTTGTTGAAAACATATATGAAGACACTTTTAGAGCACTCCCTAAATACATCTTGGAGCCTTGAAATAAGATTAGAAACCATTGAAGCAACCTCCTGAGATCAACTTGAAGCATGTGTTGAGGATTCTTTTACAAGCAGGCATTGGAGATCTTGGAGGAGTCTTTTGGAAAATACTTAGTGAAACTGATTTGAAACAAATGACAATAGAATATTGGAATCTACACAATGCTCTTTATATGCTAGTAGAATATATAATTTCGAATGGTTACACAAGGTGCTCTCTTCATAGTAATTTTGCATTTTTTACAGAGTATTCCCACAATAATATTTAAGGTCTATAAAGCTGCGTTCATTTACAAGCCACAAGAAATTTATAACCCCTTTCAATTGATGTCAAAGGGGGAGTTAAGCAGAGGTTATGGGAAGCAATGAGAAACCAGCAGAGGCTATGGCCAGTAAGGGGAAATATCTTTCAGGACAAAAGGAGGAGGACAAATGAGTTGCCATCAATGCCAAAGGGGGAGATTGTTGGCAATATTTGCATTGATGTCAAGTTAAGCTAATTGATTAATGTCAATAAATGTTATTGATGTCACTAAGCTCATTCGTGATAATTTATGTATAATGGAAAATGTACATAAATGTTGAATGTTGAATATAAAAGGATGAAAGTGATGTGAAGTTAAAAGGCTATGCTAATCAATGTGAAGGCTAAACATTGAGATAAAAGTTGAAATACATATATTTGTTTGAACAGAAAATGTTGATAATCCAAATTTGTTTTATCTCTTGTAATTATTACTAAATGAGCTATTATTTCAACTATATTTTATTTTACAAATAATTTTCAAAATTGAAAATGAAAAGACAAGCTTGTGAGCAGTTTTGGAAGTCCAAGACACTATGGTTCATGGAAAGTCGATTCCAGTATCAACACTTTCGTTCTGAAGCTATATTTTGCAGGAAAATTTCGTAGAAAATTTCATAGTCACTGCCATTTTTAAAACAGCCGCAAAATTGACACCTAAAAAAATAAATCATTATTCCAGTATCAACACTTTCGTTCTGAAGCTATATTTTGCAGGAAAATTTCGTAGAAAATTTCATAGTCACTGTCATTTTTAAAACAGCCGCAAAATTGACACCTAAAAAAATAAATCATTATTCCAGTATCAACACTTTCGTTCTGAAGCTATATTTTGCAGGAAAATTTCGTAGAAAATTTCGTAGTCACTGCCATTATTAAAACAGCCGCAAAATTGACACCTAAAAAAAAAAAACATTGTTCCAGTATACACACTTTTCGTTTTGAGCACTGTTTTTGTGGTTTTTTTGGGGTTTTTGGGCCAGAGTTCTCGTTTTGAGTTTATAGTTCCCGTTTCAAAGTTTACATTGTTTTGATTGTTAATTAGATGCAGAGAAGTGATAGTTTGATGTCGTAAATGTCAAATGTATAGTTCAAAAACATGATGGAGGCTTACCTCTAACATTAGAATTCAGTTTGTTATCTTCGTGGTGAAAACCCCACAATGTCCAAGTGTGACAACCTCCTTACAACAACACCCTTCGAGTAGTTACCCAATGACTTCCTTGCCTTTGATTGCCCTCTCCTCATCTTGTCCACTCTCAGTTCCTTCTCCCTTACTCTCCTCTCATTGTGCTCTTTTGCTTCATATTCTCCTTATCCCAATTTCTCTTCTCTTTCTACCTCTCACTCCATCCTTCTAGTTAGTTAGGGCTTGGCTAACTAGATTTTCCCTTTCCTGCCATTTGGCCTCCCATTTTCTCTATCTCTGTCATTTTCCCTCTTCCTAGGTCTATTCTAGAATCGACAATGTGTGAGGGAGGAGAAAAATCCACTCATGTGTGCTAATAGGTTGAAAAATATCTCCTCTCCCTCATTAACTGCATCAAGGCCTATAAATATTATGCATATGAGTGTTTGTGAGTCTCTTCTTAGGTCTTGGGTTGAATTATTTTTACTCTTTCAACTATATGAGTTGAGCTATATGCTCTTTAACCCCCCCATTAATAGAGTTCCTTATACTTGTATCATGCCCCTAGTCTAAAGACATATGTATAGTTTATTATGGTATATGTTGAACTTTCGTTATTACCCTCACCTTGAAGTCATTGAGGTTCCATCTAACTCCCCCTAGTTAATACAAGGTTCATTGAGTTAGAAAAAGGTGCCATCAATAATTATAAGTGGTTACCTTAAGGAAGGACCATTGGTTGAAGCCTCATCAATGGAGATTGGGTCGATGGTTAAGGTTTTGATTCAGTTAGACACTATTCACTATTATATTTGTGGGCATAGAGTAATTATGATCTTCCCCGTGTACACAAGGATAATGAGAAGTGTTTCCCGTAATCATGCAAGTGGAACTTCAACATGTACATCAGGGTAACAACAAAATATTTATCATATTTATACAATGCAAAGTGATAGGAAAATATTTACATTATATATGTGAATGTACTAAGATTAGGACCTTTAGCATCATATCTACATTTTTACCACAAGACGAGGGTCGTTACAACCCCTTTAAAATAGCCATAAGGTCTTCCTCTTTCGCTGCTCCTTGACCACAAGGTTTTAATTGAAAAATAGATAGTTCCTTCAAAGATTTGTAGGTTGAGGCAGCCACTTCAAGCCCTTGAACTTAAAGATAATCAAATATTTTAAATTTGTTATAGTAATAAGTCCATTATGCACACTCCTCATCTTAGAGTTGGGTAGAGAGAGAGAATACTTGATGCCAACCTTGTAAATGAAAAACTTTGCCTACTCATTGGTTGGACTCTCCACCACTAGTTGACACCACTAACACACACCAAAAGTCCAAGATACCAATAATATGTGCCCTACACCCAAGGGCTTAGACTACACCTCCATAAAATGTACCTTCAACTTTAGATGTCCCAAAACAGTAATATCCTAAACCTAACCTATTTGTTAGATTTTTGTAACTTTCACCTTAACTAACATTTGTTTTTAACTATTTAATCCACTTACCATATAGTCTCTCTTGTTTGCACCCACCTAGTATACAAGAACACTTATGTTTTTAGTACAACCAAGTTAAGAGGGCATGTTTCTTTCTTACACTTAAATGTTTTCAATACAACCAAGTTAAGAGCATGTGTTTCCTTTTCAAATTCCAAAAGTATAACATGTCTATCTCTATAAACTAACAACAAAATCATTGCATAAAAAAGGTAATCTTAAAATTAAATTAAAATTAGATTATATTATTATGATAAATACACCAAATATGGAAACAAATGTTTTCAAACACAACCATAAAAAAAAGTGTTAGTTTATCAAATACAACTACAAACTTATTAAGCCAGCCTAGATCCATCTTAACCCGGATCTATCAAGTGCCAAGAGGGATCCAATCTGTCGATGTGAAAACCTCTTTTTGGGTGCTTGAAAGATCTAGGTTAAGATGGATCTAGGCTAGTTATATAATACTATATAATATCTATATTTGTATCTGTGTGTCTCTTTCTTATTCCCTCTCTCTATCTCACCCCCCAAACATACACACACTCTCTCCATATCTATCTCTCTCTCCCTCTTTCTTCCTCTCTGCCTCTCTCTCTTCCCTCTATCTCTCCTCTCTCCCTCGCTCCATTGTCACTCCCCCTCTCTCTCTACCTTTGTCCATCTATGTCTTTCTTCTTCCTTCCCTCTCTCTCCCCCTCCAACTTCATCTCTCTCTCTCCTCTCCCTTAGTCCTCTCTCTCCCTTTCTATCTCACCTCCCTCTGTCCTCCCCCCAACCATCACTCTTTCTCTCTCTCCCCACATCTTTGTGCCTCCCTCTCTGACTCTTTCCCTTCTTTCCATATCTTTATCCCCACCTATTCTCTCTCTTCCCTCCTCTCTTCTCTCCCCCTCTCTCTATCCATCTATCCCTTGTCACTCCCTCTCTCTCTCCCCACCTCTATCTCCCTATGCCTTAGTTCTTTCCTCCCTCTCTCTCCCCCTCCAACTCCATATCTCTCTCTCTCCCCTTTCTACTTCTCTCTCTCCCCCAACAACTCCATATCTCTCTCCCCCCCTCTCTTCTTCTCTCCCCCCTCTCTCTCTTCCTACCTCCTTCTCTCCGTCTCCCCTCATCACTCTCTCTCTCCACCCTTCTTCTTTTTCACTATCTCCCTCCCCTCTCTTCCCTTCACTTTTCTTGCTATCATCACTTGGATCCTTAGTTAAGATAGATCTATGTTGGTTCTTACTAATATTTGTATTATATAAATTTCACATCTTTAAATACAAAAGTATTCTCAATTTTAATTTTATTAAAACCTTAATTTAATTTATATGGGAATAATTTTAGTAGTCTTGAGGATAAAGGGTTTATATATATATCTGAAAACTAATTACAACCCTTTTCCTATTAGCTTCAAATAAAAATTGTTATAAAATTAAATTAAATTAAAATATTTTTATTGTGAAATAAGTTATGGTTTTTGGCCATGTGGTATTGATAAGCCATGGTATTGGCCCATGGTATTGTAACAAAGCCTATTTACAAGTTAATAATATTCATGGTAAAGTGGGGGTGAATATCCATGGTTAAGAATCTTGTCATATTGTTACAAAATATTTAGATTGTGAAATAAGATATGATTTTTTAGCATGTGGTATTGATAAGCCATGGTATTAGCCCATGCTATTGTAACAAAGCTTATTCACAAGTTCATAATATCAATGACAAAGCGGGGGTGAATATCCATGATTAAGAATCCTGTCATATTCTTATAAAATATTTTGATTTTGAAATAAGTTATGTTTTTTGGGCATGTGATATTGATAAGCCATGGTATTGTAACAAAGTATATTTCCAAGTTAATAATATCCATGGTAAAGTGAGAATGAATATCCATGGTTAAGAATATTTTCATATTGTTATAAAATATTTTGATTATGAAATAAGTTATATTTTTAGAGCATGTGGTATTGATAAGCCATAGTATTGGCCCATGGTATTATAACAAAACCAATTTTTTACAAGTTAATAATATCCACTATAAAGTGGGGGGTGAATATCCATGGTTAAGAATCTTGTCATATTGTTATAAAATATTTTGGTTGTGAAATAAGTTATGGTTTTTGGGCTTGAGGTATTGATAAGCCATGGTATTGCCTCATGGTATTGTAACAAAACCTATTCACAAGTTAATAACAAAATCAAAATATAACAAATTGAATTTTATTATTATTATTTTTAATTGAGCCAACATTTAAATTTTTTCACTCATCCCCATATTTTTTACTTTTATTATTATTATTACTATTATTATTTAACTAAGCCCATATTTAGAATTGTTTACATACTTACATTACACCTACACATCTACTCTATACTCTATAAATATTGTATTTATTGTTTTTTAGGGAGTGAAATTTTAACATTTTTGAAAAAAACTCAGCCTTAATTTTGATGTAACAAAGCCCTCCCAATTCCAATCTTCATTTACGTTCTAAAACAAGTAGTATATTTTCACTTTTCATAGGGCGGAGGGAAAACGAGTAGATATTTTCACTTTTCACAGGGTGGGAGGGAAAACAAGATTGAAGAGAGTTGTGAATTAAATTTTCACTTTTCATAAGGTGGAGGGAAAATGAGTAGCATATTTTCACTTTTCATAGGCGGGAGGGAAAACGAGGGAGGGAAAACGAGATTGAAGAGAGTTGTGAATTAAATTTTCACTTTTCATAAGGCAGAGGGAAAACGAGTAGCATATTTTTAGAGGGAAAACGATATTGAAGAGAGTTGTGAATTAAATTTTCACTTTTCATAAGGCAGAGGGAAAATGAGTAGCATATTTTCACTTTTCACAGGCGGGAGGGAAAACGAGATTGAAGAGAGTTGTGAATTAAGGTTTTACCAGTAGCAGACTGATATCGAACCCCACCATTGGATCTTCAATCCATTAATGGTGCCCAGGTATGTTTCATTTCTAACTTGGCTGCATTTCCACCCCACTTTTAGTCTTCTTCCACACAGGGAGGAGTACACACACCTCATATCTCTAACCCCACCATTGGATCTTCAATCCATTAATGGCCCCCAGGTATGTTTCATTTCTAACCTCGTTGCATTTCCACCCCACTTTTAGTCTTCTTCCACATAGGGAGGAGTACACACACTGTAGAACCTCTATTTTACACCTATTTGTCTACCATTTTCCTCCACTTTTCCTTATCTTTCCTTCACTTTTGCCTCATTTTCACCATAAAACCTCTCAGATCATTACATTCAGTGTCAATAAGCATGATCAAGCAAGTTTTGCTAATGGATGACTATTTGTTTAGTTTTTGACTTACTTGCAGGAATCCCGCAGCTATCTGATGATCCCGCAGCTATCTGAAGATCCTGCAGCCTTTTTGTTAAATACTATGATCCACGTGTCAGTTTGCTAGATGGGCCACATGGGCACTCAGGTATCAGTGTGCTCGAGGTTCCTGTCCCTTTGTTCCAGCCATCCACGTCACTTTCACCCATGGTCAAAGCTGGTTTAGCCACGGTCAACTCAAGGTGGTTTAAACGGTGTTTGAGAGCTGTTTGGTCACGGCACCTTAAATGGTGATCTGTCTATGATCTACGGGTGGCAGAGGACGCAATCCAACAGGGGATTTATTATCCATGTCGACAAGAACCACTGAACTCGTCCACGCAACCGTGATGTGTCCAAGGACCATTAATACGCATACTGTTTTATTGTTTTTCTGTTAACTAGTTGTACGCGTAGGATAACTTAGAAGCTCCTATAAATTGATGCGTCTGCGTACGCTCAAAGAACTTTTGATTAGTTGTATTTTTGCTGCACTCGTGTTGAATTTAGAAGCGTTTGTGAACTCTGTTTTCTAGTGCTATTCCAGCACTCTGTTTTGTAAACTTTTTGCAAATGGAGAAATCAATATAGCACTGTTTTGAAGTTTCCAGATCTTTGAGTTCTCTTGTGGCTGAATGAACAGAGGGCCCCTGCTCATCTCAGCCTTTGTAAAGTATTTCATGTGCAGCATTCCATTATTTTCTCATTTGTTTCCTTAAGCATGTATAGTTTTATTTACTTGTTTTCCTTTATTTTCAGCTGATCAGTGTTATTTCTTTGCAGGTTTCTTTTAGCCCGGGATTTATTTTTATATGTGTTGTGTTTGCTTTACAGCTAATGGTATTTGAAGTTGACAATTCAAGTGCTGCCTTTGTCTTTATAGTTAGTTTTTAATCTTATTTCTCAAAGAGCTGTTAACATGCATGAATGATCTTCATCATAAACTACTATCTTTTAAGATCAAAATATCACTAACTTGCAGCTTGTTTGGGTGCTTTTTGGACTGTTCTTAAGCTACTTTCTTTCCGTACTTTACACAGTACATGTGCTTTGAAGTATTGAGTTAGAAAGAGTAAATCATTACCACTAGTCTTTAAAGTAGAAGTTTTTGATTTTAAAGTGCTTCCTAGACTATTTCCTCACTACTTTCTAATCATGCTTTCCATAGTACATATGGCTGAAGTAGAGAATTAGAAATAGCAAATTATTATCATTAGTCTTTCAAGCATATTTTTCTCACTTTTATAATTCCACTTAAGCTACTTTCTTTCCGTGCTTTACACAGTACATGTGCTTTGAGGCATCGAGATAGAGAGAGATAATCTTTATTCTTGGGTTTTAAAAGTGATTTTCTTTTTCTTTTATTAGCAGCAACTTGAACGGTGTCTAGTACCATTGGTAGTGGTCATTTGATTTCAAGTTTATTTCAAGTCATTTCAATTTCATTTATTCATTCCAAGCATTTCCTTTCAAGCAAATAGTTAGAGATCACTCAACACACACTTCCACTCATTTAGAATTCACTCTACACACACACCATCACTCACTTGTTTATAAATTCTCATTCCATCTAGGAACATAATTAAACCGCAACAACACCCCCAACGATAAGAAAAACTCTAAGAGGATACTTAAGTACATATAGTACACCTTCACTTCATCAGCTTACGAGCCCCGGGTTGACAATAAATACTAGCAATTTAGATAACACTAAATTGACTAAACATTTTGGCGCCGTTGCCGGGGAAGTGAAATTAAGTAGCCATATTCTTAGAAGAAAAAAAAATATAAAAAAAAAAAACAACAACTTCAAGAAAAGAAGTTAATAACCTATCTAAGTATGCTCTCCTCTTGCACTTTGAAGTGATCTGGAGGATCAGAAAGGAGAAAGTTATTAATCTAATAGTTTCTTGAGTATGCTCTCTTCTTGCACCTAGAGTGAACTGGAAGATCAGAAAAAGAACTATTTAACTTGACTTGAGGATAAAATAAAAATGACATGCATAGAGCTAGAGATTCTAGGGGAAGGTTTTTAGCTAGAGCTCGAAGTTCAATTTTTACAAGTCCATCTGCTTCAAGAGATAGACAAGAGATACCTCCCTTATCTCCAACCGAAACTCCTAGTCCTGAAATTCAAGAACCAAGAGTTGACTCTCCTATACCTTCTATTGAGTTTGAACTAGGAAGAGACTCTTCTCTTTCTCCTACCAGACAACCAATTGTAATTGAGGAAATAGACTCACCTGAAGAGGAAGGAGAAATCTCTTCTCATTCACCCTTTGTAGAAGAACCAGAAGATTTTGAAATCCCTAGGAGAATCATCATGGCAGAAGAAGAAGGAGGAGGTAGAGGTAGAGGAGGAGGAGGAAATAACAATAACAATGGAGGAGGTAGAGGTCCCATTGGAGGAAATAGAGATGGGGATAACACATTTGGGTTTCCCATTGTTGATGAGGACTCCCGAGCCACCATGAAAAACATATCACCATCTGTTCTCCCAAATTTTCATGGATTAAGAACTGAGGACCCTGAAACATTCTTGTTTGAATTTGAAGTTGTGTGTCGAACTTATGACTATCTGGATGATACTCAGAAACTCAAACTGTTCCCATCAACGTTAAAGGATCAAGCTTTGAAATGGTTCATGGGGTTACTTACTCAGTCCATTAGGACCTGGGATGAAATGAAACAAACCTTTTTGGATAGGTATTTGGACTATTGTATGCCTACTAATCATAAGGATGAGGTTTTTAAAATGATGCAAAAAGAAGATGAGAGCTTAGAAGATTTACTTGAGAGATTTCAATATAATTTAAAAAGAGCAAAAATGAGCACCTTGGATGAAGAGACCTTAAAAGCCCTCTTATTAAAAGCCATTAGGGATGAGTGGATAGATATCTTAAACATGATGGGGAAAGGGGATATTTCTCAACTTCCTCTCAGTGATATAGCAGAACTATGTACCCATCTCTCAAGAGGCAAATCAAAAACTCAAAAACGGCCTAGAGATCCTTCTCTCCTTAGGGCAAATAAATCTGCAACAGGATCAGTGAGTAGGGCTGAAATCGGTAATATGCTAGATGAATTTAAAACTGACATCTTAGGGAGTCTTAGTGAACAAATTGATACCCTTAAGATTCAGAATAAACAAAAGGCAGAAGCCGAGGCTATGACCATTTTTTGCCCGAAGTGTAGAAAGAAGCATGCTTTAAGGGAATGTCCCTTGGAAGCACAAGTTGTGGAAACCTGTGTAATTTGCTCAGAAACCCATGAGACCAAGGAATGTCCTTCAATCCCTGGCCTCAAAGCAGTCTTTCAAGAAGATCCAAGTACGCTTGAATCTCTTTGTTTTGTTGCAAGGAAACCTTGGCAGGGGCAGCAAAATCAAGGGTTTAACAACTCTATGAATTTCCAGCCCCCACCAAATTGGAATCCTTGGCAACAACCTTGGTCACAACCACAAAATCCTTTCCAAGCATGGTTGCAAAGCATGCAAATGCAAAATCCTTATGGGAGATTTGCCCAATTCTATCAATATCCTCAATCCTTTCAGAATCAGCAAGCTCCCCAACTTCCAAATCAAGGTCAACAATTGTCATTACCATTCCCTCAACAACAACCTCCTCCACAAAATCAAAATTCTCAACTCTTGTTACAATCTCAGCAGAGGCCAAATCAACTTCCCTCTCAACCTCAACCAAACCCCAATAATAGGAATCCTCAAAATGCTTATGTGATGGAAGGTCAACCACTTATGGAAGGTCAACCATTCCCTACCTATATGGTTGTCCCTCTCAATGAGGTCCAACTCAGATCAGGTAGAATCTTAGACCAACCTTCTACAAGTACTCAACAACCAAGCATTTCTGAGGAAGAATCTCTCAAAGCCAATAAAGGTTCTGAAGTATCCCTTCAAAACCCAAGCATTAAAGAAAAAGAAAAAGAATCAACTCCCTTAGTAGAGCAACCTACATCTTCAGCTATTCCTCCTTTTCCTGAAAGATTGCAAATTGATAAAGGAGTGGAGAAGCAGATTTGGTTGCCTGACTATAGCTTTCTAGATGAATTAAAAAATGTCTGTATCAAGATCCCCTTGTTAACAGCCATTAAGGAGATTCCCATTCTAGCAAAGACAATAAAGGAGATGAGTTTGAAAAAAACAATAAAAAGAACCAGAGACACAAAAAGGATACATCTAGTTGGAAAAATTGCAGACATTATGATGGGTAAAATTACCATGCAAAAATATGTAGATCCCGGTAGCCCTATTGTTAAAACTCATATTAATGGGGTTGAAATCCCAAATACTTTGATTGACTTAGGAGCCGCTATCAACATTATGAGTAGACAGACCATGGATCAGTTAAAACTTCCTAATCTTCTCTTTACACCTACTTTGCTGCAACTTGCAGACAGATCAATCATTAAACCTGATGGTGTATTGGAAGACATTCCAGTCTCACTAGACTCTTGGGAGTATCCAGTTGATTTTATGATTTTAACTCCCAAGAACAATCTAGGAGGACATCCTCTTATTTTAGGAAGACCTTGGCTGGCCACAGCTGATGCTTTCATAAGTTGTAGGTCGGGAGACATGTATTTATCAGATGGTAATTCTACCAAGAAATTCAACTTGTATCCTCCCGCAAAGGCAATAACAGAAATAGGAGAAGATGAGTGGATTAATGATGAGGAAACTCTTCAACCTGTTCTAACCATCTCTGAAATCAGTGAGGACAGTCAAATTCTAAATACATTAGAAAATTTTGAGGCACCTTTAGAATATGACTCTTCACAATTCCAGTTAGATGTAGATATTGAATATCTCTCCTCTAGACAAATGTCTCTCTTCTCAATGGAAGAGTTTGGTAGTTCTACAGTTGAAATCTTTCCAGGAAAAACATTAAACATTAACAAAAACTTGGAAAGACTACAACAAGAAGAATTAACTAAACTGTTGCAAAAACATTCCACTGCCTTTGCATGGGAATATATCGACATGAAAGGAATCGACCCTAAGACTTGTATTCATCATATTTACATTGAAGAAAACAGCAGACCTATTAGGCAGCCACAAAGACGGATGAATCCAAATCTTAGGGAAATTGTGAAAGAAGAACTTCAGAAATTGCTCAAGGTAAACTTCATTTACCCCATTTCAGATAGCCAATGGGTTTCTCCCTTGGTTATAGTACCCAAAAAGAATGGTAAATGGAGAGTTTGCATTGACTATCGAGAATTGAACAAGGCAACCTTAAAGGATCATTTTCCTCTACCTTTTATTGATCAGGTATTAGACACTTTAGCAGGTAAAAAGTATTTCTCATTCTTGGATGGTTTTAGTGGTTACAATCAGATTCAGGTAGCACCTGAAGATCAAGACAAAACCACCTTTACTTGTCCTTGGGGGACTTTTGCCTATCGAGTACTCCCTTTTGGTTTATGCAATGCACCAGCCACATTTCAAAGGGCCGTACTAGGAATTTTCTCAGATCTGATTCATGATTGTGTAGAGGTTTACATGGACGATTTCACAGTCTATGGTAATACATTTGAAGAAGCTTTGGCAAATTTGGAAAAAGTACTGGTAAGATGTAAGGAAACAAATCTTTCTTTAAGTCATGAAAAGTGTTTTATGATGTTTACTGAAGGGATTGTTTTAGGACATCATATTTCAGGAGATGGAATCAAAGTTGATAGATCTAAAGTAGAAGTCATCTCTAAGTTACCTGTTCCAAATTGCCAAAGAGATGTTAGAAGTTTTCTTGGGTTTACTGGTTATTACAGAAGATTTATTGAAAACTTCACAAAGATAGCATCCCCTCTTTTCAAATTACTTACCAAAGATTGTGAATTTAAGTGGGATCCTGAATGTCAATCTGCCTTTGAAGCTTTAAAGTCTAGAATATCTGAAGCACCCATTTTAAGGGGTCCAAATTGGAAACTCCCTTTCCACATTTCTACTGATGCTTCAGATACAGCTTTAGGAGCTGTTTTGGGACAAAAGGATTTGATCCCTTATGCCATTTATTACACGAGTAAGAATTTGACTCCTACTGAGTTAAATTATACTGTTACTGAAAAGGAGTTTCTAGCCGTTGTTCATGCTATAAACAAGTTTAGACACTATATAACCGGCTATGAAACCTTTGTCCACACTGATCACTCTGCCATTAGATACCTCATGAACAAACCAGTCACTAATGGTAGAGTTACAAGATGGCTTTTGCTTTTACAAGAATTCAACATAACTGTGTTAGATCGACCAGGTAAGCAGAACACAGTAGCTGACTTCTTGTCCAGAATCCAAAACACTAATGAGGACTCTCCGGTAGAGGACAAATTTCCAGATGAGTATTTGTTTGCAGTAACTACCAAGACTCCTTGGTATGCTGATATTGCTAATTATTTAGTTACTGGAAAATTACCTTTACATTTATTTCCTAATGAGAAAAGGAAAATCATTCAAGATAGTTCACTTTATTCTTGGATTTCTAATGAATTGTTCAGAACAGGGCCAGATTTGATGATCAGAAGATGTGTACGAGAGGATGAGATGCCTGACATCCTTAAAGCATGTCATGACGAACCTTGTGGCGGACATTTTTCTGATAAGAGGACTGCCTATAAAATCCTTTCATCAGGATATTATTGGCCTTCTCTCTTTAAGGATGCAAAGCAATATGTTAAAAGGTGTGACAGTTGTCAGAGAACTGGGAGACCAACTCTTTCAAATGAAATGCCACTACAGCCACAGGTATGCATCGAACCTTTCGAGAAATGGGCTCTAGATTTTGTTGGACCAATTAATCCGCCATCCAAGCAAAATAGATATATACTGGTTTGTACTGATTATGTTACCAAGTGGGTAGAAGCTATAGCATTAACTTCTACTACTGAAAATTCAGTTGTTCAATTTCTTTTCAAGGATATTTTCACTCGTTTTGGTGTCCCAAGAGAAATTGTAACAGATCAGGGAAGCCAGTTTACATCAAGGATGGTGGAAAAGCTGATGGAGGAATATAAGATTAAGCATAGAACATCTACTCCATACCATCCGCAAGCGAATGGTCAAGTAGAATCTACAAATAAAGTTCTTGAAAGCATCATCACAAAGACTGTTCATCTTCATAGAAGAGATTGGGCAGAAAGGCTTCCTGAAGCCTTATGGGCCTATAGAACTACATGGAGGAACACTACAGGACATTCTCCCTATGAACTTGTTTATGGGAAGGAAGTCCTGTTCCGCATTGAGTTCCAAATCAAGACCTTCAAGACAGCAGTTCAATTGGGGATGAGCTTAACAGAAGCCCAGAAGCACAGAATGGACCAGTTAAATGAACTAGATGAAATGAGATAAGATGCAATTCTAAGAACCGATCTAGTTCAGCACCAAAGAAGCAAATGGCATGATCGACATATCAAAGAAAAGAAGTTTCAAAAGGGTGATTGGGCACTCTTGTTTGATTCAAAATTTAAAGACTTCAAAGGAAAATTTCAAACTCATTGGCTTGGGCCATATGAGATTGATGAAGTCTTTAACAATGGAGCAGTTAGAGTGAAGACTATTGATGAACTTCAAACTCCCTTTATTGTGAATGGCCACCGGTTAAAAGTCTATCACAAGCCACTCTCAAGAGAGGAGTTTGTTAAGTTATTCCAAGGCGATTCTGAAATGAGGCTGGTGGAGAAGAATTCTTCTCCTCCATCAGCCTAATCTCTGTTTCTTTCAATTTCAATTTCAATAAAAAAAAAAAAAAGAAAAAAAAAAAAGAAAAAAAAAAGAGAAAAAAAAAAAAAAAAATGAATAAATGTATGAACCTGAAAACCAATCTCTGATTAGCAGTCTCATGCAGAAAACATAAGGTGAAAATCAGGGTCACCTGACACCTCATGTTTTCCAAAAAAATCTCTCTCTTTCTTTCATTTCCATTTTCATTTATTTCATCTCACCATTTTCTTTCATCTTACCATCTTCACTTCACCTCACTGCTTTTCACTCATTCATTCATTCATTCATTCATTCATTCCATTTCACTTCATTAATAAAGTTTTTTTTAGGCAACTAAAGTATTTTATGCAGCTAGAAGACTTCATTACAGTTTCTGCAGCCATTTGACAATCCTGCAGCCGATTAGCTTTCCTGCAGCCTTCTGTACCTGCACAAGAAACACAGTTTGTCTGAAGAAAATATTTACAGTTCAAAATCATCAAAGACAAGGAGAAAAGATCATGTGCTAGCAATAAAGTTAACAAAAGGTTAGTAAATCATCAGAAGCCAAATCAAATGTGATCCGAGGTATGTTCAAAACTCTAAACCTATGGTTGTTTCATTATGCGAACTTTCTGGGTTATGTTTTGTTGGCCACTAAACGTAATGATTACCCATTTTCTTTTTCCCATGCGACTACAAATCTCCGAATCCTCCACGTCTACCAGCTCATAATAACCACGATTTTTGAAATTACATATGGCTGTTTCGGTCATTAAGGTCCTATACCCTAATGACGTAACCTACCGCATTACGTCTCTCAGCTCTCGTTCCGCAGCCATATGTCACTCCACATCCGAAATTGGAGAATGTAGCCGTTCCGTTCGTCATTTCAAAACCCTCTATGTTCATAACACCCTATTCCTCGCCATTATCTCCCTTGTTTCGTTTTCACTCACTACGATTACCTCCATAAACCATCCTCTGTTTTCCCTCTGCCGTATAGCCGTAAACCTGTAATACAGTCGTATTACGACTGTTAGTCACTGTTTTTACCGTGTCCACGCTAATTCCACCGCTTAACTCTAAATTCAAGCCGTGAATTCCCGGTGTCTGAGACTGTTTATGCACCGTATACCCTCTGTTCCACAGAGCCTGAACAGAGACCGAGAAGTTACTGTGTGAAGTTACGGAGTTACTGTGTAAGGTCACCATCAAATTTGTGTTTAAACAAAGCTGAAGAGTCGATGGGAAAGCTTCTGAGGGCTGAACCAGAAGGTTCGAAATTCTTGGAGGCATATCCACAGGTTGAGGAGGCACTACAAAAAGCCAATTGGTTACAATGTATCAGAAAGTTTAAGGGCTACCATAAGGAAGTAACCAAAGCCTTTACAAGATCGTTTACGGATAAGGACAGCCAGGCAAAGGTGGGAGATTTAACAGTTACAGTCAGCGAAGGAAGCATAGCAAGGGCTACCTCTCTTCCACAAACCGGTGAACGTTGGTTCAAAAACCGGGCAGTCCAGGATCAACAATGGAAGCGGATTTTTAAAAACCAAGGTATGGACACAAGTGTTTTTACCAAAGGCATCCCAATTTCCCATGTTAAAGAAGAATGGAAAATTCTATTGTTATTAGTACAAAAGTTTTTCACCTGTGAAGGGAGATTTGGAGTGTTGTATGTCTATCATGGTAAAATTATGCTGCAGTTTCAAGGAGAACATGATATAAACCTTCCTTATTTCCTATTTCAAAGCCTTAGGAAAATGTGTTCCATGGCTCAACGAAATCCACGAAATGTAGAAGCTTACCTCTGTCACCATGGTCTTGTAAAGTTATTGATAGAAGAACAGTTAAAAGAAAAACAAGACACATGGGAAAAATTCCTTGTAAGGAATCATTTTGCAGAGCCTGGAGAGTCTTCTATACCTAGAAAGAGTAGAAGGAAGAGAAGGGAAAGTATCTCTGAGACTGATGTCTTAGAAGGACAAGCTATAGAAGAAATAGAAGTCCATCATCCTGAACCTGAGATTGAACCCACTGAAGACAGTGCTCAAGAGGTCATCTCGGAAACCCTCGCTGAACTTGCTAAGGAAGCTGCCAAAAAGAAAAGAGAGGACAAAAAGAAACAAAAACAAGATAAGGGGAAATCCATAATCCGAGAAACTGACCAGACCCCAGAGCATTCTAGTGGTGAAGAAAGAGATAACCAACCTTTAGCACAGAGGATAACTAAACTCCATGAGAAAACTGCCCTCTCTGAGAAAGTAAAAGCTCAAAAACCAAAGGAAAAGGCACAAAAAGAAACACATAGTGCTGCCACTGTAAGAAGGAGTAGTAGATTGCAGAATAAAAGGAAAGCCACGAGGACACTCTTCGTTGATCTTAGCACACCTGAGAAGGGTGCTACACAAGCAGACCTTGAGGATAGTCCATCATCACATGAGGCAGCTACTCCTCCAAGAGAAGACAGTCCATTTCAGCCGGAGTTTGAAACTGAAATTGAACATGAATATAGTCCAAGGAAGTCACCAATTGTTGACCCAATTCAACAAGAGGTGTACAACTATTATGAGACATTAGAGCAAAACACTGCTGGCCCAAGTAATGTCATACCTCATGAGCAGCAAATAGATTTACTTAGACAAGAAATCTATGAACTGGAAGTGCTGAACCGTCACATTAAACAGAGAAATGAAGAAATGAAGTAGCAAGCTGATATTGCCAAGGCAATCCAAGATAATACCTATCTTCACATGAGCATGTGGCAGAAGAAACATAACAGACTCAAGAAGAGATGCATAAGGCTGAACAGAGCCTTAATTAATTTGAAATTCAGATGCATGTTCAAGAGGCCAAAGGTTAATGTTTCTACACAAAGGAAGAGAAGGAGGTTGGATGTCCTAGCTGAGGCATCCCAGCAGATGGACTGAATTGTGTTTTCATTGCATGAGGACATGCAATACCCTCGGAGTGGGGGTATGTAGAACCTCTATTTTACACCTATTTGTCTACCATTTTCCTCCACTTTTCCTTATCTTTCCTTCACTTTTGCCTCATTTTCACCATAAAACCTCTCAGATCATTACATTCAGTGTCAATAAGCATGATCAAGCAAGTTTTGCTAATGGATGACTATTTGTTTAGTTTTTGACTTGCAGGAATCCCGCAGCTATCTGATGATCCCGCAGCTATCTGAAGATCCTGCAGCCTTTTTGTTAAATACTATGATCCACGTGTCGGTTTGCTAGATGGGCCACATGGGCACTCAGGTATCAGTGTGCTCGAGGTTCCTGTCCCTTTGTTCCAGCCATCCACGTCACTTTCACCCATGGTCAAAGTTGGTTTAGCCACGGTCAACTCAAGGTGGTTTAAACGGTGTTTGAGAGCTGTTTGGTCACGGCACCTTAAATGGTGATCTGTCTATGATCTACGGGTGGCAGAGGACGCAATCCAACAGGGGATTTATTATCCATGTCGACAAGAACCACTGAACTCGTCCACGCAACCGTGATGTGTCCAAGGACCATTAATACGCATACTGTTTTATTGTTTTTCTGTTAACTAGTTGTACGCGTAGGATAACTTAGAAGCTCCTATAAATTGATGCGTCTGCGTACGCTCAAAGAACTTTTGATTAGTTGTATTTTTGCTGCACTCGTGTTGAATTTAGAAGCGTTTGTGAACTCTGTTTTCTAGTGCTATTCCAGCACTCTGTTTTGTAAACTTTTTGCAAATGGAGAAATCAATATAGCACTGTTTTGAAGTTTCCAGATCTTTGAGTTCTCTTGTGGCTGAATGAACAGAGGGCCCCTGCTCATCTCAGCCTTTGTAAAGTATTTCATGTGCAGCATTCCATTATTTTCTCATTTGTTTCCTTAAGCATGTATAGTTTTATTTACTTGTTTTCCTTTATTTTCAGCTGATCAGTGTTATTTCTTTGCAGGTTTCTTTTAGCCCGGGATTTATTTTTATATGTGTTGTGTTTGCTTTACAGCTAATGGTATTTGAAATTGACAATTCAAGTGCTGCCTTTGTCTTTATAGTTAGTTTTTAATCTTATTTCTCAAAGAGCTGTTAACATGCATGAATGATCTTCATCATAAACTACTATCTTTTAAGATCAAAATATCACTAACTTGCAGCTTGTTTGGGTGCTTTTTGGACTGTTCTTAAGCTACTTTCTTTCCGTACTTTACACAGTACATGTGCTTTGAAGTATTGAGTTAGAAAGAGTAAATCATTACCACTAGTCTTTAAAGTAGAAGTTTTTGATTTTAAAGTGCTTCCTAGACTATTTCCTCACTACTTTCTAATCATGCTTTCCATAGTACATATGGCTGAAGTAGAGAATTAGAAATAGCAAATTATTATCATTAGTCTTTCAAGCATATTTTTCTCACTTTTATAATTCCACTTAAGCTACTTTCTTTCCGTGCTTTACACAGTACATGTGCTTTGAGGCATCGAGATAGAGAGAGATAATCTTTATTCTTGGGTTTTAAAAGTGATTTTCTTTTTCTTTTATTAGCAGCAACTTGAACGGTGTCTAGTACCATTGGTAGTGGTCATTTGCTTTCAAGTTTATTTCAAGTCATTTCAATTTCATTTATTCATTCCAAGCATTTCCTTTCAAGCAAATAGTTAGAGATCACTCAACACACACTTCCACTCATTTAGAATTCACTCTACACACACACCATCACTCACTTGTTTATAAATTCTCATTCCATCTAGGAACATAATTAAACCGCAACAACACCCCCAACGATAAGAAAAACTCTAAGAGGATACTTAAGTACATATAGTACACCTTCACTTCATCAGCTTACGAGCCCCGGGTTGACAATAAATACTAGCAATTTAGATAACACTAAATTGACTAAACACACACCTCAGATCTCTGGTTCAAAATTCACTATTTTTTTCATCCTCACTTTTAAGTTTACAAGTAGAATATTTTCACTTTTCACAGGGCGGGAGGGAAAACAAGATTGAAGAGAGTTGTGAATTAAGTTTTTACCAGTAGCATACTGATATCGAACCCCACCATTGGATCTTCAATCCATTAATGGTGCCCAGGTATGTTTCATTTATAACCTCGCTACATTTCCACCCCACTTTTAGTCTTCTTCCACACAGGGAGGAATACACACACCTCAGATCTCTGGTTCAAAATTCACTATTTTTTTCATCCTTGCTTTTAAATTTATGCTTTAATCTTTGTGCCTCACTTTGTTACTATTTGCAAAGATGACATTGGCATTTGATGACTTTGAGAATCCATTTATTACAATAAAGAAGCAGGGGAAAAAGACCCAAATGAGAGGGTTAGATGTTCAAAATTTATAACATTGTGGTCACCAGGGCTGTTATGAGAATATTGCGCACCTCACTGGACTCCAATGGAATAAAAATGAAGCTCTAGCACCCCTACGATGATGTCATCATCAGTAAGCTCCTATTCTTTTTATTCATTCTCTATTTCTAGATCAGTGAAAGCGCCCTTAAATTATGAAAAATAGTAGAATTTATTTTAAAACTTGTATGATTCATAACTAAAAATTACTTAAATTTTCTATAAAGACTGAAATAAGCCAATACTCTGCGATCTACTCACTCTTTCTCACAAACTCTGAGGCCCACCAAGCTAGATGCTCTAATGTGCATTAAGGGAATTTCAGCCCCTAGATTTGTATGTGCCATATTCCATCATGTTGGTTCCATTTATAGGTGCATGTCATTGTGGGTAGTTCTCCTATTTTATAGGAGCTAGATTTTTAGGGCCTACATGTCAAACATAGCTACATCGTATTGGTCCATGCATGTAATATACACTAACTTTTGTGAACTTTGAGGATGTGGTACTTCAGTTTACCACCCAAATTTACACAAAAATTGAACCCAAATTCACACAAATTTACGAATTCACACAAATTTACAAAGTAACTGAACTGAATAATTCACATAAAAAGTGAACACAAATTCACACAAATTTACGAAGTAATTGATATTAACTATTTACTATTGACATGCATGAAACTATAGGTTTATGCAACCTAAATGCACACAGTGATTCCATTAATCACGAATCCATAAATCACAAATGTGGCTAACACAAGCAGGGTAACTTAAAAATTAATTCAACAATGAAATGAACCATAAAAAATTAGTAATAATTCAATACAATTCATATATACATTTAGGAATGCTTATCTATCTAGAATTGTTCAACAATTACTTGCAAAAGAGGGAAGTAAGATCACAACGAAGTAATATCACAAACATATAACCGAAGATCAATCACAATTAATATTTTACTCGATCACTTGCTTCATCATTGACATTAGCACTATTTCACTTGATCACGGGATCCATTGTTAGTAAGATCTTTGTTTGGCAATAGACCACACATAAGGGTATGCAGGTGTATTGTCTTACTGTCCATAAGCATACCTAAAATACAATCTCTTCATGAGTATAATCAGGGAAAATTTTAAGAACCCCCCTAAATTTATAAATATAATAAATGGGCGAATCTCCATGGTATATAGGAAAAATGGAAGGCGATTTTATCAATAATATAATATGTATATATAATTTTTTGGCGAATCTCTCACCAGGCATGGCGAATATTTTACTCAATTATAAAATCTTGTAATATCTTGGCGAGTCTTTCACTAAATAATAAAACTTTTTAAAGTCCTAGTGAATCTTAGCATAGGCTACATGCTGGTTTAATTCCCCAATTTAAATAGGCTACATTCCAGGTGAATACCATGGGTCAATACCATGTGCCATTTTGGTGAGTACCATGGGTCAATACCATGTGCCATTTTTATTTTTATTAATTCTAATATTAGGGTTAATAATGGTTTTTTGCATGGTATTAATAACAATCTAGTCCATGGTATTTGTCCCATAGTATTTCGGCCATAGGTTTCACCTAAATATAACCCATTTTTTGAGTGTTCATAAATATAAGGTGACTTATGGAGTAAATATAAAAAAATGTTTTATTTGTTTACCATACCTCTCGTTTATTTATATTTTTATTAATTTACCATATCTCTTTTACAAATATGGTATTTGGCCCATAGGATTCACTTAAATAAAACCTCTTTCTTGAGCCTTCATAAATAGAACGAGGGTTATGGACTAAATATAAAAAGAGGTTTTATTTATTTACGATACGTCTAGTTTATTTATATTTTTATTTATTTACCATACATTTTGAGTAAGTATAAAAAGACGTTTTATTTATTTACCATACCTCCACTTTACTTATATTTTTATTTGTTTACACCCTTACATGTATATAAGGTGACTTATGGAGTAAATATAAAAAATGTTTTATTTATTTACCATACCTCGCATTTATTTATATTTTTATTAATTTACCATACCTCTTTTATAAATATGGTATTTGGCCCATAGGATTCACTTAAATAAAACCTATTTTTGAAAATGGGCGAATGGATTCACTTAAATAAAACCTATTCTTGAAAATGGGCGAATGGAAGGTTGTAAGTCCTAATTTCAAGGGCTAAATTTACCTTTTTTACCCTCTCCCTTAAAATAAGGTGGGCTATTTGAGGTGATTTGTAAAAATGTACTATGATACAAAATATTCGCCCACTAAAAATTTAAAACCCCTTAATTTCGCCAGAGGGCGAACATTCGCCCCTAAAATTATCCTTGAGTATAATTGATGGCCTTTACTATATTGGAGCATTTGTATTTTTCTTTATTTTATGGTTTGTCTCTATAGAGTTGATTTTACTAGGTGTACATTATATGCATCTCAAAATTTCTCTTTAGGAAATCCTATTTTTATTCTTTACAAGAAAAACTCTCTGGGTAATCCCAATGGATGTTTCCCCACATTCATGGATGGCATCCCTGGTAAACCCATTGGCATTGACTAGTGCACCTCACCCAAGGGATTTTGAATAGGGCACCTGTCAGCACAAAACTAGTCAAATACCCAGTAACATTAATGACATTCATTTGGGCTAACCCCTTAGGCTCAATAAATCATAATCAACTACAATATTTGCCATATTAACATATTGATCCTATTTAACATTTTGTTACAGTAACCATAACAATCCAAGTTTGTTCCTATTTTTATTTTGGTTTTTAATTCTGTCTTTGGTGTGGTGACAAATTTATATGGTTGTATAGATGTTTAATTCTGTCAGAGTATATGTTGAAAAGTAGATGCTCTCTTACATTCTACCTTGTCCATTATGTATCAGTTTCATTATTTGTGACCAAAGAACCGTTTCAGGCATGTATACAAGGATTCTTGTATCACTATTTATAAAATGAACATTGTCCTTAAAAAACAAAGTAGATCCTTAATGCTACATGTTTGCATCTCATGGAACTTCCAATCCTAATAAATGAAGTGAAATTTAAGTGTTTCCAGAATGCAAATCTCAGGTTTTGTGAATTCACTCATATATGGTCCTGGAAAAGCGAAGTGAAATTTAATTATTTCCAAATCTCAAGTTCTGTGAATTCACTCATATTTGGTGTTGGAATCTTTTGAGCAAATGGGAAGAATTTCTTTTAGTTGCATTCAAATTTTACAAAAACAATACTAAATTTCTCCCTGACTAAAATTCTCCCTAAAATGGCTTTGGGATTGAAAATTTTGTAAATATTTTTAGGGAAACAACCCAAAATACTTTTTCCAGATTAGAGTTTTATAACACTAGGTACTAAAATAGTCTTCCATTTTCTGCTGCAAATGTCTGATAGAGTCTGCCCAGAAACTAATAAGAAAATTAGGTAGATGCGCTGGACAGTCTAAATAATTTTGAATGAATAATCAATTAACATAAATTAAATATCAAGTTCCATAATATATAACTTAGAAGCATGAACTAAAGAAGAAATCTCAACGAGATTGAGATATTCTTAATTGAGTTGGGCGAGGAATAATTTTTACTAGAGGGTGTTCAAAATGGCAGAATTTTGTTCTGGTTGGATAGATTTAGAACTAAAAATCAGCAGTTTTTTTCTTGCATAACTTGGGAATATTTTTGTATCTCAAGTCTCAACCTGATTGAATATTATGATTTATGCCTTGTAATGTTGAGATATGATGTGATACCACTTGCTAGTAACCTAAAAACTTAGGATGAAAATTTAGTTGTGAATTTTACTTGCAAAAGATATAAGTGAAAATATAGATTAATTGTCCCTTGTGCAGAATTTCCTTGAAATTTTGCTACTTATTGAATGAATAAATCTAAAACTAATTGTTTCACCAAGACAAAAAATATCTCTACCAATTTGTAGTGGAATAGAACAAAAATAAAACACAGTCACACTATAGCAAAAAAAAACAAAATTTTCTAGGGAACCCAATTGGGAAAACCCTCTGCTAGCTGTAGAAATTTAAAATAATATCCATATTAGACTTTGAGAAACCTTCTTTAAGACCAGGTTCATTGATGCTTATTGATTTCCATATTCATTTTCATAAGCATTAGGGTTTTTTTCCGTCAAATCAGAGTAGCTAGAAAGTGTCTCTTTGATTTCAGAAAGCAGATTGGGATCAACTTCATCCGAGAATCCCCTAGAAGTCTCATCAATAGCAAGAAGAAAGGTCTTTTTTTTTTTTTCATCACATGCATCCATCATAATCATTGATTTGTCTTCTTTTCTTTCACAGTCATTTTCAATGTTAGATGAAAAAGGTAATTTAGTATGATATAATCCTTAGGTAACCAACCTCATACATATTGTCGTTTAATTTATGTTGTTTGAAGTTTATTAAGTTTGAGTTTTATCATGAAACTACCAGAAGCATACTAGCATGGGTGAGTTGATTACCTTGATAACAATGTTATGGTTTGATCTAGTCCTTGAAAGGAACTTATAGTTGATGGTCAAAATTTCACATTCCTTTCATTTTTTTATCGTCACATATAACAAATATATTTATGTTATAGCCTCTAGGTAGATATATACAATAACTGCCACTCAGAAGTTGGATGCCATCATTTTGGACCTTGAGCTTACTCAACTTACCTTTGTTTGAGTTGAAAATGTCATTAGATCTCATTATATCATCTATTGCAGAGCATGAATCCAATTTACCTTTGTTTCAGTTTAAAATGTAATTAGATCTTGCTATATCATCTTTTGTAGTGAATGAATCCAATTTCTCATAGTCCATTAGCTTGAGGTATAACAAAGCTACTTTAATTCATTAAACTTACTTTTCATATTATATTTGTTGATTGTGATTCTGCAGGCCACGTCTACATTGAAAAAGGGGCATATTTAATGAAGTGTGGAAGGAGAGGGAAGCTTCAGTTATGTCCTTTCAAACTTTCTAAGGTATGTAATTTTTAAAAAACTCTCCATATAATATTGTGCTTTAACTTTTTCTTTTGATAATGGATTATTTATGTGATATCCCCTCTCTTACACACAACCAGAGTCTAGACATACATGGTTTCTTGGGATATGTGGACAATGGACAGATATACGCTAGCCATTTCTAGAAATTTGCACTATAGAAGATCAAGAATTTACAGTTGAATATTTCCTTGCCACTAAATTAGAGTTGAATAGTCGGACTCCTATTTGTTAAGCAAATACCTCACTTTTAAATCAATGTATTGCTAACTCTGTATAGACCTTCCATGGGAGGGCAAACAGTGATCACTACCATTTCTTGATCTTTCTGCAGACCAAGTAAAGATTCCAAATGTGTATAAATTAGTGGCTCCTTGGAGAATCCCAAGAGTGGCACTATTGTAGCAACAATAAATTCATTTATTTTGAGTTCTTCATTAGTGCATTGATAGTATATTTTTTATTTCCATACAATACCTCAACAATGTATGATCAAATTACAGTTAAGCATGTCATAATATTTTGACTTACCCTCTTTTAGAGGGAAACTAGAGTGTGTGTCAAGCTTGCATGTCAAAATTGTATCATGAAAAGTTTACCGGGGACAAGTTTTGTGGATCTAAGGAGCAAGATACCTATTGGAATTCAAGAGGCAACAATACTACAAAGTCGGAAAGAGGTTTCACAGTTAACATGGCTTTCACATTATGGTTGGAGTCGGTTTGTTGGCAAGATGCTGGATACCCCAACTTCCTTTTTATGACTGAGTGCAAGATTGAATCCTTCGACATATTCCTCGCTCAATTGTCATTAAGTGATGGGTTTTCTCATAAGTGCTTCACACCTATAAAATTTACTAGAGTTGTTCTTGAGTGTTTGGAGGTGGTTAGATTTTCAAAGCACACACGTACAAGAAAAGGAGAAATAATATGCCCGGATAATTTGAAGTTATCTACCTGTGAATAGAGTGTTCCCATTCACAAACCTGATGACTTGCTCTACTTCTTTTGGTGAAAAAAATTTGGGACTTGCCATGGATCGTGAGACAATTCCAACCCCATAACTATAAATTTCTTATTTAAATATATACCAAATATATTAGAATCTGCACAAGGAGAACTCCATTCTTGTTTTGAAATAACCTGCAATCGACTTGTACCATGCTATTTAATCTCTTCTGTATTTATTCGCATCCTTGGTCTGTGACATAAAGATGCAACAGGCTACCTTGCATTTTCTATACTAACACTCCTAAAAACTAATAAAGTATGCCCAAATCTATCATTTCAAATGATCTATGTAGATCACCTTTTGGTTTTTCAATTATTGAAGTTTTTACCTATATTGATGAGATCTTATACAACTGATACCACAGTGACAATATATGTTATAGTTTTATCCGTGTTTCTCTGAAGGTGTTTCTCCTTCAGTAGAGCAGCAATACACTGCAATTTCCATTTAGGGGAGAAGTGTACCCAGTAGAAACCTTGGCCTGTGTGCAGATGGGTTGAATACACAATAGTCTCTATCTGTTGTTTTGAAGGTGTTTCTCCTTCAACAATACTTCATTTCAATATATCCTTTCGGTCTGCACCTTTAGTAGATGCATGCAGCCTTGGGATACATGTTGTAGATTATAGTTTTAGCAACGATGAAAGAAGTGAATCGATTTTAGGCATCTTGTGGTTGTTGTATGAAAGCATGTTTGTTTAGTGTTTCCCAAACTTATATACACCCATATTTAGTATGCTTTTATAGTTAGACTTAGATTCTCACTTTTCTTAATTTAGGTGTTTTTCTTAGTTCTGTTTTATTCACATATTTATCTTTAAGAAAAGTGCACAGTAGAGAAGGGTTCTATATTTTGAGCAGGGGACACAATTCTAGGTAGGAGGTACTCTATTCTAGGAAGATTTTCCATGAAGGTTAGGTGCTTTATCCGCGAATCCCAAGAGGCGTTATTGTAGCAATAATAAATTCATTTATTTTGAGTTCTTCATTAGTGCATTGATAGTATATTATTTATTCCATGCAATACCTCAATAGTGTATGATCAAATTATAGTTAAGATTGTCATAATATTTTGACTTACCCTCTTTTGGAGGGAAACTAGAGTGTGTGTCAAGCTTGCACGTCACAATTGTATCATGCAGAGTTTACTTGGCATGATTTTTGTGGATCTAAGAAGCCAAATACCTGTTGGAATTCAAGAGGGAACAATACTACAAAGTGGGAAAGAGGTTCTGCAGTTAACCTACCTTTCACATTATCGTTGGTGTTGGTTTGTTGGAAATATGCTGGATACCCCAACTTCTTTTTTATCACTGAGTGCAAGATTAAATCATTCGACATATTCCTCGTTCAATTGTCATCAAGCGATGGGTTTTCTCAGAAGTTCTTTAGATCTATAAACTTTACCAAAGTTGTTATTGAGTCTTTGGATGTGGTTATCTTTTGAAAGCACACACATACAAGAAGATGAGAAATAATATGCCCAACTAATTTCAATATAACTTCCTGCGAATAGGGTGTTCCCTTCCAGAAACCTGATGACTCGCTCTGCTTCTTTCTAGTGAAACAATTTGGGACTTTTCATGAATTACGAGACAATTTCAACCCCATAACTATCCGTTTCTTATTTAAAGTTATACCCACTAGATTAGAACCCGCACAAGGAGAATTTCATTCCCATTACAAAAGAACCTACAATCGACTTATACCATTCTACTTGATATTTTATGTATTTCTTCACATCCTTGGCCTGTGACATAAAGACGCAATAGGCTACCTTGAATTTTCTATACTAACACTCCTAAACAATAATAAAGTATGCCCAAATCTATCATTTCAAATGATCTATGCATCTCACCTTTTGGTTTTTCAATTATCGAATTTGTTACCTATATTGATGATATCATCGACAATCGAGGCCACAATGACAATATCTATTATAGTTTTATCTGTGTTGCACTAAAGGTGTTTTTTCTTCAGCAACACTACAATAAATTGCAGTTTCAAGTGTACCCAATAGCAGCCTTGGTCTGTGTGCAAATGGGTTGAATTCATAGTAGACTTTATCTATTGTTTTGAAGGTGTGTCTCCTTCAATAGTACCTCATCTCAGCATATCCTTTCAATCTACACCTTCAGCAGATGCACCCAGCCTTGGGGTACATGCTATAGATTCCAGTTTTGCTGTGAGGGTATAGAAACAATGAAAGAATCACATCAATTTTAGGCATCTTATTGTTGTTGTACAAAATCATGCTTTTCTAGTGTTTCCCAAACTTATATAGAGCCATACTTATTATGCTTTTATAGTTTGACTTAGATGCTTACTTTTCTTAATTTAGGTGTTTTTCTTAGTACTATTTTATGCACAGATTTATCTTTAAGAAAAGTGCATAGTAGAGAAGGGTTCTATATTTTGAGCAGGGGACACTCTTCTAGGTAGGAGGTGCTCTATTCTAGGGAGCTTCTGTCATGCATGTTAGGTGATTTATCCTAGATAGAGCTCCAAGTCTACCTCCATGACAAAGTCCCTACCAGACAAGACACCGGTGGATAGAGTTTGAAGTCCCTAAATTTTCCAAAAACCCACCTGAGCCTAGCTATCTAGCCTAAAATCCTTTACATTCCAGTCATCTCTTGGTTTTTATTTCATACAGAGACACCTCTCTAGTTTGGTATGGCTAGCTACCAAACTAAAAGCTTGTTCTGTGGTTACCTTCGTCAATCTCCTCATCGACCTGGGACATTATGGAGGATAACAGAGGGCATGAAAACTAGGGAGTGCCAAGGTGTTCTAATGAATGTAAGGTTCCCAAGTCATGGAAAAATGTAATGCTAGTTGTGAGGTCATGACTGCCAAGGTGTGTTATGGAATGCTAGGGCATGCTAAGATGTGCCAGATAGTACAAAGACATGTCAAACAAGCTCATATGTGCCAAGTGCTAAGGCATGCCAAGATGTACAAGGGTTCCAAGTCCCTGCCTCCTCTTCTTCCATATGCTATCCACTTATGACATTTCCTTTGGAATATTTGGTGCATTTTCTAGTTATAGGTCATTTATAGGTTATAAATGTCTTCAGAGTTTCACTTCTAATTGAGTATTCAACTGAACATATTGATTCTCTTATACATAAATATTTTTCCCTCCACCCAATTTTCATAACTTCAATAACCATTAGGTAGGGACCTACAGCTTCGATGTTGCTTTTCTTTTTTAGTAAAATATTTCCAAGAATTTACTTTACTGAAAGTTGTAGAATTTACAATTTATGAAGTTTCAAAGTCTAATTTTTAAAAATATAATTCTTTAAAGGGTGTTAGCTCAATGGAAGAGCACCTGCTTTACAAGTAGGAGGTTGGTGGTTCAATTCCATCATGCCCTGACATCCATATGGAATGGCGATGATCAATTTTTGGTGACAAAGGTTCTTCTTACCATCACCAATGAGCTTTGGTGACATTTTTCGACCCTCACCAAAAAAATGAAATGGTGACGATCAACGAACGCCACCATATATACGCATCAATAATGACAACCCTCAAAGGTTCATAACCATAAATCGTTGTTGTTGATATGAAATGATGACGATCATTGTCCTTCATTATTCATGACGGACCTTGAATGTCACCACAAAACCTATACTTCTAGCAATGCAGGTTTTGGTGACAGTCAATGAACGTCACCATATATATGCACCAATAGTGAGAGTCATTAAAGATCCATCATAATAAATCATTATTGTTCATATGAAATGGTGACGGTAAATATCCGTCATTATAATCAATATTCGTGATGGACCTTGAATGTCACCATAACACCTATACTTTTGGCGATGCCACCTTTGGTGACGTTCAGTTTTCGGTGACTGAGGCTATGGTTCGTCACCATTTCTCATATGTAATGGTGACGGCCACTATCCGTTATTATAAATCATTATTGGTGATAAAATTTGAATGTCATTACAACACCTATACTTTTGGGAGCGCCACCTTGGTGATGGAGGTTATGGTCCATCACCATTGCTCATATGAAATTGTGACGATCGCTATCTGTCGTTATAAATAATTATTGGTGACGGAATTTGTATGTCACTACAACACCTATAGTTTTGGTGACGCCACCTTTGGTGACGTTTAGTTTTTGGTGACGAATGCTCTTTTGACCATCACCAATGAGCTTATGGTGACATTTTTCACCCCTCACCAATGTCCTTTTTTCTTGTAGTGATATTTTTCATTTTGGCAACGTCTTCCACATCCTTTTACAACCTTCTACAAAATTTTTCCACCAATTTGATACCTCTGAAACATTAAAAACACATTTAGATGAGAACTAGGACATCTTGTAGTAATTCATGTAAAAACTACAGGAAATCTTGTAGCAATTCATACAAGAAACCCTATAGCAGTTCCTATAGTACTACAGGAAACCCTATTTAAACTTGTTTTGAGCATAAATGATATTCTAAGCCTAGGGTAGGCCCTCAACTTGACTTCCATGCCTTTCTCTCATTTCTATAACATCTTCTAGGCCTTGGAAAAAAGATAGAAAGAGATTAGAGACCTCTTGGAAAGCCTCTTTTCTTCACTATAGTTTGAGTTATGTTTTGATGGTGAATGCCTTATTTTCTTTTCTTGCCTTCTTCTTATCTTTTGTGGCCCAATGGTTTCCTAATGGCCTTGGATTTCTCTATTTTGATTAGGTCTCTTTTAGGCACTTCCATTTTGGGTTTTAGCACAATTTGTTCATTTCTTCCTTCTTGTAGCAGCATTTTTCCTTCCTGTAGCAGTCATTCCTTCTTCCTTCAAGGTCTTCTAATTGTATGGGAGTGGTGATAAATGATGTAGAGAGGTTAGAGGATGATACTAGGGCTCAGAGGGAGTAGTGTAGGTTTGTGAAAATGGAGAGGATGCTCTGTTTGTTTTTTTTCAATAAATTTTCAGGGTGAGACAGAGTGTAGGGTTTTTTCTTGAAAAATAATATTTTTTTCTTATGAAATGAGATGGATGAATAATGAATAGATAGTCGATATGAAGTGAATGGAGGGCTTGGAGTGGTTTTATGACTTGGCCTTTGCACAAATTTGCTCTTTTAACTATTATCCCCATTCCTCGAAATCATCACCCTTCATAATTTGGCTTCTCCACATTGCATGAGTGAAGGAGTGAGCTGCAATCAACTAGTTGAAGGCAGTTGAGACTGCTAACTCATTCTTATCTTATAAAACCTCATCTCTCATGCATTGACAACAAATTTCTAACTATAATATGCTCAAGAAAAGAGGTCAAGAATATTGCATAATTGTACCTATCTGATGGTTGTTGGAGAGACATGCATGTTATTGCTGAGTTAATGATTAATCCATGGTCCTCTCGAGGTGATAATTTCCTTTAAAAGCATATGCATTGTCTTCATAGCTTGGTTATTCTAAACCTCTGACTTCCAGTTACCATGAGCAAGCTATCCTAGTAAAATCTGGCCTTCGTGGAGTGATGGGTTTGTCCATGGGTGATGTTCTGTTGGCTCGGATGAGTCATAAAGGAAAAGACCCTAGGTTTAGGCACGGAAGGCCATCAATGGTCCACTATAGTCTAGGACAGCACTAGCATTTTCACCCCAAGGGCAAAGAGTCTCACCCAAAGCGCACCACAACCAGAAGGGGAGAGGGGCTTAGCATGGAATTGAGGGTATCTAAGTTAGAAACAGGCGGTCATACACATATGCGCTCATAATACATGGAACAGAGATAATGATATCCTAAACTCATACACAAGGACTCATCATACATACCACAGAACTAACAGCATACTAGTATCGATCCAGCAATCACCAGCTTCATGCAATAAGGAGACTATTCAAAATTTTGATAAGCCACAATACATTATGTGAAATACACTACAATTCTTAACAATCATCAACTTAGATTACATTAAAGTGACAAAACAGAATACATTATAACTTGGCCTCTCACCATCCACAATACATAAAATACCCGGCTTAGTAGCTCGAGTCAAATGTGCTCTGCAACCCAGCTCCTTAGTTCCTAGCTCTTCCTGCTTCTACTCTTATGTCTGCGTACCTCCTCAGCAGCCCAATCCTTCAGTGTCCAGCAGGTCTGCCCTAAGCAACAACCCCGACGATCAACAAAACCCAACAATAGCCAACCTCTTCCTTTCTGTTCTTCCTCTTTTTATATCCTTCTCGGCTACCTGGACTGCCAGTTCTCGCTCAGTGGCTTGCTTTCTTGGCTGCCTCTGTGCCTTCCCATCTCCTCAGCTACCTTTGCCTTCCCCTGCCACCTTTCCATCACCTTCCCACAATTGATCGTTCTGTCGCCCAACCCTTGCTACCATTTGTCCTTTCCCACCCTACGATTGGTCAAAATTGGTCAAAACGCTTCAAAATCAACGAAGGCCCCAACCACAATTTCTTGATTCGTCCCCAAGTCAAGTCATTTCAACCTCTAGTGGCTCTATTGTTGTTTCCATGGGTTTTATGGGTGGCAGCTGTGTTGCTACTAGTGTTGTTTCCATTGTCTGTTGTGTCAACACCTCTATTGCTGCGATACCTTCTTGTGGAAAAGGCATCTATTCCATTTCAATCCTAGCCTGTGGTGTGGCATTTGTTTCTGTGGCCCTTTCTTGACCTTGTGGCTCCTCCATTCCAAACGAAAGCTCCAACTCGGGGACTGTTGTTGTCATCTGCTGCCTGAACTCACTGTATCGTTGGACTACCAAGTCCCAGTTTGCAAGGATCGCATCTACACTTTGTGTGAATGTCTTAGCTGATTGTGATGTTAATGTTGTCGGTCGCTGGATCTATAGGCCATCCAATTTCTGGGTGTTTGAATCGCATGCCTCTTTTAATAGCAGGACCTACATTCAAACCGGGGGCCGCAAGTCTCAGATTACTCTTTTCGTGTTGGCCGACTTCTCCTCAATTGTGTCAACCTGGGCCTAGAGGACGTCGATTTGTTCATTTAGTTGTTGGAGCTAAGAAGGATCTGTGCATGCCCTTGTGCTAGAAAATAGAGCTTCAATCTACTCTCGTAACGGGTAGGCTTGGTGATTCTTCAGAGCTAGAATGCCTGACCAGTCATGGACCTTGCCCATTAAGGCATATCCATCAGTGAGGGTGTCGGCTAGTGCTTGTTTCTTTGTCTCGAACTCTTGCATCTTGCTTTCAGCTGAGTGTGCATATATTTCCACAGGGTCTGGTAGTGCGGACCTTACGGTCTCTAGCTTCCTCTTCATTTCTACATTTTTGGTTGCTAGGTGTATGCACGTTGTCTGTATATGATCGCAACAGTCGATTAAGCAGCAAGTGGACATGTCTGTCGATGCTTCCGTGTTGGCTTCGATGACAGTTGGCCACATGGCTTGGAATCTCTGAGTAATCTAATCCACTTATGCTTGTAACCCTGTATTTGCCTCTTACAGGTAATCTCGTTCTTCCGTTACTGTGAGCAGTTGCATCCTCTGCTACTCATGCTCCTTAGCCAGTTTCTCATGTAGGCCCTCGGCCTTGTGGGCGGCTTGCTGAATGAAAGAAAATAATTGGGTTGATGACTAGTGATAGAGTGTATCAACCCTCATTGTGTCTGGTTCTGGAAATTGTTGTTGTAAGGGTAGGCTGCTTGCAATGGATTTATCGGAATGTGAGGCGGGTGAATGCTCTTGCTGGGATGGTTGTTGTGATGGCGAGGTGAATTGTGGTGTGGCTGGGGTGATACTAGGGTTTGAGGGGACTGTGATCTTTATAGGGAGAGTGGGTAGGTACGAGCCAGTCCTTTCTCCCTGCCAACTGGTATCCAGGCGTCTTCCAGTTAGTGGCTCCAATCCTAGAATCGGTGTTGTACTACCGGTGGGTGGCATTCCTAAGGTCGAGGTGGCACCTTCTTTCCAACTAGTTAACAGAACTTCTGCTTCCACAAATATTCTCCTGTGGCCAAGGGGGAAGAGCTCAGACACCATTGCGGAGGTGGAAGTTGTTTACAGGATGACTCCCATGACTGATGTACTGCAGTGGTTGCAATGTTGGGGATTTCCTCGACTATGGAAGTTGCAGGAATTTGGTGCTCGACCTCAATAGTGAGATCGATGATTGGGGCTGGGGTGCTAACTTTTGGCTTTTTGGCAACCAGCTTTTTTACTTGGTGGTGCAGATAGCTCGCTTCTTTTGTGGCTTGGGTACTGGTGTCGTGGAGGGAGCCTAGGCTACACCGCGGGAGGTGTCATTGAGAGGGGTGGCGTTATAATGGGGAACATCATAGTTGAACCTTGAAAATGTTTAGGATAGTCACCCTCACCTAGCTCAAAGCTTGCGATTATCCTCCTTACCTCAAAAAATTTTTCCTCCATTTGGAGCAGCATTGGTTGGAGTACTTCCATTGCCACCCTTCGATTGCTACTTTCTACCCCATCTCCCTCTTGGTTCTATGGCACCAGAGCTCCGAATAGGTACCTGGGATTCCCTTCTATTATTTTGCAGGCCACTCCCAGCGAGGACTCTACTTCTCTGCACAAGGCCTCCTCTGTCAAGCTAAATCTTTGTGGCCTTAATTTAAATGTGCTGGGGTTGACACACCGTGGTCTGAGATAAGTATGTGTGTGTGAAACCACAAACCAGAGGTCACTCGAGAACTCATCCAGGAGAGTCCTGGGTATTCTCTCTATAGACTAATTGGCATCCACCATCTGTGTGTACTAGCGCCTGAAGGCTGTTTCATTGATCTCTTTTATGTTGGGATCGTCGGATGCCCTGCATGGTTCATATCTGAGTGCAATTGGTTGATCTTCAGTAATAGTTGTCATATGCCTCTCTAGAGATGGCCTCCACTTCCACATTTCCAGCGTTATTACCAAATATCCAAACACAAATCCAGTGCTCCACCAGTAAACATCTTCACATGCCTCAAAGAGTTCGTTGAGTACAAAGGCTGCCCAATTGAGTATCTCACCCTGGCAGCAGTGTTCTGCTATTGAGACTGTGTCTAGGGTGCACTCATTTCTCGTGAAGTGCCTCATCATCTTTCCTGCAATCAGGTAGCAGGAAAACTGAATGTTATCCTTGTTGATTATGTCTAGCTTTGCGCCTTTCCCCCCCGCTCCATCCCATAGCGGGTGTAGATGTTGTCTTCTATCAGTTTCTTACCTCACTTGGCCCTAGCCTGGACTTTTGTGTTGACTACATTCCCCATGTTTGCCAACCCGGTACAGTGTTGCAAATAATATTGAGAGGGGGGGTGAATCAGTATTATCAGGTCTATTATTTTTCATTTCACAATCAAATTTGTATATACTACTTCAGTTAGTAAATACCATGTATGTACGCAACTTCTGTTAAGGAAACAAGCGTATATGAGCAAACTTGTAATTTAAATTATTCTTTAGATGTTGATCATTAATCTTTGCATCAAACCATATGAACAACAACCAAGAATAGTACAACATAATAGGCAATCACACATAAGAACACAAGATATAAGGTGGAAACCCAATGTGGGTGAAAACCACCTGCTGCAATTCGTCTCTATCTTCTTTCAATAAGAAACTTCTTTTTACAATGTTTCTGTACTGTTGTAGTCTTATACCAATACGCAAGCTGCTACCTGCAAAAGGCTACAACCTTCTCTCGTTCTCCAGCTTCTCCTGGAAGGGAGCTACAACCCCCTTAGCTCTTGTACTAGCTGAGGTACTAGTACGTAGGTGCTGACCTACAGAAGGCTACAACCTTCTCTTTTCTTCCAGGGACCTCGTTTCATAAATTTTCAGACTGGATCCATGTATATCAATCAAACATCAAGTATATCTGCATTAACCAACCTCCTTTGTACAAACAAATACTGAATCAACCAATAACTTCTCAAAATGTTGTAACCAGAAAACAGTACCAGTAACCAAACACCAATCATGAACCCAGAATACTGCAACAATAAACAGAAGTAGCTAAAACATTTTTCATGAGATATGTGCTACTTCAATATATGGAACCTGCGTGCATACACTTCTATATCAAGGCCATCTGGCGTATATGTTGTTTTACGTTAGTGAACCAACGTGTATACGCGCCTTTGCTGCGCTGAACCTGTGTACAAATCTATAAAATGTAATTTATCTTTTTACTTATTCAGACATTAGTTATACCCAGATTATCATATTTATAGATCACTTCATGCGTCAAATATAACAGATCAAAGATTTTACAAAGATACTTCTCTTCAAACCGCCTTGAGATCTTGACCCATCAATAGAACTTATCCTTCTCCTTGCGCTCAGGTTCTTCCTTGATTCAGATCTAATTATGCACCATAACCCAATGATAGTATTCTTGATCTTTCTCTTCATAAGATATTCAATGCTTCAGTTGATCCCTTGCCAAATGATCTCCTTCCCTTTTTATAGACTTAGGCCTTACTCACACCATGGTCCAAAACCATAGAGATCCAATACTAGGGACTCAATACCTGGGTTCAACACTTTGGATGCAATACCAAGGACCAAAACCATAGGTTCAAATATGACAGACTAAATACCATGGACCAACCATAAGTTTTCCCACATGTACACGCTTTTCTTTGCATGAAAGTGCGTGCATACATATACGCGCCTTTTGATCAGTACACCCACGTGTATACACGATTTTGTTAAGATGAACTTGCATATACCTCATTTTCTTTCATTCTGAGAGCCTAAACTGTGATCTTCCCTTTGAGTGAGTTGCCATCAAGGACAACACCTATGCCATAGTGCCAAACCTGTGCCATAATGCCAACAATCTCCCCCTTTGGACTTGATGGCAACCCCAAGTCACTCAAAACATTCTCCCCCTTTGACATCAAGGGCAAAGGGTTATGCTCCCCCTGAATACATGTTGAATCCTCTGCTCTGCTGTGTTATCCAAGCTCCCCCTGACTGTAGGCAAGATCTGCAAGAAGATGATCTACACAAGAAACATGACTTTATACATTATAAATGACCTTCCTATCACCAAAGACTCATACATACATCCATCTCCCAACCAAGTGGGGATTGACTCATCCACCCAACCAAGTGGGGATACACCAGAAGTTTACACATGACAAATAAGTACATTACATTATTCATCCCAGGCATAGTGGGGAAACCAAAATAGGTCGTTACATGACCTTGATAATAAAATATATACATGACATAGAGACGAAATATCTATGACAATTCTATGAAAGTCATCAGCAGCATCTGTCAATCATCATTCAGATTAGCAACCATAATCTCCCTCTCCACCTGAAACCAAAAAAGCTATGAATGTAAACCAATATCTTCTAAGATAATGCCAACAATGCATTATTAGAAGAATATATGCTCCCCCTGAACCTGTGCTAGATAGTCTCTGCCAGACCCATATCAGACTCTTTCCAACCTGAGTCTGACCACACTGCTTTCCTTCAAACAATCATATACGCGACTATATTCACATAAACTAGTGTATGTACACGGATCCTCCTCATTAAACTCGCGTACAACCACTTTTCTCTGGAACAGACAAGTTTCAACAACAAGATGATGCATCAACTACTCCCAGCTTCTGTCTGAGGTATTCAAATGTCTCCCTGGGCAGTGGTTTGGTGAGTATATCAGCAACCTGTTCCTTAGAGGGAACATACTCCAATTTTACCTTTTGTTCAAGCACTTTTTCTCGAAGAAAATGATATTTGATAGGTATGTGCTTGGTCTTTGAATGCATGACTAGATTTTTTGAAATGCTGATTGCACTTGTATTATCACATAGAATGGGGATAGGTGGAGTACAAGTGATTTGCATGTCTTGTAATGTTTGAATCATCCAGAGGAGTTGTGTGCAGCAAGATGCAACAGCTACATATTCTGCTTCAGTTGTAGATAATGCAATTGAACTCTGTTTCTTGCTGAACCAAGATACTAACCTAGGACCCATGAAGAATGCACCACCACTAGTGCTTTTTCTGTCATCCACACTTCCTACCCAATCTGCATCTGTATATGCATGAAGTGTGAGATCTGTACTTCTAGGATACCATAAGCCATAGTTTTTAGTTCCTTGAAGATACTTAAAAATTCTCTTAACTGCCTGAAGATGAGTTTCCTTTGGATTTGCCTGAAACCTTCCAACTATTCCCACTGCATGCATAATATCTGGTTGGGTACCTGTTAGATAGAGAAGACTACCAATCATGGATCTATAGGTTGGTTGATGCACTGCTGCTAATTCATCATTTGCGCTGACGCTGCATCTTGTTACCATAGGGGACATACTGGTTTCGAATCCTCCATCCCATATTTCTTCAAGATCTGCTTGAGATACTTGGTTTGTGATAGAAAAATGTTGTCTTTGTTTTTTTGGACTTGTAAACCAAGAAAATATGTGAGCTCACCAAGCATGGACATTTCAAACTCTTTTTGCATTACCAAGGCAAAATTTTGACTCATGTCTTCTTCATTGCTACCAAAGATGATATCATCAACATACACAACAAGTATTAGCAACTTATCATTGTCAACTTTTATATATATATTTCTATCTATGGAACCTTTTGTAAAACCTTGTTGATGGAGGTACTTATCCAAGCGATAATACCAAGCCCTTGGAGCCTGTTTAAGGCCATAGAGAGCCTTTTTGAGTCTGCATACAAGCTTTGGATCATTTCCAAGGATAAACCCATCTGGTTGCTCAATATACACTTCTTCATCCAAGTCTCCATTTAGAAAAGCAAACTTCACGTCCATTTGAAATACTTTGAACTTCTAAAAGCTAGAAAGAGCAAGGAACATCCTTATGGCCTCAAGTCTGGCAACTGGTGCAAAATTTTCTTCAAAGTCTATGCCTTCCTATTGAGCATACCCTTTACAAACAAGTCTGGCCTTGTTCCTAATCACATCTCCATTTTCATTTAGCTTATTTTTGAATATCCATTTTGTTCCTATGACATTCTTATCTTTTGGTCTAGGAACCAACTCCCAAGTGTTATTCTTTTCAATCTACTCAAGTTCTTCCTCCATGGCCTTTACCCAGCATTCATCTTTGCATGCCTCTCTTACATTTTGTGGTTTAGTGGAGGAGAGTAATGCTAGATAACTTGAAGCTTCTGAAATGGTTCTTCTTGTTTGTACACCTGCCTCCTTTTGCCCCAAAATTTGAGTTTCTGGATGACTCTTCTGAACATACCTGGATGGAGTCTTTTCTTCTATCCTTATCTGTTCTTTCGGTGCCTCATGGGTTTCTTCTTCATCATGAGTCTGATTTGTTGCAGAAGGATAGTCCTCATCATCTTCGAATTCTTCAGATTTTACTTGCCTTGGAATGTTTCCTTCTTCATCAACCACTATGTCAATACTTTCAACAATTTTCCCAAGTCTTTTATTGTAACACTTATATGCTTTGTTGTGGGGAGAGTAACTAAGGAGAATGCCTTCATCTGCTCTAGGTTCAAATTTGCCAAGGTTTTCACCAGTCATTTTGATGTAGCATTTGCTCCCAAAAATTTTGAAGTATTTTACCGTGGGAGTCTTACCATACCAAAGTTTGTGAGGAGTCTGAGTGCTATTTACCCAGACGTTTGTCTTGTTGAGAATAGTAACTGCAGCAAATGCGGCTTCACCCCAGAAGGTTGCAGGAGTTCCAGATTCATCAAGCATAGCACGAGCCATTTGTTGAACCGTTATGTTCATCCTTTCCACTACTCCATTTTGTTGAGGAGTCCTTGCAGTAGAGAATTCCCTTCTTATTCCATGTTCTTCACAAAAATTGAAAAACTCATTCGAGGTAAATTCCCCACCTCTATCAGACCTGAGGCATTTGATTCTACGATCTGATTCATTTTCAACTAAGGCTTTGAATGCTTTGAACTTTTCGAAAGCTTCATCTTTATGCTTCATAAGTCCTAACCAACACATCCTGGAAAAGTCGTCAATGAACAATATAAAGTATTCTTCTCCTCGAGGTGACCTTTTCCTAGATGGTCCACATACATCAGTATGGACAAGTTCAAGTGGCCTGCTAGCTGATCCTTCCTTCTCTAGGAAATTAGTTCTGGTTTGCTTACCAAACTGACATGATTTGCATATTGTATTGTTTGGAATTCTGATGTCAGGGAGATCACGAACCGCCTGATATTTACATGCTTTCCTTATTTGAGAGAAGCTTAGATGCCCCAATATTCTATGCCATAGCCAGTGTTCATCATTCTTGCTAAGATAGCATTTTTTTGTCCTCCCTTGAGTATGTATAAATTATTTGGAGTTGTTATGCCTTTGATCACTGTTTCTCCTGTATCAAGCTCACGAACAATACATCCATTTGATCGAAATATTGCCTCATTTCCTTGATCACACATTTGACTGGCACTTAATAGATTATGCTATAAGCCATAACATACATAACATTCCCAACTTTGACCTTTTCTTTCAAAAGAACTGAACGTTTACCTTTTATGAATGCAGGGATGTCATTTCCAAATGAGACCTTCTTTTCCTTTTCTAAGGCGCTATATGATTGAAGTTTTTCTTTATCACCTGTCGTATGTTTCAAGCATCCATTGTCGATGTACCACTGATTTTCTTGTCCTTCCGCATATAAGGCTACACCACATCTTTCTGGTTGCGGTTCTTTCTTCCTCCATGTTTTGGTGCTCAATGAAGCTTACTCTTTTTGAGTTGTTTGCCAAAACCTACTCCTGCATTCAGAATCTTCATGACCAAAGTTCTTACAGATAGAACATTCTATTTCATCAAGAGCAGAAAATTTGTTGTAGGTTCTTTTCATGATTCCAGTCACACTCCTTTGATTTCGTGCTTCTCTGGTCATGATGGTATTGTAGGCAATGCATTGAGCTGCTTTATGTCCAAAGTTATGACAAGAGAAACATTGGCCATTGAAGAAATTCCTGCAATCATCAAACCTTCCATTGTAATAGCCATTCATTCTTGAGGTAAATTAAGAATGATTTACCTGTGGTTGGTTGTAGCTTTTGTTCATCCTTGAAGTAGATTGCCCTCGATTTACTTGGTGATTTCTATTCATTCTTGAAGTAAATTGTCCCTGATTTACCTGGTGATCTCCATTAGGCCTTTGTTGTCGATTGTCAACTTGTTCACTTCTCCTTGCAGCTTCAAGATAACTTTTGGAGGTAGATGGCTTCTGTGCTTGAGATGTTTCTTTAGTATACCCAAGACCTGTCTTGATTAGAGGAGAACGCTGCACTTTGATAATCTCATCTAAAGTTTCAGATCCTTTAGCAAATCTAAGATTAAGAGCTTTCATTTTCTCAATGTCCTTTCTAAGTCCCACAATTTCACATTCTAACTTTTCATTGTGTTTCTCCATTTCAGCAAGTTGGGATGTTAGAGTATCTATAATCATATTTTTCTCTTCTAAGCAAATTTTGAGTTTAGAAATTTCCTCATATAGCATCCAAGAAATTATCATCTTCAAAAGCCATAAAAATTCTATAATCATTACCTTGTTAATATTCATCGCTATTTGAAAGTCCATCAATGTCTTCATGTGTGTAATAGCTCTTCTTACTTACATTCTATTTTCTATTCCATCTAACTGGTTCCTTACCTTTGTCAAGCTTATCTTTATGAGGACACTTGGCAACATAGTGACCGAATCTTCCACAAGCAAAACATTTGAAAGGTAGCTTACCTCTTAATCTTCCAGAACCCCGTTGAAGGTTCTTGACAAAATTTGATTCTTCCTCTTCTTTCGACATATGTCCTAAGTCATTGTAATCTCCTTTTCCTGAGGCTTTGAATGTGGCTTCTCTCTTGTCTGATGGTCCTCCTTTCTCATTTTGTAAGCGGCTAGGATTCTGTGAAGCTGTGACATGGTAAGGCTCTGTAGATTCTTTTTTTCTTCTATGGCCGAAACTTTTGATTCAAACTTAGAAGACAAAGATCTTAGAACCTTTTCAACCAAAACAACTTCTTTTATTTCTTCACCCAAATTTTTCATACAATTAACAATCTCATCTATACATAGGAAATAGTTAGCCACACTTTCATCATTGTACATTCAAAGATTTTCATATTGAATTCTGAGAGTTTGTAGTTTTGCTCGTTTTACTTGTTCATCTCCTTCATAGCTCAGAACAATCTTGTCCCATATTTCTTTTGCGGTTTTGAGCTGCATAACCTTGACGAATTCTAATTGAGATAGGCTCCCTAATAGAGTATTGACAGCCTTTAAATTTGTTTCATACTACTTCTTACCAGTCGTATCTGTAGGAGTTGCTAATGGAAAAGTGTATCCTGTTTCCATAGTATGCCAAACTTCTGTACCAAGAGATTGAAGATAGGCAGTGATTCTTACCTTCCAATAGATGAAGTTGCTTCCATCAAAAATTGGTGGCCTGATTGATGCTTCTTTTTCGTAGTTGCTCATGATGATAGATCTTCCTTCAAGCAATCAAGCTTCTTTTGAAGGACCTGCTCTGATTCCAATTGTTGCAATTAATACTGAGAGGGGGGGTGAATTAGTATTATCAGGTCAATTATTTTTCATTTCAAAATCAGATTTGTATACGCTACTTCAGTTAGTAAATATTGCGTATGTACGCAACTTCAGTTAAGGAAACAAGCGTATATGAGCAGACTTGTAATTTAAATTATTCTTCAGATGTTGATCATTAATCTGTGCATCAAACCATATGAACAGCATCCAGGAACATTAAAACAGAACAAGCAATCACACATAAGAACACAAGATATAAGGTGGAAACCCAATGTGGGTGAAAACCACCTGCTGCAATTGTCTCTATCTTCTTTCAATTAGAAACTTCTTTTTACAATGTTTCTGTACTACTACAGTCTTATACCAGTACACAACCTGCTACCTGCAGAAGGCTACAACCTTCTCTCATTCTCTAGCTTCTCCTGGAAGGGAGCTACAACCCCCTTAGCTCTTGTACTAGCTGAGGTACTAGTACGTAGGTGCTGACCTACAGAAGGCTACAACCTTCTCTTTTCTTCCAGGGACCTCGTTTCATAAATTTTCAGACTGGATCCATGTATATCAATCAAACATCAAGTATATCTGCATTAACCAACCTCCTTTGTACAAAAAAATACTGAATCAACCAATAACTTCTCAGAATGTTGTAACCAGAAAACAGTACTAGTAACCAAACACCAATCTTGAACCCAGAATACTGCAGCAATAAACAGAAGCAGCTAAAACATATTTCATGAGATATACGCTACTTCAATATATGGAACCTGTGTGCATACGCTTCTGTATCAAGGCCATCCAGCGTATACGCTATTTTACGTTAGCGAACCAACATGTATACGTGCCTCTGCTGTGCTGAACCTGCGTACAGATCTATAAAAGATAATTTATCTTTTTACTTATTCAGACATTAGTTATACCTAGATTATCATATTTATAGATCACGTCATGCATCAAATATAACAGATCAAAGATTTCACAAAGATACTTCTCTTCAAACCGCCTTAAGATCTTGACCCATCAATAGAACTTATCCTTCTCCTTGCGCTCAAGTTCCTCCTTGATTCAGATCTAGTTATGCACCATAACCCAATGACAGTATTCTCGATCTTTCTCTTCATAAGATATTCAATGCTTTAGTTGATCCCTTGCCAAATGATCTCCTTCCCTTTTTATAGACTTAGGCCTTACTCACACCATGGTCCAAAACCATAGAGATCCAATACTAGGGACTCAATACCTGGGTTCAACACTTTAGATGCAATACCAAGGACCAAAACCATAGGTTCAAATATGATAGACTAAATACCATGGACCAACCATAAGTTTTCCCACATCTACGCACTTTTCTTTGCATGAAAGTGCATGCATACATATACGCGCCTTTTGATCAGTACACCCACGTGCATACGCGATTTTGTTAAGATGAACCTGCATATACCTCATTTTCTTTCATTCTGAGAGCCGGAACTGTGATCTGCCCTTTGAGTGAGTTTCCTTCAAGGACAACACCTATGCCATAGTGCCAAACCTATGCAATAATGTCAACATACAGTACAGAGTGGGCTACATGGCATCTTTATTCTATCGTGATGCGCTTATTTATTAACTAATTCTATTCTTAACGGGAAAGATTTTTCGACCCTACATTGACAGTTTCCTTATTGATTACTTAATCAGGAAATAACTACTAGTACGGTGGATGGGACGGGTGCGTGTGCGGCCATCAATTTTGGAAAAAGTTCAAACCTACGTGTATTCTGCTGACGGTGTTTGACACGCATGGCTACTGTTCCTACCAACTAGGCCTGCTAACTCTACTGACACTACCCCCCACCGACCACAAATGGGTTACGGTATCTCTCTACTAACCGCAACCTTATTATACAATTTTATTTTTTTTTGGTGGAAAGGTTTCAGGCATGCACCATTCACCCATCTTGGCAGTAGGACTCCATCTAGTTGTGCGAGTCTTACCGCACCCGATTCTTTTATATGTGACATTATGAACGGGCCTAACCAATGCATCTGTAGTTTTCCTGGGAACTTGAGGAACTTGGTGTCATAGAGGAGCACTTGGTCGCCAACCCCAAACGATTTCTTCTTAATGTGCTTATTGTGCCAATCCTTCTGTCTTCATTGCTCGACAGATTGATGGAACTTCGCCAGGAACCACATTTCGTCGAGCTCTAACAGCTGGCTCAGTCTATCCCGCAAGGCACTGCTATTGGTCATTCCTGTTGCCTCTGAAATGAACATGCTGGGTAGTACGAACTCTACTGGCACCACCACCTCTCTGCCATATACCAGCTAAAATGGAGTTTGTTTGTGGAGTCTTTTAACTGTTGTTCTATATGCCTAGAGTGTCGCTAGAATTCTTTCATCCCAGTCATCTTTGTTGGCTAATACGATTTTGGTTAGCCCTTTTCCAGTATCTTGTTGAATGCTTCTACTACACCATTTGCTTGTGGATGGTAAGGGTTGCTCTTGTGATGTTGTACCATAAAATTTGTTAATAGGACCTGAATTGTCTCGTTCAGGAAGTGTGTACCCTGGTCGCTTGTGAGACTCCTTGGGCATCCGAACCTTGAGATGATATTTTCAAAAATGAATCGCGCTGCGATTTCTGCTGTGCAGTCTTTTACTGGCGCGACTTCTGCCCATCTTGACAGGTACTCTATGGCAGTAATTATGTATCAGGCTTTGGAGTGATGTGCTAGTGGGGATATTGGACCAATGAAATCTACCACCCACTTATCAAATATCTGCACCGTATGGACCGGTGTAGTGATAGCTCATTGCATTGGGAAGAGTTCCAACTCTTTGATAGACATTGCATTCATTGGCGAATGCCTTCAAATCCTTATGTATCGTAGGCCACTACAATCTCACTTGCAATATCTTCCTTGCAGTTGCCCTACCCCCTACATGGCCTCCCACGACCCCTGCGTGGCACTCCCATATGATATATTCTATTTCGTGTTGTAGGACACACCATCTGAGTATCTAGCCTAAGCCCATTTTGTAAAGGTGTCCTGCTATGAGTTGGTAATCACTGCTCTGACCACCAGGTGCCTTTTCTGCGTTGCAGTGTAGCCCTATGGACAACTGCCTGTTGTGAGCAAAGTAGCAATTTCCTGTAGGTGGTCGGGTATGGCTTCTATCCTAAATAAATCGGCATCAGGTAACCGGTCGTCTATTGCTCCATCACTCTCCCCTATTTCCAGGCGAGAAAGGTGATCCGAGCCCACATTCAGTATGCCCATCTTAACAACTACTTCAAACATGAACTCTTGAAATAATAATAGCCATCTGCATATTCTTCCCTCTAGTACTGACTTGTTTACTAGGTATTTCAGTGCAGAATGGTCTGTGAAAAATTTGAATGGCGCCCCCAGCAGGTAGTGCCTAAACTTTTGGAGAGAGTAGACCATTTCTAGAGCTTCTCATTCTATTGTTGTGTAGTTTTTTTCCACCGTGGAGAGCTTTCTGCTTGCGTAGTATACTGGATGATCCATCTTCTCTCATGGTTGCACTAGGACTGCTCCTAGTACTATTCCAGACACATCAATATGTACATGGAACATATTGTTCCAGTCAGGTACACCAATATGGGTGCACTTACTAACCTTTCTTTTAGTTTGTCCAGTGTTGTTGGACAATCTGTTGTCCAAATGAATTCCTCTGTCTTCTTTAGCAGTCTCTCCATTGGGGTTGTTATGGTTGCATAGTTTCTGATGAACCTTCTGTAGTACCCCATATGGCCTAGAGTTTCTCTTAGTTGCTTTATTTGCGGGGTGTGTCCATGTGGCCATTGGCCATGCAATTTTTGGTAGGGTCCATGCAGACTCC